>CM076577.1:1191084343-1191684343 GCA_034641835.2 Pinus albicaulis
TTGAAGCCCTAGCATTCTCGTTGTAACAGGAGGGTCCTGAAGCGGAACATAGAGTCTTGAATGGTACACTGTGGGACAAGCTACGTTGTAGAGGCCAGAGTGAAGTAATAATACCTACGCTAAACTCAAAGACATGAGTCACCAAGAAGTGAAGCATTCCAATGGAGTTGTCCCTAAAGCAGAACTGAATGGTGATCCTGCACAAGATGCCAGCAAGATCTAGAGGATCTGATTTTTAGCATTTTAGAACATGATCTGATTTTTAATGTTTTAGATAGTTGTATTATATAGTGTAGCTGAGACATTAAAAGTATCAAATTTCTGTGTGATTATAGACTGCATGATTAATTATATTATCTGGTTGCTCAAACTCAATTAAGATTGAAACTTTGGGACTAAAATGAATACAATGTTTCCAGGACCAGAAATTAGCCTTATAAATAATTTAGTTTCTGCCAGAGGTATATGTTTCCCAAGAACAAAAGAGATTGTAAATATGGTTGTAGGGGGCTTGGTTAGTTTATATGATCAATTTTACTATATGAATCAGTACCAAGGCCCAAGAGGTAGAGTAGGAGGCTGCCATAGCCCCAGTTTCATTGAAATTTCAAGACTAGGCAAGGTCCCGAATTGTTGCGCAACAGAAAAAAATCTCTAACCATTCCATTCTACTCACCATGGACTATCATGGCTAGGAGGAGAAGTCCAAGTCTAAACCTTATTCCTTGGGGAAAAGTAGGTCCATGTTATGTCTACTCATTTCATTTACAAATATAAATGTGCTACTATCCTGTAGCAAGGCCATTAGAGGTGCTTACAAGCCACAATAAGGCCACAACTGTCTCCAACAAGAACGCATAAAGAAGAAGGCTTACAGGTTGGAGGAAGGGTGGATTTGATCAGGGATAGGTGCCCTAACCAGGGCTGAGTTCTTCAAAAAATACAAATCACATTTTAAGGAATTGGAAGAGAAGTTTGTGGAGAACAAATGTAGGATTGGGTTTGAGTCTTGTGATATCATTATGTGCTTGATGGTGTGAGGGTCACCTTTGTCTAAAAGACCAAAAAGGGAGGTTGATACAACAATAGTTAGAGGGATTTTTTGGAGAAGCGTTAGGCATAGTGTAGGAGTGTTCCTTAGCAAGTATCTCATGGAATTGAATGTGCAGTAGCATAGGGGGTGTCTCCATAAGTAAGGGAAACGTTCATATTGTTGGTTGGTCCATAAGTGCGGTAGGGATAGTTGAGGAGCAACCTCACCCTAGGGTAGTTTTTTCTTCCTTTAAGTGGACAAAAAATAGAAGTAGCCTGTGGGAGAAGTTGATACAATGATGAAGCAATGGGATAAGGGCTAGAAGAGTGCCCTAACTGGTCTTCTAGAAGCGCATAATTCAAGGGCAAGAGGGAAAAAACAGAGAGTTGCAGATTGCCTCTTGGATGGTGGCTTGAAGGGTGTCCTAGGAGATGACTCCAGGGAAATGGGAAAATCCCCATCTATTGCAAAAGGGATTTCCCGTCCTAAAGAAAAAAATTATAATAGAAAAATCATGAAAAGAAAAGGTTCAAATCTCTCTTCCAGACTGGTGACATGGCACAAGGCCACATGGACCACTGTGATTGGTTGACATAACACATTAGAAGCATGATGTTAGCATCTAAAATATCTAGGACATGTGGCACTCCATGATAAAGACAAATGGAGTGTGGATTTGAGTTTTTTAGGTGGTCAAGTGGGCTGAAAATAGGTGAAATGTGGCACTACTCAAAGATTTACATGTGCCAATTGGTACAAGTGGTAGACAATTGGTATGCTCAAACAATGAGGTGATGCAGGAATGACATGAGCGAGAAAATATCAGAAAATCCCCAAATCTAGAGAACTAAAGCTTATCACCAACCTAGATTGACAACTTTACATGATGTAACCTATGAAATCGTAAATGGAGAAATCATAGTAACAATAAAGTTGGATTCATCCTGGGAGTGGTAAATGGAGAAATCATAGTGAACAACAGGAAACATGCAGAGTTGCTTACAATCAAATAGATGAAAAACACATACAAAAAACCTAGATAATAATCATGAACAAGCTTAATATTGAATTATGAACTGCAAAGGAACTTACAAAATGTGACATTACGAACCTGGTCAAGCACACAATCAAAAATATCCTGGACATGACCCTAGTTGACAAGTTGTATTGCTCATGATGCAAGAGGATTTGTACCTGCACTGCCAAGTCAATCAAAATCCATCATTATCTATACAATAAATACAAGTAATTGATGTAGTATTTTTTACTCTAAGATGAATTCTTATGATAATGTTAGAACAAATGTTGAAAATTTCAAAACATACCTGAATAAGCTCCTCTTCGTTTCAAGAAAAATTTATTGGAGTCGCATGAACTTGGAACAAGCCTCCCACCATCTGAAAGAGTAGCAACTAAGTCAACAGTGACTTTTTTGTTTCTACGTTGGATCGAGGGAGGTTTGCTCCAAGATTAAATCGCTCCAATAATTTTTTCTCTACTAAATAGGGCCAACCACGTGAAGGTGGAAGCTCTTATGCCCCCCCCCCCCATCACTCTCAATTCCCCAATACCCAATATATATTTCATTTTTTACTTTCATGAGCATAAAAAAAAAAATTCAATAACTAATAAAAAAACAATGCAACAAAAATTATGCAAGGAAACATTGAAATTAGTGCTTGACATAAAAATAGTATGATAAATGAGTTTTTTATATAACACAAAAAACGTTCCAAATATGGTAACGTTTGTCTTATAATAATACAATATTTTACATTATCAAATTTTCTTTTTCTTCTTCCTATTTCTAAAGCTCCTAATTACATCATCAATATCATCGTGCTCTGCTCCTGTTTCATGCCTTTCCCGCACTGCTGACCTAGTTGCGTAGTCACGATGTCTAGTCTCATCCAGTGACGGGGCATCTCCTACAAAAACAGATAATATTAAATTTTAATTGTTAGTTTTTAAATATCATTGAACTAGTTTGGTAATATTAATAAAAAAAATTGCAATGAGATTATTTACCCGGTGCACCAGTTGTCGCCATTGGGACTGTTGCCCTGTCTTCCTCTCTGGTGGTAAGATCCTCAAGCGAAACATTCTCTATCATTTAAACAAAAAATGTTATAAGGACAACCATCAAGGTATAATTAGAAAAAATTATAAGTGGAAATTAATTACCGTCATAGCCCTCACTGATAGTAGCATTGTCGGCCTGGTCCCCACTACAATGATCAAGTTGCACTTGAGCAACATCTACATCTGGCTCTACAACTGGGTTATTTTTCTCGTCGACAGTGCTGCTCCCCTGATTTAAAAAAAGTTGTTAGAAATTAAATTTATGGACAAAAACAAACATATTGAAAGGTTAACGTTTTACCTTATCAGGCATTCTAGATCTTGGGACCTGCCCTAAGCTTCTGCGACGTTCAACTACAGCTTGATAGCCGAAATGGAAAGCGATATTTTTATCTTTCTCTGTAGTTTTTGTTCTGAATTCATCACCCTACATTTCATATGATTGTGTATTTTTAATGTTATTTGATAGGATTAAAAAAACGTTGGAAGGTCATACAATTAATTATAAGATGTTTAGCTACTTACAATTCTTGCGGCTAATTTCAAGTAGCCGCCCTAGCCTAGCTTGTGATGGCCCTTTTTTTCAATCCTAGCTTTGGTTGCCTTTGAGGTGTCAAGCAACCTATCATCAAAATATTGAAGTCAGATATGACGTAGCACACTTTTATTTTAGACATAGAGAAAATTAAAGCTATTGAATTAAAGTTGTAATTTACCTTACGGGTCCAGTTGCCATTTTTCCTTCTTTCTTTGCCCTTTTCTCTTTTCTATCATGGATGAGTGCTCTCCACTCACTCTATGGAACTGTGAGAGGATGCTCGTATCTAGGGTTAAATTGCAATTGCATCTTATAGGTGTCCCTGGTATATTTCAAATATTTTCCAGCTACCCGAGCCACCGTTCTGTCAAATGTGCCCACCCCAAAAAGGGCTTCCAAATAATCTAGAAGTTCTTTTTTTAGGCTAGAATTCTGGGAATTCCACCTTGTGCATATGGTTAGGCCAAAAATTACCAATGCATGGCTCTCCAAAAACTTATAGAACTCATTGTTTCCTTCACAGAAAAAAAAAAGATATTATCATTAATTTAAAAATAAAAATCATAATAAAATATGTTTTAGATAGAGTACATGAAATAGTTAAAATATTAAAACTTACCTGGGAGTTGTTCGTGCTTTATAGGGAAACCTTCATCGTTCACCAAAAATGTGCCATTAATGGTCCCCATGGAGCTAACATGTGTAGTTCCAGGAAACGCAATAATGTAGTTGGCCATATCAGCCTCATCACTGCCAACACGTTCAACGGTTGGCTGGGTGTCTGCTTGGGTAGGGTGTGTTTCTTGGCTGGCACCTAAAGGAGTAGAATGTGTACGAGAGGGTTGTTGGGAAATATCTTGCCCTTGTGTCCCACTACCACCAACACTAGGTTTAGTAAGTGTCAGATAACGCTACATACAAAAGAACTTTTTGTTAGTTTAGTCAATGTAAAAATTAAAAATCAAACTATCAAAATTCATCTCATGCAGAAAAAAAAAATATATATCCTTTTGATTTTTTATTATTATCTAATATGTTTCTAGCTAGGTCATAAGTTGTTTTATCCTCTCTTCTGTTTCAGGTGTTTGAGGCACGTCTACCAAAGTATAAAATTCTGACCTTGCTTTTCGCGCCTTTTTTCGCAGCAAGAGAAATGGAGATAGGGATGAAGAAAGCTCTTCCTCATACAGGGAATCATCAGGCGTACCATGGCCAGGTGTCTGCATATTTGAACAAAATTAATATTATTTAAATTATGTAAATAACTAAAATACCTAAAGATAGAGCAATGCTAGCACTTTACATGTTCTTCCGCTGGCCCCTTTCCACGATCATCTTGTCTCAGGGTTGTTCCTGTACTGCCCTGATCAGTCTACCACATTGCAATAAAATTATATTTGTAAAAACTTGAAAAAAATATCTAACTTGAAAACACAAAATGAAAACTGAAATAATTTATAATAAGACATCGGAAGATAGAGTTAGAGTTTCAAATATGCCTTGCATTGAATTCAGTCCTGGAAATATGTAATTGCACATTAAGGCACCCAAACAAGAGACGAGTTGAAAATGAGACTAAACTGGATTATTTGTAGTGAAATTTTAAAATCTCAAAAGGTATATTAATTATCGAAACAAATCAGCTTCATAATTTCATTATTATTGAGTATGCTATGTATAAATCACAAAAAAATTGAAACAAAACACTAGAAAAGCAACAAAATAATCATATTCTGCTATAGCAGTGATCTGACCTCTAAAGTAGACTTTCTACTAGTTTCATCAGTACCATACAAACAATGGAAATGAACACAAGATACAACCACAAATGTGTAGTTATCCACAAAACCATCCACCCGCCAACTTCCTCTAGTAACCTACACTAGAAACAGATGTATGGGGTATTTTTATAAGGGGTTCCTCAAAAACATCCGCTAGAGGTTCTTTTCCTTGTAGTGATTCTAGCCTATCACATCCAACAAATTTAAATTAATTGAAACTTTGAAATTCATAAAATATACTCCATTTTCACAACACACGCATTTTGACAAAATCCTTTTCAAATTTTTGAAAACCCGTGCCTCTTAGAATATTTTGTTGTCGAAAAATTGAGAGTTAAATCAAATGATTTGTGTTGACTTCTTCACAACAATATCAATCGATCAACGAACTTTTTAGTAACATAGATGTCATGATCTATAATGAGGTGGAGGAGGAAGTGTAGAAGTGAGAGTGTAAATGGCCATGAATAAATGTTAGTGATCCTCAATTTGGATATGGACAACTTTGTTGTGGTATTCAAGAAAGAAGTGAATGATTGGGAGACTGCTATTAAAGAAATTTTAAAATATACAAGTGTTATAAAGTGGCAAGGTTTCCCTGCCCAGGATACTCTGGAAAAATACAAAGGTGATTGAAGCTAAAAAATAGTGTGTGGGGGGCTAAGCGCTACATCACCTGACTAGATTGTTTAGGGCTTCTCCTCCATAGGCCGAATATAACAAGGCTCTTTGGTTTCCCTTCATTCCATGTTTTTAGCTAGAGTCAAGAACTAAACTCTTGAAACCTTGAAACCCTCCTCTTTTCTTAATTTTAATAACTCTTTCTTCAGGAAAAGGGTCCAAGTATCCTAGAACTTGGCATTACAAACTTGTATTGTAACTTCGTTGGTTGTAATTGAATCAGCTGATTCAATGGAAAATGGATAGGAATGGGCTGACTACTGTTTGTAAGTTGAGATGACAGCTACAGTCATTGTCTGTGGGTTTTTTTGTAGCATTTTATTGTCAAAAGGATCCAGTTTTTTTGTTTGATAGCTTCCTTCTGGTCACTCCGACCCAGGAAGTGGACATCCAAACCAATAATTGAAAAAATGCAAATGAGAATGAATGCAACAACAAGAATATTTGTGCATTGAGTGCTGTTAGCATGCTGACTGAGGGAAGTACAAAGAATAGCACACTTAGATGCAGAAGTCACATAAATCTCTTTCAGGGAAATATGCTTCTCCCAAGAAATCCAAAAAAGAGAGAATTAAAGGAATGGTCCAACTGCTGAGAAATATAATCTCCGGTGAATATTACATGGACACTGCTATTTTCCTTAATAAGACTATTAGATATGTTAAATATCTCCATGTAAAAGTGAACAGATTGGAGGCTAATCAGCAGGAAAAGGTGAACTGGGTTTGACCCCAGTGTGACTAGGTGTCTCTTGCAGAACTCCCAAGATATAATGAGAAATTGGATGCTGCCTAAAAAGCATGAAGATGGCTTCGCCAGCTTAGAATAAAAATAGAAATTCTCTCGCATACTTGTCTACATTCAATGATATTTGTAGCCAGATTTTGATCTAATCCTAGTTTTAAGCATGCTAGAGATTGAGGTTTAGCATTAGCTATAATTATATCCACATGGCTAACTTATCTGGCTCTTATGCTGAACATATAACTCTTGTCAAGGGAGATGTATCATCCATGCCACATGGAAATTGTGCCAATGTTTGGGGTGGTGATTATGCTGATAAATTATCACAAATTAGATTTCTTGACACTTTCCAATTACAAGCACCTGATTATTACAATAGTATGTTCATGTGTGACTATAATATGAACAGATGTGGGTTTATTTTTCACCCTGCACTAGTATAGAGCTTTTTGAAGATTTTTCTGGCAATGGTAAGGCAAAGAAAGAGACCAACCCTGAAAACATGTCCATGGAGAAAAACGCAATTTCTGAAGTACTGGTTGTAGGAACATTAGGCCTATGGGATGCTAATTTTCCATGGTATAGGGAAACTATTCCCTCATCTTTTACAGCTATGCCAAATATGGGATTGATTCAATTGTGCATGATAGCCCTGGACAGCTATGGGGGTGAGTTTATTGATTTTCCTGTGGTTGAAAATGAAGATGCAATTCATGTGAGTTGTGATGTATTAAGTAAAGGAAACTCTGGAGATTCTCATACTCATCTACATGAAAACACTGCAGACTTAGATGCTCTTTTGAGTTCTTATGAAGAGGAGAGTAGCACTGGTCACTCACCAAGTGAATATAGTGGAAATAAAAAGGCATGTATAAAAGTTAGGGATGATACTAGTGCTAGGATTTCTGCCAAGAAAATAGGTATTAATCAACATGAACATAAAGAAGAGGAGGCAGACTTTGGACCTACTATTATTGAAGAATCGGTTGGCAAGTCTAGCATAAATGACAACTATTTTTTGTTTGATAACACCCTTCTGGTCACTCCGACCCAGGAAGTGGAAATCCAAACCAAGAATTACAAAAATGCCAATGAGAATGAATGCAACAACAAGAATATCTATGCATTGAGTGTTGTTATCATGTTGACTGAGGGAAGTACAAAGAATAGCGCACTTAGATGCAGACAGTTACACAAATCTCTTTCAAGGAAATCTGCTTCTACCAAGAAATCCAAAAAAGAGAGAATTAAAGGAATGGTCCAACTTATGAGAAATATAATCTCTGGTGAAGATTACATGGACACTGTTTTTGTCCTTAATAAGACTATTAGATATGTTAAATCTCTCCAGGTAAAAGTGAACAGATTTCAGGCTAATCAGCAGGAAAATATGAACTGGGTTTGACCCCAGTGTGACTAGCTGTCTCTTGCAGAACTCCCAAGATATAATGAGAAAGTGGATGCTGCCTAAAAATCACGAAGATGGCTTCACCAGCTTAAAATAAAAATAGAAATTCTCTCGCATACTTGTCTACATTCAATGATAGTTGTAGCCAGATTTTGATCTGATCCTAGTTTTAAGGCGCTAAATATTGGTGTGTTGTGGTTTGGTTTCATATATATATTGAACTTACAAATTGTAGGGTTTTTAGTCATATAAATCCCTATTTTTAATGTATATTGCACCCGTCCTTACTAAAGCTATGGTGGTATTGTATTGAGTGTGTATGGAATATATGATATTTGTCGAAGCATGTCTTTCTTGGTCTTATTTTCTGATGGATCTATCAAAGTCGGATGATGACTACATGTTCTTAATATTGTTTGAAGGAAAATGGTAGGAAATGGTGATCAATTTTTCTTCTTGTAAAGACCAAATTGTGATGATGGAAATCAACTGCCAAATTTTATGGAAAGCATGCTAGAGACTGAGGTTTGGGGAATTCTTTATGTCTTACATTGACTTTTATTAAAAACAAAACTAAATCTACAGGCATTCCCTATTCAAGGAAAACGAGCAGCCCAATTTATTGCTCTGTTTCAAATCTTGGGCATTCTAAATGGTAAAATCACTTTTCAAAATCTGGAAAAATTCTGTTTAGCCATACCATTTTGCCTACTGATGGAGGAAGGGCCTGATTTTTGGATTTTCTTGCGCGACAGGCAGTTCTTTGTAGCAAGGGCCTGCTTTATGGAGTTTCTTGCTTGACGGGCGGTTCTTTGCAACAAGGACCTGCTTTCTGGAGTTTCTTGCATGACAGGTGGTTCTTTGTAGTAGGAGGCGTACATCCAGTAGGGTTTGAGTCGATTAGAAAAGGTAAGGAGCTATAGTACTGATCTAAAAAGGCATATATCCAGTATGGTTTGAGTCAATTAGAAAAGGCAAGGAGCTGTAGTATTGATTACATGCAGGGTAGCTATAGTGATTAATGTAAAATTTTGAAAGGCCCACCATGATTAATATGAAACCTTTGCAATTCATTTGAAATTCCTATTAAAACCATAGTTTATGGCGGTAATGATCCACCATATAAATAGGTATTAAAACCTTTCAAATGCCAACTTAGGTTTGATTTTAAAATGGCATATAATTTTAGTTTAGCTTGTAAAATAGTAAGGCCATTATTTATTGGTTTGAAATAATAAACAACATGCAACAGACCCACATAATTAGTAAATTATTTAAAGACAATAATTCCTACATATTAATATATAAAGTTATAACATACCAGCTCATACTCGAACATAACATCTTTATCAATATTCTTCTTATGTATCTTCTTGATCTTCATCCATCTGATTGACATCTATACCAACATCTGATTCAGAAACGGTGTTGAAATGATTGACCATGTCATCATCATCATCAATTATGTCATTTTCAATAATATCCTCATTGACATCATCATCAATAATTGTTACCTCATCTCCTATGCCTGGTTCATCTTCTAATATATCTTCTTCGTCTGTCAATGCATATTCTTACTCATCTGCCACTGCATCATCTTCTTCTTGATCAATATCATCTTCTTCCTCTACAGTATACTCTACTGGCATTCGTCTTGGATCATATCTAATAGCAAATAATCATTCGTTCTCACCTGGAACCTCTGAGTAAAAGACTTGTTCGCATTGGCTTGGAAAAACATAGCGATCTTTTCCTGCTTCAAACTGTGATGTTTTAACCATTGGAAATCCATTGTCATGTTGAATAAGTGTTCTATCATCATCACGTACATTCATTCATAGCCTATACCATTTGACGTCGAACAAAACTATTTTGAAGGAATTAAAGTCACACTCAACTATATCATCTAAAAACCCATAATATCTATTTTCATATTCTCGAGGATGTATGTCACTCCCAGAGGAAACATTAGTGACCTAGAATGATGCCATAAGGGAGAAAATGGAAAACGGGCCACCCGAATGTGCAAAATGCACCCAAGCAATTACAGCTTAGCAAAACTGATACAGGCGCCCTCAAACGAAATGGCCTGACCTGACCCGAACGCGCCTGGTCGGGCGATCACCTCAAACGGCGCGACACGACATGCCCGAAAGAATGATGCCACAAGGGATAAAATGACAAACTGGCCTCCTGAACATACACAAGGCACCCAGGCAGTCCTTGAAAGAAACGTCCCGAACCGAACGCATCCAGTCTGGTGACCTCACACAGCACGACACCGCACGCCCAACCGAACGATGCCACAAGGGAGCAAACAAAAAACGAACAGCCTGAACATGCACAAGGCACTCGGGTGGTCACAACTTAGCAAAACTAATACAGGCACCCTTGAACGAAATTGCATGATCCGAATGCGCCCAGTTGGGCGACCTCACACGGTGCGACACGATGCGCCTGACCGAACGAATATGCCATAAGGGAGCAAACGACAAACGGGCCTATGGTGTATGACTGCAGGTGAAGCCACCCGATGGTGTATGAATGTGGGTGTTTTGTGGTCAGTAGGCCTAGCTGATTCACAACCACTACTGAAATGAAGTTCTTTTGGCTCTTGTTTTCGACAATGAACTGCAGCAGAGAACCCTTCACCCACATTTATGAGTGGAAGAGGAAATCCCCCTCCTTTGGATCTTCGGGCTCATCCTTATGGATCTTGGTGGTGGTAACAGTGGCACTAAGCTCGGCATCAATCATATGCTTCCCTTTTTCATTCCCCTTATCGGGTTCTGACTTAGAATCAGAGCATGCATCTTGTTAGCACTCATTTTTTCACCCTCGAAAGTTGTCTTTCATGATCATTTTTTGGCTATGATTCCTTATGCCTTCACTATATTCACCATTTTCCGGCATTATCATATACCTTGATTTTACTAAAAAGCCCTAAATTACCCCAATCTGGCCATTTGCATGCTAAAATATATGAAATCCTATTTTTCCTAAACTACCTTAATGATTGTCCTATCTATTTCCCTCTTTTGCCATTTTTTAAAAAAATCTAAAAATGCCCTAATCCTATCGTATTCTAGCTTATTTTATTGGGCAAATAAAAAAGTGTATATCAATTTTATATTTAATATAAAATTTTTCGTATTCTATCTTATTTTATTGGGCAAATAAAAAAGTGTATATCAATTTTATATTTAATATAAAATTGTTTATATTTTTAATAAAATTGTGGGCTTTTTACAAATTGTTTATATTTTTAATATAATTGTGGGATTTTTACAAATTGTTTATATTTTTAATAAAATTGTGGGATTTTTACTCCATCGGGTGGGATTTGAAAAAGTTGAAAAAATTTGGGGAAATTTCTGACATTTGGTTAAAAGTGTCGGAACCAAGTGTCGGAATTTCCGCCAAATGTACTAGTGCATTGTCTTAGATGCAGGTGGAGTATCTGAAGTAACAGGATTTATTTGTGTAGCCTTTGAGGTAGAATTTGTGCTTACTGATTTATCCTTAGCAGGAGTCGAAATATTTTGTTGTTGATTTGGCTGTGTTGCTTCAGTAGATTTTTTTTCTCCTTTTGCTCACAGGTAAAGATTCATGTTGTTCTTCATTTGGTAGGATAAAATCCCACATTCCATTTAGTTCAAATTATTCTTCTTCATCATCTTCTTCTTCCTCTGTTTCTTGATCAGATTCAACATTAGATATGACATTTGGAGGTTGAGTACTAGAGGACTGACCTTTCTTGAAGTTTCTGAATGTCTTTTTGGAGCTTGAATTTTCAGTGACTTGTTTCTTGATATATTCCGTTTCATTTGTCATAGTCTTCAAAACTTTTTGAATACCTTCTATGTTAAAAGGGTATTTTGGCATCTTCTTTCTAGAATCATCTTTGAAAGATACCTTCTTTGTTTTTTGATCCTCTTGAGAATTATTTTTCTCGAGAGTTGTTATGCATTTCTCTATAGATAGAGATTCTTTCATGTTTTCTACAAGTGTTGGAAGTTTTGATCTATCAAAAAAATATCTATATTGGATGGAAGAGATGAAATATACCACTCAATTTTAACTTCTGCACCAGGAACTGTTGTAGCAGGAATTTTTTTGAGTAATTTATTAAATCTTGAATTGAAATATTTTATCTTCTCACCTGTTTTAGCTTTTAGATTTTACAAATCATTGATGAGCGTAGCAGTGGTCCTGTCATCCCCAAACTTAGCTAGAAATAGTTCTTCAAACATATTCTAAGTAGTTATAGAGCGAGCAAGCAGTGAAAAATATCAAGATCCTACGGATCCTCTTAAAGTATATGGAAATAATATTACAACGCAATCCTCTTCAACTACTCCATTTAGATTGATGCCTAACATAAAATTTGAATATGTTCTTCTGCCAGAAGATTTTCATCAGGATTGTTGAGATTGCAACAAGATGAAGAGCTTAGTGGAAACAAGTCGCCTTCACTAAGTGGGCCCGTAGGCTATTTTTGGCGCAAAGTCTATTTTTAGACTATGTCTATTTTTAGACATATGGATTATGTTCTATGAGTTGCGGGATGCTATTTGTGGATGGTTGGTCAAGTCGGAAAAAATAGATGGAATTCTATTTTTAGACATACTAGGCAGAATCTATTTTTAGATTGCCAGTCTAAAAATAGATATGTCGAATATTATTAGCTCTTAATAATATTTAGACTCTAAACATTATCTTATTCTCTTGGAGCACTTCAGTTAAGTGCACAGATGTGGCACAGGAGCTGACAGAAGGAATTACGCTATTCCTGAGGGTTAAGTGGAGCTATTGCATGGATACTTCAGTTAGAACTCATGTGACACAGTTTGGTGGAGTTGATTGAGGAAGTTAGTGGAGTTGTATTCAGTTTAACTAATCTAAACATAGTTGAGCTATTTGTATTCAGTTTAACTAATTGATACAATTAGTGAGAGTGGTGTGAATTCATTATTAATTAATTCACTAATTATAAACTCATTAATCAACTAAAGAATACATCAGTTAACTTCAGTGCATGGACAGTTTCAGTGGAGACCAGTGCAGAGATAGGTGAAAGAGTAGGTTAAATATCAGTTGTGACTATACAGTTGCTATTTGCAACACACAGATAGGTGGAGAATCCCATGAGGATTGTGCAGTACAAGCCAGGTGGTTTATGTTATTTAATGAGCCATCTCATAGCATTGATAACGCAATAGAGGATGGCTATCAAGTGGCAAAAGATCGGAGCATGTGTTTTGCTAGATCTAGCTTGATAGTGTGTAGAAATTGGAGGTGGTGCTGAGAGCTTGTGAGGAGCTTTGTACTATGATTGTTACATGATCTCCATGACATATAATATATAGATAGTTGGGGTTTTTAGCTTTAATATTTCCCATTAAATATTGTGTTCATATGTGTGATTGTTCGTGGTTTTAATGTGTGCATGCAATTGATTTTATTTCCGCAATTAATGATCAATGGTAGAAGAGATTTTGTATTATGCATGAAGATAAAATACTGTGTGATCAGGAGAATCTCGGTGAATAATATAATATTTTTTCAAATTTCTACATGGTATCGGAGCAATATTGATCATTGGAGCAATTGCAAAACATTGAAGCAGTTGAGTTTTGCGCTGGTGGAATTCGAATTTACAACAGTGTTTTCTTGGTGTCAAAGTTGAGATGTCTTTCAACGGATTGCGATTGGAGTATGCCCTTGATGGCAGCTTGAATTATATTTCATGGAAGGACAGGATGGAGGCGGTGCTGGATGACAATGGGTTGAAGGATTTCATGGATGCAGAAATTCCTAAGCCTACTTCTAGTGATGCTGCCGTACTTGACACATGGAAAAAGAAGACAGCAAAGTGTCGAAGGATTCTGTTGGAAGGTGTGAAGGATCACAGAGTTTCCAGCCTTCATGGTAAGGGTTCTCCATTCTTGATGTGGAAAGCTTTGATAGATTTATTCCAAAGCAAGAGCGACCAGAGGAAGTTGGCGCTCAAGGACAAACTCGGGAACATAAAGATGGAGAAAGGCAACAATATGCCCAAGTACCTCACGAAGTTCATCCAATGCAGGGATGAGCTGGGAAGTGTGGGGGTGACTGTTGATGATGAGGACTTGGTGAGCTTGGCTCTCCTTGGGCTTCTGAAGAGTTGGCACTCCTATCAGGACTCTGTCAATGGTTGGGAGAAATTTCCAGGATGGGAGCGACTTTGGTCGGATCTTGTGCAAGAGGAGATAAGACGGAGTACCAGGGACGAATATTCATCAAAGAACTATGATGAAGAGAATTGTGCTTTGGATGCCAAATAAAATAAGGGGAAGAGAAAGAAAGCTTCTCATTCTGGTGCGAAAGGCAAGAAACAGGACATGTCCAAGGTGAAGTGCTTTCACTGTCACCAACATAGACATTACGCCACTAATTGTCCACAGAAGAAGAAAAATAAGCAGGCTGTTGGGACTGCAGCTGGAGAGGCCTTAGCCTCACAGGTTGAGCTATATTTTTTACTGATCACATGCTTGGTCTCAAGTGTGATGGGTTCAGTGTGTTTTCTTGACAGTGGTGCATCTTTTCACATGACAGGAGATAGAGATTTTTTTACTGATCTGGATTAGAAAGATCTTGGAGTGCACATCGAGATGGGCGATGATGGTAGATACAGTGCGACCGGTATCGGTACCATTTCCTTTAAGAGGGAGTCTAGTAAACCCTTCATATTGAAGGAAGTGATGCATGTTCCAGGATTGAAGAAGAATCTTATCTCTATGGTGATGTTAGAAGACAAGGGATATGATGTTGTCTTTAGCGAGGGAAAGGATTTCCTGCGCAGTAAGGAAACTAGTGAGACCCAGAGGATAGGGGTTCGAGTTAAGAACCTTTATCAATTGTAGGTAGATGGATGTGTAGCAATGGCAGGCAAGGCAGAAGGAGTGGTGAGCCGGGATGATGGCGAGTTGTGGCACCGGAGATTGGGTCACCTTCACCATGGAGCTTTGAAGATACTGCAGCATATTTCTACTGGGCTTCCTAAGGGTACTCTTGCGCAGTCAGATTAGTGCAAGGGATGTACCTTGGGAAAATTTGTGAAAGCCACCTTTCACGAGAAGGATATTCACACCACGACGATCGTTGAGAGAATTCACATAGACGTGTGTGGACCTTTCTCAGCAGTTTCGACAGTAAAGCACAGGTATTATGTGATATTT
Organism: Pinus albicaulis; assembly: GCA_034641835.2. NCBI lineage: Eukaryota > Viridiplantae > Streptophyta > Pinopsida > Pinales > Pinaceae > Pinus > Pinus albicaulis. The sequence goes on from CM076577.1 coordinate 1,191,099,831, forward strand.
GTTGATGATTTTTCTCGTAAGTGCTGGATCTTCTTCATGCAGAAGAAGAGAGAGACATACTCAAATTTATGTGAGTTCAAGGCACTGGTTGAGAAATAATCAAGGAAGCAGGTGAAGGCTCTTAGGAGCAACAATAGTGGTGAATTCATCTCTGGCGAATTCAAGGACTTTTGCAGCACAAAAGTAATTTGAAGAGAGATCATAGCACCTCATAACCCATAGCAGAATGGGGTTGCTGAGCGGAAGAAAAGAACGATCGTGGGTGCTGCACGGGCGATGTTGCATGATCAGGGCCTACCCATACACTTGTGGGCTGAGGCATGCAATACTGTAGTATATGTGCAGAACCATTTTCCTCATAGGATACTTGGCATGAGTACACCCAAGGAGGCATTTTCTGGTAAGAGGCCTGATATTTCCCATTTGAGGATTTTTGGTTCACCTATTTACATTCATGTGATGAAGGATGCCAGGAAGAAGCTGGAGTCGACTGCAGAGGTTGGGATATTTTTGGGGTACACTGATACACCCCACAACTATCGTGTGTATTTTCCAGACATTCGCAAGACTGTTGTGCGACGGGATATCAAATTTCATGAGGAGAAAGCCATGAAGTGTTCGCTTGAGAGGGAGCCACACTTGCATGCAGATGAGGAGCTATTATTTCCTAAGGATGAGTCCTCTGCAGATGTAACAAACATACAAGGATGAGGGTTCAAGAGGAAGAGACCACCGGGTGTAGCACCAAACCATGGAGGCTGAAATCGCACTAAGCCGAGGTGACCGGCCGAAGATGCAAAGAGAAGGCTGTAGAGCACCTACATCACAGCGCAGACAGAGACAGACACCTAACCAGTATACTAGATACATGGCTCTTATGAGAAAGTGTATCGTGATAGAGCCATCCTCTTTCGAGGAAGCTGTGGAGGATCCCGCATGGGTAGATGCCATGGTGGAAGAGTATGATTCGATTGTCAGAAACAGTGCATGGGAGATTGTCCCGAGGCCGGAGGGGAAATCAGTGGTGGGTTCGAGATGGATCTACAAAGTGAAGCAGGCAGCTGACGGGAGTGTGGAGAAGTATAAGGCAAGATTTGTTGCTCGAGGCTTTTCACAGATTGAGGGGATCGATTATGAGGAGACCTTTGCACCTGTCACAAGGTATTCTTCCATACGGACGATTCTTGCTCTCTCAGCGCAGATGGGGTGGCACATTCATCAAATGGATGTGAAGACTGCGTTCCTCAATGGAGTCATTGAGAAGGAGGTGTACATAGATCAGCCCGAAGGTTTCGAGATCTTCAGCAGGGAGTCGCATGTGTGCAGGCTCAAGAGAGCATTGTATGGGTTGAAACAAGCGCCTCGTGCTTGGTACACACGGATAGACAGTTAGTTCACCGAACTTGGATTCTCCAAGAGTGAGGCGGATCCTAACCTATACCTGATTGTGGTGGAGGGTAAGTTGTTGATCATTGTACTTTATGTAGATGATTTGATTTTGACAGGTGATGAGATGTTGATACTCTCATGCAAGGATGATCTTGCAAAAGAGTTTGAGATGAAGGACTTGGGCCTCCTTCATTATTTCCTGGGATTGGAAATTTGGCAGCGCAGTGATGGACTGTTTGTTTCTCAAGGCAAGTATGCCCGGGAGATACCGGAGAAGTTCAACATGCATGGCCGCAGGCCTGTTGATACTCCTCTTCCTGGTGGTTGGAGGAAGGAGGATGCTACTTCAGCAGAGGTAGTGGATGCCACTATTTATCGTAAAAAATTATGGGGGTCACTTATGTATCCGGTCGTTATACTACCCGACATGGTGCTATGCCGTGAATCTCATTTTCACAAGCTATGGTTAAACGAACCAAGCTCTTCGGAAGGTTGCAGTGCGCGCTGTATTGAGATATCTCGCAGGGGCACATATCTCAGAGGCACATCGGGATATGGATTATGGTACAGACAGTCGGATGAGGTGAAGCTGTGTGGCTTCACGGATGCAGATTGGGCAGGGAGCCCAAAGGACAGAAAGAGCACATCTGGAGGGATTTTCAAAAGATCGTCGATGCGCTTCTTGGTACAGCAGGAAGTAGAGATCCGTGGCACTCAGTTCAGCAGAGGCCGAGTATATGGCAGCGAGTTTGGCTACATGCGAGGCTATATGGATGAGGAAGATCCTGGTCGGGTTGTTCGGTTCACACTTAGAGCCTACTGTGATTTATTGTGATAATCAGAGTTGCATCAAACTCTTGGTTAATCCAGTATTTCATGATAGATCTAAACACATTGACATTCAGTATCATCATATCAGAGATTGTGTGCAGCGGAATATCATGTTACTTTCATACATTCCTACGGAGGATCAAGATGTTGATATCTCGACGAAGGCGCTCACCAGGAACAAATTCGAATACCACAGGGGCAGGATAGGGGTTGCAGATAATCCTTATCTTGTTGAGAGGGAGTGTTTATATTGCAACAAGATGAAGAGCTTAGTGGAAAGAAGTCGCTTTTACTAAGTGGGCCCGTAGGCTATTTTTGGCGCAAAGTCTATTTTTAGACTATGTCTATTTCTAGACATATGGATCATGTTCTATGAGTTGCAGGATGCTATTTGTGGATGGTTGGTCAAGTCGGAAAAAATAGATGGAATTCTATTTTTAGACATACTGGGTGGAATCTATTTTTAGATTTCCAGTCTAAAAATAGATATGTCGAATATTATTAGCTCTTAATAATATTTAGACTCTAAACATTATCTTATTCTCTTGGAGCACTTCAGTTAAGTGCACAGATGTGGCACAGGAGCTGACAGAAGGAATTACGCTATTCCCGAGGGTTATGTGGAGCTATTGCATGGATACTTCAGTTAGAACTCATGTGACAGAGTTTGGTGGAGTTGATTGAGGAAGTTAGTGGAGTTGTATTCAGTTTAACTAATCTAAACATAGTTGAGCTATTTGTATTCAGTTTAACTAATTGATACAATTAGTGAGAGTGGTGTGAATTAATTATTAATTAATTCACTAATTATAAACCCATTAATCAACTAAAGAATACATCAGTTAACTTCAGTGCATGGACAGTTTCAGTGGAGACCAGTGCAGAGATAGGTGAAAGAGCAGGTTAACTATCAGTTGTGACTATACGGTTGCTATTTGCAACACACAAATAGGTGGAGAAGCCCATGAGGATTGTGCAGTACAAGCTAGGTGGTTTATGTTATTTAATGAGCCATCCCATAGCATTGATAATGCAATAGAGGTTGGCTATCAAGTGGCAAAAGATTGGAGCATGTGTTTTGCTAGATCTAGCTTGATAGTGTGTAGCAATTGGAGGTGGTGCTGAGAGCTTGTGAGGAGCTTTGTACTATGATTGTTACATGATCTCCATGACATATAATATACAGATAGTTGGGGTTTTCAACTTTAAGCTTTCCCATTAAATACTTTGTTCATATGTGTGATTGTTCGTGGTTTTAATGTGTTCATGCAATTGATTTTATTTCCACAATTAATGATCAATGGTAGAAGAGATTTTGTATTATGCATGAAGCTAAAATAGTGTGTGATCAGGAGAATCTCGGTGAATAATATAACAGTTATTCAAATTTCTACAAGGATTGAATTTAGGTAGCCATATTTTCAGGTGATTTTGGTAGTACATGAAGAGGATTGGGCATATTTACAATCCCTGGATTATTCCATGGATTTCCTGTCATTGGATTTTGAATAGGTTGGATGGGTGGAGTTTGATTTGAAGAAGAGGCAGGATGAGTGCTAAGACTAGTTGAAGGGATAGTAGTTTGAGTACTGGAGCTAGTCAAAGTAACACTGATTGTTGGAATGGAAGTTGTGGAAGTGAGCGGAGGTAATTGAGGTGAATGGGATAAGATCTTGCTGGTGATTGACTCTGATTGGGTCCTATTTAGTCTCTTTCGAGTACTATCGATGGGAAATTCAAAAGGAATAATTCCTATCTTTTGACTTTCTGATCAAGTTAATATTCTTCGAGGTTGTAAAAAAGATGAAATACTGATATCTGATATTTGAGAAGATTCAAGATTTTTAGCAGAAATAGATACTCTCTAAATTTTATATTAAATACTGAAATTCTGAGAAAGCTTGATGGGAATCCGGAGATAGTATGGGTTGAGTATCACTAGGAGACTTAGGAGAAGGATGATCAACTTCAGATTTTAAAGATGAGGATCTAGATAATTTTCTAGAATTTGATGGGGATCTAGAGAGAGAGAGACTCTTATATTAACCTTTAGATTGATCAGATATTCTTGCCATTCACAAGGCCCTCCTTCTAGCGCCAGAATGTTGAGGCCTCAGAATTCTGCTGCCGAAACATGGGGGAAAACTACTCGGTCCGGACCTTAAAGCAGTTCATTTTCCATTTAGTGTAGTGGATCTGACTGGGGATAATGGGTCCAATTTCCCAATAGGGATGATTTTGAGGGTGTTGTGACCATATAACATGCAAATGGAGAATTATTTTAATCTATCATATGCATGTATCTAAAATATTTATTCTACTATATACCCAGGGTGTTTCTTCCTTTATGCGATCTAAAGAGATATCCTTCAACTATTAGTAATATAGACCATTTAACAGTTGAAAGAGATGAAAATTATGTAAGATGATTCTTCTAACAAAATAGTTTGAAAAATATATCGCATTTATATGTGTGATTATATATTCAATAAGAAATCGCAGACAAATATTAGAACAAAAGTGCATGTAACATTCATCTATAATAACGTTTCAAATATATAATGAAAATAAAAATTGATTGTCAATATAAAAAGAAAGACTTAATAAAAGTGAATAGAAGTACCATATGTACAAACTTCTACTCATGTAAACTGAAAATAATTGATCAGCTCCTTCTCACTTTCAAGAAATTTAAATAGTACAGTAGTGCAACATTAGTTAAATAGCTTTAATTGTCAAAAGATAATAGATGTGTTCCATTAATTCATCAAAGCATTTACAAACTTACAGCAGTGCATTCTTTCCAAATGTTTTTTGACAAATTTTTGGACCCTTCTCTAAATGCATGAGATGGGTTTAAATGCTAAACTAAATATGTTCTAAAATAGATTATTACAAAAATATAGAGGAGGTTTCAAACAACCATCCTCGTAAGACTATCTTAAACTAAAATCTAGGAAAATAAAGTAACAATATTGAATTATGAATTCCGCCCTTTCTTTTAGATTTGGTCACGAAGTTGACAAATATTTAGCATGGGATTGAGCTGAGTTGGCTTTTAAATCCTCAATATGACTTGTCTCTTGTATACTGTGTTTGAGAGTACTGGCTGAGATCTTTTTTTTTAATCTGTTAAAGACTGTAGGATTTGATATTGATGATAAGGTTTGATCATAAAATCCTAATAATTTTTTTGATCAAACTTATTTGCCTTTTTAATTATTTCATCGTGTGCATCTACCTTTTTCTGCCACTGTGATTCTAGCTGTTTTACTTCTAAGAATAATTCAGATGTGTACTCTTTGATAAGTTCTTCTTTCACCAACTACTCACATACATATTCAATAATTTCTTTTGATAATCTTGAGGCTTTCGCCGCTGCTTTCTCTGCCTACTTTATTTGTGCTTCCAAATCTTTAAATAGGATCTCCTTATCAAAATTATATACCTGGGGTAGATTTTCTTCCTTTACTGAGTCTGATGCTTGCCATTGAATGTGTTCATTGATTTTCTTCTCAAGCTTCTCGCATTCAAGTTTCGGGATAGCTACTTGCTGGATCAGTATTTCTTTTGAGTCACAAGAAGAGTCAATAATAGAAGCTTGTTGGAAAAATAATTTCTGTTGTTGCTTTAACTTAGCATTTACATCCAATGCGTCTTTGATGAATTATTCCAATTGTGGTTGGCTTTGTAACCTGGTCATTTTTTCTTCCAGTTGTGCTTGTTTCTCAGTGATTTCTGCTTAATGCTGCAATTTAAGCTTTTCAAAATCCTTTTGAAATTGGGTCATCTTTGATTTCATTTGCTCGCTGGAATTAGATATTTCTTGATCTAACAGTCTCTCTAGTTCTTGTATTTTGTCTTCCTTCTACTTCAACAAAATTTTAACCTTAGTAGATTTATCAACAGTGGCAATAGCATATGCCCCTACATATTCTGATAATTTAGTTAAATTTTCAGTAGGATTAGATAAGGAATCCTTCCACAAAACTTCAACGGATCCATCTGTGAGGTTGGAGACTATTTCATCAATTCTTCTCCTTTTATTTCTCTTGACTACAGCCGTATAACTAGGACTGTAGAATATAACCAGCGATGGAATTTCCTCACCTTGTAAAACTATTTGTTCTGTAGGGTAGGCCGGTATGATCTCTCGATCATGATTTTCTGGAACTTGTTGTAGTGGACTAACAATTTCCACTATCTTCTGAGAATGTTCATGTGTCTGAAAACAAGTTACTTGATCAAAATTAGGATTGCTTTTAGGAGTTTTAATTACTTCAGAAAATTCATCCATTCACTACTCAAATTCTTCGTTTGGGACTTTTCTAACTGATCGAGTGTGTCATGACTATGCTGAAGTTATTGAGAGGTTGAATCTATTCCATTACCTTCTCTTTTTTCCTACATCTCTATCTCTTGGATTACCTGATAAATTATATTCTCTAGGCTATCCTTTCTGGATTCGGATTAATTTTCAGAATGATCTGAATTGTGAGATTGATGCTCTGATTGACCCGATTCATCCTCAGACATGTCTTTTGCTTCATTATCTAAGCTTATACTTGGATTAGGTCTATTAACATCTTCAATAGTTAAAATTTGAGAGGAGCTCTCTCCAGTCTCTTATTTTTCTATATTTGGAAGGATTCCAAATCATCTTGGCTTAGTTGACTGGCTGCAAACTTAATTATATCTATAAAAAAATTCCATGCCTTGGAAGAGATCATCAAATCCATATATTTCCTCTACAAAAGGCTTCATTTTGAGCTTTATGATGTATTTTTTAAATACATAATTTTGATCATACATCCTCTTTAGAATTACTGCCAAATTCAATAGATTAATCTTCGAAACCTCCTTTTAGGTATGGCCAATATCAAAAAGTGAAAAAGTACCACACTGTAAATGGAAATTAGGCCAAACGGCCTTCTTAGAATCTTTCAGTTGTTTAGTGATACCATTAACAAGCTGGTAGGCTATCTCTCTTGCAAGAAACTTATCAGGAACATAATATGGTAGGATGTGGGGAGAAGAATAACTCCCAAATACTCTGACATATGTAAAATTCTCCTCTACAAACCATCTAGCCACAGAAATAATATCTGCACTAGCCTCTTCGAAAACACTAGGGGGTTTCTTATTGAATATCATTTGGTGCATAGGCAACATGACTCCATGAAATTTTTATAAAAATGAAAATGGAAGTCTGAATCCCAAAGGGCTCTGTGATAAAAATGGAGTGGGTTAGGGTCTTTGGTAGTCCATTTCCATCCCATGGTAGGAAAACTATAAGAAAAGCAGATTATGTCCATGACATAGGAAGACATATAAAAGGGAGGTATTTCTCTAGATGAAACACTCATTTTATTCCTATATTTTGTGATGTGTTTGGCTACACTGTCAGATAGGATATTTTCCCAATTCAGAATTAAGGAATTGATGATTGCATCAATCAATGGAACCCAATCTATTGAAAACCTGGTGGCATTAGGTTTTGAAAACAATCTGCTCAACATACTGGTAGCATAGCAATAAGGGTAGGGAAGTTGGGCGATTGAGTACGTACCGAGTTTATCTCGATTTAGCTTTCCATGGTCTTCCTTCCATTCTTTTATGACTTTCATGAGGTTTGGGTGCTCTTCTCTAAAGCCTTAGAAAAAGGCTTTGTCATAGTTTTGTTGTGTGTCTGCTAAGTGGTACATTGCTTTTAAATCATTTTCCCTGAAAGAACCAATATTCTCGCTTCTTGAATCTTCAAAAAAAAATTCTTTTATGTTTAAGTGTTAATTTCCCACTTAAGCATATCTGTGTAAGGGATAACTTTTGGCCTTGTGGCTATCTTGTGGAAGAATGAACATGCAACATCATAATCAGTAGAGTCTAAAGAAACAGATAATTCTGTTGAAGCAACTTTATCTTTCACTATTGCCTTTTCATTTTCGAAAAACTGATACATTGCTTCCCATGAAAAACTACCGCATTCCTTGTTGCAGGTGGTGTCTGAAAATAAGGGAGACATGTCTGAGTCTTCAGTAGACGGCATTTCAGAAATCTCTTTGCCTTTCTTGTTCATCTCTATTTCCTTCGTTCTGTTAGTTGGTTTCTTGATTTCAAGTATACAGAGCGATCATTAGAAATATATGGAATAAAGAGAAAAATTCATCGTTAATTTATTTTAAACATGCAAAAATAGATATGAATCTATCAAATATGATATTAATCATCGATAATCATTTCAAATCAAATCTCTTACACCTTTACATGAAATACCTATCAATCAACTTTAAGGCGTTAGATCTCGAATTTCGGCTTGATACGACATAAGTCATTTCGCATGCTTGAGTAATTAAATGTCATTTATTTCGCATATCGCAACTTATAACTTTTACTGTTTATGATGCCTGCCCATAAATTCTGCGAAATGTGATTTGCGCAAATCGCACATCGCAATTTTTAAGTGGTAAACGTATTTGCTTTTGGTTAAGTTGTGCGAAATGCGAATTTTTCATTCAAGAAGTCATGTGGCCATGCTTTATGTGTTTTTAGAGCTTTATGTTTATTTCTTTGTTGGCTCGTCGGGTCCGCGGAATCGCAACCTATGTCGAATTTCTTTATAATTTTGATTGTTTAAATGAGGTGCGATGTGATAACAAATTATAACGGTTATCGGAATTTTTGCAATTTTAAAACATAACTTCGGATAAAGACTTAGCACGTTTCATAGCTCAAATGACTTAACGAGTTTTAAGTTTTTTGGTTGTAAGCTATGCGGTTTGTGATGTGCTCTAAGGAATAAAGCGGAAAACTCAAAGAAAAAACTTTATTTCCTAAGTTTTTTGTTTTAAAGATAAAAATAAATTTGCTATTTATTTCTAAAGGGTCCCCATTTATTAAAATAAATGGGCGCGTGTTGTATAGCACAACACCACCCACGGAAAAGAATTCTCGAGCACCACATAGACCCGATTCAGAGGGGGTTAAGCTTAGGCTCAGTGCATGCGGTACTATTTGGGGCTACCTGAACGATGTAGTGATCGGTACTGGTAGCTGAATACCAAGAAGCTCAAGACTCGAATGCTCACATCAGACAATGATACTTGGTGGACAAATCTACGGAATCCTTCCCTATAGGTGACGGTGCAAGAAGCAATAGATCCTCTTTTCATTACCTTGGTCAATTCTTCGGCTACTGGAAAGTGTCTCCATTTCTTTTGGGATGTTGGCCCTAGTACTGACTAGAATATATCTTCACAAGGCCTAGTTACAATTGAGAGTGTGAGGACGATTAGGTCTTCAAGCACATGCAGAACAACAAAAACCATTTTTTGATTGACTGATCACATAGGATTAATATAAAGGGAAATTAATATGTATGAAATCACCTTTTTTCTTTGATATATAATCTCTCTCCTTCTCATAAACATAAAAATTATTTCCAAAATCAAACCTAGTCGACACCATAATGGACCCAATGGGACCTTGTTGATCTAGATGCTTTTTCGACCTCCCCCCATTAGAGGGAGGAGTTTTAGGTATTTTTCCATTCAGGCATCAAAGATAGAACACATCAACCCTTATCGATTCATCCTTTATCGAGGCGTCTTTAGTTGGGAAACCCCAAGGGTCACCCAACGCCACACTGGTGGAAACCCCCTCAGGGTCACCACACACCACTCCTCCTACAACCCCTAGAGGGTAGAGGAGCGCTACCCATTCAGGGAGCCAACAGAACACATGGTTGGGTACGTCACAGACAAACCCCATACACAACCAGAACCTTGTGTTTTGTAGCCTATAATGGCGCTCAACACTTGGTTACCTTTCTTAGCATATTTAAACTTACTCAATCTATCATAGTTAACAAATGACCCCATTGCACACAATCCCACTTAGCCCCCCATTCCCACGAAGCTCCCTTTAGACATTCCAAAGTTCGAAGGGAAGAAAATGGAAGACCATGGAAACCATCTAATGACTTTCCACCTATGGTGTTCTTCGAATAGTATTATTGATGATATTATTTGATTAAGACTATTTCAACGCACCTTAACGAGACGAACTGCGAAATGTTAAGTGGAGCAGCCTTCTACTACACATGGAACCTTTAGCGCCCTTGCCACTACGTTCCTCACATATTTCCAATTACCCATTCACCACGATTCAGGAATTGAGTTACTGATGCATTTTAGACAAACACTAGTCATCCATATCTCGAACCATCTCCATGAATGGCGGCGACGTCAAAGTTTGTGTAAAGCCAAACTAGACGATCAAGTTTTACTGGACCTATTCCTAAAAACTCTCACTAGATAGATTTTGAAGGATGTGGAAACTCAAGGACCTACTTCCCAAGAGGATTTCATTAGCAAAGCCCAGCAACTTGAGCTGATATACACAGTCATGATACATCTATAACATCCTACCTAACACTCTGTGCCTGCAAACTTATAAAGAATTGTTAGGCATGTTGAACACTGTAGACGGATTGATAGGGTCACTGACCCAAAATCACTTAGGCAGTAGTGTCCAATACCTCGGTTACGCATATGATCCTAACCAGAACATCCCGTAACCAGGCTATCATCGGATTCATCATGCACCTCTGCAGAACATGACCAATAGGGTGCAATCATACCATCATTAGCAAGGAGGTCCATAATCTCCCGCACAAGGGACCCAGTATGCAGCTAGAAACCCGGAAGGAAGAGCTCCCCCCTGCAACCATATACAAACCACAGACCGAGACCTCAGTATCCCCACCCCCCAATACAAAACCCACCAATGAAAAATATTGCGCCAGTGAACTTTGTGTAGCCTTCCTAGACCCAACCATGCCAACAATACGGCCAGGAGAATCATAGTCATCCTCCTAACACGACAAGGAAAAAACCAAAAAATAAAAAAAAGGGAGATCCTGGACATGGGGGAAATAACCAACAATGCCCTCCGCGATCTCAGGCTAGGGGCGACCCCAACCGAAATCAAAACCAGGAGACAAGAAACTCCCAAGTGCTGAACAAGAGGGCTAATATTCGGACCAACCACTCTTGTGCAATTTTTGGTGAATATGGACATTACACGCATCACTATCCCGAACTCCCCGAGCTAAAGAAGCTTCAAGGCAACTGAGGACAAGAGGGACCTACACAGCAAACAACTATAATTCAGGATCCCTTCCCCCACCAAGGGGCGCTTAGTACCCAATAGAAATAACCACCACCCGACGATTCTGGAAACAACGGCCATGAAATATATATGTATGGCGAGAAAATGTTATTTCAAACACGGAATAAAAGTTATGATACCCCTCCAGACACCAGTACGTCAAGGGCTAGCACGAGTGCACCTAAAACACCATTGATTATATCAAAAATGTCTATTGAACCTCTACCAAAAATAGCTAAAGGTCTAACAAGGCAAGCATGACACCACTCCAAAGAGGCCCATAATTATAGAATCATGGATGACTTAGCACACTCCCCCTCTTCCATGTCAGCCTTAGAAGTCCTGCAATCTTGACCAAAGCAAAAGAAAACCTTAATTTCTGCATTAGGTGCAATCGACCATGTCGATTCACGTCTAATGGCTTTTGAATTAGATAAAGCCACCCCTAGGCTTCCTTCATTGGTCGCTTTCTAGATACCGGTGTCAGTCCAGAACATCACTATCCACCGATGTATCATTAATGAGTGTGCAACTACATGCATAATTTCAAAGAGTGTTTGGCAGAAGTTAGGATCTCCCGAGCTGAAGCCATAGAGAATCACAATTAGAGCGTACGGTGCCCTTCTTCTCTCATCAATCTCTATCAAAAAGTCTCAGTATGCTTGGCTGGAAAGATGGTTCTTATAGACATTAAGGTCTTGGACACTCAGTTGGATTACGATATACTCCTTGGATGAAGTTATATGTACACAATGTCTACCATATCATCCTCCATCTTCCGAATTATGATGTTCCCCCACGAGTATCATATCATCACCTGCGACAAGTTAACATACCATGACAAGTGACCCATGAAGAACGTCGATGTCATTCTACCCTATGTAGACACATCTGTAAGATCTCTCACACAGTACCAAGAATATGGCCTTGGCCAATACAAACCATCTTCTATCCTCAAATCATTCCTAGGATATCCCCCTGTCATACCAGAATCATTCGTTGATATCACAGGAGCCCCAATGTGCATGATGTCATCATAAGCACCGAGACCAACCATGAGATAGATACTAGTAGTAAAAAAAATGAGGCCACTAGCACAATGACTTCTCTATCCTACACCATCTCCCAAACTCCTTTTCTATACCCTCCACCTAGTTTTGCAACACAAGAAGTTTTGGCAATAGTAGTGTTACCAAACATATCCTTTGCAATACCATTTTGGTACTTGGTCCCACCAACCACGATGCAAGGGTTGAGACTACTACAGGATTAACCCCTCTCACTCCTAAGGAGGCCCCACCTGTTAAGGAAACCACCTTAACCATTCTAGTTACCTAGACCCTCATCGCAAAGCTAGTTAAATCGACCAGGAAAACCCTTAAAAAAGGGAAAAATATAGAAAACCCCATCATACCAAGGGAATTACAACCTTGTGCAATGTGCAACATAATAGGCCACCCTACCCATATCTGCCCCGAGATGGACAAATTTATACCACTCCTAAGCTCCAAAAGAGATATTGCAACAACAATTTCCTGTCAAAAGGAACTAGCCACAAAAAATCAAGGCAAAGCATTGTGCACCAACCATGCATGCGCTATCTGTAACAATTATGGGAATTACAGTCATCATTGTTCAGAAATACCGCGATATAGGGATTCCTTACATTCCCTAGAACAATCATGTCAAGAGGATCCCCTCATACATGCAAATGGAGAAGAACCTCGAGTAATATTATAACTTTAGGAGGCACATTAGTCACCAAAAACACTCCCATTTCTCCCCCCTCCTCCTATCCAACGTTGTGCACTTTGTGACGAACGAGATCATTTCATCACTATATGTGCAGCCCTGGAATTGTTTCAATAATGGTATTTGATTAATTTTGTATACCAGGACAACCTCCTAGCGATCCAACATTCGTGTCAAATATGTGGTGGCGATCACCCATTACATCATTGTCATTACATCCCTCATAGTCACGCCTCCAACAAAATAATTTTTTCAATTCTGACAGGTATGCCCTCTCTTATCATTTTTTCATTCATAACATTTTTTCAATATATTTGAATGAAAAATATTCTTTCACTTGGGGTATTTATTGCAGGTATTATACAGTACAACAAACCACCTGTTGCCCCATGCACTAAAGGTTCTAGAGAAGGTATCATTCTGTCCTCAGCATGATAGAGTCCCAAAGAAAATTTGAATATCCTGACATCATTTCTCCACAATAAATCAACCATAGGTTCCAAACACCCGATGATGTCTAGCATCTCCCCACCTTGCACATTATAAATATCCTCCTTCGTCAGTAGAGCCTCCCCCTCCATGGCATCCATCACTCAAAGTAGACCATGCATACAAAAATATGATGCCATGGCCTTATCACCTTAGTTCAAGAATCACTTCATGATCATTCATCCACCATGCATTATGTTAATTTTTACTATATCAAGATAAAACCCCTTTCCCGGACTACCATTTCCGCAAGTAGTTCGAACGTGCACCACCCCGTATTGCATTTGGCCTACCATCCCTCCATCAACATAGCCCATCTGCAATATGTTCCATCCATTTCATCACCCACGCACCAATACTAACCAATGGGGCCTCATCCCTCAACAAAAACACCTTCCTCACATCATCAATAAGCGATATTTTTCTTTTTTTTGGGGCACCTGTCTCCGTGTTTGTACAAACCAAACCCATTTTTTATTCTTTTGGAAAGTATACAAACATTTTTTGGGAGAAAATTCCCTACCCATCCGCCCACTTGTTTCCACCATGGCATCAGTCCTTAATCACCCTTGGTCAGAGCTTCACACCTTTCACGCAAAGCCACCATGACATTCATAACCAACATATCCCCACCCTGGACGTCCTACCGACTCCAGGGCTTTCCTCCTCAGAAATTGTTATGACAGCCACCAATTTTCTTTTTTCATGCTCCGACCTTGGGCCACTCAACTCCCATCATCAATGTTCATCCAGTTCTCACCATCATGCCTATGTTAACCTATCATATCAGAGACCATGGTCGTTTGTGTTAAACAATGCAATGGTAAACACATAAATAGGAAAGATAAGCATGAGTTATTTTTCTATTAACCATAGATGTTCATTTATATTACATTGGTGTGACTATTGGATTTAACATTCCAAGGTCACTTGGGCTCCTCTTTGACTATTCACCTTCCACACCTACCCATAGAGGATTAGGTATCCAACATTCCCCCCCTTAATTTGAAGGGGTATGTGTGAGTCCAAGAAGAGAGTTGTACTACAAATATGCAAAGTATGCATGGAAGCACTTAGGCTTAATGAGCTCTCTGAAATGTTGGCATAAAGAGGTGGTTTAAGGATGACCACCAACATTGGAACGCTTAGCGTACTTCCCATAACTCTTCCAAATCTGGCAAGAAGCTGAGGTCTTCTACTAGAGGAAGTGCTCCTAATTTTGGAGAGGGAGACCTTCAACCTAGACGAAGGGAGGTCTACAACCTATTATGGTTTAAGGATTACCACCAACTCTGGAATGCTTGATGAATTTCCTGTAACTCTACCAAAACTGGCAAGAAGCTAAAGTCTTCTGCTAGAGGAAGCATCTCAAATTACTTGAAGAGGAAGAATATCAACCTCACACAGATGGTTTAAGGCTAACCACCAACCAAAGGCATGCTCATGGGCATGTGTGTCTCTGCCTACAACTCTAAATCTCGAATGACAGGTTGTGGCTCAGGATTGCTTGAACTGTTGTATCTATAGCTACAACTCTGAATCTGGAATGACATGTTGTGGCTCAAGCTCTCTTGATGTGGCTTCGAAGCTTGTAGATGACCACCATTTCCCCCCCTATTAGGTACAAGGTGAGATGATGGCGAAAAATCAACTGCAATATTGTTCAAAATTCTAGAACAGATTCTGACATATGACTTAAACATATTCTTGGCTATTGATGCACACTTCCAAGAAGCGATCCATCCAATATAAATCTTTATTCTTGTAGGAGGCTTGTTTCTGAAGCATTTTTGTGAATAATGGGTGTGTCGACCATAGTGTTTGCATGGGTGAAGATCAAAACAATGATCTTTCATATGGCCAACTTGATCACAGTGTTGGAATTTTACAATCTGTTGTTGTTGCTGTGTAAGAGGTGTAGAATCTAGAATATTTGTAGGTGAGCTATCATGAAGAAATTTAACCCTCTGAATTTTTATGGGCTTGGAGTAGTCTGGAATATTAAAGGACAACTCCTTGTCATAACCAAGCCCTATTCTATGCTTTTTATGAACAAGCTCTTCCCAGGGTAAGATGATGGACTTGGGAGGTGAAGGTTGGATGTTTGCTTCTGCTTGCAAATCTTCTCTTGTACAAGGAACATGATGAGAGTCAACCTCAATGTAACTGAAATGATCATTTTATCGTTTTTTATGGGTGTCATGATGCTTATGCTGATGTAACTCATCTTGCTAAAACTGAGACTCAAGCTGCAAAATATCTATCTTTCTTTTGCATTATGTAGATAGCTATGGATGTCAAAAAGAGTGTCTTTACTGATTTTGATTGTGCCTTCAGTAGTGGATACGATTAGAGTTCTCAATAAATCTAATATTCTTTCAATTTTACCCTTTTTTTTAACAACTAGAAAATAAAGAGTGTGAGCTTCAATTCTATCACTATCTACCAAAGTTTTCTCTAGCAGTTATGTGATATCTTCTTCTAAAAATAATATGAAGCAGGACGCATAAACCCTAGTTCGTTAAACCTTTACATAACCATTGATGACATTGATGACCTTGCGTGTGAATGATAATGATAACTAGATTCTATTCGAGTGTTGTGGCTGGAAGTACTCGAATCAAATTTTATCGATTTCTAAGAGCAAGTTTAATTACTTTAATTTAACTTCCATCGAGACTGGTTTTACATCCATATTTTATCAAATTTTCAAACCCTTTCATGGTGCTTCCCTCGTTATACTCTTGGACTGAACTACTAGCGAAAAAATATTGTGCGCAAAACTCAAGCTTCTCATTTTTAATATTGTCAAATATTCTGCATACCAAAGAAAAATTCACACATATAGGCTCTATCAAATATCAATACATGCCAAATATCAACCATAAATTGTTACTGTGGCATATATGAGGTGCCCCAATTCATAGATCAGAGCCTAATCACTAAGATCTCAGGTCTTGAACTCTTCGCATCCACTGCAAAGGCTTTATAATTCGAGCCCTATTTCTACAAAATTACAAAAATATCTCTCACAATGTTTCACATAGCACCGAACCAGCTTCCAAAGTGCATTCCATACGAACATCATTTAATTATATCCACCTTTTTTCCTAACTGTTGGTGTAGGCTCAAATGTCGAAGGTACATTATCAATCAACTTTCAACATATACGATTATATATCCAAAACCCTTTTTACTAATCACAATTTCAAAGAGGTGGTGAAGATATAAAGAGAGATTTCAAGTTTGTGGCTCACCTTTTAGCCAAAATGAATATGGGGGGGGGGGGTTTCTACATTGCAAAAATTTTCATTTCTAAATGAAAACAATAACGTTGTGGATGAAATGTACAGGAGGAGGAGGGTCAACAGTGAAGGCTGTGTATGCCGACTATATGGAGGTCGATTGTGCTATGAAGAGGTGGAGATTTTATATGGCAATAGCATACCGACTGCATACAAGAGATGCGTAATAGGAGGAGGGCCGACTGCGTGTAGTAGGGGGAACAAAAGGTGGTGAATGGAGGGCAGCGGGCAGAGGGATAAGGGGAGCAGAGCAGAGAGGGAGTAGGGGCCATGGGGAGGTGTGTAGGAGGTGAAAGATCTAAAAGATGGCATGGAATATGGGGGGTTTGTCTTAGAAGGAGGTATACATTCAAATGATGCTTGATGCCAATGTTCAGGATTAGTGCTGGTGGGAGAGGGCAGCGTTTGAGGGATGTCTGAGGGTTTTTTGTAATCCAAAATGGTCAAGCCCTATCCAAAGTGAAACTCGAAATACACAGATTTGCAAGAAGAATATAAAAAACAGCTCCAACAATTCCTGGTAATGCTTAGTGCTCTACATTTATGTAAATATAATGCATTAGTATACGCCTCTATTCGATGCAATTTCCGCCAAGTGTGATTAATTCCATGTCGAGTGTCAACACGCTTCGTTTCACGTCAAGTTCACTAGTATTTGTAAACAATGCTGTCAATATATGTGGAGAAGGACAACAACTCTATTCAGGTATTAGCATACACACAGGACTGGAGTATTGATTCGAGTGGCAAGGATATCATTGAGTAGAGTAAAAAGCACATCGGAAGTAAATGAAACATTCAGAGTGTGGCATTACACATACTGTTCCATTCAATGACAAGTGAGAGGTGTGTTCTACCCAGGGCAGAGAGGCCAGGGTTTATTTTCTGCAAGGGAAGAGATGGCAGGTTTGAGCAAGGAGTGTTTCTTCTCTCTTTGATGTCGCAAAGAAAACCAGCTGAGGGTACCCAAATTTTACAAAGCTCACATCACTTTTGTAGGCAGGCTGTATGGAGAGAACCCATCTCAAAAATTGTTTTCAAAGGTTTCATAATGGCAAATATGAGTAGCAAAGAGCCAGGTCTAACCAACTTGGATCTGATACCATATCAAACAATGCAATGGTAAACATACAAATAGGAAAGATAAGCATGATTTATGTTTCTATTAACCATAGATGTGTATTTATATTACATTGGTGTGACTCTTGGATTCCACATTGCAAGGTCACTTGGACTCCTCTTTGATTGTTCACCTTCTACACCTACCCATAGAGGATTAGGTGTCCAACACTTTGCATCAATGTTTTTCTCAAATAGTTTAGGCTTCCTTCTTGTCAACCTCAACAACCATTTTCCAAAAAGGAAGCAGTACCTTGGATGGCTCCCCACCTCAATAGAGGCATCCTCAGATGGCACTATGGGAATCATCATTGTCCATAGATGTCAGTGATCCTCTTGACATTCAACTACAACATAAGCTTTCATGTCAAGATGGTATCACACTCCACAACCATTGCACTTTGTCAGAATTTGTCAAAGACCCATGCTATTATGAGCATCCCTTTCAGCAATGCTTACACGGGAAGGTCCCAGCCATACACCCATGAATATGATGAGAATTTATTCTAAAATATGCCTTACCAATATTATGCATATAGGCACTACATTCAACTTATTGTCAAAGAAAAAACTCCCTTGAGGGCATCAGCAATCATCGTCATAAACCAAATCAACAGATCACTACCATATAAGTGACACAGACAAAACCTTTATCTATCATATAGGCTTTTAAATATCCAACGCATCACGAGCATGGGACATGCCCTCCTCGTAGAAATATTGTATTTATTGTATAATGCTATCTCTTACAGGTTTCCGACAAAACATGGCCCCTCTTTCACTCACAATAAGGGGTCTCCAACCTTAGGCTGCATGTAAGCCTCTGTCTCTCTCTCTCTCAACACGGGTTATACAAAACATAAACTATAATTTATTTTGGCTATACAGTTCTTCCTAGACCTCGCACATTAGGGGGCAACTGCTATCACTGGAGAATTGGACAATAAAAATACATCATGAAATGTCAAGCAGAAGGATTTAAAGGGCTGAGAAAAATTAGAGAATCTGGAAAATATAACTTTCTCTAAGGTTAAGAGGAAAAATTATCAAACTGCACACAAAACACACATTCAAAGTGCGCTTTGCACGCATTTTTCTTCGATAGTAGCGTTGGTCTCCACGAATTTCCCTCAATAAGCCGTGCGGTCCTGACTATGGTAGAAGGTCGCCATCCAGGACCACTTGGCACAGTTTAGGAAAAGATTCTCCACTTGAGGTTGCCCAAGGACAACCGCCTAGATCCACCTTGAGACCACAAGTGAGCACACAATGGAATCAACCACCACTCTTGGGTCACTATCCACAATTGTACCAAGAGAGGGAGGAAGATTTGAATTTTTCCTATAAAATGCCACCATGAGAAGAAACATTCAGAACACATTGTTTTTCTAGCCAAATTTCCCATGATAAAAATAACAGTGTGTTGTCCAAGCAACAATAGAGTGAAGGGATTCATTTTTTGGCCATCCAACATGTCAATCCCAAAGGATAAGTGCACCAAGTGTAGAAATTATATAGCTTATGTGTTATATGTCCAAGATTCTCCTAATCTCACACTATATTAACTTCATGAAAATACAGAATATATTCCACCATTGATCATTTGCAGAAATTAAATCAATATTGCAATGCAAACATGAAACAATAAAAATTCACACACATTAACACAATTGTTTAACGGGAAAGCCTGAAGCTAAAAACCCCAAATATATGTATATAATATATGTCATAGAGATCATGTAAAAATCCTCATACAAATTTGATCATATCAAGCTCTCAATACAATACAATTTCTACACACTAATCAGGCCCAATCTTGCAAATCCATGTACCGATCTTTGCCACCTGCTAGCCTACCTCTACTGTGCAATCCATGTTGAAGAATGGCTCTGAATGAGTTTGAATTACTCCAGCCTTGCTCACGCAATCCTCATTGGCATCTCCACTAAGTGTTGGATGCAATCAATGCATCACTATAGTCACAACTGATAGTCACACTTGCCCTTTCACCTATCTCTCCACTGGTCTCCACTAAAACTGCCATGCATTGTAGTTAACTGATGTATTCTTTAGTTGATTAATGAGTTATTATTTATGAATTAATTAACTAATTAATTCACTCCACTCTCACTATTGTATTAATCAGTTAGACTAGATACAACTAGCTCAACTGAGTCTAACTAAGTTAAACTGAACACAACTCCATAACTACTTCTTCTAACTGTGTCATAACTATGCCACTTGAGTTCTAACTGAGTCCTCCATGCAATAGCTCCAGTAAACCCTCAGGAATAGCGTAATTCATTCTGTCAACTTCTATGCCACATCTGTGCACTTAACTGAAGTGCTCTAGATACTGTTTAGAGTCCAAATATTATTAAGAGCTAATAATATTCAACATATCTATTTTTAGATTGGCAGTCTAAAAATAGACTCCGCCCAATATGTCTAAAAATAGAAGTCCGTCTATTTTTCCAACTTGAACAACCATCCACAAATAGCATCCTGCAACTCATAGAATATGATCGACATTTCTAAAAATAGACATAGTCTAAAAATAGACTTTGCGCCAAAAATAGTCTGTGGGCCCACTTAGTGAAGGCGACTCATTTCACTAAGCTCATCATCTTGTTGAATCTCAACACTCCCTCTCAAAAAGATAGGGATTATCTGCTACCCTGATCCTGTCTCTATGATATTCGAATTTGCTCCTAGTGAGTGCCTTTGTTAGAATATATGCAACCTGATCCTCCGTAGGAATGTAAGAAAGCAACATGATCTTTCACTGCATACAATCTCTGATATGATGGTACCAGATGCCAATATGTTTATATCTATCATGAAATACTGGATTAAGCGAGAGTTTAATGCAACTTTGATTATCACAATATATCACAGTAGGATCTAACTGATAACTGAACAAACTGACCAAGATTTTCCTCATCCATATAGCCTCGCATGCAACCAAACTTGCTACCATGTACTCGGCCTCCGTTGAACTGATTGCCATGAATCTTTGTTTCTTACTGTACCAAGAAACTGCTATAGATCCGATACTGAAAATCCCTCTAGATGTGCTCTTTCTGTCCGTTGGGCTTCTTGCCCAATCTGCATCCATGAAGCCATGCAGCTTCACCTCATCCGACTGTCTGTACCAAAATCCATACCCAGATGTGCCCCTAAGATACCTCAAGACATGCTTGCCTGCCTTCCAAAAGAGCTTGGTAGGCTTCACCATCGCTTGTGAAAGCTAGTTCACAGCATATCATATGTCCAGTATTGTATTGACTAAAAACATGAACAAACCAACCAACTGTCGATAAAAAGTGGCATCCACTACCTCTGCCGATGTAGCATCCTCTTTCCTCCAACCACCAGGAAGAGGAGTGTCGATAGGCGTGCAGCCTTGCATGTGAAACTTCTCCAGTATCTCTCGGGCATACTTGCCTTAAGACACAAATATTTCACCTTTCCGCTGCCAAATTTCCAATCCCAGGAAATAATGAAGGAGGCCCAAGTCCTTCATCTCGAACTCCTTTGCAAGATCTGCCTTGCATGAGTGTATCAACAGTTCATAACCCGTTAGTATTAAATCATCTACATAAAGCACAATGATCAAAAGCTTATCCTCCACCACAATCTGGTATAGGTTTGGATCCGCCTCACTCTTGGCGAAACCAAGTCCGGTGAAATAACTGTCTATCCATGTGTACCAAGCACGGGGTGTTTGTTTCAACCCATACAATGCTCTTTTGAGCCTGCACACATGCAAATCGCTGTTGAAGATTTCGAATTCTTTATGCTGCTCAATGTACACCTCCTCCTCAATGACTCCATTGAGGAATGCAGTCTTCACATCCATCTGATGAATGTGCCAACCCATCTGCACTGAGAGAGCAAGGATGGTCTGTATGGAAGAATAACTTGCGACAGGTGCAAAGTTTTCTTCATAGTCGATCCTCTCAATATGTGAGAAGCCTCGGGCAAAAAATCTTGCCTTATACTTCTCAACGCTCCCATCAGCAGCTTGCTTCACTTTGTAGATCCATCTCGAACCTACCACGGATTCCTCTTCCGGCCTTGGGAAAATCTCCCATGCACTGTTTCTAACAATAGAATCATACTCTTCCACCATGGCATCTACCCATGCAGGATCTTCCACAGCTTCCTCGAAAGAGGATGGCTCCGTCACGATACACTTGCTCATTAGAGCCATGTATCCAGTAAATCGGTCAGGCGATTGTCTCTATCTACGCTGTGATGTAGGAACTCCTACATTTTGCACTACATCAAGATTCAGTGGCTCAGCTTCTGTAGTGCGCTTCCGCCCTCTGATGTTTGGCACTGCATGAGTGGTTACTTCCACTCCATGAACCTCCTCTTATGGCTGATCCACATCTTGAGGCTCATCTTTAGGAATAAGTAGATCCTCCTCTGCATGCAAGTGTAGCTCCCTCTCAAGTGACAACTTCATGGCTTTCTCCTCATGAAATTTGATATCCTGTCACACGAAAGTCATCTGACTGTCTAGAAAATAAACACGATAATTGTGGCATGTTTCTGTGTACCCAAAAAATATCTCAACCTCTACGGTCGGCTCCAGTCACATGAATGTAAATAGGTGAGCCAAAAATCTTCAAATGAGAAATATCAGGCTTCTTACTAGAAAACGCCTCTTCAGGTGTACTCATGCCAAGTACTCTATGAGGACAACGGTTTTGCACATAAACTGCAGTGTTGCATGCCTCAGCCCACAAGTGTATGGGAAGGCCCTGATCATGCAACATCGCCCATGCAACACCCACGATTGTTCTGTTCTTTCTCTCTGCGACCCCAATCTATTGTGGGTTATGAGGCACTATGAGTTCTCTTTGAATTCCTTCTTTGCTACAGAAGTCTTTGAATTCACCAGAGATGTATTCACCACCATTATCACTCCTTAGAGCTTTCACCTGCTTGCCCGAATCTTTCTCAACCAGCACCTTGAACTCATAGAACTTTGAGTATGTCTCACTCTTCTTCTACATGAAGAAGATCCAACACTTACGAGAAAATTCATAAACAAATATCACATAATACCTATACTTTACTGTTGAAGCAACCGAGAAAGGTCCACACACGTCTGTGTGAATTCTCTCAAGGATCGTTGAGGCATGACTATCCTTCTCATGAAAATTGGTCTTCACAAATTTTCCCAAAGTACATCCCTTGCACTGATCTGACTGCGCAAGTGTACCTTTGGGAAGCCTGGTAGAAATCGACTGCAAAATTTTCAAAGCGCCATGGTGAAGATGGCCCAATCTCTTGTGCCACAATTCACCCTCATCTCGGCTCACCACTCCTTCTGCTTTGCATGCCATTGCAGTGCAGCCATCTACTTGCAATTGATAAATATTCTTAACTCGAATCCCTATCCTCTTGGTTTGACCAGTTGTTTTATGTCGGAGGAAAGCTTTTCCCTCACTGAAAACAACATCATAACTCTTGTCTTCCAACATCGCCACAGAGATTAGATTCTTCTTCAATCCTGGAACATGCATGACATCCTTCAAGATGAAAGGTTTACTAGACTGCCTCTCAAAGGAAATAGTCCCGATACCAGTCGCACTGTATCTACCATCATCGCCCATCTCGATGTGCACTCCAAGATCCTTTTCCTCCAGATCACTAAACAAATCTTTGTCTCCAGTCATATGGAAAGACACACCACTATCAAGAAACCACACCAATACCATCACATTTGAAACCAAGCATGCGCTCAAAGAAAAGTCCAGCTCAAACTGTGAGGCTAAGGCCTTTCCTACTGCAGAACCAGTAGCGCTCTTATTTTTCTTCTTCTGTGGGCAATTGGTGGCGAAATTTCCATGCTAGTGACAGTGAAAACACCTCACCTTGGACAATTCCTACTTCTTGCCTTTAGCTTCGGATTTGGAAGATTTATTCCCTTTTCCTTTCCAAGATTTGGCAGCAAAAGCGCAATTTTCTTCATCTTCATTCTTAGATGAAGATCCATCCCTGGTACCCCGCCTTATCTCCTCCTGCACAAGATCCGACTAAAGTCGCTCCCATCCTGGCAGTTTCTCCCATCCATTGACAGAGTCTTCGTAGCTATGCCAACTCTTCGGAAGCCCAAGGAGAGCCAAGCTCACCAAGTATTATTCATCAACAGTAACCCCTACACTTATTAGCTCATCCTTTCAGTGGACAAACTTCATGAGGTATTTTGGTATGCTGTCGCCTTTCTCCATTTTTATTTTCCTGAGTTTGTATTTAAGGGCCAACTTCCTCTGGTCACTTCTGCTTTGGAAAAATTCTGTCAAAGCCTTCCACATTAAGAATGGAGTGGCTTTCCCATGAATTTTGGACACAATGTGGTCCTTCACACCTTCCAACATAATCCTTCGACACTTTGCTACCTTCATTTTCTATGCGTCAAGTGCATCAGCATCGCTAGGTCCCGACTTAGGAACATCGCTATCAATGAACTCCTTCAGCCCTTATTCTCTAGCACCACCTCTATCCTATCCTCCCATGCTATGTAGTTCGAGCTCCCATCAAGAGCATACTCCAATCGCAATCCGTTGAATGAAATTTCAATGAATGCTCAACTTCGACACCAAGAAAACACTGCAACAAATTCGAATTCCACCAACACAAAACTCAACTGCTTCAATAATTGCAATCTCCTCAAATGATCAAATCCTCTGATACCATGTATAAATTATATAACTTATGTGTTATATGTCCAAGATTCTCCTGATTTCACACTATTTTAACTTCATGAAAAATACAGAATCTATTCCACCATTGATCATTTGCGGAAATTAAATCAAGATTGCAATGCACACATGAAACAATAAAAATTCACACACATTAACACAGTTGTTTAATGGGGAAGCCTGAAGCTGAAAAAATAAAATATCTGTATATAATATATGTCATAGAGATCATGTAACAATCCTCATATAAAGCTGATCATATCAAGCTCTCAGTACAATACAATCACTACACACTAATCAGGCCCAATCTTGCAAATCCATGCACCGATCTTTGCCACCTGCTAGCTTGTCTCTACTATGCAATCCCTGCTGAAGAATGGATATGAATGAGTTAGAATTACTCTAGCCTTTCTCATGCAATCCTCATTGGCGTCTCCACTGAGTGTTGGATGCAATCAATGCATCATTATAGTCACAACTGATAGTCACACTTGCCCTTTCACCTATCTCTTCACTGGTCTCCACTAAAATTGCCATGCACTGTAGTTAATTGATGTATTCTGTAGTTGATTAATGAGTTATTATTTATGAATTAATTAACTAATTAATTCACTCCACTCTCACTAGTGTATCAATCAATTAGACTAGATACAACTATCTCAACTGAGTCTAACTGAGTTAAACTGAACACAACTCCATAACTACTTCTTCCAACTGTGTCATAACTCTACCACTTGAGTCTAATTGATTCCTCTATGCAATAGCTCCAGTAAACCCTCAGGAATAGCTTAATTCCTTCAGTTAGCTGCTGTTCCACATCTTTGCACTTAACTGAAGTGCTCGAAGAGAATAAGATATTGAGTCCAAATATTATTGAGAGCTAATAATATTCGACATATCTATTTTTAGACTAGCAGTCTAAAATTAGACTCCGCCCAATATGTCTAAAAATATAAGTCCATCTATTTTTCCAACTTGACCAACCATCCACAAATAGCATCCTGCAACTCATAGAATATGATCGACATGTCTAAAAATAGACATAGTCTAAAAATAGAATTTGCGCCAAAAATAGCCTGCGGGCCGACTTAGTGAAGGCGACTCTTTTCACTAAGCTCATCATCTTGTTGAATCTCAACACCAAGTGTCTTACATCCAATCAATCGTTCGAGGAGAAGAGAGAGTCCTGCAAACCAGCTCAAGGGGAAAGCCCTCCTCGCTTTGGGTATTTGAGCTCCATATCTCTAAGGATTCACTGCAAGTGTGTAACATTCTACCACTTCTTTACCACTAGTGGCTAATAAGAGGGGATTCGTTTTCTGTTAGGATAATTAGCTAGTTTACTTGATTGAGCTTGTGTTTATGTGTAATTTTTGTTTTGTTTCCTCTTCCTATTTGTAGCATGATATGTTCCATAAACTAGTTTTTCTAAATTTTATTATGTTTCCACTAACAATCTAACAACTCTTTTTTCCCTGTGACCATTTCCTGTAGGTTAGAAATCACTCCTATCAAGCACCAGTTTTTTTCATACACTTGTGTACTAAACACAAAAACACAGATGTAATGGGTGATTGCGAGAACATATTTGACACAAATATTAGGCTGCTCATAGGCCAACATAGTATACACGGTTAATCAGATACCATCATTGAAAAAACTCTAGGGCTGCACATTCGGCGATGAAATGATCATGTTCATTGCAGAGTGCACAATGTTGGATAGGAGGAGGAACAAACGAGAGTCTTTCTTATGATTGTCGTGCCTCCTGAAGGTATAATATGACCCGAGGTTATTCCCTATTTGTATGCATGGGGGGATCCTCCTGATATGATTGTTCTAGGGCTATAAGGCATCCCTATATCATGGTATTTTTGAACAATGATGGGTGTAATGCCCATAATTGTTACAGATAGTGCAAGTGTGGTTGGTACACAATGCTTTGCCTTGGTTCTTTGTGGTTGGTTCCTTTTTATGGGAACTTATGGCCACAAAATTTCTTTCGGATCTTAGGAGAGGTTTCAATTCGTCCAACTCCAGGAATATAATGGTAGGGTGGCCTACAATATCGCACAATGCACAAGGTTGCAACTCCCTTGGCATGATGGGGTTTTCTATATTTTTCCCTTTTTATAGGTTTTTCTGGTTGCTTTAACCATCGTTGCTATGGGAATCTACTTTACTGGTATGGCCATGGGGGTTTCTATAGCCAGTAGCACCTCCTCGGGAGTGATAGGGTTTACTCTTGTGAAAGTGATGCCAACACCCCCTGCCATGGCAGGTGGGGCCACATACCAAACTGGTATCGTGAAAGATATGTTTGGTAACACTATTGTTGCCAAGACTTGTTGAGACACAAAACCAAGTGGAGGGTATAGAAATGGAGTTTGGGAGATGGAATAGGGCAGAAAAGTTGTGCCCATGTCCTCATTTTCGTTACTATTGGTCTCCATCTCCTGGATAGTTTCGGCGTTTGATGATGAAATCATGCACACCGTGGTCCCTGTGATATCAGTGAATGATTCTAGTATGATAAGGGGATCCCCTAGGAATGATCCAAGGATGGATGACAGTTTTAATTAGTCAAGGCCATTTTCCTGGTACTGCGTGAGTGATTCCGAAAATGTGTCTACATAGGGTAGAACAATATCAATGTTCACCATGGGTCACTTGTCATGGTACGTCAATTGATTGATGGTGATGATGCAATCCTCATGGGGGAACATCCTGATCTGGAAGACGGAGGATGTTATGGAATACATGGTGTACATATAACTTCGTCCAAGGAGTATATTGTATTCTAGCTGAGCATCCAACACCTCAATGTCTATAAGAACCGTCTTTCTGGCCAAGAAGACCAGGACATTTTGATAGATACCGGCGGGAGAAAAAGGGCGTTTGTCGTATGCTCTGAACATGATGTTTGATGGCTTCAGTTTGGGAGATCCTAACTTCTGCCAAACTCTTTTTGACATGAGTCATGTGGATGCACCCTCGTCAATGATACATCGATGTATATTGATGTTTTGAAATAACACCGGTATCTAGAAGGTGACCAATGAAGGAAGCCTAGGGGTGGCTTTGTCTAAGTCAAAAGCCATTAGGTGCGAATCGGCATGGTCGATGGCGCCTAACGTGGAAAGTAAGTCTTTCCTTTGCTTTGGGTAAGATTGCAGGACCTCTAAAGTTGACATGGCAGCAGGAGATTGCCCTAATCGTCCACAATGCTATAATTATGGGCCGCTTTGGAGTGGTGTCCTGTTCGCCTTGTTGGACCCTTAGCCATTTTTGGAAAAGGTTCATTTGGCATTTTTTATATAGTCAACGGTGGTGTAGGTGCACTTGTGCTAGCCCCTAACATATTGGTGTCTGGAGGGGTATCGTAGCTTTGATTCCATTTCTGAAAGAACATTTCCTCGCCAGTCATATAGATTTCATGGGTGTTTTTTCTAGAATTGTCGAGGGGTGGTTGTTGCTGTTGGGTACTCACTGCCCCTTTGTGGGGGAATGGATCATGTATTATTACAACTATTTTTTGTGTAGGTCCCCCTTGTCCATTGTTACCATGAAGATTCTTTAGCTCGGGGAGTTCGGGGAAGTGATGAGTGTAATGTCCATAGTCACCAAAAATCACACAAGGGTGGTTGGTTTGAAGATCAACCCTCTTGTTCTACCCTTGAGAGTCATTTTGATCCTGGTTTTGATTCCGGTTAGGTTTTCCCCCAACCTAGGATCATGAAGGGCGTTTTTTATTATTCCCCCCGCTGTCCAAGATTTCCCTTTTGTTTATTTTTTTTCTTTTTCCTTACCACGTTATGAGGATGACTCTGATTCTCTTGGTTGTATGATTGGCGTGGTTGGGCCTGGGAAGGTTAAAGGAAGTTCACTGGTGCATTATTTTGCATTGGTGGGTTTGGTGTTGGGGAGTGGGAATATTGATGTCCATGTCCCTGGTTTGCATATGGTTGCTGGGGGGGAGCTCTTCCGTCAACGTTCCTAGCTGCGTACTAGGTCCCCTGTGTGGGAGGGTATGATCCTCGTTGATGATGATGGTATGACGGAGCCCTATTGGTCATGTTCTACAGAGGTGCTTGATGACTTTGATGGTAGCTAGGTTGCAGGATGTTCTAGTTAGGATCATACGCGTAACTTGGGTATGGGATATTGTTGCCTAGGTGACTTTGGGTCAGACACCCTATCAATCCGTCTGCAGTATTTGACTTTCCTGACAATTCTTTGTAATTTTTCAGCCGTGGGGCATTAGGCAGGATGTTATAGATGCATCCTGACTGAGTGTATATCATCTCGAGTTGATGGGATTTTCTAAAAGCATCCTCCTCGGAAGTAGGTCCTTGAGTTTCCACATCCTTTGAAATCTCTATTGTGAGATTTTTCAGGAAAAGGTCGAGTAAAACTCGATCGTCGAGTTTGGATTTACATAAAATTTGACGTCGCCACCATTCAGAGAGATGGTCTGAGATATGGACGGCTGGTGTTTTCCCAAAATGAGTCAGTAACTCCATTCTTGAATCATGATGGATGGGTAACTGAAATTATGTGAGGAACACAATACCAAGGGCGTTAAAGGTTCCATGTGAAGCAGAAGTTTGTTCCACTGACCATTTCACAGCTAGTTCGGTTAAGGTGCGCTGAAATAGTCTTAATTGAATAGTATCATCAATAATATTGTTCCATGAACACCATAGGTGGAAAGTCATTTCATGGTTTCTAGGGTCTTCCGCTTGCTTCCCTTCAAATTTTGGAATGTTTGAAGGGAGCTTCATGGGCATGAGGGGCCAAATGGGATTGTGTGCAATGGGGTCATTTTTTAACTTTGATACATCAGGTAAGTTTAGAGATGATAGGAAAGGTAACTGAGTGTTGAGCGCCATTGTAGACTGTGAAAACACAGGGTTCTGGTTATGTATGGGGTTTTTCATTGATGAACCCAGTTGTATGTTTTGTTGGCTCCCCAAATGGGTAGCGCTCCTCTGCCCTCTGGGTGTTGTGGGGAGAGTGGTGTGTGGTGACCCTAAGGGGGTTTCCATGGGTGTGGTGTTGGGCGACCCCTGGGGGTTTTCAACTAAAGTTTCCTCGATAAAGGATGAACCAATAACGGTGGTTTCACATCGTCTTTGATGCCTGGATGGCGAAAGGCCTGACACTCCTCCCTCTAATGGGGGGAGCTCCAAAAGACGTCTAGATCGAAGAGGTCCCATTGGGTCCATTATGGTGTCAACTCAGTTTGATTTTTGAAATATTTTTTTGTTTTTTGAGAATAGAGAGATTATTATCAAAGAAAAATGTGATTCACATACATAAACAAAGCGAAAAAATAAGAGGTTAATTTTTCCTTTAGATTAATCCTATATGATGAGTCAATCAAAAAACATGGTTTTGGTTGTTTCATGTATGATCCTCAAAAATCCTAGAAGACCTAATTGTTGTCACACTCTCAAATGTAATTGGGCCTTGAGAAGATATCTTCTGGTGGGTACTGGGGCCAACACCCTGAAAGAACTAGCGACGCTTTCCAGTAGCCGAAGAATCGACCAAAGTAATGGGAAGAGGATCTAGTGCTTCTTGCACCTTCATCTATATGGAAGGATGTCCTAAATTTTACCACTAAGTACCATCATCCCATGTGACTGTTCGAGTCCTTATATTCTTAGTATTCAGCTACCAGTACCGAGTACTAGATGGGTCAGGTAGCCCCAAATAGTACCGCACGCACTGGGCCTAAGCTTAACCCCCTCTGAATCGGGTCTCTATGGCGCTCGGGAATTATTTTCCATGGGCGGATATAATGATTTAAAGCTCCCTAAATATTCAAATTCTATGTTTCAAGAATGTAAACTGACCATGGTGGATTTTTGGATGCCTACCTCTAATGGTCCTAACATGAACTATTAATTATCATGTGGCCCCTGTGGGGAGATTTAATGAGTTCAATTAATGGTTAGATTTAAGGAGTATTAATTTTCTTATGGTGTTCCAATGTGTGTGATAAACTGTAAAATCACAATGTTTGTAGGATGTGGATATGCGATGATCCTTTACACTCCATCCTAATTAAACTATGTTTTTATTGTTCCTTTCAAAAAGTAAATGATGCGCGAATAATGGGTTGCTTACAATTTTGCCTATTTAGACTAAATGTTGCACTATAGGGACATGGAAAATTATCACAAGAGTGTGTTCATATGCATGCCCATGGTAACCAAGAGGTGAAAGGGTAGCAGAGATTACTTTCCTTCTAAGATAATTTGATCCTAGTCTCAAATCCTAATGCAAAATTTAAACTAAACTTACTGCCAAAATTGGAACAAAAGGAAACTAGCTAAACATGCTTGGATATGGGCCACTTTCTTCTTGATAATTACCTATGTGTTTGGTGTCTATTATCACTAATAATTTCATTCAGATAGCATGGGTGGATTTTAACCACTTACTTGCCTCCTAATTAAACTATGTGATTTTGTGATAATAAACTGAAAATTAAACTATGCAATATATAAGCTAAGGTTTAGCTAAAAACATGTCCTAACAGTCAAGGGACACCATAACACAGTGTTGGAATATTTATTCTGGGTTGCTAGTCACTTTAGAATTGAAAAAAATGAGGGAAATCAGTGAAAAAATGGTTCACTAGTTTCGGCGTGGATTTTTTCCAGACGCACAATTTATGAGTCTATCTGAGCTGAACGCGTGTGGACTAACGCGTCTGTCTGAATTGAACATGTGCGGACCGACGCGTCTACCTGAGTTAAACGTGTGCGGACCGACGCATCTGTTTGAGCTGAACACACATGGTTTTCCTGTGCACTGAAATTCTACTTCTCCTGAACTGAATCTCTTCACAAAGGGTGAATGATATAAGTTGAGGAAGAGGAGAGCTGGTCCTACAACAATCTTGAGTATAAAAGAGGAAAAATAAGTGGAGTCTCCAATCCTGTGTTTGTTTGTTTAGTGCACGAGTGTATGAAAAACACCAGTGCTTGGTAGGAGTGATTGCTAGACTACAAGCAATGGTCACAAGGAAAAAATGGGTTGTTAGTTGGTTAGTGAAGCATCATAACATGTAGATAAACTCATTATAAAACATAGCATACTACAAAAAGAGGAGGAAACAAGAAACAAGAAATACACATATAAAGCAAGCTCAATATTGAGTAAATGAACTAATAATACCAATGGAGAACAAATTCCCTTTTATTAGCTGTTGGTGGTAAAAAAGAGGTAGAATGCTAAAACACTCATAGTGAGTCCTTAAAGTTATGGAGCTCTAACACTAAAATCAAGGAGGGATCTCCCCTTAAGTTGTTTTCAGGCCTCTCTCTTCTCCTCAAACGAGTGATCGGATAAAGGACAACTGATGCAATTCTACTTTGGGATTGAGATGTTGGATGGCCAACAAATGAACTCCTTCACTCTCTTGTTGCTTGGACAATACACTATTGGTTTGCTCATGGGAAATTTGGCTAGCATAACAATGTGTTCTAAATTGTTCTTCTCATGGTATTATTTTATAGAAAATATTAAAATTGTCTTCCCTCTCTTAGCAAAATTGTGGATAGTGACCCAAGAGTGGTGGTTGATTCCATTGTGTGCTCACTTGAGGTCTCAAGGTGTCTCTAGCGGGGTGTCATTAGGCGGCCTCAAGTGGAGAATATTCTTCCTGAAGTGTGCAAAGTGGTCCTGGATAGTGACCTTCCACCATACCTAGGACCGCGCAGCTTATTGAGGGAAAGCTGCAGAGATTTGTGCTGCTATCAAAGAAAAATGTGCGCAGAGTGCACTTTTTCAGTTTATTTTGAGTGCAATTTGATAGTTTTTCCTCTTGGCCTTAGAGAAAGTTAATTTTTCAGATTATCTAATGTTTTTCCACCCTGTAAATTCTTTTTCTTGACATCTCATAATGAATTTTTCTTGTCTGATTTTCTAGTGATAATATCGCCCATTTTGGCCTCCAGTCATACTGTCCCCCATCCCCTCCAGAGTCGAGTCAGTCGCTAGCAGGTCATCCATACTTTTTATTCTTTGACAAGGGAAGTCTTCCATCTGCTACTGAGTATTCCCTATTCCATCTTCATTCCTGGTGCCAGTCCATGAATCACTTCAATATGATCCCTCGTGCCTTAGTTTAGGATTCCTCATTGCCTCACCTATGGCAGACCTCCTTCTGGTGACATCAACACATTCATTCCAGAAGACAAGTCTATAGGGTGGTGTACCTTGGTTCTAGCTTCCATTATTGTTCAGTGCCTTAGACGAAGCAAAGGGAATCATCATTTCCTTTTGACTTGGTTGGTTCTCATCTGCACGGCCTCAGCTCATTATTTACATGATTAAGATTCGTATACTTGATGGTATGGTGATCCAACATATTGTACCAGGGATTCCCGGGTGTGTGTGATATGTTTCAGACCTCATGAGGGGGTGGCCCTTCAAGTAGCCCCCCACATGTCTAGATGACCTTAGATTATGCTACATCCTCAGATGCAGCTCCACATATTTGATGGGTTTGGTTTCAGCCGCTTGAAGAGCCCATAGCATGCATGTATAATTCAGATGATCCATTCATATTTTCAGATCGCTTTCTTTTTTAGCAAGCTTCTTTGGTTGTTATTATGTCTCATGTACTCATATATTATTGTATTATGTCTTATCTCATGTTTTTCCAGGCGCAGTATGTATGTGGGATCCATTATATTTTTGTCTGGCCCATTTTATGCCAGCATGTCATGTACCATTTATCATGTGCTTTATTTCTCAGTTTCATATTGTTGCACCCATTATCATTCTTTGTACTTTTTCATGTCAGCAGGCATAGGTACGCCTCCCCCACCCCATTGAGAACAGGTACCCCAACATTAAAGGACACTTATATCATTTGTAGGTCGCACCCCCCCAGTCATTTTCCTCTCTCGCTTTTCTTTGCCTATGTATATCTCTCTCTCTCTGACTCCCCTATGTGTCTAGTGATTGTGTTCTTACAATGTACTCCGGTCATACGATTAGCTCCTAATGCTCGTATGTTGGGGGGAAATATGGTATCACCAAAATTTGGTCATCTAACCATTTACAATTAGATGGATTGAAGTACACCATGTAAGACCAATTTTACCATAGTAAAATCATTTTCACTATATTGAAATAACTTAATAAACCATATTTTATTAAGTTATTTCCAGTTTAAACAAGAAACCCCATGAGGAATAATTAAATAAATCCTTATTTATTTGATTTTCCTCTAGGAATAATTAATTAAACCACTGTTTAAGTAATATTCATGGTCATATTTAACCCAAGTATGAGAAATAATTAGATAAATAATTATTTTTCTTATTTTTCTCTAGGAATAATTAATTAAATCATTATTTAGTTATTATTCCTTATTAAATTTGACTAAATCATCTAGGAATAATTAAACAGATTATTTGTTTATTATTATTTAACCACATTCTTAAAATGATAAATAAATCATTTATTTGTTTATTATTTCTAAATAAAGTTATTTAACCAATTTAAATACCTTTTCCCTCCAACAAAATATAATAAAATATTCCAAGCGGTTAGATCTAGATCTTGGTTAATAAAATTTTATTATTTGCCATTATCGATGATAACTCAATATTTTGTTATAAATAAGAGGGTTTTTCCATTCATTCTTGACTTTGATCCTTTTCATTGTTGGACTTTGATCCTTTTCAATGTCGCACTTTGATCATTCTCATTGTTGCTACTACTTGTTTTTTCTTCTTGAGCTCCCACTTGAGTTCAACATACATTTTGGGTTTTCTACACCATTGAGAGAGAGAAACTTCTGGAACTGAAGCATTGAGGACAAACAAGAACCCATCCCATTGAGGGGGACTGGTAACACTTATTTTTTCCCTTCACCAAGTGTAATAATATATGATAAAATTCTTTAAATCATGTCTTGTTTGTTGGATGCATGGAAAAATTACCATTTATTTTCACTGTTTAACTGCTTTTACTGCATAGATCTGGTTTTTTGCAACATTTTTTCTAACTATCAATTGCAGATCTAAAGAGTTAAGCATCCATTTCTATTTTTACTGTTGTTTGTCACACACAACTAAAGTAATTTATTTTTGTACACTTGCGTTAATAATTTACGCTATCATTTATGGATCTTGCTTATGGCTTGATAAGTTATTGCATGGTATATGAATGCATGGGATAACAAGTTTTTTTGCATCTGGTTTGAGAAAAAATTGAGCCTTCTTGATGGTTCTTTGATGAAGTTAATAAGATAGTAAAAATTTATGCATTCATGAATTATGGTTACTATGTTTACCATGTGTTTGACGAAATGTTTCTCATGTTTTTGGAAAATTATGAGGAAGATCTATCCCTGGTATTTATGATACAGACTTATTATCATATTAGAACTAGTTCTAGAGAGTTTTGGTTTGTTCTCTGTAGCTGGTCATGAATATCCAAAACTGGGTTGCTAGCCACACCCTATAAACTAATATATTTTAGTTGCAATAGCATGGAGGAATTCCTATGTGTGAAACTATAGATTTCCAACTACATGCACAACTTGGCATGCGTGCGACTAGGATGTAGGGTTAGGAAAAAGGTAGTTCCAACCCAAGGCAAGGTCATTAAAAAATGTTTTCTGATATTTGGGTAATGTGGTGCTCCTGGGAGGTTGCAATATGTTTCTGGTTTGTATACCCCACTTCCATAAATGGAACTTAGATGTTTTTCATGTCATATTAACTCTCAACTCATTTTTACCCTGGAGAGCCTGTAAGAGTAGGTAACTATGGGGTGAAGTGTTACAGGGTGGTATCTGAGCGAGGTTGCAACACTGGATCTCAGGGTAAATGTATATTATTATGCATGTATGTCAGTTATCTATATGTTATTATGCATTCATGATAGCTAATTATTGTTATGGTTATGATATACATGTATGAGTTGTTATGCTTGTGATGTTGTATCATGCTAATCTGGATTCGCCTGTGCAGATGCAATATCCTCCCGTGAGATACCTTGAGGTATGATTTTTATTATGTTTTTATT
Source organism: Pinus albicaulis (assembly GCA_034641835.2). Classification (NCBI taxonomy): domain Eukaryota; kingdom Viridiplantae; phylum Streptophyta; class Pinopsida; order Pinales; family Pinaceae; genus Pinus; species Pinus albicaulis. The sequence goes on from CM076577.1 coordinate 1,191,135,664, forward strand.
TATATAACAATGACATATTGTAGGAAATAGAAGGCCAAGAGATGAGGAGGATAATATTTTAGTACAATTCGTGTGACTCTCCGTATAGGCAGGAAGAGGCATTGGTGAGATGGGAGAGATCAGTTGAGCAACAGGGAGAGGGATATTATCCTGGTTTGGTAGATACATTGATAAGTTTGAGGGCATAAATCATGAGTTACAAATTAGACAATAAGTGGTTGAATTAGGCATAGGAAAGGATTGTCAAAGCTCAAGAAAAACAAGTCAAGTTTAATGCAGTCATCCTCTAGAGCCTTTCAGATTTGAAGAAGCAAGGACAATTGAAGATCAATCATGGGAAGGAAGAAAGCACTAATTATGCAGATGGAAGCAGGTCTCGGAATTGGTATAGGATGGACAAAGAAGATACAGTAAAGAGTGATATATCCTTGGATACACCTGCACTCATGGATTTTATTCTAGCCCTGGTTCTGAGAGATATCATTGGCATCACCACCAACATCCTTGTAAGAGGAGTGAGAATGGGTACTTTCTAGAGGAGTTCAAGAAATCCAAGCCTCCCATTTTTTATGGAGAAATGAAGAAATTAGAAGATGCAAAAGCATGGCTACTTGGTATGAATAAATTATTTATATTGCATTATTATTCAAAGAACATGAAATCCAAGATATCTACCTTTAGTATCATTAAAAAGATATCTGGTGGGAAGATGTTAAGGATGTCAGAGGCATCAAAGAAGAGGAGATGATTTGGGATAAGTTTGAAATACTCTTAAGGAAGAACTACCTATCTGAGAGATATTATGATGGAAGATCCAAATAATTATATCATCTCAGGATGGGTTCCATGACAGATGAAGAGTACACAACCAAATTTCTAAAGTTGTTGAGATATGTGTCTGATCTCAAGCATGAGAAATTGAAGGTCCAAAGGTTAATTAGTGGGTTTCCAGTAGCATTCCAACACCTAATTGAGTTTGATGAACCTCATTCATTAGAGGAATACATCAGAAAGATAAAGCATTGCTATGACCAATCAAAGTGAAAGTTTGAGTTCAAGCATGATTGGAAGGGTGATGACAATATTGAAGGAAAATGGCCTAATAAGTGAGGAATATATTAGGATGTAGGTGAAAATTAAAATGTGGAACCTCATTATAAATTCAATGCATTTGAGAGAGGAGATGGGTCTTAGCCTGAGGGGAAGAAAAATAAATATGATGGCATAAAATATTTGAGGTGTTGGACCCATGGTGGAGACCATCGTGGGAGGGATTTTCCACCGCATTAGGGTGGAAGACCTCATATCTACAGTTCTCAGGAGGCACAAATAGTTGGGTATGTTGGCTAGAGAATTCCCCAGATCTATTCAACGGTGGATAATAGACAAAAAAATCATCAGACATCTATTATCAGTAGGGAAGGTAATATTTGTCATCCAGTTATTTCTATTTTGATTGACCCTATATCTAATTATTTCTATATTATACTTGACCTTGTGGATCAGTGCTAGTTTAATAAGGAAGTGCATGCATAGTCTTGGTTGGTGAAATTGGCTACAAGGACCAAGAGAAGATTTCATCGCTGGGTGATATCTTGTGCATTTGATCTTAATGGCATGCCTAAGTATCACATATAAATGTGCTTCCTTTGGATTCATTTAACATGCTTTTGGGCATGGAATGGATATTCATTCACGAGACCAAGGTAGATTGCTATGAAAATGACATTGAGTGTATGTATGATGGTGGAGAAAAGAGAGTTTTGCAAGGAAATAAGAAGCCTACATCAATGATAATGGTTACAACTATGTAGGCCAAGCACAGTCGCATGAAAGGGTGTGTATTGTTTGTAGTTCATATTTCTAGTGACAAAGGAAAGGAGTATGAGGATGATGAAGTCCAGAGGAGGTATCTTGTTTTGCAGTAGTTTTAGGATGTGTTTTTTGCAAATATTCTAGAGCTTCCACCTCATAGAGAAGTGGATTTCTCTATTGAGTTGATTCTAGGAGCAACACTAGCATCTAAGTCACCATAAAGGATGAGCACTCTGGAGTTGGTGGAACTGAAGTTGTAGCTTAAAGAGAGGCTTGATAAGGGATACATAAGGCGAAGTGTGTCTCCTTGGGGAGAACCAATTTTGTGTGTAAGGAAGAAGGATGGTACTCTTAGATTATGAATTTATTACAAGTAGTTGAATAAGGTGACTATCAAGAACATGTATTCATTGCTGCAGATTGATTATCTTTTTATCAGGTGAAGAGAGCTACAATATTTTCGAAGATTGATTTGAGATAAGGATATCATCAAGTGTGCATAAAATAATAATACATCTACAAGACTACGTTCCGTGAAGGTATGGGCACTATGAGTTTTTATTGGTTCCTTTTGATCTTACCAATGCTCCAACCACCTTCATGTGTTTGATGAAAAATGTTTTATGCCCTTACCTGTATAATTTTCTGATAGTATTTGTTGATGACATATTGATATATTCAAAGAATGAATAAGAGAATGGAAAGCACCTTAAAATGGTGTTGATATTGTTGATATTGTTTCCAATGAAGGGATAACAATGGATCTGGAAAATATTACGACTGTCATGGAGTGGCCAGCTCTGAAGAATATGGATGGATTTAGATGACTCATGGGACTAGAAAGTTATTATAGGGGGTTCATCTAGAAATTTTTCAATACTAGCTATCATATTACATCTTTGGAGAGAAAATGGAGGAAGTTTGAATTGATTTTTGAGTGTGTAGTTAGTTTTGAAAAATTGAAGAAGTTGGTTACTAATGCTCTGGTTTTGAATATTACATATCCTGATAAGGATTTTTTGGTTTGTATAGATGCATGTAAGGAAGGACTTGGTGGAGTCGTGATGCCAGAAAGACAGGTAGTTTTCTATGAACCAAGGAAGATGAATGAGCATGAGAAAAACTATGTGACTCATGATTTTGAGTTGAAAACCATCATTCATGTATTGAACATGACTCCATAATGGTTGTGGTTGACAGGTTAAGCAAGTTGATAGCTCACTTAATTGCAATGAAGTATACTTAATTAAAGTGTTATCACCCAAAAAAATTTCAAAACATCATTTTGACAAGGTTACAAAATTTCATGGATCAAAATTGGGTTTTAGGAGTCAATTTAGGTTTGATCAAGGGTACGTTTTAGATTTTTTATAGTTTAATGCTCATCCTAAGGTTCAAATAAAGCCTTATTTAAATTTCTTTCATGTCAAATATTCATCATTTTCCATTTGTATGTCATTTACCAAATTTTCGTGTCAAAACTGTTCAAATAGACGAAAACCCGCATTTTCGTAGCGCCACCCGTTGAAAAAAGTTGTTTTGTGCTACGAAAGCGCTGATAGTTTCGTAGTGAAAACATGAAAAATTACACTGCAGGTGCTACTAAAGCGTGGTTTTGTAACTGTCTTGTCAGTTGAGTTGGAAGATGTCATATTCCATTGGGAAAGGGTAGGATAGTGGCATGTTGGGTCATGTAATGATGAAATTTTATGTACACACCCACGTTTTCCATCATCATTGTCATTATAGGATATGAATGAGGCATCATTCAGTTATGAGAGGACATTTTAAATTTCAAAATCTTTCCTAATTATTCATTCTCATTCCCTTTTACCTCCATTCAAAATCTCTGAGCTCTGAGTGTTAAGCCAAACCTGAGGTTGGTTCATATAAAAGTTTTACTACACCCATATCAAGAGAGGTTGTCAAGCGAGGTTAACAGTTTCTCAAGCGAGGTTGTTGTTACAATTATTCAAGCGAGGCTGTTGTTACATTTTTTCAAGCGAGGCTGAAAAATTTGTTCAAGAACATGGCAGAGGAAAAGAAAATTCACAGAGGAGGACACTGCTTAAGGCGTGAACCTGAAGACATGAAAGCAATAATTGAAGACCCAGCAGTGATGGAAGCGTTCAAAAGAGTAGGTTGCCTACGGTTTTGTGAGAAGTTGCAAGGCTGTCACACATAGGTATCCAAGGAATTTTCCATGAATTTCAATGGAACAGTCACTAAGGTCGGGATGCTAAGTGTGTATATTACACCGGAGGTCATTTTTGTTGTTACTGAGATACCAAGAGGTCAAGAAACTTGGTTAAAAAGTTTCAAATTTGATATGGAGTAGTGTAAAGAGTTCATGAAGCCTGAGTACATAGACATGGACCTTAATAATTCTATCCCTAGAAACTGCATCAAAGATAACTACTCAAAATTGTTGCTCAACATTCAGAAATATTTTACCTGTGAAGGTAGATATGACAAGGTTTATTCATATCATTTCAAATTGCTTCCACACTTCACTGGTAAGATTTCACTTGATTTATCTTTTTATCTGCATAGGAGTCTTGCAAAGATGGCTGATAAGGTGCAAGAAAAGTCTGAAGGGAGTGAAACATCCTTATTTCATTATGGTTTAATGAAGTTATTAATTTTAGATGAACTTCAGAAGATAGGTAGAGATTGGTCATCTTTCATGTTTATAAATGGTTTTGAGTTGGAAACCCTAAATCCTATAAGAAACCCTAAATATAAAGGAGTTCCATCACCACCAGTAGCAGAACCAAGCAAACCTATGGTTGCAAAACCAAAAGCAACTACAAGAGTGAAGAAAATAAAGCAAACTGAGAAAGGGCCAAAGAAAATGCAAATGCTTGATACTCCAACTCTCTCACCTACAAAACAGAGGTCAAAGGTTGTCAAATATGAAAAACAGAAACAAGATGTCAGCAAAGAGGAAATCAAAAGAGTAACTAGAAGCCAAGCAATGGCATTAAAATGAAAGACAGTTGCTACAGAGGAAAGCCCAGTAAAAAAGGGGAATCTAGAGGATATTCTTCATGCCATTGACATAGAAGAAACACCCATTGTCCAAGCTTAGTTAATTGGGGAAGAGGAGCATAAACTATGGCCAAGTCTGCAAAGAAGCTAGAGTTTGAGGGGGAAGATGCAGGTTTCATTTTTCGAGCAAGAAAGCCTATGACTAGGCATGCTAGGAAACTGATGGAAGGCAGAAAGGAAGTTCAAATACCCACTGAGACAACTAAAGCATCCAAAAAGATAATTGACCTCTCATCACCCATTGTGAAGGATACAATCAACAAAACAAAAAGGGGAAAGGAGAAAGTGACAGAGAAAACAAAGTTCCAGCGCCTTGAGGAGATACTAAGGTTGGAAAACCAAGAAATTGATGTCATGAAAAAGAAAGCTAGAAAGCACAGTGTCGAGAAAGTACAGTTTAAAAGAATGAAAGCAATGTGGGAAGGACAAGTTGATTCTGCTTCTGAAAACTTAAGTAATACAGAGAAATTTTTCAAATGGACAGTTCCAACAATAAAAGAAGTTAAATTTGTCAAAATAGTAAACACTCATATGAGAGCTACTAATAGAAGACTTAAATATCTGATGGAGGACTTAGAGCAGCAGTTGGAGTTGATTCATGATGAGTTAAAAAGCAGAGGCATTAAAATGACAGTCATAGAAGAACCAATAGCTCAACCAAGTGTAAATGAAGAAGGGACCTCAAGAAAGCTAGAATGAATGTGTTGTTATAGTTGAGATGGTTTTTAAATGATGAAGACAAGTATTTTTTTATTTTTTGGAATAACTACAGTTTTCATTTCGAAATTTTTTGACAAAATTGCATACTCAGTAGTTTCGTTGTGCATTCAGTGTAAAAAAGTAGAAAAGCGCTACGAAACTCTTGTAGCTACTTTTCTTGATTATTTTGATTAGTTTTTTAAGGTTGAAGAATGAATCAAGAACTGAATTTTCTATGGAGGATGTATTAAAGGGTAATTAAGACAATCTTGGAGGAAAGAAATCAAATATTTGAAGAATAAAGGTTGAAATAGCAGTGCTACAAAAGGCGCTACGAAACTGCTATTTTTTTGTAGCGCAGAACATTACAGCATTTTGAGCAGTGTTTAAAGTGGTTTTAGATAGCTAGACGCTAGGGAGGAGTTATGGGACATGTTATGCCAACTTCCAACAGCCAAGGACCATGAAATGAAGGGTACATGATGGTCAAAATGTTCAAAGAATGCCAAAAGATCTTATGCCTAAAAAATAGGGTTATGTTTCCTATGTTGGTGGAGGTCAGCAAAATGGTCATGAAGAAATGCAGCCCATTATCCAAATTTGACCATGTGATGATACACTTGGAAATGATGTAAATTAAGTAGATAAGGTTGTTATAGATAGCAATAAGAAGTTTGAGTCCTTTTTCGATTAGGACTGTCAAGTAGATTAGGTGTCTTTTTGTAATAAATTCCATGTCTTATGGTTATGCAAGGCGTCAGTAGTTAGAAATTCGATGTATCTAGCCTAGAGGTAGATCATCCCATGTTGTAAGATTTCTATTAAAGACCAAGAGGTTGAATTTGTAAAGGGTTGGACATTTTTGGCAAAACAAGCTTGTTGTGAATTGACTGATTTTCAGCTAATACAGAGATTTTCTACTTGACCAACTTGAGATTCAACGGGAGTTTTAGTGTTTCCTATTCTATTTGCATCTCTTATATGTTTAATTTGCAGTGGTGTTCATCTATACTACTTAGAATTCATCTATTTGATGCTCTGACTTCCTATATAAGTGAAATTACTGTGTTTTTACAGTTTCATTTGTGTGTACCTTATGACTAAAACTATGATATGCCTCAACTTCCATGTTAAGTAGATTCACTAAATGACTGAATTGTTTTGACTCCATAAGCCCAATGTATAAATTCTGATGTGATTCTCAACCTACATCTAACATTTATCTGCCTATTACCTAAATAGAGTTATCCATCTATATTTTTATCCAAATCATTAACCCTTGAGAGAGCCCTCTCAGGCTGAGGAGGCTAAGCCTCAGTCAAAATATTAGGTTTGAAATAGTTACATGAAGTTAACTGATCAAGCAGCCTATCAGATCCAATTTTTTGATAACATAAAGTATGCTTATATCTTCATCAAGGAGATAGTGAGGTTGCATGGGGTTCCAAAGAAGATTATATCATATAGAGATGCCAAGTTCACTTCCAGATTTTGGAAGGAGTTGTTTGGAGGCTTGGGGACAAATTTAGCCTTCGATATAGCTTATCATCCATAGACAGGTGGAAAGATAGAGAGGGTTAATAGGATTCTTGAGGACATGTTGATAATGCATGTCATGCATCAAAAGAGGAAGTGGGAGGAGTATCTTCCACTGGTGGAGTTTTCTTATAATAATGGTTATCATAAATCCTTGAATATGAGTCCATTTGAGGCTCTTTATGGGCAGATTTGTAACACTCCTATCGGTTGGAGTGATCCAGTGAACAGGGTGTTGATTGGACCAGATATGTTAGCTAAGATGGAGCAGAAGATGCAAGTTATCAAAAATAATTTAAAAGTAGTGCAAGAGATATAGAAGAGCTACGTGGATCATCAAAGCATCTAAGGAGTTTCAAGCTGGGGAGCATGTGTACTTGTGCATTAAGCCCAAGAGGAGCTCCTTGAGAATCGGTTCATGTGCCAAGCTGGCACCTTGGTATTGCAGAACTTTTGATATCCTTGAGAGGATTGGACTAGTGGCATACTGACTTGCACTGCTACCAATAATGAAATTCCATGATGTTTTTCATGTTCCATTACTTAAGAGATATGCACAAGATGTCAATCATGTGATTTATTGGCCTATATTGTAGGTGGAACTAGAGGTAGAGTTCCATCCATAGCCACAATGCGTATTGCAACAGAAACAACTCATGCTCTAGAACCAAGTAATAGGGAAAGTTACAGTGCATTGGTGATCAGGTGATCATGTCCAAGAAGAAAAAAATGCTCAAAATTGGAACTGCTCAAAATTGGTTGCAAATTGAATGAACAGAGAGGCCTCATCGCTATGATTCTGGCTCCATGAACGAGACCCAAATCCGATGTTTTATGAGGAAGATATTGAAGTTTTAAAATGCCCAATATCCTTCAAAACAGGACCTTTGAACTCAGAAATTTTTTCTTCTTCAGAAAAATTTTATGGCAAAAAAATTCATTTTTTATGGTTTTATGATGGCCTATCAGAGGGTGCCACGTGGCCTGCTCGAAGGCTGCCACGTGGCCCCAAGCCAAAGGTTCAAGTTTGTTTTAAAAATGGTGTTGGTAGGCAGACCCGACCCGAGCTGAATGCATTATGGTCAGTCGAGCATGACCTGACTTGAACGTTCATGGGTCAACCCATAATGGCCTCGTGCAAAGTGATGTTGTTTGGTTTGGGCAGAGGTTTACCCGACCTGCACACAAAAGGGTTAGCATTTGGGTCGTCACCGTGTTGTTTGTTGTTGAAGCCGACGAAGTAAGGAGTTAAGCCCCAGGGCTTAAGGGGGGAAGACTCCATGACCATCATGTGGAACCGTGGCTTAAGCCAAATCATTGGTGGAAATATCTGGGTTAAGCACTCAGGTGCTAGCCCCCAACCATATGACCTGCAGGCAGTGTCCAAGGGCGCGGCTTCAGCCTTATCCGCCATTTAAACTAACCATCCGGGAAATCCGCATGTGAACGTGCCCATCAAACTGATAGTTAAACTTTATGTCTCTACCTTATTTAGCGCGTGGTTCCAATAATTCAAAGATTCCGCCTTTTCTGGTGGAACTAACTAGAGTTCGCCAAATTTAGTGGAGGATTTCTAGTGCCACTGGGAAAAATATTGTTTGGATCATAAATTTCACCATATTCGACCAAATTAGACAAAATTTTAGTCAATTTTGAGTATTCTGAGCATTCTGGAGCCATTGGAATAGGTTGCAAAGCCAACAAAGGTGTTTTTCAGCCATTTTTTCTTCAGGGAGGCTTGGAGAGCCATCAGGGCCATGAGGGAAATGGAGCTGCATTGGACTACACTTCATTTTTTGAGGTGAAATAAAATCCATACTTAGCATATTTATATCTTCTGAATTTATTTTCACAATTTTTTCAGCCTATTTAGGATTCTTTCTCACTGTAAAACCAATTTGAGCATCATAATATAGCAAGGACATGCCCATTGGGAGCCTTGGACCCGACAGATGTAGCCCAAGAGGGGTGAACTACCTCATCATGTTGCTGTGTTGTTATGGTGAAATTATTCTGCTATGTATTTCAAATTCAAGATGTTAAACAGTAATTTTAATTAAAATTCCCTCACACATAAACTCAAAAGCAGTTACCAAAAACACTTTGTTTAATTTGCAAGACATGTCAAACCATTTTCACACTTAATTAAATGGAAATGAATACTTTGAAAAGAAAATACAAATAGTTTCATTTTCAGATCAGATGGTATCAAAGCTAAGGATTTGAGCCTTAGGAGCTAGAGTTTTACTCAGCATTTTTTTTTTGCAAAGATATAGTTGATTGTTTGCAAGTTTTGATGCTTACTAGGCTTAAACTCAAGAGAGGTGAAGGACATTTGGTTAGTGTACAAAGTAATCCATAACCAAGAAGGGTCAAAGAGCCACCTCCAAGAGCTATAGAAGCAGCTTCAAGCATGTCTTCAAGAGAGGGAGAAGCTACTAAAGATATGGATCCCAAAGAAGAGGAACGAGTGTTCCGAAAGGCTTTCTTGGATATGACGGAGATGGTGAGGATACTCTACCAAGAAAGGAATGATAGGCTTGTTGGAGAAGGGTCTAAAAAAAAAAAATAAGGAGAGGGTTCTTCAGAAGGAAAGAAAAGTGATGACAAGTCAAAGAAAGGACATGGAGGAAATGGTGATCCATCATCCCCATCTTCATCCTCTTCCTCTGCATCATCATCCTAAACTTCGGTGAATCAATCTCACAAGTCTAAAACTTTTGGTAAAAGTCCATTTTTAAAGCTTGATGTCAAATTTTAGTTTCCTATGTTTAATGGTGAAGTCAATGCAGAGAAAATTGACAATTGGATTAGACAGTTGGAAGTTTACTTAAGGATACAGAACCTTCATGATGACGACACCAAGATACAGTAGCCTTGTTGAGAATGGATGGAGCAATATTGGTATGGTGGGAAGCCAAAACCAAGGATGAAATTAAAAAACATGGTAAGATCACTTTATCATGGGCTAAATTTATTACTGAAATTAAAAATCAATTTTATCCATTAGCTCATTTACAAAAGGCTATCATGAATTGGCAAAACTTCAGACAACTTAAGGGACAAAATGTACAAGACTACACCCAAGAGTTTAGGAGAAGAGCACTCTTATTAGGGGTAGACTTACAAAGTCAAGATACTTTGCTGAAATATATAGGTGGTTTTCACAGCTACCTTAAACATACTATACTTATGTTCAATCCTACTAGTCTAGACGAAGTTTGTATACAAGCTACGCATTTAGAGGCTAGAGGAAAAAACACTTTTGATGAGGGTAGAAACAAGCCTTTTAAAGGGAAAAACAAAGATAAAACCTTTAAAGGAAAATACCAAAAGAATGCATCTGTCAAATAAGAGGGTGAGAAAGTGATATGTAAACACTATTCAAGAGAAGGCCATGAAGAAAAAAATTGTTGGAAATTACATCCTGAAAAAAGAACTCAGTTTAACAAAAACAAAGGAAAGAAGAAAATTGCAGCTACTACAACTACACCACAAGACTTAGGTGATGATTCGGGTGACAAAACCAAAATTGCTGCCATGGGTTTGAAAATTATGAAGGGAAAGGAAACTGAAACTAAGCCAAGCGCTAGTACTTCAAACTGTCATGTACAAACTCCAAATGAGGAAGAAACAATTGAATTGTTCCATGTGAGGGTAGTCTCAAAACATACAAAAATTGACACATTGTTTGACAGTGGGTCACAAGAAAATCTCATATCAGAAGACTTGGTCAAACAGCTTAAACTTGAGACCATTCCACATCCAAAGCCTTATCCACTTGGGTGGATATGCAAGGATGCAAACTTACAAGTCCTAAGAAAGTGCATATTGTGATTCGCGATCATTGCACACTTTATTGACACAATTGAACTTGATGTAGTACCGCTTGATATATCAAGAATTTTTTTGGGAAGTCCTTACTTATTTGACAAAAAGAGATCTTCCATCGCCATGAAAATAAGTATCATCTCTTTAAATATGGCAAGGAGTTCATTGTCAGAGCACATCGCAAGAAGGAAAATATAGCGATGGTAAATGTGGGACAGGCAAAAAGGCTAGTGAATTCTAGTAAGAGTTTTGTACTTCTTATGGTTAAGCCCAAGGTTGATGTGAATCATAAGTCATTTGAAAGTTTTGGTTCCAAGCTTAAATCAGATTTATATGATGTAGTTGAAGCACATCATGAGATTTTTCAGGAATCAACATGTTTACCTCCTAAAAGGGATATTCAACATGAAATCCATTTACATCAAGATTGTCCTCTTCCTAACATAGGCATGTATCACATGTCTATCATGGATAATGCTGAAATCAAGAGGCAAATTAAAGACTTTTTGGACAAAGGATTCATAAGACCAAGCACTTCGCCATGTGGGTCACCAATAGTGTTGATTCCAAAGAAAGATGGAACTTGGCGCATGTGTGTGGACTTCAAGGCATTGAACAAGATAACGGTAAAGAATCTTAACCCACTCCCAAGGATAGATGATTTGTTAGATCAGCCGAAAGATACTAAATATTTCACTAAGTTAGACTTATGTAGTGGTTATCATCAAGTTAGAATTGTATAAAGTGACATTTGGAAGACAACATTTAAAACCAAGCAGGGACTCTTTGAGTGGCTTGTTATGCCGTTTGGTTTATGCAATGCACCTGCAACTTTCATGCGGGTAATGGATGATGTCTTATGTCCTTTTCTCGATGATTTATTTATTTTTTACTTATATGGAATCTTAATTTTCAGCAAGACTAGAGAAGAGCATGTCATGCATGTTAAGAAAGTACTTGATATTTTGAAGAAAAATTAGTTGTTTCTTAAAATGTCAAAGTGTGAATTTGGAAAGACTTCTTTGGTTTCTTTGGGACACATAGTAGGAGGAGGTGCTTTGAGAATTGATCCTTCTAAGGTAGAAACCATTGTGAATTGGCCTACTCCCAAATCCATTACAAAGGTAAGAAGATTTTTGGGTGCAACACAATATTGGAGGAAGTTTATTTCTAACTTCTCTGCCATACCAGCTCCTATGCATGCAGTGACAAGTGTGAAGAGTGCTTTCCAATGGGGAGGAAAGCATCAAAAATATTTTGAGTGTTTGAAAGAGAATATAAGTTCAGCTCCATTCCTTGCATTACCGAATTTGAGACAGCCATTCGAGATTCAGACCGATGCTAGTGATTACACCATGGGTGCAGTTGTCTTACAGCATGGTAAGCCTATCGCATTTCATTCTAAGACATTTAATGGTGTTGTTGTGAATTATCATACTATGATAAGGAGTTGTATGCGTTGGTACAAAGCGTCAAAAAGTGGAAACACTATTTGATGGGAAAATAAACAGTTATTCATACTAGCCATCAGAACAGTATGCATCAGATGTTGATTTTAAGGATGTGTATGCTAACTTGAGTGAAGGGAATCATGTTGAGGAGAATGATTATTATTTGCATAATAATTTTTTGTTTCATATGGGCAAGTTATGTATACCACAGGGGGAGAGACTAAGCATCATGAGAGAAGCTCATTCTTCTCTTATTGCTGGACATTTCGGGGTAAGCAAAACGGTGGCACATTTTCAGAGGTATTGTTATTGGCCTCGTATGGTAGATAGTGTTTCACGTTTCATTAGAGGTTGTTCATTATGTGCTACAAGCAAGCCTAGAAATAGGAAGCTTGGTTTATATACACCATTTCTGGTACCTTCTAGACCATGGGAAAGTGTTTCTATGGATTTTGTTGGAGGTCTACAATTATCTAGAAAGCAGCATGATTATCTTTATGTAGTAGTTGATCGATTCAGCAAGATGTGTAATCTTATGCCATGTAAGAAATCTATAACTACTAGAAAAACTAATAATTTATATTTTCAACATGTATGGGTTCATTATGGCTTGCCTACTTCTTTTGTTAGTGATAAGGATTCCAGATTTGTTCGGAATTTTTGGTCCAATCTATGGAAGATGATGGACACCAAGTTGAAGAAGAGTATTTCTTTCCATCCGTTAACAGATGGCCAAACAGAGGTAGTGAAAAAAACCATTGTACATGTTTTGAGACGTTGTTGCAGCAAGCATCCCAAGCTTTGGGATGAGCACTTGCATTACATTCAGCATGCTTACAACCGAGCCAAGCACTCTTCTACAAATACTTCACCTTTTGAAGCTTGCTTTGGGTATTTGCCTAAGTCACCTTTAGATTTCATTCTTGAGAAGGATGTGGCCATTGATGGGCATAGTGACATTGAAAAATCTTGCATGTTCATTGAAAAAATTCAGCTCATACATCAGCAGGTTCAAGAACAGCTTGAAAAAATCCAAGGCAAGTACAAGGAGAGGCATGATAAACACAGAGTTGATCATAAGTTTCAAGAAGGAGATGAGGTATGGCTACATATTAGTAAGGAAAGAATGCAAGGAGAAGGTAAAATGTTGAAGCCTATTCGTTATGGTCCATTCAAGATCCTTAAACAAGTTGGAAATAATGTTTTTCAACTAGATTTTCCTTCATATATGCAAATGTATTCTGTTGTGAATGTGGAAAATTTACGTTTGTATGAACCTCCTTTAATTATTGATTATGAAAGTGACATTCAACTGCCATCCATAGAGGATTTATCGCCAGAATTTTTGGATGAGTTGAAAGAGGATGCTATACTTGATAGAAGGACACACACTTCAAGGAGCAGAAATGTTGCTTGTGTTCGGGTTGGTATTAAAGGTAGTAAACCGAGTAATGCAAAGTGGATTAAGGTGGAAAAGGTGAGGTATCTATACCCTCATCTTCTTAACAGGTAATTGAACGCTTTTGGGGTCCAAAAGCTTCCCAATGGGGAGGCATGATTATGTGATCATGTCCAAGAGGAAAACAATGCTCAAAATTGGAACTACTTAGAATTGGTTGCAAACTTAACGACCGAATTGGCCTCATCACTGTGATTCTGGCGCCACAAACGGGACTCAAATCCGATGTCGTATGAGGAAGATATTGAAGTTTTAAAACGCCCAATAACCTTCAAAACAGGACCTTTGAACTCATAAATTTTTTCATCTTCAAAAAAAAATTATGGCAAAAAATTTCATTTTTTATGGTTTTATGATGGCCTATCAGAGGGTGCCACATGGCCTGCCGGGAGGCTACCACGTGGCCCCAGGCCAAATGTTCAAGTTTGTTTTAAAAATGGTGTTGGTGGGCAGACCTGACCTGAGTCAATCAGGCACGACCTGACCCGAACGTTCATGGGTCAGCCCGTAGCGACCTCGTGCAAAGTGATGTTGTTTGGTTTGGGCAGAGATCGACCCGACTTGCATGCAAAAGGGTCAGCAATCGGGTTTTCGCCATGTTGTTTGTTGTTGAAGCTGACAGAGAAAGGAGTTAAGCCCCAGGGCTTAAGGGGGGAAGACTCTGTGACTGTCATGCAGAACCGTGGCTTAAGCTAAATCACCGGTGGAAATATCTAGGTTAAGCACTCACGTGATAGCCCCCAACCATATGACCTGCAGACAGTGTCCAAGGGTGCGGCTTCAGCCTTATCCGCCAGTTAAACTAACCATACGGGAAATCTGCATGTGAACGTGCCCATCAAAATGACAGTTAAACTTTATGTCTTTGCCTTATTTAGCGTGTGGTTTCGATAATTCAGAGATTCCACCTTTTTTGGTGGAGCTAACTGGAGTTAGGCAAATTTAGTGGAGGATTTCTAGTGCCACTGGGCAAAATATTGTTTGGATCATAGGTTTCACCATATTCGACCAAATTAGACAAAAATTTAGTCAATTTTGAGTATTCTGAGCATTCTGGAGCCATTGGAATAGGTTGTAGAGCCAACAGAGGTGTTTTTCAGACATTTTTTCTTCAAGGAAGCTTGGAGAGCCATCAAGGCCATGAGGGAAATGGAGCTGCATTGGACTACACTTCACTGTTTGAGGTGAAATAAAAGCCATACTTAGCTTATTTATGTCTTCTAAATTAATTTTCATAGTTGTTTCAGCCTGTTTAGGCTTCTTTCTCACTGTAAAACCAATTTGAGCATCATAATATAGCAAGGACATGCCAATTGGGAGCCTTAGACCCGACAGATGTAGCCTAGGAGGGGTGAAATGCCTCATCATGTTGATGTGTTGTTATGGTGAAATTATTTTGCTGTGTATTTCAGATTCAAGATGTTAAATAGTAATTTTAATTAACATTCCCTCACACATAAACTCAAAAACAATTACGAAAAACACTTTGTTTAATTTGCAAGACATGTCAAACCCTTTGCACACTTAATTAAATGGAAATGAATACTTTGAACAGCAGATACAAATAGTTTAATTTGTAGATCAATTGGAATCACTTTGGGCGTAATGAAGCTACATAGGATATGGGTGATGATATTAAGGAATTATATCCTTCCTTACTTGCTAGTTGAAGAAAATGATTTTTTGGTGTATATATATATATATATATATATATATATATATATATATTGCATCCAATTATGTTTATAAAGCTCCAATAAGTAGTATGTTTGTTATGTTTTCAACAGTTGGTCATTGTAAATACTACATCAAGTTGTGTTATAAAGCTCCATAAGTAGTATTTTTTGATGGTCATAAGTGTCATAGAAAAACAAGGACGATGTTTCCCCAAGGGCGGGGGGCAGGGTGGGGTTTGTAACAGCTCTGAGTTGGATTTTCCATGTAAATAGATTAAAGCAAGGTCATGGGACACATATTCCAAGTTGAATGGAGGGGAAAACACTATAGTGGGAATCACTTGTGGTTTATTATTGGCTATGGAAACTGGTAATGGCGTTAAAAAAGGAAAATGGCAATTTAATATGATAAATAAAGGAAAATAGGAGAAAAAGAAGATGAAGAGACACAAATATGCATGCAAGGGAAAATTAAGGAAAAATAAAAGGAAAAGGAAATAAAAAGAGAGAGATAACATTATATGCCTCTCTTAGTTACTCTTGTTACTCTTAGTCTCTCTGATTCACTCATAAACACTTAAACACTTAGAGAAATCTAGAATTCACTTGGACATGGAGAGAGGGAACACTTGGATAGAAGCAAGCAAGAAAAAAAATTGTGGGCAGTAGAAAAGAAAGTTTGGAAAAGAAACTACAACAAGAGAACATTGTAGGTGATAGGTTTCATGCGTTATTTCATTGTTGATATTTGAATGCATGGTACATGCATTTGATTATTTGGTTTCTTTGTTGTCATTGGCATGGGATTTTCCTGGATTGACAATGGTTTCAACCTTGCCTTGCCATTTTCTGGATAACCATGGTTTAGTGGGTTCCCTGTTGTGATTAAGCTTTAGATGTCTGGTAGAATTTTGATCTTTGTGAGGTGGTCCTAGGAAAATTCCAAAGGGTTGAGGGTGGAGATGGGCTTTCTCCTGGAAATCTTGATGGATGAGTGGAGACAGGAAAATTCCTCTAGGTATGGTGAAGAAAGGCAGAAGAATCCAATCTTATTTGGTGTTAGTGATTTATGGACCAGTTCAGGTTAAATCACTATGGTTGAGGGTTTAGGTGGTTTGGACTCTAGAATCCCTATTTGGTTTTTTTTGGGTTTAACCCATATGATCCCACATTAATGCTTGGAATATGACATGTGGGTGATTGGCTAAAGAAATATTTGATTCAACTCAATCTATTTTTAGGTGGTATGTGGAAGTCCCTGACTTGGTTGGCTTATGCATATGTAATTATGTGTTATTAATTATTGAAATCAATAAGAAAATGTATGTGTTATTATTTTGATTTTATGATTGAATTGTCATGGATTCACTCAGGTCAAATGTTGGTTATATACATGGTATATTCTTACTGTATATTGTGCTCTTATTATGGATCTTTCTTATGGCTTGATAATTTATTGAATGGTATATGAAGGCATGGGATAAAAAGTGTTATTGTATCTAGTTTGATAGGACATTGAGCCTTCTTGATGGTTATTTGATGAAGTTAATAAGACAGTGAATATATATGAATTCATGACCTATGGGTTAGTATGTTTACCATGTGTTTAACAAAATGTTTTTCACGTGTTTGGAAAATTTTGAGAAAGATATAGCCTTAGTATTTATCGTACATACGTATTATCATCTTAGACTAAGTTCTGGAGAGTTTTGGGTTGTTCTTGGTAGTTGATTTATAGCTAGCCCTAAAAATACCGAACTGGGTTACTATTCGCACCCTCTGAACTAAGATATTTCAGTTTCAATTACACAAACAAAGGTTTGTGCATGCAGATGGATCTTTCCAACTACATGCATAGCTTGGCATACATGCAACTAGGATGTAGGGTCAAGAAAAGTTAGTTCCAACCTAGGGCAAGGTCATCAATAGATGTTTTCTAATATTTTTGGGATGTGGTTCTCCTTGGAGGGTGTAGTATGTTTCTGATTCGTAGACCAAACTTTCATAACTGGAAGTTGGATGTTGGGTCATGTCATAGTAACTCTCATCTCATGTTTACCCTAGAGAGCTTATAAAAGTGGGTAAATGTGGGTTGGGGTGTTATAGGGTGGTAACCGAGCGAGGTTGCATCACTGGACCTCGGGTTGAATGCAAAATGATAAGTATGCATGTCAGTTTTCTATATGTTATTATGCATGTGTCTTATATATCCATGTATGATCTAGTATGCTTGTGATGTTGTGTCATGCTAATATGGATTGGCATGTGCAGATGTAATAGCCTCCCCTAAAATACATTGAGGTATGATTTTGATTATGTTTTTATTTAGCTAACAATGACATATTGCAGGAAATAGAAGGCCAAGAGATGAAGATCAGGATAGTGGATTACAATTCATATTAATCTTCGTATATGCCAAAACAAACATTGGTATGTTTAGAGAGATCAATTGAGTAGTAGGGAGAGGGATATTCTCCTGGTTTGATAGATACATTGAGAATTTTGAAGGCAAAAAATGTTAGTTGCAAGGAATACAATGAGGGGTTGATTGAGGCATGAGATATTCTTTCTAGGGCTCAAGAAAAGTAATTCAAGGTTAATGCAATCATCCTCTAGAGTGTTTCAAATTTGCAGGAGTAGGGCAGTTGGAGATCAGTCAGGGACAGGAAGAAAGGACTAATGGTGCAGATGGAGGAAGGTCTCAGAAGGAGTATAAGATTAATAGAGATTATACAATAAATGGTGGTAGATCCTTGGATATGTTGGAATACTGAGAGGAGGGGAGAATCAGTATTCCTTTCAATTAGTATTATTATTAATCTTTCATAGCATTACTTAATCTTCAATTATAATCAATGTTTGTACAATGATAGTAGTAAACAAAAGGAAGAAAAATGCACACAGTTTTTAAGGTGGAAAGCCCCTCCAGGAAAAAAACCACCTGAAAGCTTTTCTAATAATTCTTTAATATTCAACTCCAATTGAAAATAAAGCTCCAACTTCTTAGAATCTAGAAAATCATTCTTCTCCAGCTCCCACTGGATGGACGCTCCAATGCCCGAAATTGTTCAGTATTCAACTGAACGGATGCCCCAACACCCAATGAGCTACAACTCACCCTAGCACCACCCTACCACCCTGAATTTTTCATAGGCTTGAACCTATTGGTGACTTCATGCACCAGCCTAGCACCACCCTATCACCCTATAGAATAATAAAAGAATAATGGACTCTCATACCAGGGAAAATGGTCCAATTTAGAATGATATAGAATGATGTAGAAGAAGAAGAAACACTAGATCATAACCCCAACTATGACACAACCACATAATGATGATCCTAGATCTCCCATCACTGCCTCTTCAACTCTTGGAAAACATACACTTTTACAATGATGCTTTTACAATGACTCGGTACAATGATGCATTTACAATTACTATATGCAGTGCTACCCACTTGAAGACTTCATGTGGTGAACTTCTTGTTGTTGTTCTGCACCTTGATTGCTACTCTTGTCATGCTACCCTTTCTCACTCTTAAGAACACTAGATCATGCATTGAGTGTTATCTTGATGAATATATAATACCTTCAAAAAGTCTTCAAGGAAATACCCATGACATGATAATAGCAAAACTTACCTCATCTTGCAGAGCATATGTTAGTGCTAAACAAAAAAAACAAATTAAAATACAAAAAACCTAATGCAATTAAGAGATGAACATGCATATACAGAAGATACTTACCTAGAGCTTACCTCAGCTACATCATTTTGCTACACCTTGCCTTGCTTTGTTGCCCTAGAAAGTCTGTTCCTTTGCAGCCCTTGACAGCACATGTTCTAGCTTTTTCTTTCCTTCTAGGAGATCGATATTGAATCTAATGTATCTCTATGATTTCATATCCCCAATATGTGATATTTGGTCCTATAGTAGCCCTCTAAGTCTTCTTTCCAATGCCATAGATCTAACCCAATTTGGATTCTTCAAGACAAAGTTATGCCCAATCTCTCACAATGACCTAATTATGGACTAGTTCAGTAGAGCTAACTTGTATGGCATGCCACGTGTCATTATTTCTTCCTTCGGCTCTTAAATTGATACACAGAAAACTAAATTCTATGAAATATACACCACTTTTTATAGAATTCCAATTTGCTTCTCGAAAAGAGAGTTATGATGATTCTCCCAAGGTCACCTCTTTGAGATGAAATTCGGAAGCCTGCAAAACCCTAACTTCCATAGATCATATCTCCGAAAATATAGTAAAACAAGATCTAAAATTTAGACACAAGCTTCATTAGGATTTCACCCAAATGGTTTTTTTGTTTCATCATTTGAAGCTTTGCAGAAAAAAATTTATAGCGAAAATTCCATGATGACCTGTTTTTAGTTGTGAAATCCTTACATAAGGAGGATATAAGGGTCACAATGTATATAAATTCTTAGGTTGAGAGGGTCTTTAAAAAGTGAATGTTGGAGGAATTGTAGGAGCTTAAAAAATTATTAATTATTAACTATTCAATGACCACAACCAATGATTAGTGTCATGCCACAACCCCATGGTGTTTTAGCCCACCAACAAGGGTTACTAACTTCAAACACGAATATCTCTCAAACCGTGAATAATTACGCAACATGTTATATATCAACGGAAACATATCGACAAGTAGAAACCATTCCAAATATCCTTGACTTGGAATAGACCAATTTTTCAAGTCAAAATTTCCATGCAAGATCAGGGTAGCCCTTGGTACTGCCTGGGTTGACATCAATGACAACCACTGATCAACAATCTCCCCCTTTAGCATTGATGGCAACACAAGTACTCCCCCTTTGATCATGACATATATTCCTACATCATTCTCTCCCCCTTTAGCATTGATGGCAACACAAGTACTCCCCCTTCAATCATGACATCTATTCCTACATCATTCTCTCCCCCTTTGACATCAATGGAAAAGGATAACCCCCCCTGACACAAAACCATCATGTGGACCTGTACACACTTCCACTCCCCCTTTATTTTCTGAATAAGGAAAATCTAATGAGAAATTGGGAGAATTCAAAGCTTCTGGCAAAGATATTCAATTTCTTCATGAGGTAAAGGTTTAGTGGAGATATCAGAAATTTGTACTTTTGTACCAACATATTCAAGTTTGATATTATTTTTAGCGACTTGTTCTCTAACAAAATGATATGTGATCGGAATGTGTTTTGTTTTTGAATGCATGACAAGATTCTTGGAGATGTTGATCGCACTCGTGTTATCACAGAAGATGGGAATAGGCTCACTGAATTTTACTTGAATATATTTCAAAGTTTGTTTTATCCAAAGGACTTGAGTACAACAAGCTGTTGTTGCAATGTATTCTTCTTCAGTTATAGATAACGAGATTTAGGTTTGCTTTTTTCTCAACCATGATACGAGACAACCACCTAGATATAGTGTTGCTCCACTAGTACTCTTACGATCATCAATGCTTCTTGCCCAATCTGCATCGATAAAGGCTTGAATAATGGGATACCACAAGACATATTCTATTGTGCCCTTTAGATATCGAAGAATTATTTTGACGACAATGATATGTGATTCTTTTGGTGCTGCTTGGAATCTTGCTACTTGTCCAAATGCTTGCATAACATCTGCCCGAGAGGTTGTTACATATAGAAGACTACCAATAATAGATTTGTACAACCTCTGATCCACATCCTTAGATGAGTCATTTATGATCAATTTTCAACCTGTTATCATCGGAGTAAGGATGGGTTTTCAATCTTCCATTTTGAATTTCTTGAGCATTTCCTTGATGTACTTGGCTTGACATATAAATATTCATTTCTCTTGCTGAGATATTTGAAGCCCTAAGAAGTATGTCAGCTCACCAAGTAAAGGCATCTCGAACTCACTTTGCATCTTTGTAGAAAATTTCTTACTTAGTCAATCATCATTGCTACCAAAGATTATATCATCCACATATACCTCAACAATTGTTAAATTATCTTTATCTATTTGTACATAAATATTTTTATCAACAATACCTTTCTTGAACGCTTGTTGACATAGATATCCATCAAGATGAGCATACCATGCTCTGGGAGCCTGCTTGAGACCATATAGAGCCTTCTCTGACCTGCAAACACAGTATTCTTTTTTCAGATAGTAGAAAACCTTCAAGTTGTTCGATGTAAACTTCTTCTTCTAATTCTCCATTCAGAAATGCTGACTTAACATCCATTTGGTAGACTTTGTTTTTTCTTGAACATGCATAGGTGAGAAACATCTGGATGGATTCCATTCTGGAAACTGGTGCAAATCTTTCATCGAAATCAATTCCTTCCACTTGTGCATAGCCTTTGCAAACCAATAGTGCTTTGTTTCTAGTAACATGTCCATATTAATTCAATTTTTTACTAAACACCCATTTAGTCCCAATGACATTTTTATCTTTTGGTCGTGGAACTAATTTCTAGGTGTTACTCTTCTCGATTTGATCTGATTCTTCATTCATAGCTGCTACCCAATGTTAATTCTAACTGGCTTCCTCAAAACTACTAGGCTCAAAGGTTGCTAGAAAAGCAATGTGAGCTTGTTGTGATGAACGAAGTTGTTGACCTTCGTTTATGTCACCAATGATTTCATTTGATGGATTGTTCTTTTGAATCCATTATTTCGTTCTCTTTGGAGGAGCTTCTTGTTGTTGTTCCTATATATCTTGATGATAATTATTTACTTCTTCCTAGTTGACAATTGCTTCTTGTTCTAGAATTTTCTCTATGTCTTTTTCAGCCTCTGTCTCAAGTTTCAAAGATTCTAGATCCTCATCATTATTCGTTAGAACACCATCTTTTTCAAATGTGACATTTATCTCCATTATTTGTTTTCATCCTAAATTATAGCATTTACAAGCCTTTATTTTGTGTGAGTAACCAGCAAAGATACCTTCGTCAACAGTGATTCAAACTTACCCAACTTTTGATATTCTTTTTTGATATATCATTTTCTACCGAAGATTCTAAAATATTTTACATTAGCCGGTTTTCCTTTCCATATTCACATGGGGTCTTGTTGCAATTATTTCTGAGAAGACTTCGGTTGATAATTAAGATTTCCATATCAATTTCTTGAACCCATAATTTTTCATCCAATTTTGAGTCCTTCAGCATTGTTCTACCCATTTCCTATATGGTATTGTTCTTTCTTTCAACAACTCCATTTTGCTAAGGTATTCGTGTTGTTGAAAATTGTCCTTTTATTCCATTTTTGTCACAGTATTGCTGAAATAATTTGGAAGTGAATTCTCCACCATTATCTGATGTTAGACACTTTATTTTAAAATTATTTTTGTTTTCGAGCAACTCCTTGTAGATCTTAAAGAACTCAAATGCTTCATATTTTTTCTTTAGGAAACTGACGGTTCTCATCCTGGTATAGCCATCTATCATTAACATGAAATATAATTATTCATCTAAGCCTTTTGTTCTCAGAGGACCACAGATATTAGTATGTATCAATTCCCTTAGATGTGATGCAAAGTGTTCTTTTGTTTGAAATTTGACTTCTGTCTACTTGTCGTACCGACAAGCCTCACATAGTGTGTCGAAAGGTTTTGAGATTCTCGACATTTATCATATTGATTACTTTTTTCTTATCCTGACAAGATTGTCAATTTTTATGTGACCCATTCGTTTGTGCCATAACCAGCTTTCATATTCTTTAGCTAGTAGACATGCTTTAGTTACTTTATCCAGAACATACATATTATTTGGAGCTCGACTTGTTGTAGCCATAATTTTACCATACCTGCCTTTCCTGATTTCACATTTTGTGGAGTTGAATGGCATTGTGTGTCCTCGGTCACACATTTTTCCAACACTGAGCATATTTTGATTCGTGTTTTCAAAAAATAGAACATTCTTGGCTAGAGCATATTTTCTTCCAAGAGTGTTGTTACCTGATCCTATAACATTTGAAGATCCATCATTTCCAAAGGACACGATTCCATCCTTCTTATCTTTCCAAGATACAAATTTCTTTTTATCTCCAGTCATATGCGTTGAGCAACCTCTATCAACATACCACACATCTATGTTGTTTTGAGCCTTGAGAGAGAGAGCACAATTATCAATCTTCTTCTTCTTCCATGTTCGTTCATTCTATGGCTTCGAAGATTCTTCTAGAGGATTTTCAAGTCTGCAATCTCTGGCTATGTGTCCAAATTTTTTACTTTTGTAACATTCAATATTATTTCTTAAATGTTAAAATCTATTGATGTTTCATTGAGCCCTGGGAGGTTCATATTTGACAAATCTCCTGGAATTGTATTAATTCCTAGGGTACATGCGACATTATACAACTTTATGAACAAATTTTCCACATGAATAAAACTAGCCATGAAAAATATGTTGGTACTTGGATGGAAATCTTCGTTGGGGAATTTTCTTCCAAGGATGTTCTTGCGAATCTTGTCCAATGAAGTCTACATTATTGTCAGATCTCATAGGTTCATTGTATTTTATTGTAGAATGTCCCGCTTCTTATTCTTCTTTGTAACTGAGGCCATTTCTGTCATTGTAAGGTCATTTATTGTTGATGATTTCTTGCAATTCCCTTGAGTTGTTGGCACAATTTTGGACAATTTTTCCCTTCTTCACTTCCTTACGCAGCGAGACTACTTTGGATTCTAATGCTTCCATTTCTTGGTTGTTTTCTTCCAACTTCTTTTGATGTGACTCTTCAATACATTTGTGTTCTTCAACTTCAATTTTGAGACCTTGAACTTAGGGAAAATTTTAAGGATGAACGTTTATCTTAAAGTTTAAAAACTTGGAAAATCTTAGTAGTCCCTAATATGTGAATTGTAAAAATTTTGATGTTTTTTTTGTAAAACTATTTAGTTTTGTAATAATTTTATATTAGTATATATAATTTTTTGGCAATTTTTAGGGTAAAATATTTTTATACTATAAAATTTGGGCGAATCAATTTTTAAAAAAATGGGAATTAGCGAATCTTTTTTTTGGAAAAAGCATGGAAAATTAGCCCACTTGCGAATATTAGCCCCTAAAATTTTCCATGCTTGAACTTTTTCTTCAAGAGTATTGGAACAGGTCTTCTCAGCCTTGAACTCTTTTATAAGCTCGGTTGCCTCCTTAGAAAATTCTTCTATGGTCAACCCTTCTTCTTCGTTGTTTGATACATCTTGTTTATTATGCTTGGCCATAAACAATACTCTCTCATTAGCTTCTTCTTCGATGTCACTGTCTTCATCGGATGATGAGCTATATTCTTTAGAGAGAAAGTTCCTTTTGAATCCTTTCTTCTTGCCTTTCTTGTTGAATTTCTTAAAGCCTTTCTTTCCTTTTGAGTTTCCATCACTTCTGTTCAGAAATTTTGCTGTAAAGTTCCCAATCTCAGCACAACCAAAACATATCAATGGAAGTTTACCTTTGAATTTTCCCTTACCAATTTTTAGTTTTCTCATAAAGTAAGCATATTCTCCATTTGAAATACCCTCTCCATCATCTTCCTTTTCTTCACACTTGCAGGTGTAGATCTTTGCCTTTGAAGGTTTTTAGTCCTTATTGGTTTTCTTAGATGCAGAAAACACAATTTCTAGATGTGAAGTTCCCTCTTCTTCATCAAGTCTCATTTCATATGCTATGAGAAATCCATGTAATTCCTCTTTGCTGAGTTTTTCCAGATTTTCATTGTATTCTAAGACCGATACCTTTCGAGATGAATCTTCCTGGTAATGTTCTAAGAATCTTTCGTATAATAGTCTTCTTGTCAACAGGCTCTCCCAATCCTTCCAAAGTGTTGGTTATTTCATCATCATGTTGAATTATGCAGCAACGTTGTCATCTTCTTTCATTCTGAGTTGCTCAAATTTTTCTCTATAGATTTGAATCTTTGCTTATTTTACATTTGAGTCACCTACATATATATTCTCAAGCTTGTCCCATACATTTTTGGTGGTTTTACACCCCAACACCTTATGATAAGCAGATTCAGTAAGTCCACTAATAATAATATTCTTTTCTTTTGCATCATTTACCAAATTCTTCTTACCTTGTTCATCTGTGGTTGGTGTAAATCCATTTTGAACAGTGTCCCATACTTTGTAACCTTGCGCCAAGAGATAGACCTCCATTCTTCCTTTCCTAAGTGCATAATTATTTTCATTGAACATAGGTACACCATTCTTGGTATGCTCCATGACCTCCTTCCAGCTGTTAAACTGCTATTGAAGGAACCAAGCTTTGATACCAATTGTTGTAAATACTAAGAGGGGGGGAGAATTAGTATTCCTTTCAATTAGTATTATTATTAATCTCTCAGAGCATTAGTTAATCTTCAATTATTATCAATGTTTATACAATGATAGTAGTAAACAAAAGGAACACAAATACACACATTTTTTAAGGTGGAAACCCCCTCCAGGACAAAAACTACCTGAATTCTTTTCTAATTATTCTTTAATAATCAACTCCAATTGAAAAGAAAGCTCCAACTCCCTAGAATCTATAAAAGCATTCTTCTCCATCTCCCACTAGATGGACGCTCCAATGCCCGAGATTCTTCAGTAGTCAACTAAACGGATGCACCAACGCCGAATGAGCTACAACTCACCCTAGCACCACCCTACCACCTTGAAGTTTTTGCAAGATTGAACCTGTTGGTGACTTCATGCACTAGCCTAGCACCACCCTACCACCCTATATAAGAATAAAAGAAGAATGGACTCCCGTACTAGGGAAAATGATCCACATTACAATGATATAGAATGATGTAGAAGAAGAAGACACACTAGACCATAACCCCAACTATGAAACAACCACCTAATGATGATCCTCGACCTCCCATCACTGCCTCTTCAGCTCTTGGCAGATAGACACTTGTACAAATTTTACAATGATGCTTTTACAATGACTCAATACAATGATACCTTTATAATGATTGTATGCAGTGTTGCCCACTTGAAGACTTCATGTGGTGAACTTCTTGATGTTGTTATGCACCTTGATTGTTTCTCTTCTCATGCTACCCTTTCTCACTCTTCAAAACATTAGATCATGAATTTAGTCTTATCTTGATGAATATATAATACCTACAAAAAGTATTCAAGGAAACACCCAGGACATGATAATATAAAAACTTACTTCATCTTGCAGAGCATATGTTAGCGCTAAAAAAAAAAAAAATTAGAATACAAAGAACGTAATTAAATTAAGAGATGAACATGCATATACAGAATATACTTACCTAGATCTTACCTCTACTGCATCATTTTTCTGCACCTTGCTTTGATTTGCTGCCCTAGAAAGTCAAGTCCTTTATAGCCCTTAACAGCACATGATCTAATTTTTTCTTTCCTTCTAGGATCTCGATATTGAATCTGATGTATCTATGTTATTTCAGATCCCCAATATGTGATATTTGTTCTTGTAGTAGCCCTCTGAGTCTTCTTTCAAATTCCACAGGTCTGACCCGATTTGGATTCTTCAAGATAAATTTATGCCCAATCTCTCACAATGACCTAATTATATGCTAGTTCAGTAGAGATAACTTGTACGAAGTTCCATGTGTCATTCTTTCCTCCTTTGGCTCTCAAATTGATACATAGAAAACTACAGTTCGTGTACTATTTACCACTTTTTACATAATTCCAATACGCTACTCAGAGAGAGAGTTATGACGATTTTCCCAAGGTCACCTCTTTGAGATGAAATTCAGAAGCCTGCAAAAACCCTATATTCCACAAATCATATCTCTGAAAATATAGCGAAACAAGATCTAAAATTTGGACACAAGCTTCATCAGGATTTCACACAAGTGTTTTTTTTGTTTCAACATCTGAAGCTTCACAGAAAAAATTTTATAAAGAAAATTCCACGATGACCTGTTTTTAATAGCAAAATCCTTACATGAGGAGGATATCAGGGTCACAAATTATATAAATGCTTAGGTTGAGTGGATCTTCAACAAGTGAACATTGGAGGGCTTTTAGGAGCTTAAAAAATTATTAATTATTGACTATTCAATGACCACAACCAATGATTAGTGTCATGCCAAAACCCCATGGGGTTTTAGCCCACTAACAAGGGTTACTAACTTCAAACATGAATATTTCTCAAACCTTGAAGAATTACATGGAATGCAATATATCAACAGAAACATCTCGACAAGTAGAAACCATCCCAAATATCCTTGAATCGGAATAGAGTAACTTTTCAAACAAAATTCCCATGCAATATTGGGGTAGCCCTTGGTGCTACTTGGGTTGACATCAATGACAACCACTGATCAACAGGATACACCGAATAAGAGGGATAACACTCATGTATTTTATTCTAGCTCTCGTTTTGAGAGACATCATCACCATCACTGCCAAGATATTTATAAGAGGAGTGAGAGGGGTTACTTTCCAAATGAGTTCAAGAAAGAAAACCCTCCCATTGTTTATGAAGAAATCATAAAATGCAGAAGCATGCCTACTTGGGATGAATAAATTCTTCAAATTGCATGATTATTCAAACAAAATGAAAGCCAAGATAGCTACTTTAAATATCAAGGGATTGGGAAGATGTTAAGCCTGTCAAAGGAATCAAA
This sequence comes from Pinus albicaulis, assembly GCA_034641835.2. Taxonomy (NCBI): domain Eukaryota; kingdom Viridiplantae; phylum Streptophyta; class Pinopsida; order Pinales; family Pinaceae; genus Pinus; species Pinus albicaulis. The sequence continues at coordinate 1,191,163,792 of CM076577.1, forward strand.
GAAGAGGAGGTGACTTAGGACGAGTTTGAAAGACTCTTCAGGAAGAAGTACACATCTAACAGATATAATGATGGAAGGGTAAAATAATTCTATGAGATTAGGATGGGTTCCAGGACATATGAAGAACATAGAACCAAATTTATTGAGTTGTTGAGATATATGCCTTATCTCAAGGATGAGATATAGAATATTCAAAGGTTCATCAATGGGTTGACAGTAGCATTCCAAGATTGGATTTGATTTTGATGAGCCTCAGTCATTGGAGGAAGCTATCAGAAAGCTAAAGAATTTATATGAGCAGTCAAAGCACAAGTTTAAGTTCAATCATATCTGGAAAGGAAATGAGAAGACTAAAGGAACATGTCCTAAGAAGTGAATAATATCTTAGGATTTAGGTGACAAGAAAAATGTGACACATCATAAGAAATTCAATGCATCTGAAGAGGACATGGGTCTCAACCTTAGGAGCAATAGAATAAAGGTGATGGAAGAAAACCTTTGATGTGTTGGACCTATGGTGGAGACCCTCCCAGGAGAGATTTTCTATCACATCAAGGTGACAGGCCTCAGATATACTGTGCTCAAGAGGTGCAAACAGTTAGGGATGTTGGTCAGAGCATCCCCTAGATCTATGTAGTAGTGGATAACAAGAATGAAAATCCTCATGCATCTATTATCAATATGGAAGTTAACCTTTGTGATCAAGTTGTTTTTATTTTGATTGATCTTAGATCAAATTATAGCTATATTAGTCCTGACCTGGTGGATTAGTGTCGATTGAATAAGGAATTCTATGCATAATATTGGTTGGTAAATATGTCTATAGGGACTATGATAAGAGTTCATTACTGGGTGAGAAATTATGCATTTGAGCTTAATGACATGCATACAACAAAACATATAAAGGTGCTTCCTTTGGGTTTATATTACATCATTTTGGGCATGGACTAGCTGTTCATTCACAGGACCAAGGTATATTTCTATGACAAGGTAATTGAGTTCCTAGATGATGATGGAGAAAAGGGACTCTAGCAGGGAAAGAATAATCCTACATCTTTGAGAGTGGCTAAAACTATGCACACTAAGCATAGTCACAAGAAAGAGTGTATTTTTTGTAGCTCACATTTCTAGTGACAAAGCGAAGGAAGATAAGTATGATGAATTCTTGAGGAAGTGTCATTTTTTGTAGTAGTTTCAGGATGTGTTTCCTATAGGGATTCTAGATTTTCCACCTCATAAAGAGGTGGATTTATCTATTGAGTTGATGTCAGGAGCAACACCAACATCTAAGGCATCGTACAAGAGGAGCACTCCAAAGTTGGTGGAACTAAAGTTGCATCTTAAAGAGATGCTTGATAAGGTATACGTAAGGCCAAGTGTGTCTCCTTAGGGAGTAGCAACATTGTTTGTAAGGAATAAGGACAATACTCTAAGATTTTTCATTGATTAAAGGTAGTTGAACAAGGTGACTATCAAGAATAAGTATCCATTGTCACTGATTGATGATTTGTTTGATCAATTGAAGGGAGTTGCAATATTTTCGAAGATTGATTTGAGATCAGGATATCATCTCATGCGAATAAAAGAAGAAGACATATACAAGACTACATTTTATACAGGTTATGGGAACTATGAGTTTGTGGTGGTTTCTTTTGGTCTTACCAATTCTCCAACTACATTCATGTGTTTGATGAAAAATGTGTTGCACCCTTACTTGGATAAGTTTGTGACATTATTTTTTGATGATATATTGGTATATTTAAAGAATGAAAAGGAGCATGTAGAACACCTAGAATTGGTGCTGATATTATTGAGATAGCATAAGTTATATGCCAAGTTCAACAAATGTAATTTCTTTCAGATTCAGATTCATTATTTGCGATATGTTTTTTTCAAGGCAGGGATAACAGTGGATCCGAAAAAAGATTAAGGCTATCATGGAGTAGCCATTTTTGAAGAATGTGGATGGATTAAGATGATTGATGAGACTAGCAGGTTATTACAAGTGACTCATTAATAACTTTTCCAAGATTGGCTATCCTATTACATATTTGAAAAGAAAAGGGAATTAGTTTGAATGGATAACCAAGTGTGCATCTAGTTTTGATAATTTGAAGCAATTACTTACTAATGATCCATTTTTATGATTGTATATCTTGATAATGAGTTTTTTTTTGTATAGATGCATGTAAGGAAGGACTCGATGGAGTCCTGATGCATGATAGATAGGTATTTTTTTATGAATCAAGGAATTTGAATGAGAAAAAACATAACTATATGACACATGATCTTGATTTTACAACCATCATTCATGCATTGAATATGTGGAGACATTATCTTCTTGGTAGGAGGTTCATCTTGATGAGTGATCATAGTGTACTGAGGTACTTGTTTTACCAACCCAATCTGGAAAGCACAATGGTTGGCTACTCTCAATGAGTTTTATTTTGAGATGATGTACATTAAGGGAAAGGAGAACCGAGTTGCATATGCTCTCAGTAGTAGAGTGCAGATGAATCATATTTTAGCTATGATCTCTTATGGGAAAAATTTACAGGAGAAAATATTACATGTTGGGAAGCATGATGAGAAGTACCAATAGCTGAAGTAAAGGTCATAAAAACAAGGTGAAGGTGATAGGGATGATGATTATCACCTCACAACATATGGCTTGGTTAGATTCAAAAGCATAATTTATGTGCCAGATAGCAGCGAGTTGAAGAATGTTATATTGAAATAATTTCATGTAAATCCATATAAATGGCACTCAATATATCATAAGACTTTGACAAATATCAAGAATTTATACTATTGGCCAAATTTGAAGAAAGAAGTGGTGTTGCAAGGTGCTTGTACTATCAGCAAGCGAAAGCTAAATGAAATCATCCATCTGGTCTATTGAAACCTATTTCGATAATAGAATGGAAATGGGAGATCATTTCCATAGAATTCATTACATGATTACATAAGACGAGGTGTCATGATTCCATCTTGGTTGTGGTTGACAGGTTGAGCAAGGTAGATAACTTCATTACAGTAAAGTCCACTAATTCAGCTAGTGAGGTAGCTCAGATATTCATCATAAAGATAGTGAGGATGCATGGGGTTCCCAAAATACTATATCATATAGAGATGTGAAGTTCACTTCCAGGTTTTGGAAGGAGTTATTTACAGACTTAGGGACAGAGTTAGCCTTCATTAAAACTAATCATCCATAAACGGATGGACGGATAGAGAGGGATAATATGATTCTTGAGGACATGTTGAGGATGTATTCCATGCATCAATAGAAGAAGTGGGAGGAGTATCTTCAATTAGTGGAGTTTTCTTATAAAAATTGGTATCAATAATCCTTGAAGATAAGTCCACTTGAGGCTCTTTATGAGTGAATTTGTAACACTCCTATTGGTTGGAGTGATCCAGTGAATAGGGTGTTTGTTGGAAAGATTATGTTGGATGAGATGGAGAAGGAGATGTAGGTTATTAAAAGGAATTTAAACACATTGTAGGACAGACATAAGAGCTATACAGATCATCATAGAGCAATCAAGGAGCTTCAGTATAATATTCCAAAATTTGCAATCAGCAAATTGGAATATTATTTTTTGTAGATTTCATAGAGGAGGAGAATAAATGGGTAGGGAGACCGATTCAAAATAAAAACCTTAATAAAATCCCTCATACTAATAAAAGGGATCACCTTGGAGCTAGTTTACACACCCTCATGTGTGAACAAGATTATTTGCAAGAGGTTTAGGTCAAGGTTGACCAAGTTTGACTGCGCAATAGAAGAAAGAGAAGCTTGCTTAGAAAGGCAGCGCAGTTCACATGGGAGAGAGATCACTTGGTGGAGAAAACCCTAAGGTGTGGGGTCCATGGTAAGGAGGCTTTCACTTGTATAAGAGAAGGGTATGGCAGCCATTTTTGGTTATGTTGAGTATTATTCATCTCATTGTCTATTCAGACAAGAGAGCATTCTTTGTTGTTTAGCAAGAATTGCCGGAGGAATTCCTGTTTAGGATTCCTTCCCCTTCTTGAGAGGCCTCTTGAAGGTTGTTCTTCATTCTTCACATTTCATGGCTCAAGGCCAAAGCTACTATCTCCAGTGACAGTGTTATTCTTGTTCAAGAGTGTTGCTACATTGAAGAGAGTTGCAGTGGAGGACATCTACACCATCTCCAGAGCTGGTTTTTAGAGAAAAGGGAGTTCCTATCCCTTTTAGGATTTAGTGAGGGAGATTCCAGAGCATTATTGTAGATTTTGGCACTAAGGCTATCTCATTCCTTGCCCGAACAGCGCAGTTCACCCAGTGACTGCGTTATTTTCTTGAGGGAATTTGTAGTGGGGCTCTTGCAGAGTATTGGAGGGAGAGATCTTTAGTGAAGGGATCAGCCTTTCACTTGAAAGATCCGTTGGAGGAGGCACATTCAGTTTGAGCATCAGATTCGGCCATCTCCATCCAATTCTATTTCTAATTTGTTGCAGCTACCCAGCTACTCCGTCATTTTGCATATTTTGTGTTCTATTATCAATCCTCCCAGGATTGATAGGAGGTAGCCTTTGGGAGTTGATATCTTTACTCCTAATGTTATTTTGTACCATATCATTGTATATCTATGCATTTGGAATTTTTAGTATGCAGTTTCTCTTTAAAACTGCGTTGTCATAGCTAGGGCTTATATGTGCAGCAGAGTTTCTTTCATGATTTATGTACTCCTCTCTTGAGGCTTGGCATTGTGCATCTTGAGTATCATTTCCCTCAATAATTTGTATACATATGTTGCTGCTATTATTATAATGAGATAGCTATGGATTCCTCTTACATTTTATGAAGTATTTGTCACTGCTATTTGTCAAATGGTGCATTTTCTTATTTTTGTAGCTCTATCTTGAGGTATTCTCAATAGAGTAACTTTTCCTAATAGGAAATCCCACATAGCTATAGACAGAGTCTGTGAAGGGCCAGGTAGCCTCTGGATCTCACCCTCTCCTTAGAGGTGACATATCCAGAAAATTCCCCCACAATCTATCTCTGGAATAGACTTATGATATTTCTGAAAAAGGGTTATTACAATGGTATCGGAGCACCTTTCTTGGCTCAGCCTGCGGCCTTCAATCCCAAGAAAGAGGAAGAAGATGATGATGCAGAATATGAGCTTCATCTCATCTATTTTCAGAACAAAGAAGAACCTCCCCAAGGAGGAGAAGCAAAGAGAAGAAGAGGAAGGTCCATGCACTTCCTATTCTCAAAAAAGAAGTAAGCATGAGAGATGCTTGGATCATCTGGTTCTAAATAAATACCTGGATGAATATAAATCCCATTCTGCAGCATTCAAGGAAGCTACAACCTTCCCACATTTTATTCAGCAGAAGGAGGAGAGAAGGCACTGCAGTAGAAGATAAATCAGAGGCAATAGGTTTCTATTGTCTACATTTGATGGGGACACTTCAGCTAGAGCTTGGGTGAAAAAGCTAGAAGCCTTTTTCTTTCTACATCCAGTGGCAGAGGAAGAAGCAGTGGAGATTGCAGCGCTACACATGGAGGGTGAAGCCTCTGTTTGGTGGTTCAAACCCTTGGTCCATTCAAGGGTAAGCTCTTTTGAAGACTTTTCTCAAGGGTTAATTCAAACCTTTGATGGAGAGAGGACACAGGAAGAGAAACCTTTTTCAGCTATGGAATTAGAGGAAGAAACTGCTGCAGCCACACAAGAAGACCCCTGGATCCATCAAGGTATGAGTAAAGTTCCACTTTTCATTTCAGCAAACAACTTAAAGAATTGTGGAAAATCGCCTTTAAAGGTCCTAGGATCTACATCTTTTGTTATTCCAAAGAACCATGATTGCACTGCGATGTGTAAAGGGTTTAAGGAAGAGATAAACCCTCATCCTCAGGTACTTTTGATGAGTCTCATTTAGCCCTTGAGGTCGGGATGTGAACCATTGGAGGATGAAATAAACCGTGGCACCTTCATGATCAATCAGGGAACAAACCTTGAACCGGAGGATGAAATAACTTCTACACTATGGGAGGAATTAGCAGTGCTGTTAGACATGGGTGGAGAGGAGATATTACCTCCATCACAAGTGGGTCCTCATGGATCCAGCATAGCCATGGGTGAGAGATATTTTCTAAGAGGTCTCCAAGGAGCTGCATTTCAACCTTCCATGAAATGAAAAGGGGAAGATATGGCTTGGGAGAATGGTATCCCTCATGCGAGGAGCACCAAAGGAGGAAAAAGGAGAAGACATCCACAAGGAGATGAGTGGGTGTGGATGAGAAGCAAGGGGCTGATTTTCCACTTGAAAATATATGATACCAGGTAGCAAGAGGCTTGGCTGCGCTGGCTCCTCTTGAAGGAGTTTGACCATCACGGGGAGTACTCTTTTTCCAGGAGGATGGGAGTAGCGGAGAGGTGGCAGGTTGTTTGCATCATTGGGTAGCAGAGAGTAGAGATACATGGAGCTGATATGGTGTATATATCAGCCATGGTATCTTCATCACATGAGTCACATGATGTGAGCATGAGGAGGCAGCAAGCACTTGGGGTGCTTGAGCTATCTTCAAGAGAGCACAAGCAGATTTGCTCTCATATGATTTGTGGTGTTGCAAGAGTGGAGGAGGGCACTCTCATAGTGCAAAGGGATTTCTCTTTGGCTTGGACCAATCAGGAGGCATCTCCATCTTGGGGAGAGCTTCAAATTTGTAGCAGCATCACCGGAGATGTTCTTGACAAGGCACATACCAAGAAACAAAGATTGGCATGGGCAAGAGCCTTTCTGCATGAGCTCACAGCACTGAAACTTGGGAGGAGGATCATATACATATATCCATCTATCATCTTACTTCAAGCTTATGGCAAGAGTCTTGTGTTTACATTTTCTTATCTACATGCTCTTATCCTTATGTTGTAGTGCATGGCTCCTTAAAAGGGCAAATTTTTCATGTTGCTCCATGAGAAAAGTTGGGCCAAACCATATGATGAAGACAACCATCTTTCACATGGCCTTGGGAAAATGTTTTTCCATTATACACATGATCAGCTAATCCATATGTTTAGCACTATACTTCAAAACATTTTTCCTTGTACATTTCTTAAGCAACAGTTTGCAAAACTACGTTATGCACTCTTGGGAGACTGTTGGTACTTTCCAGCACCATATGAAACCATCAGTACTTCCTCTATTTTGATGAGGATGATGTTTCCATTTGTTGATATTGTCCATATTATTATTGGGAACATGAGGAGAGACATGGCCACCACAGCCACTTATTTTCCTTCTTTGGAGGTGGGCCATGAGCTTGATGATGATATCCATCCATTGTATGTACATGGGCATGTATTTGATTTTATATTGCTGATCCACTCATGTATTCAGAATTCAGTAGTAGAGGTGAAATTTTCTATATAGTACTTTCCATGTTATTTTCTACAGCTGCAGTGAATGAGATTGCGTTGTAGCCCTAAGAGACATTGTTTGTACCTTGATGCACATGATATAACCTACAGCAAACATGTCATTGGGGTGTTCTATGATGATCATGTCCTACTCATCATAGATGGCATACTTTGGGCCAGCTGGATTTTCATTGATGGAGGAGAGATCCTTGGAGAGATCCTTGGGAGATTTACTCTTCATGTTGCCACTTGGAGGCAATACATTTTCAACCCTTGATCAGCACACACTCCACACTAATCACAAGTGGAGGAGAGGATAGCATGGGGTGAGCTATGGAGCTTTCCATATTCATATTTTCATCCCACCTTCTTTTCCGGAGCTCAAGGTGGAGAAATTTTTCTATGAGTTGCTATGTTTGAAAGCAGCTCATGTTGTATGGATGATTTATTGGGTATGGAAGATTCATATGGGGATGATGAATCCCACTTTATATCAGATCACATGCCTCAAGGAGGCCCTTAGACAGCCCATTGTTTCCTTCATGAATATTTGCTTCTACATGACAGCTATTTGGGGATGTTCACCAAAGGCTAGATTGCATATGTTGGAGGGACAACCTGAACAATTGATTGATGATATGGCATCCTTTTCTTGGAGTTTATCATGCATGGATGCTACAGGGAAATTAAGGGGAAATGACTTAGTCTATCCTTTCACTTGCTTGAGTACAAGCAATCTTTGAGAGGGGAGGACTGTAATATTCCAAAATTTTCAATCAGCAAATTGGAATATTAATTTTTTGTAGATTTCATAGAGGAGGAGAATAAATGGGTAGGGAGACCCATTCCAAATAAAAACCTTAATAAAATCCCTCGTACTAATAAAAGGGATCACCTTGGAGCTGGTTTACACACCCTCATGTGTGAACAAGATTATTTGCAAGAGTTTGAGGTCAAGGTTGACCAAGTTTGACTGCGCAATAGAAGAAAGAGAAGCTTGCTTAGAAAGGCATCGCAGTTCACATGGGAGAGAGATCACTTGGTGGAGAAAAACCTAAGGTGTGGGGTCCATGGTAAGGAGGCTTTCACTTGTATAAGAGAAGGGTATGGCAGACATTTTTGGTTATGTTGAGCATTATTCATCTCATTGTCTATTCAGAAAAGAGAGCATTCTTTGTTGTTTAGCAAGAATTGCCGCAGGAATTCTTGTTTAGAATTCCTTCCCCTTATTGAGAGGCCTCTTGAAGGTTTTTCTTCATTCCTCACATTTCATGGCTCAAGGCCAAAGCTACTATCTCCAGTGACAGTGTTATTCTTGTTCAAGAGTGTTGTTGCATTGAAGAGAGTTGTAGTGGAGGACATCTACTCCATCTCCAAAGCTGGTTTTTAGAGGAAAGGGAGTTCCTATCCCTTTGAGGATTTATTGAGGGAGATTCCAGAGAATTATTGCAGATTTTGGCACTAAGGCCATCTCATTCCTTGCCCCCATAGCGCAGTTCACCCAATGACTGCGTTATTTTCTTGAGAGCATTTGTAGTGGGGCTCTTGCAGAGTATTGGAGGGAGAGATCTTTAGTGAAGGGATTAGCCTTTTACTTGAAAGATCTGTTGGAGGAGGCACATTCAGTTTGAGCATCAGATTCATCCATCTCCATCCAGTTATATTTCTAAGTTGCTGTAGCTACCCAACTACTCTGGCATTTTGCAGATTTTGTGTTCTATGATCAATCCTCCCAGGATTGATAGGAAGTAGCCTTTGGGAGTTTATGTCTTCACTCCTAATGTTATTTTGTACCATATCATTGTATATCTATGCATTTTTCATTTGTAGTATACATTTTCTCTTTAAAATTGCGCTGTCATAGCTAGGGCTTATATGTGCAACAGAGTTTCTTTCATGATTTATGTACTCCTCTCTTGAGGCTTGGCATTGTGCATATTGAGTATCATTTCCATCAATAATTTGTATACATACGTTGCTTCTATTATTATAATGAGATAGCTATGGATTCCTCTTACATTTTATGAAGTATGTGTCACTGCTATTTGTCAAATGGTGCATTTTCTTATTGTTGTAGCTCTATCTTGAGGTATTCTCAATAGAGTAACTTTTCCTAATAGGACATATCACATAGCTATAGACAGAGTCTGTGAAGGGCCAGGTAGCCTCTGGATCTCACCCTTCCTTTAGAGGTGACATATCCGGAAAATGCCCCCACAGTCTATCTCTGGAATAGACTTGTGATATTTCTGAAAAAGGGATATTACATTTAGGTTGGGAATCATGTGTACTTTCACATCAAACCCATGAGGAGATTCTTAAGAACTGGGTCATAAGCCAAGTTTTCACCTCAATATTGTGGGCCTTTCGAGATCCTTGAGAGGATTGGACCAGTGGCATACAAACTTGCACTACTGCCAACAATGAAATTCCATGATGTTTTACATGTTTCATTGCTTAAGAGATATGAACAGTATGTTAACCATGTGATTGATTCATCTGTATTATAGGTGGAACTAGAGGGAGAGTTCGAGCCAGAACCACCATATGCATATTGCATCAGAAACAACTAATGCTCCATAATCAAGTAAAAGAGAAAATTAAAGTGCAGCATAAGCACTTTAGGATTGATGAAGATACATAGGAGATGGTTGATCATATGCAGGCATTATGTCCTTCCTTATTTGATGGTTGAAGAAAATTATTTTTTGGTGTATATATATCTATATATATATATATATATATATATATATATATATATATATATATATATATATATATCATTGTAAATAACACATCAAGTTTTGTTTATGAATCTCCAATAAGAGGTATGTTTTTCATGTTTTCAGAAGTTAGTCATTCTAAATACTACATCCAACTACATTATAAAGTTCCGTGAGAAATATTTTTTTTGGCCATAAGTGTCATATAATATCAAGGACGATGTTCCCATAAGGGGGAGGGGTTTGTAACAACCTGAGGTTGATTTTCCATGTAAATACTCAACCAATATTTGGAGAGGGTTATTTTTTACTTCCCACTTGGCAAGATAGCTTTGTTCAAGTTGTTGGAAATTGGCAATATTTTTAGCTGGAAAAATTTTGAACCATTTCTTGAATTCTCCCAAAAAAACTATGAGCAAAAATCCTCATCTTGGCATCCTCATGGTACACCTCTTCCAAACCTATAAAATAATTTAGGTTATCAATGTGTTTTTTTTCTGTCAAAACCCCTGTACCATCAAACTGAGGCAATATCTAACCAAAGTTTAGTGGCAAATCATGCAGTGAATGTTGTAAATTCTTTGAAGCATAACAAGAAGCCATGACTAAATGAGATGCAATAACACCAATTTTTGGAGTCTGAAATAAAGATAAGGAAGGAAAGGTGACTTATATTTCAATAGCTGATGTGGGAGGAGTAACAACAGTCAACACAACAGGAGAAGAAATCAGTGAGATATACAATGGAGCAGAAAAGGTTGAGAGAGACATAGTTGGGACATAATACAGTAATTTGGAGGACTCCGTGGAAGCTTCCTGGAGCTAATGGAAAAGATTTTCAAGATTATGGAATTGTTTCCATATGTCTTTATCTGCTTCTAATACACCTTCTTTGTGAAAATAAATAGAATATTGCAACTTTGATTGATCAACACTGTCTCTATCAAACTATTTCTTCAATTTGGATCTGAATAGCTTTTCTCAAACCTTAATTGAAATTGGGTGTGGTCCACTTATTTTACCCTTTCAGGTAGGGACAAGAATATTTGTATGACACTGATATTGACTTCTTTTATAGCCTTCTTCTTTATAAAAAAATTCTCTGGATTGTTCAAAATTTCAGATGGATTAGGATCTAGATGATGCCTAGTGTGTACTTTCCTTCAAGCCATATTTCCTCACAATAATTGATTTCAGTTGGTCTTTAAATCACTAACAATTGGGTAAATTTCTAGCCTATCAGTCTCTAGTTCATTGTCACCCTTGGGAACTAGATTTATCTCTAATTGCGGATTTTTCCTAGGGAAAACCTTTCGATCCCCAACAACGGCGCCACTATGTTAGCACTTAGTAATTTCTCTAGGAAGAGGAGAGAAAATAAGAGGTAAACACAAACCACATGAAAGTTGGAATTTAGCCCTTCCAATATTCAAAGAGGGATCTCTTTTTCTTAAATGTTAAATCACTTAGATGTTAGCCCATCAATGGTGCTCAGTGGGGTATGAGCTTTATAGGTTTGCTGGTAGTAAAGAAGATAGATCCATTGGGCATGGATTCATGTCAAGTTGATTATGTTTCGAGTGATAGGATGAAAATAAATAGGATATTCTATAGGGAAAGGGTAGGTATATTTTTTGGAGTTTTTCAATTAAATTCATTGTAGGAGGGTGACTTGAAGAAGGTGTAAAATTACATAAAAACTATTAAATAACAGGATGAATTCTAAATTTCATTTAAGTGGAAAACATAAATGTTTAGCAAACTAAAACAAAGCACTTTTTAAAGTGAATTCTGTGACAAAAAATTGTTCAACTAAACAAGAATACACATTTAAAATAATCATTAATAACATAATATAACTTACAAAACAAATAAAGCACATATCCAAAGAAACCAACACAAGAATCTCTATAACATTCTACCTTTGTCTTTCATTCACTGAAATATATATCCAGAAAAAGTGCAGTACACAATGTATGTTCTTTTGAACCTGACCAACCCTTTTCTTGATTAAAATTACATCATAAATAGGCTAAAATAAGTATGTTCCCACCTCTTGGAACCGAATTCTCTAATATGATTTTTGTTTCTAACTAATGCAGTGAAAATAGAATTCTTTTCTGAAAATTAGGGATTGTTTGACTAAATATTTTCCAAGAAAATTTACATTAAATTCTCAGTCCAAATCAATATTATGAGTCATTAGATGCTTCATAACATTTACCAAGACAAAAAAAAATTACAAGAGGTTTTGTCTTGAAAAACTCAGTCAAAATGATGACTATGAGGAAGCATAGCGTCGGCGTTGCACAACCTCCTAATTCAACAAAAAGACAAAATGTAGCAGAAAATTGTAGTGCTCCATGGTTTAAGTACCTATGGTAAATCTATGGGTTTATTGATGAATTCAGCACATGTGAAAAGGCCAGGACAACGTTAACTTCGTCCTTAGAAACTTTCTCCCATCATACAAAGTCCCCAACTCTCTAAATTTCATCTATAGAAAAATTGCAGTGCCAGTGAGAAAGCGCAACACCACTTGTTCTTCATGGTTTTGAGAAAAATTGAGGTCTCTGAAAAATATGCACATCTTGTGATGATTCTAACACAATTTTTATCATGTTGTAGACCCCTTTCAAGCCCCCTTTCACCAAAAATGACAAAATTTTCACCTTTACAACAAAATCCTAACCCTAATGCTTGGCTAGGGCACAAGACTGCTATGTGAGTTGCCTCTTTTGGAAAGTGACTTTATAATCCTAACTAACTATGTTTTTAGGAGGGACTTTATCCAAAATATAACCATCTTAACCGCAACCCCATTAAACAAGCATACTTAGGCAAAAAACCAAAAATCAAAATTGCCTTGTTTTACCTGATCCAATCATTCAAACTTTGGCTACTTCAACCAATAGGTCCAACTTACCTCTATCCTTCTCTTTTATATTTTTAAAATGCTTCTTGGTGGCCCTAAAATCCTTCCTCATAGTATAATTTACCTACGTATGTTATTTATCTACCTATACACTGGGAGCGACCTCTTCAATATGTATTTAGCATTTTCCATGTCTGAATCATACATGTCCAAAAGCTCACTCACCTTTTTCGTAGCCAATTCATCTTGCTCTTTAAACTCATAAATTTCACTATGGTCCTTCTTCAATTTCATCCTTAACCTATTAAATTTTTTCTTTCCCTCATCTGTCTTTGTCTTCTCTTCTTCTTGCAATGTCTTCTCTTCTTGAATAAGCAAATTTCTAGATGAAGATCTGGTGATTCTAGTTGTTGGTGCTTCTATCTCTTGAATATCATATTTTAATATCTTTTATTTTCCTTTGGATTTTGAGAAAGATGGTGTAGATTTTGTCATTGGTTCTTCTTCACTAAGCCTATTTTTCCTTTCTAGAGCAACCTTCTTCAATTCCCTATTATCTTGTTGCAACTTTGGAATGACAATATGTTCTCTTTTTAGTTGCTCTTGTAGTTGTGTAAATTCATTGTATTTTTCATAAGGAACATAACCTTCTAGTATGGTTTCCAAGGCTTCAAATGTCTACTCCAAGGGAAGCTTAATTGTAGGATATCTAGTGAGGGGCTTTTGGGGGAAATCCTCCACTTCAAGAGAAAATGAAACTTATTTCCTTTCTCCTTTTCTGATGACTGAACTAAAACTGAGGGTCTCTTCATAGCAATTCCAGTTGGTGAGTGCATGTCGATTACTACTAATGAGGGTGTGTCCTTCTTGCTTCAAGAGTTGGTTGGTGGGTCAGCCATCAGATTTTATTATTCTAGGAAAGCTTTCCATGGTTTGTTCCTTTTATTTATTTTTTCCAACGCCTAAAACTTGGTCAAAGAAAATTGGAAAAGACTAAGTTCCACTTGGCTCTGTTTTCCCTGTACTTTGTTTGTCATTTTGGTAAGACTATTGAACAGATAGAAGGGAAAATTAAAAGGGCTCTTCCCTAAAAAGTGCATCAAAAGTTTGAAATGATATTGGTAGATCCTTCCAAACCTCCCCTCACATGTAAAGTATTTCTGAATTGCTGCAAAATCTTTTTGTAGAGCTCTAGAAAGAAATATTATAATTAATACACCATTTGCATTTAAATATTTTCAATTGTTGTATGTACTACAATTGTTTTATAACACATGACTATGTTTTCCTCAGGGGAATGAAGAAATAATTATACAACACCTCCATCATCCATCCTCCACACTATTTAGTCAATTCTCCATCCAAAAATTCATCGTTTTCCAGGAAACGAACCCATTTTCACCCCTTCTTCCATCTCTTCCACCACAAAAAATGTCTTTGATCCTTGCCAATATATTACTCATGAATAATAAATATTTTTAAAGGTATAACCTGAAGAAAATTTTGATCTTATCAGGGTCTATGTGACTGCTACAAGAAGACACATAGTCTTGTATCAGTCTGCACATTCCCCTGCCAGACCATAGCTAGAGTACCAAATCCAGAAGTCAACCACCCTGGAGAATTTGGAGATGATAACACTGATCCTTGAGCAGCTACAAGACCTTCTGTTAACTTCTACAGGATTATTGATCACTCAAAACATAGCAGCATCTTATCTAAAGAGAATTTGCATGAAGGAAAAACCTGCATCATCAAGCATCAGTCAACAAGAGAACATTAAAAATACATATATTTCTAAAGAAATTGTAGAACACATGCACAAAAACCTTAACTCTGTTTAGAAATGACATATAATGAGCTACAACACTCAAATCAAGAGCATCTCAGGAGAAGAACAACAACAACAGTAAGAAAACACAGATGTTCTCCAACAGATTATCACATGCAACTTAAAGATCATCAAAGTCAGCCTCCACAAGTATAGCAAAAAAACACTCATCGAAATGCACAGGTCTCCAACTCTCTAACCTCATCCTTATAACATATTCTATCTTGAGAAAGAATTAAAAGTGTGAGAAGGAAAGACCTTTTATAGCTAAACTTAATAGCAGGAAGCCATAGTCTTATCTAGCAAGTCACTTAAGAAGAAGTGGGAGATAAATGAGATAGAAGTGAAAAAAGACTTAAGAAAGTGGGATGTTATCATTGAGTTCAAAAATTGGTTGGGGGTCAACTCAGTTAACTCTAAGCACTTTGAGTTTATTTTGCATGTAATAAAAAAAGAGAAAATTTTGAACAAAAAAGAAAAAAATAATGATTTTTTTAATTAAAAATAAAAATAAAATAGAAAGGTGGACCCACCACCTCTTGGCATGCAAATAAAATTTGTTATAGGATTCAGGTTATCTGCATCTACAGGAGTACCAAAAGTGCTATAAGAGTACCAGCAATGCTACCAGAGTACCAACAATGCTACAAGAGAAAACGGAGATGTTACGGGAAGGAAAATTTCTCCTAAAGTAGCCACTAGAGCCTTGGGGAGCATGGAAATATTCAATGGAGATGGAAAGGGTGCAAACAAGTGAAAAAACAGTTGCTACAGAATGAAGAAAAAGTGTTATAGGAAGGGACAACAACAACTCAAGAGGATGGAGAAGTTCCACAAGGACTCCAAGAGACCACTGCACATCCTGGTATTGGATCATATTACAAATATATTGAAGGGGAGAGAATTGAAAAAAATAGAGACATAACTCACTAGTGGATGAAAATTGCAAAATCCAAGAAAGTAGAGGATGTGGGCCTCATGGAGGAAAATGTGCAACAAATGGGTAAGGAACTAGCTCACTTGAGACTAAAGAAATCAATCATGAAGGAGCAGTTGTAGTTAGAAAACAAGAAGATGAGAGAGAAAATACAGGAAAAGGAGGAACAACTTTCCCCCATGGCAAGTGTGTCCATGAAGGCCATACAATGCATGAAACCATCCAAATCATATGCCATTCTCCCCAAATAACAATGAGCTAAGGAAGTTAATTTCACAAAGAACAATGGGGCAAGAATATGGATATGTTGCTCAGAGGATAAGCAAGAGTTTCAGTAGGGGGTGTGATGAGCCTCCAAATTAGACACAAATTAAGATCCATCTAACCTTTCTTAGGCACATAAAGGATATATTAAATATATCCTTTTGTACTTAATAATGTTTTTTTAGCTATAATATTTTCTTAGGAAGGTTTAGAGATAATTGCATATTATGTTCCTAATCTTATTTATTTTTGTAGAATGTTGAGAGAATATTGACTAAATTATGATTGAGATAATATAGGGACTTTCTCCCTACTACAGGATGGACCAATTATTGGATAATAAATGAAAAAATATCATGAAATTACTGAATAATTATGGAGCTCCAATGATTGATAAATTCTAGGAATGTGTTCCTTGTCATTTAATGAAGATTCCTAGTGTTGGGAACCATATCCACTTTTTGAGGGATTTTGGAAGGGAAATTTGCCTCCTTTCAAGGATAATTCTTCCTCATCACCTTGTATAAGTACAAAATCAAAGTTTCCTCTAGGGGCATGTATTTATTAGTCCTTTTGTGGAGAAAACTTGTTATTTAGTTTCTCCACTTTCATTTATAGAAAGTTTTTACTTGGATTTATTCAAATAATGAAGTTTGGTGCCACTTTTAGCTTCTAAAGCTTGGTGTCCTTCATAAAACTCTGAGTATCCTTGGGCTTGTCCATCCCAGGAGCCTCATATCCCTCTTGTAAAATCTCTTTATTTCCTTTTAATGTCTTTTTCACTTGCATCTCTTATTTTTGCATTTATTGTTCGTGCCTCTTTTGTTGTTGGTTATGTTGGTTAAATTATTGAAGTGAGTTTTTTTTCAGGTTATTTATAGTCACAAGCATGAGGAATCCTTATAACATCTTTGAAAAGTCATATTCATCATCAAGCTACTTGGTTTGGTTTACTAGTTCACAAATCTAGAATATCTAGAAGTCCCTTATATCAAAATAGTAGTAATTTTCTTCTATTTTTCAGAACGTGGTAATGAACTTCATTTGGTTTGATTCCACTTGTATCGAATCATTAAAAAAAAAAAAATTAATAACAAAATTCACCCCATAGAATTTTCACTCTGTTAGGTTAGGCATTTGGTAGGTTAACTATCTCACTAATTCTTGAATTTCTATTTTTTAGAGTATTAATTTTTTGTTATTTTTTAGGACATGTTAACCGGGGTATTTTTGAGTGATTCCACTTGGAATGGAGTCCTATAAAATCCTAATTTATAAAAATAAATAAATAAAAATCCCATATTATTTTCATTTGATTTTATTGGGCATTCAAAAAGATATCTCGAGGCGTAGAAGTCTTGTAGCAGTCATGTTGAAGTCCTACAGTAGTCCTGTAGCACGTGTAAACTTGACCATATTTGCTCCAAGAGCTTGGTTTTTGTATCTTAGGCTTGAATAATTACCCCTAGGCTCTAAATCCTTGATTGAGGAAGACCAAATACCACTTAGGATTTCCCTTTTTTCCACTGCAACACATTCCAACAATGTAATAAGGGTGTCACTCTCTTTGTTTAAGTGGGAATTAAATTGAAAAAATTGTAGTTGCATGTATGATCAACACCTCTCTTGTGAGAAGTGTGGGTGAATATTCTACAACAAAAAACCAAAAATATGTGTTTATGATTCCTTGGAAATTTCTAGTCTTTAGATTGAATTTATTTTTCACACTTGGTTTCTACACCTTGGAAGTTAATCTCATGACTGAGTAAATAGATTTTATGCATGTGGTAGGATAGAATAGATCCTAAAGAAATAAAATTCAACTCAAATTTTCCACCTTGATTTATCTTGCTGCAATATTGATCAATATATGAATGTTCTAATTATTGGTTTGCAAGGGCTACCAATTTACTTTAAGGGGTTTTCACACTCCTCCACATCCACTTAGACCTTTCCACCCTCCTCCTATACATCTCATACTGCTCTCAAGCTCTGCCACCGAGATCATTCTTTCAAGGCCAATGAAGGACATCGTGTGCATGAATGTTTGTGCAAGATAGGCCTCTTAGGGGTGCTAAGCTTGGAAAAATTCCACACACATCCTTCATTCACCCTCATCCACCTTCCTCCATCTTCATAACACATTATTTTCCATCACAAATCTCTCGGGCCCACTCCTATAGCAAAAAAGGGTACTTTTGTCGCACCCTATAGCAGTCCTATAGCACTAGTCAAATGCAACCAAATTTTCCTTAGTATCTTGATTATTGTATCTTGATATTGAATGGCGACCTCTAGTATGTGAATACATAATTAGGGAGACCGAAGGCCCACTCTAGACCTCTTATTCCTCAATTGCAAGCACAAAACAACAAGTAGATTTAGGAAGAAATTTTCACATTTGAAACTCTTCAATGCAAGTAAAGTAGAATTTTGCTTCTAAATTTCCTAGTTATGTGTTGTAGATTAAATTTCTTCTTTCCCAGAAATTTGTAATTAGATTAATGATTTCCATTCTGCAAGTAGAATAATTTACCTGATTTTTTTGCAATTAGAGTAGCATGGTTTATTTTTTTCAACTAGTTTATTTTAGATTTTATGACATTCACTTCATTGCATAAAATAAATAAAAAAAGGGTACATTGCATATTTCACATATATTTTTGACACCTCTTAATTTTGTATGAACCCCGAGTTGATAATTTAAGATGGTAGCCTTGGGAGTTGCATCATTCTTGTTGCATTGTTGGGGCTCATCAACGGTTTCATTGAAATTTCAGTAAACATGTATTCAAATTCCTTAAGTATTGGGTAGTCCCATTGATATAGATTGGATCATTATATTTTTTTCATCCATCTTGAAGCTTTTAGAGTGGAAAAAATGGAGGAATATGATTCATATTTATGCAGGAACACAATGAAATACATAATACACATAAAAGCAGAGATGCAACAGAAATAAAAATTCATTTCATTAATAACAAATAATTGAAATATGCATACAAGCATAATGGAAATAAACTAGCTAGGGCGTTGGTAGCTTATCTCTATGAATATATGTGGCAGCTACAGGCCTATGAACTATGTTACAATGAGGCTTGAAGGTCTATTTATTATTGAGAAATAATGGAAAATCCTAAACATCCAAAACCCTAACCCTAGGAGATGAAACACCAAAACTATGGGCCCTGTTTGGGTAAATTGGTACATCAATCTTCCCAGGGACGTAAATTTGGCATACAATCTTTTTTTGATGCGCAAAATACCTTGTTAGAAATATCTATCCAAGGACTACAACTTTTAATGTGAGAAACATTGAAGGAACTTCCATGTTGCTCTCGGTTTTTCCAAAAAACGTCGTTTAGAGCCTCAAAAAACCCGAAAATTTGCTAAAAATAGTAAATTGTGTTATGATTAAGGAAACTGAAAAAATAAAAGAAGCAATGGTGGGGCCCCAAGTGGAATAGGTGGGTGGCCACCAATATCCACCTGGATCAGAATCAGATTACATGACCGTTTTTACCAGTGGGACCTAGTGTGGAAAATTAGGGTTTGAAACCTTCTGAGAGCATTTGAGGCATAAAATGAAGTTTTTGGGGTGTAAAAATTTTTCGCTTTAGTGTAACACCTTATTTTCATATTCTAAATATGGGGAATTTTCCAATGGCACAATAATCACATCAATCGGATTCCATATGCAAAATTTGTTCCACTGAGAATTTGACCTTCCTGTTTTCACCCATAATTTGAGAGGATGTCATGTCAGCCCTCATTATTCATGGAAAAGGGTCTAGCCATGTTATTATGGTGAATAAGACTTCATAAGAGTCCATATTTTAATTCTTGTTAAGATTTAAGGTAGTCAAACCTAACCACTAATGGGATATCAGGCTGTGTTATAACCAGGTCACTAGGAGGAAAAGGGGTTCCATTCTTTCGAGGGTTCTTTTTCCATAAGAGAGTGAAAAAATATGTGATTTGTGAATTGTATTAGCCCACATGCCACATGCCATACTTATTTATACTCGCAACCATTTTCTATTCAGAGAAAGAGCACAGAGCGACCTCACCCTCCAGTCGGGTTTTCTTTAGAATGGGTTTCACAAGTCATATATTGTGTCAAATCATGGTTTGTTAGTATTTATTTCACTTTTATTTATTTTTTTAATAATTGAATATGCAGGATCTACAAATCTAAGAATATAAAGAGAAAAAAAACCCAAATAGTGTAGATTTCATATTTTTAAGCATAGTTTTATCGGATTTCTTATGACAATTGTGCAGTGGAATATGCACGAAAAATAACGGATCATATTGGTATCAAAGCTTGATTCTTTGGGTATATTGTGGATATTTTCAAGGGATTTAGATCATCTAGGAAAAATCCTAATATGGCCAATGAATCTATGAATGACCCGTGTAATCTTGCAAAGGAGAGGATTTCATAGCTAGAAGCTCAAGTTGCAGATATAAGTCGTGATATGAATCTTATCATTTTGAACCTGAGTAATAAGCTCAATATAGTTGGATAAGAAGGGGGTTTTAATGCAAAATAATGCTTAGAATGGAGATCAAGAGATCAAGAAGAAATACAGAACTAGCCAAAGAAAGGACCCAAAAAATATCAACCTAGTTCAAGCATCATGAATCATTCACAGTCCCTATTCAAAATGGAAGAAAAGGTCAATATGAAGTCATATTAAGGTGGTATCAATTATTTTAATCTAAGTCATTGGTTGCAGCAATTAGAAATTTATTTCAGTGTCCATTACGTTGAGGAAGAATATAATATTTCATTTGCACAGCTAAAATTAGAGGGTCATGCCCTCACTTGGTGGGAAAGCCACAAGGATACCCTAAGGTTAGAGCGAGAACCTCCGATAACTAAGAAGGAGGGATTCAAAACCCTTGTAAAATCAAAATTTTACCTTATTGGGTATATAGAGGACTAGTGGATTCGACGGCACTATTTCAAGAAAAAGCAAGGGAAAAGTGTATATGAGTACACCATAGAGTTTATAAAATCTCCCCAAAGAACTCAAATATACTCCTCAAATATCTACGGGTTCTATGCGGCCAATTGTGAAAGCAAGTTAAGTTGTTCAAGCCTAGATAAATTGGCAAGGCTTGTGTATAAGCACAATACCTGGATAACATAGGCCTAAAGAAATGGAAAATAAGTGGATCCAAGTAGAAGGAGAAATAGGATGCTTCTAAGGAGGGGAAGAAGAAGTGGAAAGGGGGTAAAGATAAAAATGCAGCAATCATAACACACCAGTGCAAATATCCTAACAATCACTGCAACAATGATATCCATATAGAGGAGAAGTAGTGGAATTTGTATCCAAATCTTAACCCAAAAAAGAAAATGAAAGAAAATAAGAAAACTAACCTCATGGTCACCGATTTGAGCACCCAAGTTGAAAGCACCTCAAATGTGCATGAGAATATTTTATATATGCCAATGTAGAAGGAGGTGAATCTAAGTAACCTTCATCAATAGGAAGGGAAATAAATGAAAAAACTCTTCCACATAAAGATATAGGCCCAGAAGAAAAATATTGGTGCTCTATTTGACTTGGGATCACATGAGAAACTCATTGCAACAAAGTTGGTCAAAAAATTGGGATTGGAATCTCATGATCACCCAAGCCCATATCCATTGGGATGGGTAAATAAGGATGCATATTTAAAGAAGCAAAAAGTGAAAAATTATATTTTCTATTCAATGTCGACTTTATTGCTGAAGTTAAACTAGATGTGGTTCCCATTGATGTATGCATAATGGTTTTTGGAAGTCCCTATATGTACATGTCTGATGCAATATTTATGCATAGATTCAACCAATAGGAGTTCGTAAAGGATGTAAAATAATTTACCATCAACGTGCATAAAAGAAAGTCAAAATTTTCATTAATAAGTGCCAACCAAGATAAGAATAATTTGTTCCATTAAGAAATATGTTTTATTGTTTTTAAGAGAAATCAGACTGTAGAAGAGTCTGTAAGAGGCAAGGAATCCTTGGAAGGGTGTACTAAGAAATATAAATAGAAACTATAAGAGTTTCTACAGGCATATAGTGATGTGTTCAGGGATCCTAAAGGGTTAACACCCAAGAGGGAAGTGCAACATAAGCTATGGCTAATGCTAGAATCCCCATTTCCAAATATTGGATTGTATAGGAAGTATGTTATAGAAGAAAGTGAGGTGAAGAAACAATTGCAGTAGCTACTAGAATCGGCTGTGATTCAACTGAATACATCATTCACTAGGGGCCCAAATTTTACAGTGATAGAACCCAATTGAGTTTATACTCATTTTACTTAGGATTCCACAACGATTTCACTGGTCCAAACTGTTTTTGGAAATGAACAACCTATTTTCAGGTTACTCCTAGGATTGGGGGTATAATGATATATTTTCCCATGTACTCATTTTCATTTTTGTTTAGATGAATGAAGAGGCCTCCACACTATGGAAGAAAGGCCCGAAGACGTAGTCCACATTGGATGAACTTTGTTATCAAACTTTGGATATATTGACTTTATGGTCTCCTTTTATGTTACTTCTTCTTTAAATATTGGCATATATGGTTTTTACATGAAATTCTAAAATATCAATGAAGTAAATATCTTAGATCAATAATATATTAATCAAAATGAAAAATACTCGAAAAAGGTGATGAAGGTGTTACTAGGTCATGAGGTATTGGTTGGTGCTTGGAAGTGCTAGTGGAAAAGTATGTATATGATATCATACTTATTGTCATTGGACCAAGGGATATGGACAAAGCATATACATATTGGGTCCATGCAGTCCTAGTTGGCACTACCTTCATGTTGGGAAAATCAGTCTCAACACCATGGAACAATGAGCGTACATCTTTAATCATTTTTCCTACGGAATAAGAAATGAAGTCGATATGATTTTGTGTCATCAGCACTAGCAGGTGGAAGTATCTCCCTAATGGGAATATGGGGGCTGATGGGGGAGGATTCCAAATATTGTGTTAGTGTCATGGGAACCATGCTAGAGGAATCAACGTAACTTAAAATTAGTAAGGGACAATAATCCTCACAGACAAGAAGTACGGAGTGTTGGAAGACAGAAATCTATTGAAATTCCTAAAGAAGTGGGAAAGTTTACAAAGTATGTGTAATTTCAGTGCAAAGAGCACAAGTGTGTGATGAATTTCGAATATCATCAAAGGTAAGGTAGTAAATGGTTTTAGGTGCATCATCCACATTTGGGTTGGGAAGGAGGGAAGGTGCAACTTTGGTACCATGATGTATGGAAACCAATGCATCCTAATATATCATAATATAAAGACAATGGTGTGTGTAATTTCCATGTTGTGCATAAATGGTAAGGGATGGTTAGTGTGTAATATTTTATTATGAGATATAGTGGCCCTTTTATTTGATGTGGAGCCTAATTATCTTCCTGATTCAGAGGTCTTGTTTCAACCGCATTTGGATCCCAATCCCTGATGGGGGGGTGTGCGGGGGGGCTTCCCCCCCCCCACTATTTTGACCTAGGGGGGTTCAAGGGGGCGGCTAAATGTGTGTACGCATTCCTGAGGGGCATGAAGAATGAAACTTAGCTCTTTTAATGATGGAAATTTATTGGTAGGGTGTCCCAATATATCACATAAGGCATAGGGGGGAGGTACCCTAGGAGAAGATATGGTTGTGAGGTGCTTCTTCTTGTCCTTTATGGTGTTTCCCTTTGGTGTCTTGATAAGTTTTGGTGATCTCATAGATGGTAGGGTCTCTCGAGGAGTACTTGAGGAAACTTTCCCTCTAAGAACAACTTCCCGCATAGCCTACATGGATAGGGGTGCCAAAGACCAGACGAGTAGTGCAAGATCCATATTTTGCAAGGTAAGGATTGGCATCACTTGATGTGAGATTAAACCAGGAAAATGGTATAGGAATGGAATTTGAGTGATCACATATAGAAGGAAAGGTATATCAATATCTATAACATTTTTAGTTTCCATAGGTGAGGACTGATTGTCCTAAGTTTGTTCACTAGAAGAGGTGGTTACTGTAACAACCCTGCTGAAAATTCCATGTAATAAAGTTAAAAATAATAACCACGATTGATGTGACACGTATTCCAAGCTGAATATTGGGCAAAACATCCTAGTGGGTGTTCATTTGGTTTTTTATGGCTAAGGAAATTGGAAAAGGAAAAGGCAAAGTAAAAGGAAATATTAAAGAGGAAAAAAGTATTTTTGGCACATTTATTTATGAAAAGTACTGGAAATTAGGAGGAAAGGGAGATGAAAGGTTGCAGGTTGCATGTGAGGAAGAAAATGAAGGAAAATAATGAAAATGAGGAAAATGCAGGCCTCTTCTATAAAAATTCTTATGAGGATCAGTTGGTACCTTTTGTCAGTGAATTTTTGGAGCTCTCTCATTATTCTCTCCCTCTCTCTGTCACTCTTGGACACTTAGATTTTCTTGGAGAATTTTGGCATTCAAGAAAGAAAGGCAAGTAATCAGGAAGAAGGAGGAATCAAGCAAGGAGGAGCACAAATCAAGCAAATACAACAAGATTCTTGGCGGGTAACGATTTGCATGTTTGTTTTCCTTGCTAGATCTGGTATGCATGGTATTTCATGTGGTTTGTTTCTATCTTGGCATGGGTTTTTTCCTTGTGTGACAATGTTTTCATCCTATCCTTGCCATTTCAGGATAGCCATGGTGTTTTGGAGTTCTCATGTTTTGGTTTCACTGGATTGCTGGATGGATCCGAAGCTGAGTGAGGTGGATCTATAAATGATATGACACGGAACTGATTTCTGTGTTTCCTCGATTTAGGACCTAGTAATCCAAGTTTGGATTGTGGTAAAGCCTGAGTGGACGGTTTGCTCTCCATCAGGCCTAGGAATCCCAAGTTTGGGATATACGATAAAGCCTGGAGAGTATGTCTCAGTTTAGGGCCTAGTGACCCATGATTTTTATTGTGGGTTGTGGTAAAGCCCGAGAGACTAGGAGACAGGAAAATTCCCCACGGTTTAGGCGGAGATA
Source organism: Pinus albicaulis (assembly GCA_034641835.2). Classification (NCBI taxonomy): domain Eukaryota; kingdom Viridiplantae; phylum Streptophyta; class Pinopsida; order Pinales; family Pinaceae; genus Pinus; species Pinus albicaulis. The sequence goes on from CM076577.1 coordinate 1,191,188,857, forward strand.
ATTTGGTGATATCCATGCTTGTGTTGGCCTAGTGATCTAGTGTGGATCAAATTAAATCTCGATTTCTATTGATGAGGGTGAGGTGGTTTAGCCTCAGGATGCCCTTGTTGGTTCTTTCAGTTTTAGTCCCACACTCACGCTTGGAATATGGAATGGGGGTGATTGGATGAAGATAGATTTGGCTCAGCCAATATATGGTTGGGTGGAACGTGGAAGTCCAATCTCTGGTTGGTTTCTACATTCATTAATAATAAATCCATTCCTTTGGTATTTGATGTATAATTTTACAGTGGTTATTATGTGGATTATATTGATGTTGTATCCACTATAATTATGTTGTTATTATGTTGGTTATTTTCATGTATTTTAATAATGATTATGTATGGCTCTCCCCATGTTTTTACTTGTAAATGAATGTACAATACATTTATGGTCAAATATATTGAATTGAATCTTATGCTGTAGGGGAGCAATGCTTCTTAGAAATTCTCAGATAAGTATGAGACCTCTATCCTCAGTTCTTGTTTTCTCAACTTAGTGTTCCTGAATTGATGTCATAAATTGTCAACCAGGGCTAGTAAACTGTTGAAGTGAAGTGCACTATATGTGCCTAGGTATCTTCTTCCTACTTCGTTGTGTTTAGTGTTTTTCTAGTGTTTTTGGTTTTGTGTTTTTATGCTACGAGGAAAATAACTAAATTATTGGCAAAGAGAAGTTATTGATCACACTAAAACAGAGAAAAATCTACTCTAAAGTATGTATGGCACCTAAGAACAGAAAATGCTAATCCACAGATAGTAAAGCTTGACAAGAAAAGTAACTCATAACATTAAACTCAGTCCAATTCAATTCATTAGAGGTATGTTGGAACAATTTGAGAAAAAGGATAAGTTTGATGTAATGAGGTTCTCTTTAGTAAACAACAACTTAAAATATCACAGAGAAAATCTCATCCATTGTTAGAAATTTGTTAAAACATTTTGAGAAAAGATTATCTGCAACATAGTAAGGAACCCTATGCTAAAATAACTTATGACACTAGAATTAACCCATTCTGCAACTCAAAATGTTACTATTAAGCCTCATTCAAGGGTTAGAGATCTCTTGGAATAATTTTGGAAAAAGGTTGTTTGTAAAATTATGAGAAATTGCATAACAATCAAGAACTCAAAATGATATAACTAATTCTTGTCCATATGATAATGATGTGTTAGAAGAGATTAAGAACAAGAGAAACTTGTAAAATAATGAGGGTATTTTAAGTCTAATTAACAGAACTAGAATGCAATTAACTAATAAAACTTGAAATACAATGAACAGAACTGAACTAAAATGCAATTAACCTCCAAAGTACTACAGCTCTATCTCATTCACGTGTTAGTGATATATTGGAACAGTTCATGAGAACGGGATTGACTGTAATATTTGATGTAAGTAAACATAAAACATGATGCTCAGAAAAACTGCCTAGATTAAGAACGAAACAGAGCTAAAGGTCACTTATCTAGAAAATATGCACAAAGCCTTTCGGACAGTAGGGGCCCTCTATCACCAGATTGGCACACGAATCCTTAACTCCTTAAAATTGCTTCAGATCATGCATTAAATTTGTACTTCTTTCATTAAAGGAAAAATGCTCAGAAACAGAGTATCACAGTCTTTGAGAACTAACAACAAAACATCAACTAACTAATTGTTTCTCGATTCACCGAGTTATTCTTATAAGCAAATAAATAACTGTCATTGAGGAGAAATAGGCATAGGTGTCTTTTAAAATCAAAATCGAACTAGAACTCATGTTGAGGACTCATATTTTGCTGAAGACACCTGCAGAGTCCTTATCCTTGTAGAATTCTACTTCTTATTTTTTGTTTTCTCCACGTGCATAACTACTTGCAGATTTTTGCTCAACCTTCGTAGAGGGAAAGGAATGATGTAGGAGTGTTCTGGAATTTAACCATATGTGTTTTTCCTTCAAATGACAAATGTAACCTGTGTGAACATAAAGATGGTTGCGGAATATGTGACTAGCTACAAAATGGCTGCATTCTGTAGCTAAGTCTGATAAAAAATCACTACGACAACAAAACCACAAAAGTATAATAAGTCAGTCATTGCATGCATTCTTAAAGTGACTTTAATCATTACTATTGATCTTTTAAGCCTATAAATGATAAAGGAAAAATGGAATGAAGTGAAATTTGGTGAAAGGAAAGGACATCTTTAGGGCTCAACATACCCCCACTGCAAAGCTTTTGCATGTCCTCATGCAATCAATCCATGTATTCTGAAACTTCTGCTAGGACATCTAACTTCATTTTTTCTACTTTGCTTGGTGTTCAATGGTATCCTAGGCTTCCTTATGACCAATTTGAACCTCAGATTTAAAAGTGCCCTGCTCAATTTCTTGTTTTTCTTCTTCAGCTTCTCACTAGCCTTGTACAATTTTTCCATTTGCAGAGAGAGAGTTGTGTTCATGTCACTTTTCAGCTTGACTTATTCTCTTAAAATTTCATTTTCATTTTTTATATGCCTATTAAGTACTTCCAATTCATATTTATCCCTTCTCAGCACTTCAATTGAAGATTCTTGTGGGCTAGGAGTTCTTCCTTTGTTTTCTGAGGCTCTCTTTTCTAATGACTCAACATAATTATAGATTTTTTTTTGGGCTGGGTCTACCTCCAGAGTTCCTCTATCAAGATCTTCTTCGTACTGGTACTCAGGAGATCTGTCAGTTGGTGTCTCTTCATCTTCAATATCTATGATTCCTATTTGCTTAATTCTTGTTTTCTTCAATATGCCTCTAAGCCTATGGCTTCTTCTCAGTTTAGATGGTCCCTCACCTCTCTCCTTAGCATAATTTCTTATTATCTTTTCCTTTTTAAGTTGTTTCTTGATTTCAGCCAATTTTTCAGAGATAATCTCCTCATTGTCTTCTTGTATGGATTTATCAGTTTTAATTTCAACATATTTGGCAATTTTTCCTCTTCTACTTCTTCTTACAAGTTTTCCGTCAGATAGAGTTTCTTTAGGTTCTTCAAAATGATTCCTCAAGAGGAAATCATCCCAACTGCCTCCCACCTTTTTCAAATGATGCTCAATCAGAATTTTAACTAGGCCATGGTGATACAAGGTGGTTTCTAAGAACTGAACCATTTTTTGGACATTAGAAGCCATCCTCTTTAGGCTATGGAGTAAGAAAAAGGGTAAATTTATTTCTTCATCTAGGAAATGCATCATAAGTCGAATGTGATAAACATATAGGGTGCCAAACCTTCCCTCACAAGTTATAAACTTTTGCAGAATTAGCAACATATTTCACCATTTATTCTTTAAGGCTAAACTAGGAATGCCTTTCTTGAAAACTGAAATATCCATACCTAGTGTTTTTAGCATCTGCCTCCATGCTTCATTGTGAAATTCTTTATTTTTGAACCATCGTTCACCTTGCCTTGGTAACTCTGTTGCTTCTGCTATGAAGGATTATGTGATAATGAACTTGACATCACCTATTTCAACTTCTAACCCGTTGAATGATCGGGCAAATGACTTGGTGACCTCCTTATGAAATCCATTGAACTTCTCCAAAAACTATAGCCATCCAACCTGCTAAAACATCTCTTTAATTTGTGGGTAACCTTCTAGATATTTGGTTTCGACTGGTTCAGACCTTACAATAAGTCCCATGGCTTCTCCTCCTCAACTTCAATTTACTGCTTTGTTACTGCTTCCCTATTCAAGGTAAAAATGGCTGTAGAGGGTTGTTTTCACCTTAAAGATGACCTTTCTGTTTCTGTAGACAGGAATTGGCTACGGAAAAATGACATGAAGTGGTTATGGGATGAGTGAAATACGGTGAGGTTAAATCACATGAATAAATGAGTTTGAGAGCTGTCATGGAGTAAAATACCGCGGAGAAATCCCATGAGGATTTCAAAATCATCACTGAATATTTTGGGTTAGTGACATGACCTAATAGGTCACTTCAAGTAATAACCGTTAACTTTTAATAAATGATGATTTGATATGGCAGAATGGAAGGGATTTGTCCAAGGATTTTATGATAGGCTTGATCAATAAAAATAATCAAAATAACTTTATGAAACATACATATGACTTAACAATACTATATCTTTCGTAATCTGTTATCATAATAATTTCACAATTTTACCTTAGCCCTTCTCTTGATTTTTTCTTTTTTCAATATGCTTAGTCTTTCCTTTGAAAATCATTGACCTTTCAGTCTTCATAATCCTCTTGATTTTGCTTGTTGAAATAGGTGTACAGGATCAATTTGCTGCTGAACCCGTGGTTGCTGAATAGTTGGCTGCAGAAAATCTGGCTGTAGAATGTCTGGCTGCAAAATATCTGGCTACAGAATGTACCTGTGAAAGCTTTGAAACATGGAATGAAATGATTTGAAATATGGATGGAATGAAGTATAAGATGAAATAAAATGGATTATGAAATATAGTGGAATGAAGCATTCATGAAGTGGAATATGTTGGAATGAAATAGATCATAAATGTGGAGTGAAATGAAATATGAAAAGTGGCCTGGAACTTATGATTTGTAATACTAAATTGCAGAAAGAGATCAATTTTGAAAATCTGAAATGAAAATGAGATGGATCATGAAATGGAGTGAATGAAGTATGGATGAATGGAGTGAATGAAATATGAATGAAATGAAATATGATGGAGTGAAATGGATCATAAGTGGAATGTGATATGTAAAGTGAGCCTGCACTTATGATTTTATGATAGTTGTTTACAGGAAAAGAACAATTTTGAAAAGCTAAAGTGTCAGAAGGATTCTGATTTTCACCTTATCTTTTCTGTATAAACATGCTAATCAATGATTAGTTTTCATGTTTATACTTTATTTTTTCTCTTTTTTTTTTTCATCATCTGATTTCAGAAAATACAATTAAGTTGATGAAGAAGAATGATTCTTCTTCATTAACTTCAAATCACTATTCTCTTGGAATCTCTTAACAAATTATTCTCTTGAAAGTGGCTTATGATACAGCTTTAATCTATGACCATTTACAAGAAAAGTGACCTTATCTTCATCTATTGTCCTGATTTTTATTGCTCCATTGTCAAACAATTTCACAATTTCATATGGCCCAAGCCAATGTGTTTGGAATTTACCTTGAAAATCTTTGAACTTTGAATCAAAAAAGAGGGCCTAGTCACCTTCTTTGAATTTCTTTTCCTTAATGTACTTATCATGCCATCTATTCCTTTGCTGTTGAACTTTATTTTTTCTCTGGACTGCATCCTATCTGATCTCATCCAATTCATTAATCTGCTCCAATCTGTGCTTTTGTGCTTCTGTTAGATCAAGTCCTAGCTGGACTGCCATTTTAAAAGTTTTAATTTGAAACTCTATGGGAAACAAGACTTGTTTTCCATAAACAAGTTCATAAGGGGTATGACCTGTTGTGCTTCTCCATGTAGTTCTATAGGCCCACAAGGCTTCAGGAAGCCTATCTGCTCAATCTCTTCTATGTAAATGAACAGTCTTTGTTAGGATCCCTTCAATGACCTTATTAGTATATTCCATGTGGCCATTTTCTTGTGGATGATAGGGAGTAGATTTTCTGTGTCTGATTTTGTACCTCTCCACCATTTGTTCCACTAGCTTTGATGTGAATGATCTATAACAATTTCTCTTGGGACACCAAAACGAGTAAAAATATCCTCAAAAAGAAAATTAACTACAGATGCTTCAGTAGCAGAAAGTAATGGCTTGGACTCTACCCATTTGGTAACATAATCAATGAAAACTAATATATATTTCTTTTGTCTTGATGGAGGACTAATAGGTCCTACAAAATCTAAAGCCCATTTCTCAAAAGGTTCAATATGTACCTGAGGCTGCAATGGCATCTCACCTAAAGGAGAAGGTTTTCCTACCCTTTGGCAACTGTCACACCTTTTGACATACTCTTTAGCATCTTTAAAAATGGATGGCCAATAGTATCCTAAATGAAGGACCTTATAAGCTGTCCTTTTATCAGCAAAGTGTCCGCCACAAGGTTCATCATGACATGACTTGAGGATCTCATGCATCTCATCTTCCCTAACACATCTCCTAATGATAAAATCTGGACCTGTTTTGTATAAATCATTAGCAACCCATGAATATTTTGCACTGTCATAAAATGATCTTTCTTTTGTATCTTGCATTCATTATTGAAGGAAATTTCCCTGAAACTAAATAATTAGCAATGTCAGCAAACCAAGGAGTTTGAGTAGAAATTGCAAAAATATATTCATCAGGGAATTGATCTTCAACTGGAGTATTATCTTTGATGTTTTGGAGTCTAGATAAGAAATAAGCTACTGTATTTTGTTTCCTAGGCCTATCTAGAATGGTAATGTTGAATTCCTATAAAAGCAATAACCATCTTATGACTTTTCCATTAGTAATTGATTTGTTCATTAGATATTTAATTGTAGAGTGATCTGTGTGAACAAAAGTTTCATAGCCTGTTATATAGTGTCTGAATTTATTTATGGCATGAACAACAGCTAAGAACTCTTTTTCAGTTACAGTATAATTTAACTCTGAAGGAGTCAAATTTTTACTTGTATAGTAGATGGCATAAGGAATCAGGTCTTTTTGTCCCAATACTGCTCCTAAAGTTGTATCTGAGGCATCTGTTGAAATATGAAAAGGTAATTTCTAGTTAGGTCCCCTTAAAATAGGTGCTTCAGAGATTTTTGTTTTCAAGGTCTCAAAGGCTAACTGGCAATCAGGATTCCACTTGAATTCATAGTCCTTGGTAAGTAATTTGAAAAGTGGAGATGCTATCTTGGTGAATTTTTCTATAAACCTTCGATAATATCCTGTAAATCCTAGAAAAATCCTAACATATTTTTGACAACTTGGAACAGATAAGTTAGAGATGACTTCAACTTTTGACTCATCAACTCTAATCCCATCCCCTGAAATGTGATGCCCCAAAACAATTCCTTCAGTAAACATCATAAAACACTTCTCATGACTTAGTGAAATATTTGCTTCTTTACATCTTTTTAAAACTTTTTCCAAGTTTGCTAAGGCTTCTTCAAATGTGTTTCCATAAACTGTGAAATCATCCATCTATACCTCTACACAATCATGTATTAGATCTGAAAAGATTCCTAGTACTTCCCTTTGAAATGTTGCAGGTGCATTGCATAGTCCAAATGGCAATACTCAGTAAGCATAGGTACCCCAAGGACAGGGAAATGTGGTTTTGTCTTGATCTTCAAGTGTTACTTGAATTTGATTATAACCACTAAACCCATCTAAAAATGAGAAGTACTTTTTTCCAGCTAATGTATCTAACACCTGATCTATGAAAGGTAGGGGAAAATAATCTTTAATAGTAGCTTTGTTTAATTCTCGGTAGTCAATACATACCCTCCATTTACCATTTTTCTTTGGCACAATTACCAAAGGAGAAACCCACTGACTATCTGAAATGGGATAGATAAAATTGACATTTAACAATTTCTACAATTCTTCTTTAACAATCTCCCTAAGGTTTGGATTCATCCGTCTCTAAGGTTGTCTGATTGGTTTACAATTTTCCTCTATGTAGATTTGATGAGTGCAAGTCTTAGGGCTTATCCCTTTCATATAATTGTACTCCCATGCATATGCAAAAGAATGTTCTTGTAATATCTTGACTAGCTTTTCTTGTTGAGATTTCTCTAGGTTCTTGTTTATGTTTAAAGTTTTACCTGGAAATATCTCAATTGTAGAGCTGCCAAATTTATCCATGGAGTAAAGAGACATCTGTCTTGATGATAAAAACTCAATGTTGGATTCTTCTTGAAATTTTTCATGTTTTTATTCCAAAGAGGATTCAAAATTTTCTAAGGTATTTAGAATCTGGCTATCTTCACTCATTTTTGAAATTTTGAAGAGAGGTTGTATGTCTTCTTCATCCTCAATCCATTGAGTATCATCTAATTTTGTAATTGTTTTTCTGGAGGATACAAGGTAAATTTCTTGGTTGAACTACCATCAGAGATGTACATATCACCGGATCTATAGCTAATGAAAGCATCAGTTGTAGCTAACCAAGGTCTTCCTAATATAATAGGATGCCCTCCTAGATTATTCTTAGGAGTTAGGATCATAAAATCCACAGGATACTCCCAATAATCTAGGGACACTGGAATGTCTTCTATTACACCATCAGGTTTGATCACAGATTTGTCTGCTAATTGTAATAATGTGGGTGTAAAAAGAAGATTAGGAAGTTTTAGTTTATCTATGATTTGTCTACTCATGATATTGATTGCTACTCCTAAATCAATAAGTGTGTTTTGGATCTTAGTTCCATTAATGTGTATTTTAACAACTGGATTTCCTGGGTCTAGATACTTTGGAATGGCAATCTTACCCATCATGATATCTGCTATTTTTCCTGCTAGTTGAATTTTCTTTGTCTCCTTTATTCTTTTTCCTATTTTTTTCATGCTCAACTCCTTTATTGTTTTTTCTAAGATTGGTATTTCCTTGATAGCTTGTAATAATGGGATCTTAATACAAACATTCCTTAGCTCATCTAGGAAATCATAATTAGGCACCATAATTTGTTTTTCTACACCCTTATCAATTTGTAATCTTTCCGGAAAGGGAGGTGTAGAGGTAGATGTTGATGGATGCTCTAATATAGGAGTTGAAATTATTGGTTCTTTTTGTTTTGATTTTTCAATATTTGGGTCTTGAAAAGGTGTGCTCTCTTCAAGACTTTTATTTACCTGTAGAGAATCTTCCTCAGAGTTGTTTTTCTCTTGTATGATTACAGAAGGTTTCTTCTTTTCAAGTATTCTTCCAGACCTAAGTTGAACATCATTAAGGTCTAAAGGAGTAATCAAATAGGTTGGAAACTGTTGGCCTTCTATCATGTATGTGTTCTGAGGAATTTTATTGTTGGGGTTTGGTATGGGTTGGGCAGGTAACTGATTTTCTTTCTAAGGAAATGGTAATGGAAGTGGTGGATTTTGATGTTGTGGATTTTGAGTATTTGTTTGAGAAGGGAAATTTGGATATGGTGGATAAAATGGTGGATATTGATAGTACTGAGAGTATCTTGCATAAGGATTTTGTGCTCCTTGTGCCCAAGTTTGAGATTCATTTTGGAATTGACGCCAAGGTTGTTGTCAAGAATTCCAATTTGGTGGGGGTTGATTATACATCTGATCATGGAATCCTTGTGTTTGAGGTCCTTGCCAAGGCCTCCTAGAGACAAAATTGAGAGATTCTATGGAATTTGTAGGGGTTTCTTCTTGAAAGACAACTTTAAGACCAGGAAGTGAAGGACAACTCTTGGTCTCATGTTTTTCTGAACAAATTACACAAGTCTCTACTATTTTTGCATCCAAAGGGCACTCTCTCAAGGCATGCTTCTTTCTACATTTGGGACAAAAGATTGCTAAGGCATCAGATTCATCTTTTTGCTTGTTTTGTAACTTAAGGGTGTCTATTTGTTCACTAAGACTCCCTAAAATATCAGATTTGAATTCATCAAGCATATGTCCTATTTCTGCCCTACTTACTGTCCCATAAGCAGACTTACTTACCCTTGCAAGAGCAGGGTCTCTTGGTCCTCTTACAGTTTTAGATTTCCCTCTTGAAAGGTTGATACATAATTCAGCTATTTCAGGTAATGTGAGCTGAGATATATCCCCTTTTCCCATCATGTTAAGGATATCTAGCCATTCATCCCTAATTGTCTTCAACAAGAGAGCTTTCAAAGTATCTTGGTCTAAGTTTTCCATTTTTTCTCTTTTGATGTTATAGTTAAACCTCTCCAACAAATCTTCCAGATTTTCATCCTCTTTTTGTAGCATTTTAAACAATTCCTCCTTATGGTTGACTGGCATACAGTAATCCAAATACCTCTCTAGAAATGCATGTTTCATGTCTTCCTGTGTCCTAATAGAACTGTTGATCAAACTCATAAACCATTTTAATGCTGCTCCTTTCAATGTTGAAGGGAATAGTTTAAGTTTTTGGGCATCTTGTAAGTAATCATAGGTTCTACATAGGACTTCAAATTCAAATAGGAAGGTTTCAGGATATTCACTTTTGAGTGCATAAAATTTTGGAAGGACATAGGGTGAAATGTTTTTCATAGTTGCATTGGTTTCTTCATCTACTATAGGAAACCCAAAAGAGCTTCCAATTTCCCTTCTACCTCTTCCTCTGCCTCCTTCTTCACCTCTACCTCCTTCTCCTTTTGCACCTCTACCTCCTTCTCCACTACCTCTACCTCTACCTCCTCCAAATAGTGTATGTTCTCCATTAAAGACTCCTCCTCCCCCTTCTTCTACCATGGTTGATTCTTCTGTGGAAGTAGAAAAGTTTATGTCCCTAACAGGGGTTCTTGAATCTTCTTCTAAGACAGGTTTCGTGGATGAAGTGGAAGGTCTTTCTAATGGAATATCTGATCTTAAGTGTTCTAGAAGTCTATGATCAGTAAATTATGGGATGTGGGTTTGATTTTGAGGTGTGCTGCCTCTTGGTCTTGGTGGAACAAGTGGTGTTCCAGAAATCAAGCTTCTGCTTCTTATGAATCTACCCCTCGAGTCTCTTTCTCTACGCATATCATTGTTTTTGGGAGGTAAGAAATAAGGCTACCTAGTTACACTTCCCCAGCAACGTCGCCAAAATGTTTTCTCAACTTAGTGTTCCTAAATTGATGTCATAAATTGTCAACCAAGGCTAGTAAATTGTTGAAGTGAAGTGCACTATATGTGCCTAGGTATCTTCTTCCTACTTCGTTGTGTTTAGTTTTTTTCTAGTGTTTTTGGTTTTGTGTTTTTATGCTAAGAGGAAAAGAACTAAATTATTGGTAAAGAGAAGTTATTGATCACACTAAAACAGAGCAAAATCTACTCTAAAGTATGTATGGCACCTAAGAACAGAAAATGCTAATCCAAAGATTGTAAAACTTGACAAGAAAAGTAACTCATAACATTAAACTCAGTCCAATTCAATTCATTAGAGGTATGTTGGAACAATTTGAGAAAAAGGACAAGTTTGATGTAATGAGATTCTCTTTAGTAAACAACAACTTAAAATATCACAGAGAAAATCTCATCCATTGTTAGAAATGTGTTGGAACATTTTGAGAAAATATTATTTACAACATAGTAAGGAACCCTATGCTAAAATAACTTATGACACTAGAATTAACCCATTCTGCAACTCAAAATGTTACTATTAAGCCTCATTCAAGGGTTAGAGATCTCTTGGAATAATTTTGGAAAAAGGTTGTTTGTAAAATTATGAGAAATTGAAAAACAGTCAAGAACTCAAAATGATATAACTAATTCTTGTCCATATGATAATGATGTGTTAGAAGAGATTAAGAACAAGAGAATCTTGTAAAATAATGAGGGTCTTTTAAGTCTAATTAACAGAACTAGAATGCAATTAACTAATAAAAATTGAAATACAATGAACAGAACTAAACTAAAATGCAATTAACCTCCGAAGTACTACAGCTCTATCTCATTCACGTGTTAGTGATATATTGGAATAGTTCGTGAGAACAGGATTGACTGTAATATTCGATGTAAGTAAACATAAAACATGATGCTCAGAAAAACTGCCTAGATTAAGAACAAAACAGAGCTAAAGGTCACTTATCTAGAAAATATGCACAAAGCCTTTCGGACAATAAGGGCCCTCTACCACCAGATTGGCACACAAATCCTTAACTCCTTAAAATTGCTTCAGATCATGCATTAAAGTTGTACTTCTTTCATTAAAGGAAAAACGCTCAGAAACAGAGTATCATAGTCTTTGAGAACTAACAACAAAACATCAACTAACTAATTGTTTCTCGGTTCACTGAGTTATTCTTATAAGCAAATACATAACTGTCATTAAGGATAAATAGGCATAGGTGTCTTTTACAATCAAAATCAAACTAGAACTCCTGTTGAGGGCTTGTATTTTGCTGAAGATACCTGCAGAGTCCTTATCCTTGTAGAAGTCTACTTCTTAGTTTTGGTTTTCTCCACGTGCATAACCACTTGCAGATTTTTTTTCAACCTTTGTAGAGGGCAAGGAATGATGTAGAAGTGTTCTAGAATTTAACCATATGCATTTTTCCCTCCAATGACACATGTAACCTGTGTGAACATAAATATGGATGCGGAATATGCGACTAGCTACAGAATGGTTGCATTCTGTAGCTAAGTCTGAACAAAAATCACTACGACAACAAAACCACAAAAGTATAATAAGTCAGTCATTGCATGCATTCTTAAAGTGACTTTAATCATTCCTATTGATCTTTTAAGCCTATAACTGATAAAGGAAAAATGGAATGAAGTGAAATTTGGTGAAAGGAAAGGACATCTTTAGGGCTCAACAGTTCTATTATTTATACATGTAGCTTTCATGTTTGTGACATGGTTGACGAAATGCATGTCATGGCTAGTAGGGGTCAATTTTAGTCCTTTTTGATATTTTTGTAAATACATCATTGTTTGGTCATTATAATTCATCTTTGAACTTGTCATGAAGTTTTGGGAATAGTGTTGGGTTCTGGGCCTCGAAAAGTGGCTCAAATCCTAGGGACGCTAGTACAACACTGAGGAATTGAGTCCCTGGACACTGGCTTGTGGGCTTGTGTGTGCATCCAGAGACCCATAGACACAAGCTTGTAGTCCTATGCATGCGTCTAGAGGCCCGGAAGCAAATTAGGTTAGTGGGACCCATGGGAAGGTTGCTTGAATGGTTGGGTTAAATCCTAGGGGTGTTATTTTTGATTTATAAGGTATGAGTGAAGAGTTTTCTTTGACTTCACTTCCTTAAGGTCACCTAGGAGGTTGAATCTCACCATAGTAGTCTCTCGTCGCATAATTACCCCATCTGGATAGTTTCTTAGGTAGATGTGGGAGGGGTGTGTTACATAGGGGTATCAAAGCATGGTTCAACCCTTGGACTGGATGGACAGTGTGTTGGTCACTCTTTTCTATTGGTTTCATATGTGTTTCTCATAGATATGGTGTATATGTTTGTTTCATCTGTGTCGTGTTGGCCATGGTGGCAGTAGTGTCGCCATGGAAGGGTTGATGGTGTTGTTGTCAACATGTTTTCATGAGTGTATGTGCTAGGTCCCTATATGATCTAAAAATGGGTTGGATAACTTGTTATGCTTTTCAAGAACCTCCCACTAATTTAAACAAAATAAGATCTTGCTTATTCTTGACTGTGCAGAATTTTATACTTGAAATGGGTGTAATTTCTTTTTAATTGTTTAAGTGCCTTAATAAAATTTGTTTTTACTGATATTAGAGATGTGCAACAACCATATAATGCAGCAACTAAGAATCAACACATAACAGAAAATTTAATATAGGAGTTCACCCGAATATCGTGGGCTACGTCTCCTTGAGCCTATGTCAACTGACTTGGCTCTTTGGGATTATGATGTGAAATTTATTTTACAATTTAATAAATCAACTCCAATTGTTATTTTGGTTGTACCATTGGGTTTATAATATCATAATACCCCTGGAATGGTTGTCATCACTTTGAAGATAGATCTAGATTCCCCTTAGAATTGACTTCATCTGTCGGTGCCTTTAAGCTTCCCTGAGCTTATCTTTGGCACAAACTCCCTAGAATTCCTTTACTTTCCTTTAAACCTCACCTACTGTCTCCATCATATATCAAACCTCCAAAATAGACTAATCTTTTTCTCCCAATGAGCTTTGGCTCCCCAATCTAGGCCTCCATCCATTGTTGGCCTTGGCTGCCCGAAACTTCTATGTGGCTTATTTACCTTTAAAAGTTTCCAAATGACTCTTAACATCCTTCCATTGGATTCATAATGTCAAAATTAGTCAAAATAGACTAGTCCCTTACTGAAATTGGCCTTCGGTTGCTCCGGTTACACCTCCAACACCTGGTAGCACCCCCTGGCTCTAGGTTCACTGAAAACTTCTCTGAAGCATATAGGCCTTAAAAAGTCTTCAAATGATTCTGAAAATGCCTCCATTGGATTTATAATAATAAAAATAGTCATAATAGACTACTTTTTTTCTAATAATGGATACTGGTTGCTCTGGATAGGCCTCATTCTCCTGATGGCACCTAGTGGCCCTAGTGGCCCCTGGAACTTCTCTGAAGAATATCAGCCTTTAGAAGTCCTCTAATGGCTTTTAAAACCTCACCATTAGTTCTATAATTTCTAAAACATCCAAAAATGACTATTGGTTTCCTGAGAAAGGTCCCTAGCTGCCCTGAATAGCCTTCATTCTGCTGCTGGCTCCTGGTGGCACTAGTGGCCCTTGAAACTTATATTAAGATAAATCATGCTCGGAAGTCATTTTATGGCTTTGAAAACCTCACCAATGAGTCTATAATGTCTGAGATAGTCTAAATTGACTATTCACACTCTCAAAATGGTCAAATCTAGCTCAAGATAGAGCCTAAACAAATTTTGTCCAGTTGCCCCTAAATCAGCTCCACTAAAAATGGAGCAACTTCACTTACCTGAAGCTAAGTTTGGAAAATTTTAAAAATTTTGGAGGCATGCTAATACTCCTGATTAGGTGATCATGTCCAAGTTATGAAAATTGCTCAAAAATGAAAGTGTTCAGAAGTGGTTGCAATCTGAACGACCAAAAAGGTCTCGTCGCTACAATTCTGGCGCCATGAACGGTTCTCCAAACCGAGGTCGTATGCAAAAGTTATTGAGGTTTGAAATCTCCAGTAAACTCCAAAATTTAGCTGACCAATTTTTACTATTGTAATGTTGGAAAATTTTTAAAAAATAATATTCCAAGAATATTCCTCAAAATATTCCCTGGAGGGCGAATCTGTGTTTGACAAGTGGTAGAATCTGATTTGTTATTGGTTTGACTTCGTTTGAGGCGGACCAATCAAGGGCTACCACGTGGCAGGCCCAAAGGCCACCACGTGGCCCCAGTTAATGGAAAATTTATCATTGTAAAAATTTTGGATGGCAGAGGTTCGAATCGGTGACCTCGTCACCCAAGCCCAAAGGCCCAACCATCCGGGCTGGTGGGTGTTTCTTAACAGTTATGTGAAACAGGTTTGCTTTATTCTGTGTAAAGGAATCCATTGGAGGAATAAGGGGCTAGCCCCTTAGGGCTAGCTCAAAGATATCACAGGACCCAGCGCTGGGAACCGAGGGGCTTAATGCGGGCGGAAAACATTGCAACCACTAACCATTAGCCATTACGTCTTAATATGACCACCATTTTTTAAATTAAATGCGGTAGTTAACCTAAAATTCTAATATGGCAGTTGTTTCGGTGTGGCCACATGCCACCACCCCAGCATTAAATGCTAACCATTTTTGGTTCCGCCAATATAGAGGAGCGCATCTGACATTTTCGTAGTTTTGCTAATTTTTCGCCCTTAACTGCAGTTATTCCACATTTAGTGGAATAAAAATGGGGGGACATTGGGCAGTTTTCTTGGAGAAGCCATAACTTCCTCATTATTGAACCAAATTGGGTGCAATTTTAGTCAATTTTGGGTCTCTTCAACCTTCTGAACAGTTTGGAATAGGTTTCAGGTCGAACAGAGGTGATCTTCAGCACTTTTATCTTCAGGGAAGATCAATGAGCCATTAGGGCCATCATGGAGAAGGCAGTGTATTGGGCATCCTTTATCAGTTTTATGTAAGTGGAAAGCCATTTCTGGCTATTTCATATCTTCTGAAGCTGATTTTACAAATATTTATTCCTATTGAGGCATATTTTCACTTGTATTAGCATTTTGAGCAAATTAATACAAGAGGGACAGGTCATTTTGGGAGGCTTGGACCAACAGACGTAGCCTAGGAGGGGTGAACTACTCAAAAAATAGCTGAGTAATGTGCTTTGTGAATTTTACTTGCTGTTCTTTTCTGTTGTACATTGATAAAAAATAAATAAATACTTAATCAATCCTCACACATAAACCTGTTTTACAAAGCCATAAATATTTGTTTATCCTGCAATTTAAGGAGAACCTTATGCACACTTTATTATATCTGTTTGGATACTTTGCATAGCGTAACAAATACAATCAAAATTTAGATCAGGTTGGTATCATAGCTCAGGTTGAGCATTAGGTTAAGATAGATTATTTTCTCTGTTTAACATTTGTGCAAAAGGATTTGTTTAATAGTTTGCATAACGACTCTTGCAAGCTGTGCAGAGCGAGGTTGGCACTTGATTGACAGAGAAAGCTATTGCTTGTATTACTGGAAAGGTGTTAAAATAGTGTAAAAGATTGACTGTTTTACTATTTTCAAGTTGACTATTGTTTGAGTTTGTTGGAGGTGAAGGAATAGCTATTTATAGCTAAGTCCTGGAGAGGAAAAAAAGGAATAAAGGGTTGAAGGCTTCTTCCTTACCCCAAAGTACCTTAAGGTCACCCTTGGAACACAAACCCTCTTGACGATTGTTTGTTAAGAAGTTCTTGGAGTTTGTTTGTTGTTTGGCTACTTGAATAAGAGTTTGTCTCTACAGCCATTTTTTTCAAAATCTTTGTCATTTGTTTAGAAAGCTTTGAGAACTTTTTTTTTGAAGTTACTTTTGTTCATTGAAATCATAATGACAACTTCTACAAGTGAGGTTTCCTCCTTCACAATATTCTTCGATGAAGATATGAAGCGTGACTTTATTATATTGAAGGACATGGTGCAGATTTTGTTTAAACATAAAAGAGAAAGCATTGAACTTCATGAACAATTGTTTGCCATGAAGGAAGAGAAGGAAGAAATTGTTCAAAGATTTCTTGATATGGAGATACAACTCCATCAAGCTCAAAAAGATTTGTCCAAGAACATGCATGAGGAAGAGGTAAACCATTCTAATTTTCCTTCAGTTTCCTCATTAGAAAGATGTGTTGTTTCTTTCGAAAAACATATGAGAGGTATAGGGTCCAAATTAATGATTAAAATGGGCTACAAAGGCAAAGGTCTAGGAAAGCATGCACAAGACATGGTTGGCCTTGTTTTTGTTGAGGAACAACCCAAGAATCTTGGTATTGGTTATGTGCAATTTAATGGCGAAGACTCCAAAACCATGAAAGCATGTGAGGCTACTTCAAAGAGAAATTTTGTTCCAAGTTCTAAGATGCAAATATGTAAAAAAAAATTCAAGGATGATTTCCATTGCTTTAAACCTTTGTTGCAGCAAGAAGATGGTAGATATGAAGCTTATGGCAAGCATGCGAGTTTAGACAGTTTTCAAGACAAAAAAAATGAAGTTAGTCTACAAATGAAAGCTGGAGCCCCTACTAGTTCATCTCCTCATGAAGGCAAAAAGGATGAAAATGCAAAGCAGCACAAGAGGTATAAATCTTCCCATGATCAATTTGATTGTGTTTCTGTAAAGCATGATAATTTTGCATGCTTAAATGGAAGAAATATTTTTTGTACATATTGTGGTCGATTTAACCATGATGTTTCAAGATACTAGATGAGGAAGAAGGCATACAAGAAGCAGATGAAGCAAAGACAACTTTCAAAGAATGTGCATAAGACTTCCACATATTTCCAAAAGAGGGGACATGTTATCTCCCATTGTTGGAATTTGCATCCAAATAGTCGTACCAAGCACATGCAACAAGAGGACAAAAAGATTGGTGCTAGTAGAACCAAGGATTCCATTATTGAAGTGAAAATGGAAGTTTCACATGAAGAAGAGTTGCAACAGCAAAAGTCGCCATGGAAGTGGCTTGGTAAGAAGTGGATGGACTTCTTAGCACAGTAAGACGTACTCATTTTGTACATTTGCAAATTTCGGTTGTATGCATGTATTTTATGTTGTAATATCTTGTTTGTTTGAGCCACCTTGGATCATTGATCAAAGCAGCGATGTTCAATTTCCTTCTGCAAATTTCTCGCCAAAACTTTTCCGAGTGAGTACAAGAAATACAGTTCTTGATAGGAGGAAAAGCACATCGAGGAAGGGAAGTGTGAATTGCTTTCTAGTTGTGGTTCAAATTCACTAGCCATGCAAGGCAAGTGTTTGGAGGCTGAAGAGAAGAGGGTGTTGTACTCTCATTTACTGTACAGATCAGTTTTAGTAGTCCAGAGAGCTTTTGGGGTCCAAAAGCTTCCCTTTGGGGAGGTGTGATCAGGTGATCATGACCAAGTTATGAAAATTTCTCAAAAATTAAAGTGTTCATAAGTGGTTGTAATCTGAATGAATAGAAAGGTCTCATCACTGTGATTCTGGAACCGTGAACGGTTCTCAAAACTGAGGTCGTATGCAAAATTTATTGAGGTTCGAAATCTCCAGTAAACTCCAAAATTCAGTTGACCAAGTTTAACTCTTGTAATGTTGGAAAAAATAAAAATATATATATATTTCAGGAATATTCCCCAGAATATTACCTGGAGGGCGAATCTATTTTTTATAAGTGGCAGAATCCAATTTGTTATTGGTTTGACTTCGTTTGGGGTGGACCAATCAGGGGCTGCCACATGGGAGGCCCGGAGGCCACCATGTGGCCCTAGTCAATGGAAAATTTTGCATTGTAAAAATTTAGGATTGCAGAGGTTCAAACCGGTGACCTCGTCACTCGAGCCCAAAGGCCCGACCATCCGAGCTGGCGGGTGTTCCTTAATAGTTATGTGAAACATGTTTGTTTTATTTCGTGTAAAGGAATCCGGCAGAGGAATAAGGGGCTAGCCCAGAGATATCACGAGACCCTGCGTTGGGAACCAAGGGGCTTAACGCGAGCAGAAAACATTGCAACCACTAACTGTTAGCCGTTACATCTTAATGTGACCACCTATTTTTAAATTAAATGCGGTAGTTAACATAAAATTCTAATGCGGTGGTTGTTTCGATGTGGCCACATGCCACTACCCCAGCATTAAATGGTAACCATTTTTTTTTCCGCCAATATGGAGGAGTGCATCTGACATTTTCGTATTTTTGCTAATTTTTCACCCTTAACTGCAGTTATTCCACATTTAGCGGGGTTTTGGGGGGAAATTGGGCAGTTTTTTTGGAGAAGCCATAATTTCCTCATTATTGAACCAAATTGGGTGAAATTTTAGTCAAGTTTGGGTCTCTTAGACCTTATGAACAGTTTGGAATAGGTTTTAGGTCAAACAGAGGTAATATTCAGCACTTTTAGCTTTGGGGAAGATCAAGGAGCCATCAAGGCCATCATGGAGAAGGCAGTGTATTGGGCATCCTTTATCAGTTTTATGTAAATGGAAAGCCATTTCTAGCTATTTCATATCTTCTGAAGCTGATTTTATAGATATTTTTTCCTATTGAGGCATATTTTCACTTGTATTAGCATTTTGAGAAAATTAATACAAGAGGGATAGGCCATTTTGGGAGGCTTGGACTAGCAGACGTAGCCCAGGAGGAGTGAACTGCTCAAAAAATAGCTGAGTAATGTGCTTTGTGAATTTTACTTGCTGTTATTTTCTATTGTACATTAATAAATAGTAAATAAATACTTAATCAATCCTCACACACAAACCTGTTTAACAAAGCCAAAACTATTTTTTTACCCTGCAATTTAAGGAGAACCTTATGCACACTTTATTATATATGTTTGGATACTTTGCATAGCATAACAAATACAATCCAAATTCATATCAACTCCTCCAGTACGTAGCATTTAATTTTAAGGTTAAGGGGAGGGGGTGGCCACATGCCAACCCCTGAAAACCCTGCAGTTGTATTAACTCTGGAGCGGAACTCCATGTCGAAAACCAGAGTTAATGGCATCAAACTAGATTTTACATTGCGTAACCATTGCCTTTGACTGCACAGAGATCTTGTTGTAACCGTGGAATATGAACATTCAACAACATAGGTTATGGTTGATAAGCCATCAGGTTAACATTCGCTATCGTGGTTTGTTATTGTAACATGTGACCACTCCACAGGGCCACCAGCGGGCTGGGACCGTCGGTGGTCCCCAATCCCTGCTCAACATTACATTAAAATTTAAGTATAGCCTTTAACCATAAGATATTAAGACTCATGATGTAAACCGGTTGGTGGGGGTCTTTGCACACAGGCGGGAGGTCACGGGGTCAAACCTTGCAGACCTCTGCTTTAATTTTACACCACCGTACAGGGGACACGCGGCGACCTTAGGGCTAGCCACGTGTCACCCATCCATTGGCTTAAAATAAATAACGTACAACATCCATCGAATCAAAATGTGCCACTTGTCAGCATCCAATTTTCCCAAAAGAAATATTCCAAGGAATATTCTAAGGAATATTCCCTTTTTTTTTACTTTGCAAATACCTAGTCAAACCTAGTCAAAGGCCAAAATTTGCAGTTTGTTGGGATTTTCAAATCGTGATAACTTCTTCATACAGTGTCGATTTTTCAAACCATTCACAGCGCCAGAATCAAGAAGATGAGATCTATCTATTCACTTAGGTTCAACACTCTTTCGAACACTTTGAAATTTTAGCTATCACTTAGGTCCTTGATCCAAATCTGATCACACCTCCCCATTGGGAATCTTTTGGACCCCAAAAGATTGATTACCTGATCTGTTCAGTAGATGAGTGTACAGCACCCTCACTTTTCCAGCCTTCATACACTTTGCCTTGCATGGATTAGTTCCTTTGAACCCAACTCAAAGGTAGTCAACACTTCCCTTCTTAGATGCTCTTGTCCTTCTGTCAAGAATTGTCTTCCTTACTCATCTAGAAATTTCTGGAAAGAAATTTATAGAAGGTAGTTGAACATCGTTTCCTTGATCATCCATCCAAGGTGGCTTAAACAAATGTAAATTTCCAACAAAAATACATGCATACTTGACTAAAATTTGCATATGTACAAATGAAAGTATGTCTTACTGGGTTAAGAAGTCAAACCACTTCTTACCAATCCACTTCCATGGTGATTTTTTCTGCTGAAAATATTTTTCATGTGAAACATATTTTCTCACATCAATGATGGAATATTTGGTTCCACTTTAACCAGTATTTTTATCCTTTTGCTTCAAATGATTGGGATGATTTGTTGGATGCAACTTCCAACATTGGGCAATAACATGTCCCTTTCTCTAGCAATGTGTGCAAGTATTTTGCACCTTTTGAGCAAGTTGCCTTCACTTCAACTGTTTCTTGTATGCCTTCATCCTCTTCCAGCATTTTGAAACTTCATGGTTACATAGACCAGAATAGGAACAAAAAAAATTTCTTCCATTCAAGCATGCAGATTTTTCATGCTTAAAAAAAACATAATCAACTTGACTATGGGAAGAATTATACCTCAAATGCTACTTTACATGTCCAACATTTTCACCTTCTTGAGGAGATGAACATGTAGAGGTTACAGCTTTCTTTTGAAGACCAACATCAGTGTTCATGTCTTGATAGCTATCCGAACTCTCATTCTCACCATAAGCTACATGTCTACAGACATTTTGCTACAACATAGGCTTCAAATAATGGCAATCAATTTGAAAACAAACTTGACATGTTTAAAGTTTAGAACTTGTGACAAAATTTCTCTTTCAAGTTGTCTCAATTGCCTTCATGTCTTTAGAGTTTTTGCCATAAGATTGAACATACCCTAGACCAAGCTTCTCAAGCCTTTCCTCAAACAAAATAGGATCAATCATGCCTTGTGCATGTTTTCCTTGACCCTTGCCTTCATATCCCATTTTTAACATCAACTTGGACCCTATACCTCTAGTGTGCTTTTCAAATGAACCTACACATCTTTCTGAAGAGCAAATTGAAGACAAAATTGAGTGAATTACCTCTGCTTCACGCATGTGTTTGGTTAAGGCCTCTTAGGCTTGATGGAGATGCATCTCCATCTCATGAATTCTTTGAAGAATTTATTATTTCTCTTACTTCATAGCAACCAATTGCTCAAGAAGTCTAGTTCTTTCCTTTCTATCTTCATACAAAATTTGCACCCTATCCTTCAAGATGTAGAAATCTCACTTCATCTCTTCATCGAAGAATCTTGTGAAGGAGGAGGATTTTGAAACCTCACTTGATGAATTTTTCATCTTATGTAACTTAACTAAATAAATTCAACAAAAATTCATAAAACTTTCAAAAACAATTGACAAAGCTTCTGAACAAAATGGTTGTAGAGTCAAGCCAATCTTCAAGCAGCCTTATGCAAACAAAACCTCTTGTGCTTCAAGGGTTGCCTTGAGGTCCTTTGGATAAGGAAGATTCCTTCAGCCCTTCTTCCTTCTTGTCCTCTTTTGTACTTAGCTAACAGTAGCTCCCTTCACCTCTAGCAAACTCAAACTTGTAAGCAACAATCAATTTGCAAACAGTCAAATTCTTTGCACTGTTAAACACATTTCAAGTCAAACAAGCATCCTAGTGCTCTGTCAAGAAAGAAAATATGCTCTGATATCATTTTATTGAAAAATGGGTTGGATAACTTGTTATGATTTTCAAGAACCTCCCACTCATTTAAACAAAATAAGATCTAGCTTATTCTTGACTGTGCGGAATTTTATACTTGAAACAGGTGTAATTTTTTTTTTAACTGTTTAAGTGCCTTAAGACATTTTTTTTGTTGATATTAAACTTGTGAAAAAAACATATAATGCAGCAACTAAGCATCAACACATAACAACAAATTTAATATAGGATTTCACCCGAATATCGTGGGCTACGTCTCCTTGAGCCTATGTCAACTACTTGGCTCTTTGGGATTATGATGTGAAATTACTTTTACAAGTTAATAACACAACTCCAATGGTTAATTGGGTTGTACCATTGGGTTTAGAATATCATCATACCCCTGGAATGGTTGTCATAACTCTGAAGATAGATCTAGATTCCCCTTAGACTTGACTTCATCTGTCGGTGCCCTTAAGCTTCCCTGAGCTTCTCTTTGGCACAAACTCCCTAGAATTCCTTTAATGTCCTTGAAACCTCACCTACTGTCTCCAGCATATATCAGACCTCCAAAATAGACTGATCTTTTGCTCCCAATGAGCTATGGCTCCCCAATCTAGGCCTCCATCCATTGTTGTCCCTGGTCTGCCCAAAATTTCTTTATGGCTTCTAGACCTTTATAAGTCTCAAAATGACTCTTTAAATCCTTCCTTTGGATTCAAAATGTCAAAAATAGTCAAAAGATACTATTCACTTACTGAAATTGTCTCTGTCTGCTCTGGTTATTCCTCCAACACTTGGTGGCACCCCTTGGCTCTAGATTCACTGAAAATTTATCTGAAGCATATCGACCTTAAAAAGTCTTCAAAAGCTTCTAAAAATCCCTCCATTTTATTCATAAGGCTCAAAATAGTCAGAATATAATACTTGTTTGCTAAGAATGGCGCACTGGCTTCTCTGGATAAGCCTCATTCTCCTGCTGGCACCTGGTGGCCCCTGGAACTTCTCTAAAGCATATAGGCCTTCAAAGTCCTCTAATAGTTCTACAAAACTCACCATTAGTTCCATAATTTCTGAAACATCCAAAAACGACTATTTTTTTTCCTGAGAAAGGTCTCTAGCTGCCCTAGCTAGGCCTCATTCTGTTGTTGGCTCCTAGTGGCCCTGGTGACCCTTGAAAATTATCTTAAGATAAATCTCACTCAGAAGTCCTCTGATGGCTCTGAAACCATCACCAATGAGTCTGGAATGTTTGAGATAGTCGAAATTGACTATTCACACTCTCAGAATGGTCGAATCTAGCTCAAGATAAAGCCGAAACAAATTTTGTCCAGTTACCCCTAAATCAGCTCCACTAAAAATGGAGCAACTTCACTTAATTGAAGCTAAGTTTGGAAAATTCTGAAAATTTTGGAGGCCCGGTAATACTCCACCATTTATAAACCATAGCATTTAAGTTTTATGTTAAGGGGAGGGGGTGGCCACATGCAAACCCCCGAAAACACCGCGATTGTATTAACTCTAGAGCGGAACTCCATGCCGAAAACCAAAGTTAATGGCATCAAACTGGAGTTTACATTGCGTAACCATCACCCTTGACCGAGCGGAGATATTTTTGTAACCATGGCATATGAACATTCAATGGCAGATTTTATGGTTGATAAGTCGTCGAGTTAACATTTGTTGTCGTGGTTTGTTATTGTAACATGTGACCACTCCATGGGGCTGTCGGCGATCCCCAACCCCCGCTCAATATTACATTAAACTTTAAGTATATCCTTTAACCACAAAATGTTAAGACTCATGATGTAACCCAGTTAGTGGAGGTCTTTGCGCATAGGTGGTAGGTCACGGGGTTGAACCCTGCGAACCTCTTCCTAAATTTTACACCATCGTCCAGGTTACACGTGGCGGCCTCAAGGTTGGTCATGTGTCACCCATCTATTGGCTTAAAATAAATAACGTACAACCTCCATCAAAGAAAAAACGTGCCACTTGTCAGCATCCAATTCGCCCAGAAGGAATATTCCCTAGAATATTCTATTTTTTTCTAACTTTGCAAATACCTCGTCAAACTTGATCAAAAGCCAAAATTTGCAGTTTACTAGACTTTTAAAATCACAATAACTTCTACATACAGTGTCGGTTTTTCGAACTGTTTGCGGCACTGGAATCAATAAGTCGATATCTATCTAGTTGCTCAGGTTCTACACTCTTTTGAACATTTTGAAATTTGAGCTATCACTTAGGTCCTTGATCCAAATCTGATCACTATAATACTAGTGTGTCCCCTTATTGTTATTGCTAGTGTATCCCCCTTATTGTTATTGTTGTGCCCATGTATTCCCCATATTTTTATTATTGTGCCCCATAGAAGCCCACTATTATTATTGTTGTGTCCTTACATTGTTATTGTTATTTCGGCTAGGATTATATTGTGACCCCTTGGACTCCTATATATAGAAAGGAGGTTTTGTAATTTGTATCATCTAAGAATTATTCATTTATGTAATGTAAAGGAGGTTTCCTCCTCAAAGAGGTTGATTTTTTAGTCTTTTATCTATCTTTTCTTCTATTTTGGATCTGGTTGCATAACATTTGGTATCAGAGCTTGGGAGTCTAGGGTTTCGCTTCTTCAAACAGGTCATCTTAGAATTTTGGCTATAAATTTTTTTCTACAAGCCTTTAGAAGATAAAAAATTTACCACGTAGATCCGAAATCTTTATGTACCTCATGTAAAAATTTTAGATCTTTTTTCACTACATTTTCAAAGATATGATCTGAAGAAGTTAGGGTTTTTTCAGGCTTCATAATTTCATCTCGAATAGATGACCAAAGGAAAATCATCATAACTTTTGTTTCAAACATTGGATTTGAATTCTCTAAAAAGTGTTTGAAATTTCACAGAATTTAGTTTCTTTTGTATCGATTTCACATCTGAAAGTAGAAACAATGACATGTGGCATGACGTACAAGTTAGCTTTACAGAACCAGTCCATAATTAGGTCATTGTGGGAGATCGAGCATAAATTTATCTTGAAGAATCCAAATTAGGCTAGACCCGTGAAATTGGAAAGAAGACTTAGAGGGATACTATAGGATTGAAGTTAAAATATTTAGGATTCAAAATCACAGAGATAGATCAGTTTCAATATCGAGCTCCTCAAAAGCAAGAAAAATGTGTGTAAATTTCCTTAAAATTGCATAACTTTTGTTTGAAAAATAATTTTGAAGTGATTCCAAAGGAAAATTGAATCATTGATATCAATATAGGGTTCTAAAATTCCCCCCAAAAATAATTTCACGCCCATTAAGCCCTCAAAAAACTCTATTATGACACATGAAGAGGAAGAAGTGCAACTTGATTATCAAAATTATGGGACCAAGTGAAACAAATTTTGCTCTCACAAAGAGCAACCAAAGCAGAAATAAAAGGTGAAATAGATGGTTTAAAATATGACATTAATGGTTTAAAATCAAACATGAATGGGTTGAAGAAATAAAAGGAAGATTTAACAAAGTTGCTACAAGAAAACCTTCCTAATGGCGAAACGGTAGTAGAGGGAACTCATGATGAGAAAAAAATAAATTTTAATCATGATTTCATACACTCTAACATTGGATTGAATACCTACCATATTCAAAATATCTATATGAAGAAGTTTGATGGCAAGGATCCCGTAACATGGGTACTACACATGGAGCAATATTTTGATCTCCATAATGTGTAAAACACACAAAAGGTATGCATTGCAACTTTATATTTAGAACCCAATACATTTTTATGGTATATATGCCTTTTCTCTCATAAACAAATTGTCACTTGGTCAATTTTTATGGAGGAAAAAATAGCAAATTATGAGGATACAAATAGAAACACCTTCTTTAGCCAATTGATAAATCTCAAACAAAAGGGGTCAATGGTGGATCACATTGAGGACTTCCAAAAATTGAATATAAGGGTAACTGATATTACAGAGGAACATGAGATTGATGTATTCATAGGTACTTAAAAGGATAAAATCCAACATGAGGTTTTCCTTTGGGAACATAATTCATTGGAGAAGGCATTCAGGTTGGAAAGAAAATTTGAAAGAAAAAATATGGCGACAAGGAAGCTTGCCACTCACAACTATAAAGATGGAAGTGTTTCTACTCCTATAATTCCACAACCAACAAGGTTGACACCACAAAAATTGAAAGGAAAAAGAGAAAATGGGCTTTGCTATAGTTGTGATAGAAAATACACTAAAGGTCATAAGTGTATTGAGAAGAAATTATTTTACATAGATTGTGAAGAGGAGAAAGAAAATGAACAAGAAAATTCAAAAGAAGAGGATATACACCAGAAACCAACCCTAAAGATAGAAGAAATGAATCTAACCATATCTTGTAATGAAATGGTAGGAATTACCACTCCTCAAACTCTCAAGATATAAGGACATATCAAGAATAAAAATATAATAGTACTGACTGATTCAAGTAGTACACATGACTTTATTCATTGTAAGGTAGCCAAGGAATTGAATTTCTTCCTATACCCAGCACCAAAGTGTCAAGTGATAGTTGCAAATGGAGGAACTATAAATTTCTCTAGAAATTTCCATAATATAAGGCTAACCATGGGGTAATGTGTATTTAATATTACAATTCTCTCCATTCCAATGGGCGGTGTTGATGTTCTACTAGTAGTCCAATGGTTACAATATTTAGGGACGATAGCTATTAATTTTCAAGAAATTTTCTTGAATTTTTTTAGGAAGGAAAGGAAGTTGAATTACAGGGTATCATAGGGAATCTAGGAAATATAATCATCTCTAACATCATGACAAAGCTTCTTAAGAAATAATAACAAGGCATAATTGCACAATTATGCTCACTAGAGGTTCAAATTTCAAAATCATCTATTTCTCCAAATTTCCAAAAAGTATTGGACAATCATTCCAAGGTGTTTGAGACTCCTGAAGGCCTCTCACCTATTCGTGATCATGATTGTGATATTCAATTGATTCGAGGAAGTGTTCCTCCAAACATCAGGCCTTACAGATATCCTTATTCCCAAAAGAGTGAGATTGAACGTATGGTTGCATAACTAGAGGCCGATATAATTCAACCTAGTCAAAGTTATTTCTCTGCTCCAGTAGTATTGGTGCAAAAGAAGGATGGATCATGGTGTATGTGTCTGGATTGTAGGGATCTTAACAATCTCACTATTAAATATAAATCTCCCATCCCTATCATTGATTAACTATTGGAACAATTACATGGATCAATTTAATTCACCAAGCTGGATCTCTGTTCATTATGAATTTTTGGTAATGCCTTTTGGCCTTACTAATGCACCTTCCACATTTCAAGGTTTGATTAATTCCATTTTCAAACCTTTCCTTAGAAAATTTATGTTAGTATTTTTTTATGATATACTATTGTACAACAAGTCTTTGAAGGATCATGTTTAACATGATGACAGGGTGCTCAAAATATTGTACGAGAAACAATTATATACCAAAACCTCCAAACGTTTCTTTGGAGTACATGAGGTGGAATATTTGGGTCATATTGTATCTCATGAGGGTGTTAAGGTAGACCCGAACAAAATTAAATCCATTAAGGAATGGAAAATCCCCACAACCATAAGCATCTTCGAGGATTTTTGGGGTTAACAAGGTATTATCGCAATTTTTTAAAGAATTGTGGGATAATATAGAAACCTTTAACATAATTACTAAATAAAGATACATTTTCTTAGACTCCAGAAGAAACTAAGGCCTTTGAACATCTTAAAGAGGAAATGTTCCAAACACTAGTCTTAGCTATGCTAGACTTCACAAAAACCTTCGTTGTGGAATGTGATGCCTCAAGAAATGGAATTGATGTAGTTTTAATGCAAGAAAGAAGACCCATTTATTTTGAAAGGCATCCAATGAAAGGAAATTATTTGCAAAAACCTATTTATGAAAAGGAAATGTTGGCAATATTGCATTCACTAAAGCAATGGAAACCTTACCTAATGGGTAGACACTTCAAGGTAAAAGCATATCATGATAGTCTTAAATACTTTTTGGAACAAAGATTATCTTCAGAAGAGAAGAAAAAGTGGGTCACAAAGATGTTGGGTTATGAATTTGAAATCATCTACAAAAAAAGGAAGCAAAATGTTGTTGCATATGCACTGTCAAGAAATGATGAGGATGTGGAAGCATTTCTTTGCTCCATTTCTATTATCCAACCTGAGTGGATAACCGAGGGAAGGGATGAATGGAAGAATGATGAAGATATTTTGACACTCATTCAAAAGTTGAATAAATATCAAAGTAAATCTAAAACATTTAGCTGGAAAAATGATTCATCATGGTACAAATATTGTTTATATATTTTTAAGAATTCCCAACTCAAACAAAAGATTCTTTTGGAATTTCACACCTCTCCCTTAGGAGATCACTCAGGATTTTTAAAAACTTACCACAGGGTTAATAAGTAATTTTTTTGGGATGGCCTTAAATCATATATTCAAAATTTTGTGGCAGAATGTTTGGTTTTCCAACAAAATAAATTTGAGATAATTAAGACTCCGGGTCTATTACAACCTTTATCCATTCCAAGTCAACATTGGTAGGAGGTTTCAATGGATTTTATCACAGGTTTTCCCAAGTCCGAAGGAAATACTATGGTGGTAGTTGATAGACTTAAAAATTATGCACACTTTTGTGCATTATCTCATCCATTTAAAGCCAGTATATTTGCTACTGCATTTATGGAAATAATTCAAAATCTATGGAAACCCAAAGATTATTGTAAGTGAAAGAGATCCCATTTTTACAATAAATTTTTTGGACGAAATTATTTTCTTGTTTGGGTACTCAATTAGCTAATAGCTCTTCATATCATCCCCAGCATGATGGGAAAACTGAGATAGTGAAAAAATGTTTCAAAGGATATCTTCATTGCTTTGTATCTAATAAACATACATAATGGGTCAAGTGGTTACCTCTGGCTGAATGGTGGTATAACACTTCCTTCCATACTACAACAAAAATGACCCCATTTATGGCACTTTATGGATACCATCCACCGTCCATCACATCATTTTAAGAGAAAATTCTAAGGTTCAATCAATGGAATATCACATCGAGCATCAACAAAAATTTCTCCAACTCTTAAAGGATAACCTCACTTTGGCGCAAAATCGAATGAAACAACAGGCAGATCAAGATCACAACGAAATAATTTTTGATGTCGACGATTGGGTATTTTTATGGCTACAACCATACAAAAAAATGTCCCTCAAGGAATCTTATAGGGATAATAAATTATCACCAAAGTATTATGGTCCTTACAAGGAGTTGCAAAAGACTGGTACTATGGCATACAAATTAGAGCTTTTTGAATCTTCTCCAGTGCACCCAGTTTTCCATGTTTCCTGCTTGAAGAAAGTTATAGCTAACAAGATCCTGGTTCAAACAATATTGAGAGAACTTGATGAGGAAGGAAAAATCATATTGGAACCTGAAGCAGCCACGGAAACAATAACTCGACAACTACAAAATCGTTCAATTTTAGAGTATTTCATCAAGTGGAAGAGATTACCTGTTGAATATTCGACATGGAAGGATGAGAATTTTATACACAAGCATCCAAAACTACTCAAGCGTTGAGGAAAACGCTTTTTTGAAGGAGAGGGGCATGCTAGGTCCCTATAATACTAGTGTATCCCCTTATTTTTATTGTTAGTGTATCCCCCTTATTGTTATTGTTGTGCCCATGTAGTCCCCATATTGTTATTATTGTGCCCCATAGAAGCCCACTATTGTTATTGTTGTGCCCTTACACTGATAGTGTTATGTCATCTAGGATTATATTGTGACTCCTTTGACTCCTATATATTGAAAGGAGGTTTTTTCATTTGTATCATCCAAGAATTGTTCATTTATGTAATGTAAAGGAGGTTTCCCCCTCGAAGAGGTTGATTTCTAAGTCGTTGATCTATATTTTCTTCTATTTTGGAGTTGTTTGTATAATAGTATGACTGGTTATGTGTTTTTCATGCTTTTGTATTGTTATTGGATGCTTGCTTACATGTTGGTACATGTCATATATGCATTTCTTGTTTATGTTAGGTCACATATTGGTTGTGCTTGTGTGTTGTCTGTGTATGCTTACTTGTGTGATGTTATATGTTAAAAATGCATTGGTTGTGCATGATTGGTTATATGTTGCTTATGTTGATGTATTGTTCATGCTTGTGATTGTGTGTGATCAAGTTTGCATTGGTATGGTTGAGGTTGTCATGCATTAGGTCATGGAGTGTACTTGGTATGGTTATGCATTGATGACCGAACTCCAACTAGAATGATGTTTATGCATTAATATACCATGTGTTACAAGTTTATATGTTGTTATGATTATGTATATACCTGTACTACACTGATTGGTTGATATTTCAGGATGTATCCTCCCAAAATTAAACTAAGGTACATTGGTTTATTGTTATTTGGTTTAGCTGACATATTATGCTTGGCAAGAAAAGAGATCAGAATGGATAGAAAGATGGTAGACTACAAGGACTTGCCTTATGATTCATATGAGCAACATGGTGGGCACTCTTCTAATTTGGCATACACATTGAGAAGCCTAAAGGAAGAAATAAGGAGTTGCAAGGTAGATAATGAAAGACTCATATAGGCACAAGAGAAACAAGTAGTGGTGAATGCAATACTTCTTTAGAGCTTGTTATATTTTCAGAAACAAGGTCCACTTTGGATCAGTTATGGACAAGAGGACATAACTAATGAGGCATATGTTATTATGTATCCTAGCAATCGTAGGCTAGATAGAGATGATAAAGTGAGAGATGGAAGGTTTTTTGACACTTCAGATAGGAGGGGTGATGAGTACAGGTACCATTCTAGTTCTGGTTCAGATAGACATCATGATCATCATCGGTATCATCCTTACAAGAGGAATGATAGGGGATACTTGCCAGATGAATTTAAGAAATCAAAGCCACCTACTTTTGGTGGGGAATTGAAGAAGCCAAAAGAGGCAGAAGCTTGGATACTTGGGATGAAGAAGTTATTTGAGCTGCATGAGTACTCAAATAACATGAAGGCTGGGATTTCTATCTTCATTTTGAGAGGTAAAGAAGACACTTGGTGGGAAGATGTGAAGCATGTTAAACACATCAGGAAAAAGGACTTGAGTTGGCACAAATTCAAAAGGATTTTCAGGAAGAAGTACTTGTCAGAGAGGTACTATGACAACAAGGCCAAATAATTCTATGAGTTAAATATGGGATCAATGATAGATGAATAGTACTCGACAAATTTCTTGGAACTATTGAGATATGTACCATATCTTGAGGATGATAAGGCTAAAGTTCATTTATTTTTCAGTGGTTTCCCATTAGCATTCATAGATCGGATTGAGTATGATGAGCCTCAGACACTTGAGGAAGTCATTGGAAAGTTGAAGCATTGCTATGAACAATCCAAGTGCAAGAATGGGTCTCAACAAGGATGGAAAGGGAAGGAAAAAGGTAAAGGTAAATTGCAACCTAAGAGAGAAGGCCTCATAATGTAGAAAATAATAAAAATGTGGCACTGAAAAAGAAGTTCAATGTGGGTAGACAGTGAAATAGGCCACAGCAGCAGTATAGACCACAAAATTAGCATGGAGGTAATGGTATTGGACGGTTGGAGTGTTGGAATTGGGGTGAGGAACATCTTAAGAGATATTTTCCACAGAATCAGGGTGGTAGGCATCAAATATAGAGTGCATAGGAGGCACATACTGTTGGGGATGTTTGGCCGAGCATTCCTCGTATTTGGGCAGCCATGGACAACAGGCAAGAAAATCACTAGGCTTCTATCATTGAGATGGACGGTAAGCTTTGTGATTAAGTTATTTCTATTTTAATTGACCTTGTATCTAATTATAGCTATGTTAGTCCTGACTTGGTGGATAAGTGTGGTTTGAGTAAGGAATTGCATGCAGAATCATGGTTAGTGTAGTTGGCCAGAGGCACAAAGAAAATAGTTCACCATTGGATAAGAGATTGTGCATTTGAGTTAAATGGTATGCCTACAATAGCGCACTTGAACATATTTCCATTGGGATAATACAGTATGCTATTGGGTATGGATTGGTTATATCTTCATAGGACCAAGGTAGATTTCTATGAAAAATCCATTGAGTGCTTGGATGAAAATGGGGAACAAAGAGTCTTACAAGGAAAGAAGAAAGCCACATTATTTAGGATGGTGACAACCATGCAGGCCAAGCGTAGTCGCAGGAAATGGTGTGTGTTATTTTCAGTTCATATATCTATTGAAAAAGGTAAGGAAGTTGAGGATGTATATTTTTTGAACACGTATCTCGTTTTGCAGCATTTTTAGGATGTGTTTCCAACAAATATTTCAGATTTTCCACCTCACAAGGAAGTAGAATTTTCTATTGAGTTGGTACTAGGGGCAACTCCAGCATCAAAAGCACCTTACAGGATGAGCACACCTGATTTGGTAGAATTAAATTTATAGTTGAAAGAGATGCTTGACAAAGGGTAAATTAGGCCAAGTGTATCTCCATGGGGCGCACCAGTGTTGTTCGTGAAGAAGAAGGATGGCACTCTTAGATTGTGCATTAACTACTTTTTTGACCAGTTGAATCTGAATGCCAGGAATTCTAGATGGTTTTCCATGATCAGTGAGTTTTACTTCGATATCAGGTACATCAAGGGAAATGATAATAGGGCCATAGATGATCTTATCATATGGTTATAGGTAAACCATGTAGTAGTTATGAGCTCCTATGGAACAGAATTACAAGATAAGATCTTGCAGGAAGTTTAGAAAGATCACAGGTATATGGATATTGTGCACAAGTTGCAGCAAAATACAGGGACATGTACATGTGTTGGTATAGGTATAGGTACAGGTGTCAGTATAGGTACAAGTACAAGTAAAAGTATTGGTGTTGGTATAGGTACAAGTATGGGTGGTAGTGCAAGTACAAGTACATGTGTACAGGATTTGGACTATTTTCTCACAACATATGGCTTAGATAGGTTTATAGTTAGAATATATGTGCCAAATATGAGTGAGATCAAGAAGGTTCTATTGAGGGAGTTTCATGTCAAACCATATTCAAGTCACCCATGCTACTAGAAGACATTGATTGTAGTGAAGAGACTCTATTATCAACAAAATCTAAAGAAGGATGTGGCGAAGTTTGTAGCCAGATGTTTGGATTTTTATATGCTCAAGGCAGAGTGTAAACATCCAGGTAGACTGCTAAAAGTGAATGTGATTCAACAGTGGAAATGGGAGGTCATTTACATGTATTTCATCACAGGTTTTCCTAAGAAAACTAGACAACATGATTCCATCATGGTTGTTGTGGACAGGTTGAAAAAGGTTGCACATTTCATTCCAATGAAGACTACATATTCAGCTAGTGATGTAGCACAGGTGTTCATTAGAGACATAGTCAAATTGCATGGTGGCCCAAAGAATATTGTGTCAGACAGGATGTGAAGTTCACTTCCAAGTTTTGGAAGGCGTTGTTTGCAGGTTTGGGCATAGAGTTTTCCTTCAGCACATCTTATCGGCCACAAACAGATGGACAAACTGAGAGGGTCAATAGGATATTGGAGGATATTTTGAGGATGTATGTGATGCATCAGTAATGCAAGTGGGAAGATTATCTTCCACTAGTATAATTCACCTACAAAAATGGGTATCAGGATTCATTGAAGATGAGTCCCTTTGAAGCTATTTATGGGTGGAGTTATAACACTCCTATTAGTTGGAGTGATCCGGTTAACAGGGTATTTATTAGACTAGATATGTTGGAAGAAATGGAACAGGAAATGTAGGTGATCAAGAAGAACCTGAAAGTAGCGTAGGATAGGCAGAAGAGTTATGTAGATAGGAATAGGTTGTTCAAAGAGTTTCGGGTCGAGGAATAAGTGCTTGTGCATCAAGCCCAAGGAGAGATCCTTGTGGACTGAATCATGTGCCAAGCTGGCACCATGGTTTTGTGGACCCTTCAGGATGACTAAGAGGATCAGACCAGTGGTTTATCAACTCGCACTACCTTCCAAAGTGAAATTCCATGATGTTTTTCATATATCATTGCTTAATAAGTATGTTAAATATGTTGATCATGTTATTGATTGGTCTATATTATAGGTGGAACCTGATGGAGAATTTTAGCTAGAGCCTTAGTGTATATTGCAGAAAAAGGTGTTGATGCTTCGAAACTGAGAAATAGAGCAATTTAAAGTGCAATGGAAGCACTTTGGGCCTGATGAAGCTACATGGGAGATGGCGGATCAAATGCAGTCCATGTATCCTTCTTTGTTTCTTGGTTGAGGCAAAGCCGTTTTGGTGTGATGTTGGTATATGTTTAGCTTATTTTTTAGTGATTTTTTTTTATATGTTCTGATATATGTTTTGATGTGGTGTTCTAGTGTATGTACATATGCATGTGAATTTAAATACCGGCATGAGCTATGTTATAAATCTCCAATAATTGGTATGGGTGTCATGTAATTATATTTTTCATGTTGTTATGATGTTAAGTTAGTTTTCTTTTTAGCATGGCGATCATTTTAAATACTGCATCGAGCTATGTTATAAATATCCATGGGAAGTATGTTTTATTTTCAATATTTTTGCTGAGGTATATGTGTGGTTGAACACCGAGGATGATGTCCCCCAAGGGGAAGGGTTCTATAACATCCCTGGTGAAAAATCCATGTAATAAAGTTAAAAGTAATAACCATGGTTGATGGGACACTTATTCCAAGTTGAATGTTGGGAAAAACATCCTAGTGGGTATTCATTTGGTTTATTGTGGCTAAGGTAATTGGAAAAGGAAAAGGAAAAGTAATTAAAGAGGAAAAAAGTATGTTTGGCACATTTATTTATGAAAAATAATGGAAATTAGGAGAAAGGGAGATGAAAGGTCACAGGTTGCATGTGAGGAGGAAAATGAAGGAAAATAAAGGCCTATTCTATAAAAAGGATTTTTAGGATATGTTGGTACCTTTTGTCAATGCATTTTTGGAGCTCTCTCATTATTATCTCTCTCTCTCTCTATCACTCTTGGACACTTAGAGTTTCTTGGAGCATTTTCGCATTAGAGCAAGAAAATTTTCTTAGAGCATTTTCGCATTGGAGCAAGAAATCAAGAAGAAGAAGGAGCAGGAATCAAGTAGCTACAATAGGATTCTTGGCAAGTATCGAATTGCATGTGTGTTTTCCTTGCTAGATATGGCATGCATATTATTGCATGTGGTTCTTTCATATTTTGGCATGGATTTTTTCCAAGTGTGACAATTTTTTCATCCTAGCCTTGCCATTTCTGTATATCCTTGGTGTTGTGTAGTTCTCACGTTCTGGTTTAGCTAGATTACTAGATTGATTTGAAGTTGAGGGGGGTAGATCTCTGAATGGTATGACACAGAATGAGTTTATGTGTTGCATAGGTTTAGAGCCTAGTGATCTGGTTTATATTTCGGTAAATCCTGAGAGGTGGTTTTCTCTCCATCAGGCCCAGGAATCCCAGGTTTGGGATATATGGTAAAGCTTAGAGAGTATGTCTCGTTTTAGGTTCTATTGACCCCTGATTTAGATTTTGGATTGCAGTAAATCCTCAGATACTAAGATACAATAAAATTCCTCATGTTTTAGGCAGAGAGAATTTGATGATATCCATTCCTGTGTTGGCCTAGTGATCGGTTGTAGATCACGATAAAGTCGATTATGATATGTTCATTGTGTTGGCCTAGTGATCGAATGTGGATCACAGTAAATCCTGATTTTTATTGATGAAGGTGAGGTGGTTTAGCCTCGAGATGCCCTGGTGGGTTCTTTTAGTTCGAGTCCCACATTCATGCTTGGGATATGGCACGGGGGTGATTGGCTAAAGATAGATTTGGCTAAGCCAATCTATGATTGGGTGGAATGTGGAAGTTCCATCTCCGGTTGGTTTCTACATTCATTAATTAGCAATTCATTCCTTTGGTATTTGATGTATAATTGTACTGGTTATTATGTGGATTCTATTGTTTTTGTATCCACTGTAATTTTTTTGTTATTATGTTGTTTATGAGCATGTATTTTAACATTGATGATGTATGGATCTCCCCATTATTTTGAGTGTAAATGAATGCACAATGTATCTGTGGTCAAACAGATTTTATTGCAACTTTTGATGTAAGGGGATGTATTCTAATTCTTGTTTTGTTTTTGTGGATTATTATTACCCTTATTTGGATTTTTGTTTTGATTAGGGGGATTTCCCCCTACCTGCACAGTTGTTTTTTTTGTTGCCTTCCTTCTTGACCTTGGTTTATTTTATGCTTATTCTTCCCTTTATTCTTATTCTAATTGGGTGGATTCATAGTATTGAATTATTCAAATGAATTTTGTTGTTGGGGGAAAGAATGTTGGAAAAAATTAACTCCAGCATTATGTTGGGGTGGAGTGTTATTTTTTGTAGGGGCGGGAAAAGGAAAGTACATATTTCCTTGTGGGGGATTTTCATATGTCATTTCAGTAGTATACATTCCATATTAAGTGCGAATAGGGTATTGATTCACCTAGATGGGAGGGCTAGGAGTAGGTGCAAGAGGGTTGGGATAGTATCTAGAAATAGATGGTTTTGATGTTGTGTATGTACATCCAAAGTGGGGGAAGATGGGTGTTGACCATATACATTTCCCTATAATGAGAGAGAGTTCCCTAGTTGAAATTGTTTGAGGTTCCCAATCAACACATTAGTAGCATTAGATGCCCTAATTGAAAGATAGTGGTCAAGGAGCATATGGAATAATAGAGTATAGGTACCTTGGTTGAGAACAAATAAGATCACATTGTTAAGCCTTACTTATGGCTTCTTCTTCCTTTTATGGAATAGTGGTTGCGACATATTTTTCAATGATGGGAAAAAGTGATTTGAGGAGGAATCTGAAAGAATGGGAGGTGTAATTTCCACCTTAAAAATACTACAACAGTTTTTTCACTCATGGATATGGCTTGTGATATGGGTGGATGAATTCTTCCAAAATTGTGTCAATAACTCCAACCCCATATCATGACGAACTGGGAGCTAGAAAAAGGTGAGAAAATATATTGTCAAAGATTCAAAGGTGCCATGTGTTCCTCATGCTTCAATAACATGCCACTTCATTGAAGGGTTATGAGGGCATGTTCAAACAACCTTATTCTAATTTATTCCTCAATTATTCTATTGGGTGAACAAAATAGGTGAAAGGAAATGACATGGTTATGACAAGGTTGGCTATGTCTTCTCCATGTTTAGCTTCAAATGTTGGAATATCTGATGGTAATTTGGTTGGCATGGTTGGTCATGTAGGATTATGGGAAATGGGGTCATTTATCATCTTTGATAGATCTGGGAGGTTAATTGAAACTGCAAATGGAATGGGTTGCCCAGTGTTTCCCATTGTGGCATGACCTTGTTGAGATGTAGAAGTATTAGCTTGAGATTATGATGATACTAAAAAAGTAGCACCAATAACGGACGAGCCTGACAAAGTAAGGAATATGATGTCCTGAAGTGCAAGGTTGAGTAGGGGATGGTTCAACACCAAACACTCCTCCCACTAAGGGTGGTAGCTTTGAAGGTTCCTAGAGCAACAGGGAGCCATGGGGTCCCCTATGGTGCCCTAGTAAATATGTGTATTGGTGATGGGGATTTCCAAGAGAACCAAAGTATCAACACACATAAGACAAAGTGAAAAATAAAAGGATAATTTTCCCTTAAAGCACTTAGGGTGTGAAACAATCCAATATGGAGGTTTTAAGTATGAAAAATCATAAAATTACCTAATTTTCTTTGGCTCAATCAGTAACTAGGCCTTTAGAAGTTTTTTACGATGGTGAGGTCTTAATCCATCGACCAAAATACCAAAAAAAGTATGGATAGAGGGTTATAATGAAGGGTATTGGGACCGCATCCTGAAGAAACTAGAAATACTTTAGCAGCCTTACAAAATCCACTCCAAGTGCAAGTGCTCTTGCACCTGCCACCTATAGGGAAAGATGTTCTAGATGTTGGCCACTAAGCTACCACTATCTGGTGGAGGTGAAATAATCTCATCTTCTGGTCATCAACATATGACTCGAAGCCCCTACTAATAATTAGGAGATTCAAGGAGGTCTGCGATAATCCAAAATCTAATCCTAACCCCTTCACAATTTTATTCTCACCATTGGCCCTTTGGATATTGTATTTTGGAGGAATTCAAGTCATCTAAAAAATACAACTTTTATGTTTCATGTGTGAAATAACTATGGGATTTGTTGGATACCTACTCTTGTAGTCCTAACTTAAACTATTAATTGTTTTGTAACCGTTCTGGGGAAATTAAGTGTGCTCAATTTAAGGTTTCTTTTTAGAGGTCTTGAGAATGAAGGAGGATGCCTTCCTTCAATATACTTAGGATTTGAAAATTACTTCCAAAATAAACTAAATACAATTTTATAATATTGTGAATGATCACCTAGGTGCAAGAGGGAAGAGTGTACTCTTTGGACAAAGTATAAGTGAAATGTGTGTGTGAAATGTGATGTGTGTGCAAGGTTTGAATGATGAATATACAAAGAGTGTTTGGATTACAACAATGGATATCAATGTATCCTTTACCATTTCCTCATACTTACATTATGTGTGTTTTACCTTGCAAAAAATCAACCAATATGTCTTTAAGGTGACGCTTACTCCTAATTAAATTATGTGTGAATTTCCAACCTATAGAGAGATGGAAGTGCTATAGGGTAATATGCTTGGGTAGTGGTTATCGAATATCCCTCTCTAGGCTTTCCGGTGCCCAAGGCAGACAGTCGGACTAGTTGTATAGTTCACAAAGATACTGCATATATGTTCAAGCTTATTTATATCAATTAGTAAAACGAGATGAGAGATTACCTCTTTTCTAATCTCGGATCCTTCGGTAAACACTGAGTAGTGAAGTAGAGATCCTCCTTCACTAGTTCCGAATTCGGGTTCTGTGATCAAACAAAGCACTCGTGTAATCTCTACCACAATATACTATTTATTAACTCAAATCAGCATATAATAAACATAAAACAACACAGATCTAAGCCATTCATCTCATGCTATATTAAAAATTGGAAAATAATGACAATATCAAAGCATAGAATGGAAAAAATAGATACAGTTCTATTGATTTATAAAAAGGAGGATTACAACCATCGGTTGGACCAAGCTCTCCTTAGTCTTCCAATCTCTCTCTCTCTTTCCTTGTATGTGATGGTGATCAAGGTGGTAAGCTCTTAATGTCACTTCACCGATCCTCAACTACCATATAGTAACAATGTAACTCTGCTCCACATATATTCAAAAAACCTTTGACCTTGGACTAGTAACCCACAGCTCCATTTTATAAGAGATGGAGAGGGTAGATCTTGCCCAACTCTTTCAAACAGTTTGAAAAGGAAAAAACCAAGATGTTTCCTTAGCTTTACATGCTTTTTCTTTCCTTGAGAGTCTAGTTGCTTTTGGTAAGGCCTAATAAGAGGTTAGTGCCATTCAATTTCTATTTTTTACTGACTCTCCATGAGAAAAAGTTGGGTTTGCTAATCATTGTCTGCGGGATTTTTCCTGTTTTATGTTTAAACACGGGTAACGTTGCCCTCTAGGCCAACTAGAGTGTTTCCCTAGTCACTAACAGAACCTTTACATGGATCAGAAGTGTTATAACGTAGCTTAGCGGTTCCTGGGGTGTGTTACCTTGGTAGAAATAGGTTTTGTCTAGGTCACTTTCTTTCTTCCATATTACCTTCTCCTCTACGCTGATGAGGAGGTCATTTGTCCTGTAACAGATGCCCCCTAAAGTGTGAGGTTAGAGATGAAGACAATGGCCTAAATACTTTATCATATGTGTAGTAGAACTAGAGAGATTGGAGGACTGAGGAAAACCTGAAACAACAACATATGTCAGAAAATATAGTATCTGTCTTGAGTCGGGAATTCCCATGCGAAGTAGCTAATCAACATGATTTCTCTAAAACAGAGATATGAACAATGTGTCCACTGATAAGCGTAACGTGGAAGTATCTGTCAGAATAGGATCAATACTGAAAAGATGTATCCTATAAACAATATCGCAACTTGGGGAAGGAAACACAGCTGTAATGATGTAACTTTTACCCCAAGGTCTTGGCCACCGCTTCACTTAAACTGCATATTTCCTTACATTTGAATGGAGGATATGTCATCAAACATGTGGGAAATCATCTAATTACCAATCAGTAATGAAAACTGTTAACAGACGAAGGGTGGCCATCGATAATGATAATGTTCCCCAAGATGCACAGTACAATCTAGTGAGTGTGAATAAAAGGAGTTGATGTCGAACACTCGTAGAATCATTCGATCGAGAGCCAATAATGAAGACCCCCAATCAAATACAAGATGACCTGCCACTGATGTCTGCAAGTATCTCAGTACTGATGTGTTTCTAGGTCCACTTCCTAGATAAGATGTTGCAGTCGATAGGAAGAGACCTGTCAAAAGGTAGGCACGGAGGCGTCCTACATCAGTCAACACGAAACGGGAAAATATGATGTTGTTTTTAATGGAGAATATGAAGAGTAAATGGGAATAACTTATGACAAATAATTTTTGGCATGATGATCGATTTGGTTGATATGAGGAGCAGTAGATAGCGAGACCTGCTTGAACAATAGAAGGCACTCTAATAGGGTACTAGGTAGCTTAGGCATAATGAACACCAAAGAGTATTTAGGAATTTTTTGACCAGTGTAAGAATACTGAGAGATGAAGGCTAAACTCATAGATGGTAGGGTTCAGCTAAATGTGAAAGAGTTTTCTGGGAAGTGCCATGTTCAAGATATTGCTGCCAAAACATCCTTTCTTAAATGTAACAGAAGTAGTATCCATTTTGTCCAAATTTTTTCCCCGTCTGATTAAGTTTAACGAAACGAGTGCAGATGGGTAAACTCAGTGAATTTTTCATATTTATAGATTCTGAAAAATGTCATAAAAGACAACTCCAGGGGGTACCTTTGTCATGTCTTGATAACCGAGAATGACAAAGGGAGAATAGTAAGCCTAAAACGGTTCATTTTCCCTGAGTTAGTCCATCGAAGTCGGAAAAATGAGAAATCTATGTTTGATGGAAGTCTACCTCATTTTGTTGTGAGTACAAGGAGATGAAGTAAACTCAATATTCTTTGTGAAATTTTAACGAGTCCAACAGAGAAAAACTCAATGCTCTCCGTGAAGTTTTAACGAGTCACGTGAAGAAAAACTCGGTGCTCTCCGTGAATTTTTAATGAGTCACGCGGAGAAAAACTCGGTTACTTTTTCTATTTAAAGAGCTTTGAAAAAGATGAAAATAATGGCTCATAGTCTTCTATCGTGGTATTTTAACAAGCCCGACAAAAACAACTCTGGATTTTTTCGGTTTTACGAGATAGAAAAAAGTTCATAAAAAGAAAGCTCGTTGCTTCTTCACGTTAGTTTTAACGAGCTTGAAGAAGAAAGCTCAAGTTTTTTTCGGTTTTAACGAGCTAGAAAAAAAATACCATAAAAAGAAGGCTCGATTAAGGATCATTTATTTGTCATTTAAAACGCATTCCACTTCATCAATAGTGAGACAACGTCGAAGAATAGTATCGACACCACGACGATATAGAGTATCTTTGAGTACGAGGTAGTGTTTTGCTTGGTGGCGAATACGACGGCGGTCGTCCGATGTGAGAGTTAGGCGGAAGCGTTGAGCTTGGAGGTAGACCAAAATGTCTCCATACCAAGGATCAGAAGAATCGACTAAGAAGATGGATTCATCAGGAAATGGATCATGAGCTACATCTCCTGGGTCAATTCTGGGAAGATCCGACAGTAATTCGGTGAAGACTAGAGATTTCTTTGCTTTGGCAGCAGTGAAAACCATGTCAAATTGTTGGAGGATCACTATCCATTTGGAATATTTTCCTTCGATAACTTGGCGAGACAATATGTGTCGCATGGGATTCTCCAAAGCAATAACAGTAGTCTAACGTAGTAATATATAGTGTCGGAGTCGAGTGGCAGCGAAGACCACTGCGAGGGAGATTTTTTCCACATGTGAGTATCGTAGTTTGGGTCCGATGAGACCTTTTGACAATTAATATATCACATGTTCACTATCGTCATTGTGAACTTGAACCAGAACCATGCCAAGTGAGGATGGTGAGGCTGCCATGTAGAGGAGAAAGTCGCGTGAATAATCGGAGGCACTAAGAAGTGGGGCGGAAACGAGTGCTTGTTTCAAGGCATCAAACGACTGTTGAGATTGGTCATCCCATAAATATATTGTTCCCTTCTTTAATAATCGCATAAATTCTTTCATCATCTTGGCATAGTTCACGATAAAAGACGTAAAAATTTTGCCTTCCCTTGCAAACGTTCGAGTTGCAGGATGGATTGTGGTGCTGGAAATTCAACAATTGCCTTAACTTTATTGGGATCAACCCTAATCCTGTGCTTGGAGACAAAAAAACGTATAAGACGTCCAGAATCGACAAAAAATATGCACTTATGTGTATTTAGACATATATTGTAGAACCTACACTGGGCGAAGATTTGTTTTAGGTGTGCGAGGTGATGGGATCGCTTCTTGGAGTGAGCTGGGAGGTCATCCAAGTATGCTTGTACAATATGCCTAATGTCGTGAAAAGCGTAGTCCATAGCCCTTTGAAAATTTTCTCCAGCATTCTTTAGACCGAATGGGAGTTTACGATATGAAAATGTGCCCCAAGGACATATTAAAGCAGTTTTATGTTGGTCATCCTTTTTAATCGCAATCTGGTTATACCGTGAGAAACCATCCATATAAGAAAAAGACTCACATATGGCACAATCATCAAGGATATGATCTATGAATGGCGTAGGATAATTTAGATCTCGATAATCAACACAAACTCGGATGGTGCCTTGTTTTTTGTCTACGGGGACCAGATTGGAAACCCATTCTGTCAAAGGAACGGGATAGATGAAACAACCATTCAAAAAAATTTCTACTTTAGTTTTGATGGCGGCCGCTTTGTGTGGGTGGACAAGTCAAAGTCACTATCGAATAGGTTTAGCATTGTCATAAAATTTGATTTTGTGCTCAAATATAGAAGGATCTATGCCGGGTATTTCTTCGTAAGACCAAGCAAACACATCGCGGAATTCTTTAAAGAGGTATGTGAAGTGTGCAATTTCCTTGGGATTGCAATCTGCTCCAATCTGAATGTTTTCCACGATACTCATTTTGACCGAGATATCTATGAGCATTGTCTTAGAAAGATTTCCCATGTTCCCTTCCGAATCGATGGTTTGAACAGTCGCGTAAACAGAAGGGACCCTCTCTGGTGGGTCAAAGGATGGGATTTGATTAGTTATCACATCCAAATAAAACAGCGAAGCACGATGGTGGAATTCTCCCCAAGGTCATTCTTCTAGAGACATGATCTCTTGAATAGCTTCATCCATAGGTAGGATTTCATCGAGGAGATATTTAGAAGGAACTGTGATGGGCAGGGAATTTGTACCATTGGTTGAAACCATAGCCATGGAGGGTTCAGATGTAATTTGGATGGTTTGGTAAACCAACTCGGCTGGTGAGAGCAGCATCTGATCTCCATAGGAATCAATTTCTAAAGGTGCCAGTAGGATCCATGGGTCGATAGAGCCATCCAATGTGGTGGATATCATTGCAACTGTATTTGGAACCTCAGGTGGTGGGAGAGGAAAATAACCCATTAGGGAAGATGCCTTCAGAAGACTAGTACCAATACTCACATATGAGTCAAGAACGCCTCCTATTAGGGGTACAGT
Organism: Pinus albicaulis; assembly: GCA_034641835.2. Lineage (NCBI taxonomy): Eukaryota > Viridiplantae > Streptophyta > Pinopsida > Pinales > Pinaceae > Pinus > Pinus albicaulis. Next base: position 1,191,233,106 of record CM076577.1, read on the forward strand.
GCTACTTGGTAATGTGGCATAATTAGGGGTGCAAAAGGATAACTGATCCACTCTGACTATTTTCCCATCCAACCAAAAGAGGATGAGTCGGAAAGTGGAAGAAACAATGGCAGTCATTGCATATGATCAACAGTGACCCAGCAATAGATTATAGTCGATATGACGATCTACGACTTCAACGTCCACCGTTATCGTTTTTCCACTAAGTGTAATGGGAAAGCTAGCAAGGTAGCCTTTTGGGAGGAAAGTGTGGCCATCAAAAGCTTTAAGGGAATTCGACGGTGGAGACAAAGTGGGAGAACCCAAAGCGAGCCAGCAAGTAGTTGACATAACGTAGGTTGAAGCACCTTCGTCAATGACAGTACGATGGATTGGTCTCCCTTTCGACACAACTTGTATCTGGAATGAAAGTTGGTGTGAGAGGTGATTTTTATATTTCTCCATGTCAAAAATAGCTAGTGTAGAATCCTGGGGGTCAATCCCACCAACGGCCGAAAGCAAGGCTTTCCTTTGTCCTGGATAAGTTTGCAATACTTCGAGAGCAGACATGGCTGATGGTTCATGCGCCAAATCTTCTACAATGTTGTAGTTTTGGGCGGCACGTGCAGAGGTGTTATGAGTCATGCATCAAAGTGTCCCTTTGGGGGGATGAATCGCGGGGTCAGCAGTAGGCCGTTCGATATGAAAATCATTGGGCGGCGATGGATTTGAACAGGTACCAGGTTCTTGAGTATCTATGACAGGATTTCCATAAAGTTTGGCTCGTGTCTAAAGTTCAACACTTTCTATGCCATAAATGGTGGAAGATCCTTCACTAGAAAGATGTGAACCACCATTTCCCCTTTGCGGGGGTTGTGGCGAGTTTGAAACCATGTGTTGTTGTTGCTGCTATGGATTAGGGAAGGGATTATGTAGGATGGCAGGTGTCCTCCCAGAGTCCTTGTTTGCGATAAAATCTGTGCATTCCTACAGCCGAGGGCATTTTTTTGTCAAGTGGTCCTCTGCACAGATTTTGCAAGGAAATTTCATGGGTTTTTCCTTCCCTTTGTCATTTTTAGCAGTGTTTTTCTGATTGTGATTATTCTAATGGTCTGGCTTCTCTTCCAAAGAAGATGTCTTTTTCTTGTTCTTTTTATTCTTTCCGCTAGGTTTTTGTGAAGTTTTCACAGAATTTACCTCAGCGGTAGGAAGAGTAGTCGATTGGTTAGGGGCAGTGGTAGCCAAAGATGGATGGGAGGTTTACCCCTGAGACTGTTTTGCGGCTACGCCAGAGATTGTGCCGACGAGACCATCGGCGTGGACTCCGAGTTTCTGAGTAGCGGGAGAATTTGGATTACCAGGGGCATGGGGGAGTAAGTCATATAGCATGCCAGATTGTGAATAGATTAAATCTAAATGCTGCGCACGACGAATGAATTGATCTTCTGTGACTGCACCGGATATGCCAATGTCTTTAGCTAGGGTTGGTAAGAGATATTTTCAAAACCAATTAGCTAGGAGATGATCCGAGATTGGCACTTTGACCAGCCTCCTCCTACGCCTCCATTCATGAATGTGATTAGAGATGTGGGTGGTGGTGTCTTGGCGCAGCGAGGTTAAATTTTCCATACCAATTTCAAATCCGATAGGTAATTGAAATTTTTTTAGAAATTCCATAGTTAAGGCACCAAAAGTATTGATGGTGGCGCGTGGTAATTCAATATACCACTTGGTAGCATTGCCGGTGAGAGTGAGGGGGAACAACCGAAGCCGGATACTATCATCCACCATGGAATTAGATACATACCATAGATGAAAGGTGGTGATGTGTGAAGCCGAATCCTCCCCTTGTTTCCCATCGAATTTTGGGATGTCAAACGGAATCTTATGTGGAACTGGAGGCCAGAGCGGGTTGTGATTGATGGGATAATTAGTTTTTTTATAGATATCGGGGATGTTTAGAGCTGCTAAAAATGGAAATTGTGTGTTTGCCCCCTAATCTAGCCAAGGAAGTATTGGCTGACTATTTGGACCATAGGATCTGCCTATCAACGTGTTACCAGTAGGATAAGTAGGACTTTGTTGGTAAAAATTTCCTATGGGTGGAGGTGTAGGGATATATGGTTATTGTCCGTAGGGTATATTTTATTGTGGGGCGAACGGTTGGTTTCCCCCAGGATAAAAGTGCCCCCCTTTTCCAGATGGATGTTGGGGTGGATTGGCCCATATGGACGCAATAGAGTCGGCCGGAGGCATGCTTCTCTGTGCATAATTAAGCAACGGCATGGATCCTGCACCGAGATTTAGACCACTTAAGGGAATAGTGTTAACAATAGGTTGTCCAGTTTTTCCTAATGATTGCAGGGGTAGCGAAATTTTCCCTGTTATTTGCGTGCTGGTGACACTGCCCCCTGGTATGGAAGCCAAGGTTTTTGAACTCAACAAAGGATTCCAACCAAAAGGGTTGCTAAAAGGAACTGAAGTAGTCCCACTCATGGGAGGGGGAATCGTGGGTCCCATTGTGGTCACCGTAGGAGTAGATCCCGAAGGACTCGAGGATCCACTGACAGTTGTGATGACTGTAGGGTTGGGAACAGGTAGAGGTTGGCTACTGGGGTTACCGATTATTGGTATAGAACTTACTACTGGTGGGGAGGGTGGTGGTGAACTTGGGTTGGTTGCCATTGGTACCTACCCCATAGGTGCCAGTTGTGAAATGGACGTTGGTGTGGCCGAAGACATTTCTTGCGGTGTAATCTGAACTATCACAGGTGCCAACAGATTAGTGAGTGGAGGATTGTAAGGAGGTACAATGCCTTCTATAAAATGGTCCTCTGGAAATTCAGTGTGATACGGGGCTATGTGAAAATTAGGGTTTGTCAATGGAGACTTATCTTCCGTGGAAGGCACGGGTTCACCAAGACTCAATTCTTCCTCCAGTGTCAAAGGAGGGAGACCTTGCTGTCATTGAGACAGACGGCAGTGGTCAAAAGACGCCACGGTGAACTATTTATTTTAAGAAAATTTTAATGATTTTTGATGTATTATAAAGTCTTAGTGACAGTAACCACACAGCTAAAAAATAAAAAAGAAACAAGAACTCTCTAAAGATCAATCAACAAGCAGCCAGAATAGGGTGCCCAGTCTGAGTACTACCATTTTCTGGAGATGAAACCCAGTATCACAATAGCATACAGAGAGGGTTGGTCGTAAGTACAGTTATGGTTACTCTAGAGCTTCGCCTGAACCTCAAACAATAGGTGTAAGTACTCTCGTGGAGACAAATACCCTCCTAAAGATCGAAGAGAGAGTAGGTCTGTCTGTTTTAGGTACCAGGACATCTCGTCCTAGTCACCTTCTGTAAGTCCCTAAAAATTTTGGCCACTAAGGATACCTCAAATAACAGACATCATCAGGGGGGTCACGGTCGTAGACAGCACGCTATATGGGCAGAACACCTAGATCCCCTATCTAGTTTCGACATCCCTGAAGGGAACCCCAATATATAGAATGCCCACTGAATGCACTTGAAGGCGGGCTACCTTCGCATGCACCCGAGTTTTGTCTCATGCTTATCTCCAGTAATGGAGTGGTCCTGATAATATGAGTGCAGTAGGATTTCTCTCATTAATGACTCTAGTTTCAAGTTTGGAGATCTTGGGTGATTTTCTCACTTTTCCTACCCCAAGATCCTACCCTGAACTACTGTTGTTGTGAGCTCAAAAAAATTTATATGATTGATTTTATTATCACTTGATTCTTAGTGTACTTTGATTATTAGTCTTGCAGAGGGGGAGTGGACGTATGAAATGTGATGAGACTCTGACTCAAAAAACCATGCAAAAATATGCTCTAAATATTCAATTCGATGAAGAGTATTTCTACAAGGATAGGTTTCCTTTCAACATCCATGCACCAAACATTCAAATAAAAAATCTCAACGTTAAATATTCATAAATCTATTTATCTCGTCTTAACAGTCTTTCAACCAAAAAATGTTTAGAATTAATTCAGCTAAGTTTAGAAAAATAAAAAAAAATAAAAATATATTCTCTTCAAAAAGTAGATGCGTTTGACATTAACCTTTCAAATGAGAGTAAAAAACAGGAATTCTAGCTGGTAAACAAGCACAAGGATCTAGCAAGAGAAGGTATTTTGATAGCCAATAACTTTACCACCAAAAGGAAACACAACATAGGTGTGAACAACAAATTTTTGGCTGGGTAACACACTGTATCTAAGCCTGGATCGCGTTAATGCAGAGATTAATGCACTGGTTCTAAGCCTAGACCACGTTATAACGCATTAGAAGACTAACAATGGCAGTGTTAGTCAGGGTGAAATTTTTCATATGGCTAAGCAGGGTCTGATCTGAACTCTGTGAGCTTTTGATATGTATACTAAGCATATAAACTGGTTAGAAGGATATGTGAACATAAGGAAAAAAAAAAAAAAAAGAGTGATATGAATAGTCCGAAAACTTGGGGTTTTTTCCCCAGTAGAATCTCCAATTCTACTATAGGGTAATATGCTTGGATAGTGGTTATCGAATATCCCTTTCTCGGCTTTCCGGTGCCCAAGGCAGACAGACAAATTAGCTGTATAGTTCACAAAGATACCGCATATATGTTCAATCTGATTTATATCAATTAGTAAAACGAGATGAGAGATTACCTCTTTTCTGATTCTAGATCCTTCGGCAAACACTGAGTAGCGAAGCAGAGATCCCCCTTTACTAGTTCTGAATTCGGGTCCTGCCATCAAACAAAGCACTCGTGTAATCTCTACCATAATATACTATTTATTAACTCAAATCATTATATAATAAACATAAAACAACACAGATCTAAGCCATTCATCTCATGTTATATTAACAATTGGAAAATAATGACAATATCAAAGCATAGAATGGAGAAAATAGATACAGTTCTATTGATTAATAAAAAGGAGGATTACAACTGTCGGTTGGACCAAGCTCTCCTCAGTCTTCCAATCTCCCTCTCTCTTTCCTTGTATGTGATGGTGATCAAGGTGGTAAGCTCTCAATGTCACTTCACCGATCCTCAACTACCATATAGTAACAATGTAACTCTGCTCCACATATATTCAAAAAACCTTCGACCTTGGACTAGTAACGCACAGCTCCATTTTATAGGAGATGGAGAGGGTAGATCTTTCCCAACTCTTTCAACCAGTTTGAAAAGGAAAAAACCAAGATGTTTCCTTAGCTTTACATGCTTTTGCCTTCCTTGAGAGTCTAGTTGCTTTTGGTAAGGCCTAATAAGAGGTTAGTGCATTTTAGTTTCTATTTTGTACTGACTCTCCATGAGAAAAAGCTATGTTTGCCAATCATTGTCCACGAGATTTTTCCTATTTTATGTTTAAACACAAGTAACGTTGCCCTCTGGGCCAACTAGAGCGTTGCCCTAGTCACTAACATGACCTTTACATGGATAAAAAGCGTTATAATGCAGCTTAGTAGTTCCTGGGGTGCGTTACCTTGGCAGAAATAGGTTTTGTCTAGGTCACTTTCTTTCTTCCATATTACCTTCTCCTCTGAGCTGATGAGGAGGTCATTTGTCCTGTAATAGGAAGGTAGTGATTTTAAAAACAAAAACTACTTCCCTTACAATATCACTAAAGAGTGAGAGGGAATAGCATATTTCCTTTCTTACTTTCACCATTCATGGTCCCAAACTAAAAACTTTAAGCCAAAAGAGAATCCATCCAAGTGGAAATGAACATTTAGAAATTCTCTACTTTAGTGGCTAAAATGAGCAAAGAAAGCCTATCTAGTAAAAGAAAAATTGTAGGAGCAAAGGCATGTCACTAAATATTGCATTCAACTCAGAAAGATAAATAAATTACAATAAAAAAATTAACTATATGCCATTTGTGCGGGTTATGTCTGCATGGTTATGGAAATGATTGTGTTTGTTTTTTCGATACCCGTAGGGGTGGCCCAAAAATATTTTAAGTTCTTAGGCCACACAAGGCCTTATTATAATGCAATCAAGCATATATATATATATATATATATATATATATATATATATATATATATATATATATATATATATATATATATATATATAACTTGATTGCATTATAATAAGGCCTTGTGTGGCCTAAGAACTTAAAATATTTTTACCAGAGTGGAAACAAATGAAAATTACAGAGAAAGAAAACCTGCAAACAACCAACAAGAATAGAAAAAAAAATAGTGGAGTCACCATTATTGTAGTAGGGAATTTAGAGAAATGGTGTCCCAGATTCCTTATTTCCATGGTTGTCACCTAAAAAGAGGACCACTATAAGAAGTTTTATGGGTTATATATAGAACCCAAATGCAATGTAATCAATGGGAAAACAAATCATGAATCATACACTTTGAACAATAACGAAAAATAAGAAAAATGAAAAATAGACTAAACACAAGGGAATAGAAAAATGTACTCTTTATGATGCTTCCAATATAAATTAATACACATGTACATGTTTCTTTTAATGTTGAGTGCAACCTGACTTGTACATTTTTGTATTATTTTTCCATAATAACACACGCTACAATTCACCCTGCGATAATGATTATCAAACTATGTGGTGGTTACAAGAAACCCTATAGGTGCATAAACATGGCTACTAAATGTTTTTTTGAAGTTCATTTATGTAAATCACCTATAAATTGTTGTCTTTGGGACACAAAATACTATTAGGATCAAAGAGAAATAAAAATTGAATATTTAGGGTGATCACACTAAACATTTCATGCTAGAAAAATGAAAATATTGTATCTTTGTTTTGTATTTTGAGACATAATTCATACAAATCTAAAATCTAACTATTGATTGTGAAAAATAAGTGATGGAACATTGGCCTTTGTTTTTATGTGGGAGATATGAATAAGTATAAATTATTACCGACCATTGGATGTCATTCATTAACAAATGATTACCAACCATTGGATTTCATTCATTAACCAATGATTACCGACCATTGATGTTTGTCATTAAAAAATGCAAGATGGCTCACAATTAATGTCAATGAGCATCAAGTAATCCTAGTACATAATATTAGGTATGAATAGAGGAGAGGGATTCCAGTCACCTGCAATATCGGGCAATCAGGGGAAATTGATTTATTCTCTTTGTCATCGGCAAGAGAACTTGTCATTGATGCATGAAAACTCAAAGGTATTAAAAGAAATCTATAGTGTTGAACCCAAATAATGTCTTGAGGTGGATGGGTCAAGACTTGTTATAAATACTATATTAATGCATCACACATCAACTAACACAACTATATAAAAAAAATTGAATGATTTTAGAGGACCGACAACGTGATGTTAAATTTATTGAGAACTTTTTCAACCAATAATTTGGTTTTCAAGAAAAGTTCTTGTCTAACTATACCAGTATCATGTTTTTCACAATTAGACTTATTTTCATCTTTACTATTTTATTTATTTATTCTCTTACATTACCCTACTTTAATGAAAAATGAAGCTTTTTCTCAAGTGTAGGAGTGTTTCTAGTGAATCCATGTGCACGACAAGATTAAAAATGTACTCATATTCAAATTTGAAGAATTTTCTTTGATGAATACAAGAATATGAGGAACCAACTACTTTGATTGATATGGTTCCAGTAATGTTGAATGATGGAGGAATATAATGACTCATAGAAATTTGGAACAAAATTTCAATGTGATCTTTCTATACCTAGTTTTCTAGTTCAATAGAAATGCCTAACATCTCATCCTTTTTCATTCCATACAGATATTCCTTTGTTATGTAATGCATATATTCTAAGGTTTTTTGACTGCTCTCTTAAATGCATAAAGGATCTTATGATAGAAATGAAAGAACTGTGCATCGAAACTTATTTATTTCATGGGGTGGAAGAGGGATCTCGACTTATTGAGAGAAGAAGAGGTTACTCCTTCAGAGAAGGATGTTTATATACACCGTTGAAATTACTATTTTCCTCCCCTCCTTACTCTACTCGACCAAGTTTACAATGATTAACCGAAAGGTTAAAATTGACTAGAGTAGGCAGTACTAGTTAAAATTCAAACATTGTGATTTCACTATGATCTTCTTCGACAAGGAACATACTTTCCATCAGAGTATCATAAATTTAAAAGAATGCAATATTTACGCAAAGAGAGGGAATAAATAGAAAAACAAGTGTTGGTGGTAGCACAACTTCCTCTTGGATTTCATCGAGCTCACTTCAGAAGCCAAACATGGTCTCATGCGGAAACTAACCTATAACTGGAAAAAAAAAAAAAACAGAACGGAAAAAAAAAATGAATGTAAAGAAAATCAAAGAAAACAACATAGAAATTAAAACACTACTCCTACTCCTAACCTAAACATAGCATAGGCCAAAGTCACGTGAAATGACACTTCCAATGGATCCATTGACACATTGGTTGGCCTATGTGGGCGAGGGAATGCATGTTGAGAAAGATATATAAGAAAATCAGAAAACAAGAAAGATAAGACAATGTAGACCAAAACGTTTGAAGTTTGAATATACTTGTAGAAAAGTAAGAGTAGAAAATGCATGAAATATAATCTGCGGGTGTATCATGGTGTCGTGATACACTCTAAGGAAAATACTTACAAACACAAACTTTCGAACAATGAAGGTGAGTGAACATAAATAAAGAAGAATTTTTTTCGTTTTTCCACAGTGCTCGCTACATATGACTCCTCCAATGACTGAGCGATAGGATCATGTAACAAAGATGGAGGATGTGAAAATTGTAAAATAGATTGTTTTTCAATATGTTCAATAGAGTGATGAGGAGCCTTAAAATATTGAACATTCTTCTGATCAGAAGTGGAACTAACCTCAAGGATACGAGAACTTGAAATAACCATCAGCTTAGGCTGAAGTGCCTCGACATCTTAAGGAAGATCCAACTCATCGGAAGGTAGATCATAAGAGGTTGATGGATTTGGAAAAACAACAACGAAAGAATCATAATCATGAGCTATTAATCAATAAAAATTTCACGACATCCGCGATTAAAAATTTCAAAATTACAAATGGAGGCATCCTCATTATCTGATGAATCGTATATAGGGGAAGATTGAAAATGAAAGATTGCACCCTCTAAATTTTTAGAATGGAAATATGAGAGATTAGAAGGATCAAGAGTATAATGTTCATCCTCTCTGCATTTAGATTAAAAACTGACACCCCACATATTCTTTGAATGATCGGAAGCAGTAACATGATCAGAAACTAAATTTTCACAAGATTCAATCAAAATGACAGAACCATGGAAAATGTCAAAATGGTGTGGGAGACGTGTAGAAGGAAGAAAGTCATCATCCATCGTAGATTATTGTTCAATTATGGGCTCCCACACGTAATCATCGCAAATGATATAGTTGTCTTCTCAACACCAACTCCATCCAACACTTGATCCTTGTGAAAATTGCAAAAACGGTCTAAAATAGGTGAACACGAAAACTCACAATCCGGAGGATCGGAGGGACCAAAGGATGGAGGACGAGGAGATAATACTTTATCATTACGATTATACTCATAGTCCAAACCTACATTGAAATTGTGATCATGTGGGGTGGGAGAAGATGGTGGTAGATCAACTAATAAATTCTCAATTTTTCCCACCTCAACCTACAGAACTAGAGGTATTTGATAAGAAGGGGATGGAGGGTCAGTTGGAACAGCAACCTTGTCCGTCGCAGATTTAGAATCTCTAACACTAAGGTATGATGGGAGTGGTTCAAAAGATTATAACTCGTGCGGGTTTTCTAAAATTTGAACAATATATTGAAATCTTCCTAACAAGAAATTGCAATCAAATTCATCTTTCAAAAATTCAAAGCACAAATGCATTGAACAATTGTGAAAATGGTGTAGTGATTCATGAGGTGATTTTTGCAATTCTAATAGTTTCTTACACAGACGTTTACAAACATTTCAAAAGTGCAAAACAGTTTTATAACAAGATGTTCAAAAGAGTGTATGGAACCATCAGTCATTGTGTGACACCATTTCTTTACATGCCCTTTAAACATGAAAATGAACAACCTACCACCAACATCCTCACAGTGGATTTTGTGCTCTATGTAAAATTCAAGAAAATGAGTAGTATGCTCATATAATGTGGTTTCACCCTCGCCATCAAATTTCAGAGTTGACAATTCATCAATGATATTTTTCAGAAATTGGAATTTCCATTTCTAGTAAAACATGTCAGGAGTATGATTTGGGAATAAGTCATTAGATAAGTACGGAAATTCAAAACAAACTTCAAGGGCTCATCTTTTCATCTGGCCCTCCTTCTAGCACCATAAATTTTGACGGTGTTGGACCCACCAACATTTAAGGGATCTCCCCAATATGAATTCCCAACTAGAACTCACACCATTTGGAGTACGAGTCCCCACAGTGGGATGTTAATGATCTACCTTTGTTTGCAAAATGCATAGAGTGGTGCACAGTGTCCTTGGTGAGAACAAGTGTGTGACCCTACGAAGAGTCAATTGTGACTGGAAGCATGTAATAGTACACAGCTTAGAAGGAACACAAGAGAAAAATCATATCAGGCAAACTAACATGCATAATAGTCCAAAATTTAAGGTGACAGATTAATCCACCAACACGCGTTCAACAAGATACATACAAACGAAAACAAAGTAGTCCATAAGAATATGCATAAGTTAAATAACATATGTTGCAAATACAACAAGAGTAGTCCTACTATATCCACAACATATGCATGAAAGTGTGTCGACTCTGATTTTTATTAAAAGTGATAGTTCCAAACATACATACAACATTTGACAAGCCACTTGCCTCAATAGTGGAACCTCAAGTCTACAACAATTTCTCCTCCAAAGAATTATACTCCCTCTACACTACGGAGAATCCAATGCTCACACAAAACTCCCAAGCTCTCCCTAAGCCTACGCCTAGCCAAAATCTTAGCTCCCGAAATCCTATTACATGAGTTATGCAGATATATTTATAACAAAGGGGGGTGAATCTTGGCATGCCCCATTTGTGACTCTTGGACTCCCCTCATGACTCCTCAACTTCTTTACAAATAACTCATTACATAACAATATGACTCTTCACATTCCAACATGGACACTTGGAATTTCACTTTTACAATAATATTACATTTTACACTCATAACCATATATGACAAAATAGGGTAGAGAAAAATTGACAACCTAACAAGACAAAACACTATGATGTTGGATTTTGGGTGAAGTCAAGTTGGGCAACTTCGACTTAATGCTTCTCATTCACATATTTATTCCAGCTCATTATTGTTCGATGGTATCCCCAAACTGTGTGATGGTGTCAAGCTAGAGGCAGACTCTTGCCTCCATAGCATCCGAGTAAAATGTCTTGGAGTCGGTCTAAACCTATTTCTCAATCAAGAGAAACATTTTTCTGATCTAAACAGGACTATTGATGTAGTTCTGCATGTTTTTTCTATTCAACTCTAAGTCCTATTGGGTGGCAATCTATCTCAGCTACTCCAAGTATTGATCGATCTCCTACCTAACTTGATGTTTGTGTTTAGCCTCGGTGAGTGTGCCGACTAATGGTATCTTGTGGGTTCTCACCATGAAATCCAAATTTTTATATATACATACATATGATGCCTGAATATTTCCAATGAATGAGGTGAGTTTCTTGTTGTTCTAGATCAACATCTGAACTCTCACTTTCTCCAACTCTGCCTATAGCTTCATTTTCTTAACCAGGGTAAGCAATGCCTGTGAAAATTCCTCAATCGGAATCCCTACTGAAGAAATTTATATTATTTCTTCTACTTTTTAATTCTGAATCAAGTTATTTATAGTGTTACACGGTAAACATTGAAATAAATTATACTGCAACCTTCAAAACATAAAAAATATTGTAGAAAGAAATATTGAGCAGAAAAGAAATAAACACACAGAATGAACAACGTTGTTTTTGGACAATGTCCTGGGAAAAACCCAAAGTGGTAAAACCAGTGCAGCTGCTAAGGTTTTGGTATTATGCAATAGTTTTCTAAATAAAAATATTTAGATTACCAAACTAGAAATCTAATACAGATAACAAAATATGGCAAAGAGATAGTGAGAAATTATATCACACTGTTACTATAGATCTAACATTGATCCAGCCTTTGAATGGCTAGCCCCACTTTGCCTTTGTGAAGTCTCTATGATTTCACTACATTGTCTCTACCTCACAGCATCTAAGAACTGCATCACCCCTTTTGATGATCGATTTTCCAACTGGAAACTTGGTTCTTTGGCCCTCTGGAAACTTGGTTCTTTGGCCCTCCGGTCTCACACCCAGCTCCCAGAACTAGATCGTGACTGCACCTTAGCAAAACTACGAATCTCCTTAGAGGCTTTGTGTTGCCTCAACGTAGATCTATGCAACCTCATTGAACTTCTTGATGCCTCCTTTACAATGTATTCAACATATCAGAAAAAATTCCTTCGGCAAATTATCCTTGCCCCTCACTGCAAGAAATATTATTGATCTCTCTCTGGCAACTCTTGTAGCTGCTCTCTTGAGAATTAGATCTCTTGATCTCTCATTTGATATGTTCTACAAATTAAAATCGACCTCCTTCTTATAATCTATCATTGACATATCAACGGCCAAGATTAAAACAAGGCTAAGATTATCTTGGACTCGGTCCTCGTCTTCATCTAGAATATTCACACCTGATCTAATTACTAAATTTTAATTATTTCCTTTTCCTAATTTTAGACTTAGGAATCAATTATAATAATTAATTATTTTAATTAAATCCTCTCAGGGTGGAATTTCCCAAAATTATTTTTTGGTGCATGTGTCTTAGAATCTCTACAAAACATTGAGGCTAGAGCACATCTGATGCTACAAAATTCAACACTCCCTCTTAGCGAGGAATGTGCTCTAGTAATTCAACCTCCTGAAGCATCACTTTGATCATGTACCACCTCTTGTTGTGTTTCATCTGTGTTGATTTTGACCCTGCATGCTACTTCTAATTACTGCATCTGCACTGCAACATCTGTAATGGTCTCTCGTCTACTGCTGCTGCAACTAAGAGATGTCCATAAATTGAACCAATTATGTTCATATTGATGCATCTGTCAACTAAATTTTGACTGCTACTAGCCTCTGCACTATCATTGAAGCCTCTGTGCTATTGTTGACTTTGCATTGTGCCAACTGTACTGTTGCCAACTCTTCTCTACGTTTTTGAGTTCCTAACGCTATTAACCACTGCATATGTCACTCTAGCACCTAATTCCACCATCTGTCACTGGTCCATCTTACTAATGTTATTATGGGCTCCCATAGCAATTTGATGATCCAAGAGGTAGAATCCTCAAGGATCCTACCCATCTTGTAGCTCTTTGAGGCTACAAAAAAAAATCACCCCATCTCTTCCCTAGAGGTATATGGGAAATCATGGAAAACTCCTCCTCCAATATGGAGGAAAGCCTATCTATCTAAGAGGAGGAACCCTGCCAATATGTCTTCTCTTCTTTTTCCTTCTTCCAAATAGGAAACTAAGAGATGAAGTGGCCCATATCACCACATCGAAAGCACTTGATCTTCAAAATATCCTTCTTTCTCCTGCACTACTCCTGCTGCCCCTTTGATGTGAGGGTTTCGTTTTCCTCTTCCTTCTCAATATTCATACCACTGTTGCTACTACCACTTATGGTGCCCTTCACCAAATCACGCCTCATATCCTCTTATTGTAGATTATCCCAACTCTCTCCCAATCTGGAAACTTCTCTCTACCCAAGATACACTGGACAAAGACTTGCCACTCCTCAAAAACAATATTAAGGGCTATCCATACAAACTCTGTAGCCTGAGGATGATCCCATAGCAACCAGCTGATCTTAGGTATCTTGAAGTCTCATTAGGAAGGGATATATACACTCCCCCTTCTGCATCCTAGTCAGCATTAGCTTCTCCTCCAAGTACATCTTTCATTTCTCAGAAGATCCTTGATACAGAGTGGCCAATTTATATGACATTTCTTTGGTTATTTCCTTTCCCGCAATGTGAAAAACTACATTATCCCTCACTCCATCGAGTATCAATCTCTTGGCCTTGCCATTTCCTTCTTCTAGGACTTTAGTTGATCTGCGTCCATCGGTACAACTACAACTGAACTGACATAAATATTGAGATCATACTCATTTAGAAGGAAGGTTACCCTAGCCTTCTAGATCATGTAGTTGGATGCACCATCCAACCAATCTTGATCCCTCAACCCAGAAGATTCCATCACGCCAAACAATTTTTGAACTACCTCCTATCTCCTTTGTGTGGCTATTGACTGGCTATATGCACTCCTTACTGGAGTAAGTAGATATGATCATGGCTATTGTTTCTCGGTAGTGAGAAATTGAATTCCTTGGTTGGGTATTCTCTGAGGAATAAATTCCCTCAGTATATGCTCTTATTTCCTTTTTTGATGCATTTCTGTCCCAAAAAACTGCTGCAGAAACCGTGCCCCAATTGAAGATATACTCTGCTCTCAATATGTTGCATTGCTCCCTCTACCTTTGGAAAATCTCAATCCAGAAAATATTCTTCTCTATCGACTCTCTCAGAGAAATAATTTTCTACAAAAAATTTCCCTCCTTGCTATTGATTGCGCATCCCCTCTGGGTTTCAATCTAATGCCTACGCAGTCTTTTCAAAATCCCTATTCTTCTCTGCATTGGGCTCTTCTCTGCTTCACCTACACTCTGATACCACGTGAAAATTCCTCAATTAGAATCCCTACTACAGCAACTGATATTATTTATTCTACTTGTTAATTATGAATCAAGTTATTTATGGTGTTACCAAGTAAACATAGAAATAAATTCTACTGCATCCTTCACAACATGAAAAATATTTCAGAAAGAAATATTGAGCAGGAAATAAATAAACACACACAATGAACACCATTTTTTTTAGACAAAGTCCCCAGAAAAACCCAATGTGGGAAAACCGGTGCAAGAGCTGAGTGTTTTTATATTATTCAGTGGTTTTATGAATACAAATATTTGAATGCCCAAACCAACAATCCGATACAGAGAACAAAAATTGGAAAAGAGATAGTGAGAAATTATCTCACACTGTTATTGGAGATCTAACACTGATCCATCCTCTGAATGGCGAGCCCCACGTTGCTTTGCACAATCACTGTGTTGTCTCTAAGTCACAACCTTTAGGAACTACATCACCCCTCTAGCTAATTGATTTTCTGACTAGAAACTCGAATCTCTAGCCCTCTGATATCACACCTAAGATCCAGGCACTAGATCACGACTACTCCTCAGCAAAACTGTGGATCTCCTCAGAGGCTCTGCATTGCCTTAGCGTAGCTCTGTATAACCTCTCTGAACTTCTCGATTCCTCCTCTGGGATGTATTCACTGGATCGGGAAAACTTCCTCCAAAAAACTATAATTTCCCCTCACTGCAAGAAATCTTCTCGATCACTCTCTGGAAACTGTTATTGTTGATCTCTTGAGAATTTGATTGATCTCTCATTCGATGTGTTCTAAAAATTCCCATCGAGCTCCTTCTTATAATCTCTCATTGACATATCAATGGATAAGATTAAAACATAATCAAAGGCTAAGATTAGCTTGGACTCGATCCTCATCTTCATCTAGAAGATTCACCCCCGATCTAATTTTTTAGCATAAGAAGTCACTCCTTGACTGCTTGAGTAATCCTTACACATCATAGTTCATTTCAAATTTTAAAGGGGTTGTTTGAGTGGTGGGATGGCTTTCTCAAGTATTTTAAAATTATTTTATGTTCTTTAATACTTTCATGTATTTGGCAAGTTGTGGCAAGTATAAATTGTGTGGGTAAAAGATATTATAGGGAGTAGAGAGTACAAGTGGAAGAAGATGAATAGTTGGTACCTATTTCATGAATTATTCCTATCCTAAATTTGTCACATAACTATGATGATGACTCTTTACACAAACTTTTTTTATGCAAAGTAAAACAACATTCAAAAAATAGATTGCATGTGTAAATTATTCCACAAATCCTTTATGAAATCTTCACTAACAAGTTCTATTACACACATATAATTTGGAGAAAACTGAAAGCAAATAATTTACTGTTAAATCCTTTAACAGCTTCTCACTCGCACTTTACTAGTTGTTGCAATTCATATTTTAGCATAAATTAACAAAGAAATGAGACACACCACACATTAGATTTTCCTTGAATCACAAAATCCTTCAACATGAAGCAAAAAGGATTTTTTATTATATTTAGTCTTCAAGTAGACTAACATCCAACATGGAAATATTAATTACGAGTGGCATATATAGCAAGAGAGGAACCAACTCCATCTCTTCTAAAAAGAAGGAAACATTAATTCTAACATAACTTAGGTGTCAAAAGACATTACAGCCTTATCTCATAGAAATCTAACAGAAAGGACATATGGAGAAAGAAGAAGAGAAGAAATATAGGCTAGAATGCTGAGTCTAATGTCATGCTACCCCTTTTTCTGTTGATTTATATCCTTGTGTCTCAGGTCTTTAATAACCATGTATTTCCATTTAATAAGACCTCCAACAACCTCATAAGCACCTCTCACTGTCACTTGTATTATCCATTTGGTTATGGGTTCTTATCCATCCTTAATTGGCTCGGAAAAACTTGATGACACATGTCAAAATTCATTTAAAACAAGTGTTGCCGGAAATTCTGGTAAAAACCTTAACTGTGCAAAATCTGGAATGCTACCAAAAATTTTGATAGTGCCCTATTTATTTTTCAAATTACATAGAAAATGCTAAAAATTATGTGCAGACTTGTACTCTATGACACCTAGGTTGTTGTTCAAAATTTTTAACTGAAAAGAAAAAAAGGTACTTGCATCAAAAACCTTTTTTACCTTTCCTCTATGTGTGTTGCAGCTTCAACCGGTTTATCTAAGTCAGTTTTGTTGTTAGCAGCTGATGTTCTGGATCTGGTTGCTCTTGTAGTTGCCTCCTTGACAGTTTCTTTGTCCTCCTTAGAACCCTTTTGTGTTTTTCTTCTCTTTGAGGGAGTGTTGTTCTGAAGGGGTTATGTTTTTGCTTTTCTTCATGGATTTTTCTATTTTTGAACCTTTAGATTTAGAACCTTGGACTTAAGCCTAAACTTATTGATGCCTCTTCTGTGCCTCTTTCTGGTGCTAGCAATAGGTTTAGATTCTTCTTTCTTATTTTTACTATTGATGTCATATCTAGCATCCTTAACGAGTTCTTCATCTAATTGTGTAGGTTGATTCTTTCTGCAACCTTTTCTAAATATGTGCTTCTAGAATTTCTGGTAGCACCTGCGCATTTGATTTATCTGTTGTTGTAGAACTTCCTCTTCTGGCTCTAGTGTAGACATTAGGAAATGGAGGAACATGGGGCACTATTTTCATAGATTTTGGTTTTCTTGCGGAGCTCTCTCTCTTTTCCACTTTTCTCTCAGCTTTAACTGCAGAAACCTTTTGTTTTTTTCTCTTTTCCTTCTTATGAATGTTTTCTTTTTGGACCTTTCTCTTTTTTCTTCTCTTTGCAGGCTGAGGGTTTGGTTGTGAAAATTGAGGTGCAGGTGCAGGTTGGCCTGCCCTGTAGAATAAAAACTAGTCCCAAGTATGGTTTATCTTTCCCAACTCTTCTTCAACTATAACTTTGATCAAAGCTTGATGGTACAAGCTATACTCAGAAACATCAATGTGAGTCTGAACATCTTGATCAAGATTTTGAACAAGAAAAATTGCAGATTCAATGTCTTCATCCCTACAATATGAAAAATAAACCTCATGTGATAGAGGAATATCATTGATTGCAGAATCCGGATTATCCACAGTATCATAAAACAATGCTCGATGTTTCGAATCCCAACAGGGATCCATCTTCACCTGGCATCTGTATTCTTGGGTATAGGGTATAAGGAAAGAGAAATCATAAAAGCCATAAACAGAGGAAAAATTATTGTCATATCCAAGAGATGCGAGGATCCTCAAGAGAACGGTGGAAGGTTTTTTCTGCCATACATTAAAGGTGAAGAGCCGATAATATATTTTATAATTTTCTCAGCCCTTCACTTTTATAGCTTGACCTTTTGCAACATTCTTTCATTCTTCATTCATTTCTCATCCTAAATATGGATCCCCGTTGGGATTCGAAACGTCGACCATTGTTTTATGATACTATGGATAATCTGGATTCTACAATCAACGAAAACCACAGAAGTTTGAAAACCATAAGGAATATCATTGTATACCTCCTTTGACATGTGAGGTATATCTTGATAAGCTTGATAGCCTCTGCCCAGTCATTATTAAGGCAGTTACTTGGGATGCCTTTTTGCCCAATATTGATCTCTATGAGCATCTTTGAGGAAGCTGTTGAGATCACCTCTTGTAATAACTTGTCCCTTGAACCACCTTTCTCCTTCTTGAGGAAGGTTAAAGGCTTCAGCAATGGAGCCTTCAGAAACCTGCAAAGCGAGGCCATAAACTATAGATCTTCCTATCCATTAAAAGAGTTAGCAAAATCTTGAGCAACTCCTGAATGAGAGCTCTCTGACCTCATACAAAGAGGACACCACCCTAACTACATAAAAAAAATTCTTACCCTCAAATTGGCATCAACCAAATCTTCACCATGTGGTTCTCTTCGATTTATCTTACCACATGTTTTAGTCATCTCCAAAAAAATAAATGCCTATGTCTCCTGCAACTAATAGGTGGCAGAGTAGGAAGAGTTTTACCTTACAGGTGTGCCTTGTATTCACCTATGGAATCTTTTCTGAAATCTAGACTCATTCTCAAAGTATGACTCTTAGCAATTCGAATCCCGAAAACTAAAACATCGAATGACATTCTCCTGATTTTTAGGTGGTTTTAAAACTAAAACTTGGTCCATCACCCCATGAAAATCATCTTCCATCATTGAAAAAATTCCTCACCATGATGTGCAACATGTGATACACCATCACCAACTTCAGTTGGTTGCATTTTCCGTATGAGAGCTCTAGATGGATTGTGGCAAGTGTGTTCATGGCTTGCATTCACCTCCATAGTCTTTTTTGTTTATTGGCCAGAATTTCCAGCAGCATTGTTATGTATCTAGCCAAATGGTTATGGTGCGTAGTGTGATAACCAGGATCTCCTTGATTCAGAAAAACACTTACCTATATACATGTATGACTAACTTGGCGTTGACAGACATGATGAGTAACGGTTCAGTCCATAACTGCGGATGACACAAGTGGCTCAACGTATATAACGACTTGACTTTAGCTAACTGACTGTAATATGACACCTATCATTAAATCTAAAAATATTTAAAAAATATTTAGGGCGTATTTACACTATGACATGTGGTTTAACTAAAGCGGACGTGCTTTTTCATTTTATTTTAAAAAACAGAGTATGCTTCCTGAAATTCCAGCAGCATCAGAATAAAAATAAAAAAGACATAAATAGGAAAATAAAAGACTATCCAAAAGGCAAAAAACTGTTGCTTCCAGAAATTCTGGTAGCGACCAAAAAAAAAAAAAAAAATTAATTTATTGAACTTTAATTCTAAAAATAAAACTATGGGATGGACTCATGACTTAGCAATAAACTATGCTAACATTGGCTCCACAGGGGATAGAGATCTCCCTGTGAGGCTCTAAGAATATTTTGTAGATTCAGTTCCTCGTCATTAGGATATGGAGTCTTATTATGAAACACACTTGTATTTACAGTGAGCTTAGACTACTAACAGCCTTAGTAAAATAATTTTTTGAGAAAGCGCCCATTGAATGGGCCTCCAAACAATTTTGTTCCATCAATATTTTGTAACTCAAAATTGTTGTTCCGCATAATGTTTAATATTCTAAAAGGACCAAGCCACAAAGCATCAAATTTGGAATGCTTACCTGAATCTTGATGTTGTGCATCCCACTTCAACACTAGATCTCCAATCTGAAAATATTCTTTTTTAGTTCCTCTGTTATGAAAAATTATGAATTATGGATAAATAAAATTCCCTAAATGTGGTGCTATGCATTTATAACAACAGATCAAAGACATTGTAGACACTTTCTCTAAGAGTAAATAAACACACAGAAAGATAGAGGAACCTACTTGTGATCCAAGCGCTTCCTATTCTCCTTCTGTCACTTTTACTGTAGCTTCCAATCCAACTTAGATTGCCAAACTAGTTCCTGCAAGTATAAACACTAAACAACAAAGAGATTGCAATATACATATGCCTATTTATCTTAATCAGTTAAATTGATTGAACATGAAATATATATATCAGTTAAGATTCCATCATATGAGAAATAGAAACATAAATAGATACATATATTGGAAAATGAACAACAATATTTAATAATGAGTAGAAGGGGGAGGTTACAACCAATGACTGATTTGATGTCACCAGCTCCAGCATCATCCCAACCTCATCACAATCAACATCTCACCAGTAGCATATCACTTCTATCACTCTCTCAATTGAGAATCCAACAACATTTCTTTACCAAAATTCTTCCTTCCCTAGTACTAGGATCTGTGCTCAATTTATAGGGAAACTGATGGTATTTTCTCAATCAATGACTTTCTAATAATATGCAAGACATGTTTCCAAGATTAGAGGTGTTAGATGGAAACATGGATTCGGTGTTTGACACATATGGACTCTTCTAGAAGGCACTGGCCATGTGGAGATTTCGAAATAATGAGAATTTCACTCCCATTTGACCAATGCACACTTGAATGTCGGGAAGTGCATTCCAGTGCACCCTTGAATGGAGGGAGCTGCATATGCAACTTAGTTAGTCCCTTGAGAGGCAGCGTTGGTGAGCTCATAGGAGATACAATGTATACTTCAAACCTTGGAAACCTTGCAATAGAATTCATGAATGGTTTTTTCTTGTCTTAGGGAATGTAGCAACCAAAATGATAGGGGATGATAGACCCTATTTCATTGGTCCCAGGAATGATGTACAGTTTGAACAGGTCATGGGGGATGATGCCCAAATTGACCTATAACAGATGCCCCCTAAAGCATGAAGTCAGAATAATAACAATATTTTTTGAATGAGATGCTTTACGATGTGATGGGCTGGAAATAAAGTGGATTGGCGACCTGCATCGATCTTACAATACATTACATCATGATATTTCCTCTTGATCACGAATTTCTAAGGGAGGCATTCCCATGCTCAGCACATAAACTACACATAAACTATCTAATAACATGTACATAGTGCATAAACTCATCTACATTGGAATGTTTCCTAATACAGACTTGCCTACAAATATAGGCCCATGTTTGGATGACGATCTATATGTAAGGTCACCGTACAAATGATGTGTATAAAAATCCTAAAATTGCAACCCGGATGGCTGAAACTAGATCCATGGTCTTCTTATCTCATTCACTCGACCGTTCGAGTACAAGTCTAGCCATGCGAATATATGATTTGTAGTCGAACATGGTAAGACATCATTTGATTACTAGCCAATGATGTGAGTTGTTAACAAACGTGAGAGAACCACCATTGATGTTAATGGCCCTCAAGGTAACGCAGTACATTTTGTAAGGCGTGAATAGATGATTTGATGTCGAACGCCAAACAAAATATTTCATTCAAAAGTCTGGAAGAGAGGATCTTTTCGATGTTGTAACAGGCCTCATGATACTAGAAGATGATGTTTCTAAGTAAACTTCCTAGATGATGATTCGATGTCGACAGGAAGCCATTTTATCGCGAAATATGAGTTACTGATTGCAGAGACAAAATGTGACTTGATATAGCAATGTTGAGGGATTACTGTCGTGAGAATAAATGTTTATGAGTATTGCAGAAGGATGAGTATTCACTGGATGAATTTACTTGAACATATCAGAAATACTGAGATGAGTTGGCAGCATTGACCCAAATTCAAAGTGAAGGTATGAATGAAGCTTCAAGAATATTACCCAACCCAAACAGTCACGATGATGGAGTGAAGTGTCATGTTCAAGAGCGACTTGCTACCGTAAAATTTCTATTCACTTTCCCAAACAGGGAAAATTTTAAGGATGGAAAATTATCTTGAAGTTTAAAAATTTGGCGAATCTCATTAGTCCCTAATATGAAAAATATAAAATGTTTATTGATGTATTTGTAAAATTATTCAAATTTATAATGAAATTATATATATTTTCTATATAATTTTGGCGATTTTAAAGGTAAAATAATTTTATACTCTAAAATTTGGGCAAATCATTTTTATAAAAAAATGGAAATTGGCGAATCTTTTTTTTTTTTTAAACCATGGAAAATTAGCCCATCTGCGAATATTAGCCCCTAAAATTTTCCATGTTCCCAAATTTTCCCTGGTCATTTGTAGACCAGTACCTCTTTACTTTTTAACAAGCTTGAGGATGCTAACATATGCTTGATCTATAATTCAACCCTTCGGGCGAACAATGTATCGCTATTTAATAATTTAACGAGTCTAGCGATGAATTAAACTCGATTCTTTCCATGATCGACAAGTCCGTCGCTATTTTATGTTTTAACGATCCTAATGAAAATTACATCTTGGTCCCCTTCATATTTAGAGAGTTTAAAAAGAGGAAAAAAGACAACTCCATAAGTACCTTTTCGTAAAGTTGTCGCTCAGATCCGAAAAAGTGTAAAATAATATCTGAGAGAAAATCCTAGTCATGTTCGACTAAGGCATTTATTTTTCATAAATAATCTATCTCAATCCAGAAAAGGGTTAAACTTATACTGAGTATATATCAATTCATTTACTTTTACGAGCTCGAAAATACAAGTGCTTGGCAATCTTTTCACATTATCAGAGTTTGAAAAGAGCTAAAAGAAGACTCCAGGGGTTTCTTTTTCATTGTTATTGAAGCTCGAAAAAGAGATAAAAGTGCACTTCAAGTCCTTTTTCATTTTCATCAAAGCTCAAAAAATAAGGATAAAAGTATGCTTTGTGTTCAAATCATTCTTGAAATAAATGTGCATGACTAATATGCTCATCAATTTCAAACCTGTTCAAAACAACATCAAATGGATTAAAAATACTTTTTTCATGATAAAAATTGAATAAAACCATAGTCATAGTAATAAATATGATTTTCAAATAATAAAATGACTAATTAAAAGAGTTTTACTATTCATTTTTACCATTTGAAAGTTATCATTTTCATTTTGAAGCTCTGAACCTGTTTTTTCCACCGAACTTCAGCTGTTGCGATCGATTCTGTGGACGGTTTTCATCGTCGTTTGATCCAGGTTGGTGCCATAAACCCCCTCCTTCTTTCAGTAGTCATTTCATTGCAATTTTTATGGATTTTGGCCTCTTAGGGTAAATCATTTTTCAAAAGAGGGCAACGCACCCTTGAGCATCGAAAATTGTGTTGGAATACACCCAAAATGAAGCTCGGGTGCATATGCAATGCACTATCTTATGGTTATGTTTCAAGGATTCATCAGACTAGAATGAAAATTACATGGAGAGAAAGGGAGAATGAAGAAAAAAACATGATTTCCCTTAATTATCCGGGTACTGTAAGAGCCCTCGGGGATTATGGGTTATTAAAGTACTTACGCTTATCAAGTATGAGGCAAAAAATGGAACTTTTGGAGTTCCTTGTTCATGCATGGGATTCGGAAATTGAGGCATTTCACATTAGGAACAAAGTGGTTCCAATTACAATGGAGGACATCCATTTTCTGACAAGCTTTTCAAGGAGAGGCCTACCCATTTCTCTCTCAGTATCCGCTCTCAGAGGAGAGACAGTAAGAGACTATATTTTCCATTATTTCTACCCAGGGGTAGAGCCTAGAAAGGATGTGAAAATAAACATTAGTGATGTTTGTGATGTTCCATTGAGAACCATATTATTCATGATCGCAATGCTTTCTGGTACTGCTACACTACATGTAGCGAACAGATCTTATATGCAGTATGCGCTAGAGTGCATGGAACCAATAGTTTTCAACTCGACTGAAGTTGTACTCTCTCAAATGAAAGAAAAACTAAGCAATGAAAAGCGAGGAAGGAAGAAAAACTTCAAATATGGTTCAATCCTCATTTCTTTTACCTTAAAGCGGATTCCACTAATGCAACCTCAGCATGTGACACTGGGTGTTTCTAACCCTAGAGATCCAAGGATGGAGAGATGGGTAGAACTGATGGCTAGAAATGCAGGCCAATTGTCCATTGTGTTCTCTACTGCATTCTTCACCTAGTTTAGGCGACAAATTATCTCCATCGGTGAGTATGCAATGTAGGCGTCGATTTCTAAGGAGATCCAGACTTAGATTTACCAGAAATAAGACTCCAATAAGATAGCTAAGAATATGGTTAAAATTACTGCAATCGATAAGAATGTTTTAACCATGTTTTTTTTATTTTTCTAAGGTTTATACTGCGTAGGATAGCTAATCGATAGCATGTTACCATGAGCATCACTAGTTTACTTTTGACATGTTGCATACATTTTGAGGTCAGATGACCAATGTGTCTTGGACACAAATTTTTGTAAAAACCTATAACTATATATCTATTTGATTTCAGTGTTTTCCTATGTTTATTTCACAATCCTATTCAATTATGTGAATGTATCTTTACATGTGTTGAAAAAGTCTGTTTATAACATAATTCGCTAAAGAATCAGTCAACATGTTCAAGTTTCTGGAAATGTGTTGATATTGAATGAAATCAAAATGTCTTTCCAAAATTCGAACTCTTAGGAACAAATGATGCAGTGTTGGATTTCTAACAGTATAAACACTAGTAAGTTTTAATACCACAAGTTGTGATTCTAACCTTATGATGATGCGGTTAATACCAAATGAAATGGCATCAGGGAGAAGTTTGATCAATGTGCTATACTGAGTGATATTGTATGTAGATCGACCGATACAAATCCCTTAAAAACTCACTAACTCGTCGTTCGAAGCAAAAATAGCCCATGCTGCAGAGGATAGATTTTGTGTACTACGACTAGCACCATCAGCATACCCAACAAACGGTTCCAAAGATTCAAACATCTGCGATGAAATGTAAAGCGGATTACTAACGTTAAGAAAACTCTAAAAAACAAACTAAGACAGTGAATGCAAATCAACAACATATATATACAATATAATACAAAAAATTACTACACTCATGATTAATCATAGTAACGTTTCAGATACAACCCATTTTTAGGCTGCACCAACGGAATTCCATCGTAATCTACCAACTCGTAGGAACCCTTAGCAAGAACTCTTTTGACAATATAAGGTCCATGCCATAATGGCTCAAATTTTCCTATACCTATTACATCAGCTTCTTGATCATAAAGAAGGACCAAATCATCCTCTGAGAAAATGCGAGGTTGTACATGCTTGTCGTATTGCACCTTTATATGTCTCTTATGCACTTCATTGGCAAATTGGGCTTCACGACACATTTCATCAAGATGGATGAGGTTAAAAAGACACGCTTCTTCAGCAGATATGTCAGGTAACAAGTCAATTGCAGTTTTAATGATGATATTTCACATTGGATTGGCAAGATAGCTTTCAGACCATACACCAATTGAAAGGGGGTAAATCTAATTACGTTTCTCACTGAGGTTTGGTATGCCCAAAAGGCTGAGTACAGGATCAAATGCCAGTTTCATTTATGAACTCCTATTATTTGTTGAAGCATTCGTTTAAGAATTTTGTTAATAGCCTCAACTTGCCCATTTGATTATGGACAATAAGGAGTAGAACTATCATGTGAGATTCCTAACTTGGCAGTCAACTTAGTCATCATGTGATTACGAAAATTCTTACCATGATCTGTGACTATAGCCTATGGGACCCAATACTGTGCAATGACATGATTAAAGAAAAACAATGCAGTTATTTTTCATGTGTTTTTTATTGTAGGCATCGATTTGGCCCACTTGGTAAAGTAGTCTACTGCAACAATAATATAACCATGCCCCCTGGATGAACTAGGGCTACAGGTCATGAAGTCAATGCCCCATTTTGAAAATGGTCCCACGGAGACAACAGGATGCATTGGCGTTGGCGGTTTGTTGTTTTTACGATCAAATATCTGGCATGCATGACAACTTCTGACCGCAAGGATGCAGTCACAAAATATGGTAGGCAAAAAGTAACTGGCACAGAGTACCTTCTACGCGGTAGCGTGTCTAGACAAGTTTCCACCACAAGCCCCAGCATGATAATAATTTAAAACCTTTTCGACCTCTTCATGAGTGAGGCACCTTCTTAAAATTGTATTAACACCATGAAGATATAGTGTATTGTCGATGATCAGATAATCTTTGGCTTGGTATCGAATATGTCGCTGGTCAGAGCGAGAGGTATCAAGAAAAAATTTTGGGTCTGGAGATAAATGATAAAATCCCCATACCAAGGATCATATGATCTGATCAGAAATAGATACTCGTCAGGAATAGATGGTTCCGACATAGTAGCAGTAATATCAAAAGGAAGGTCACAGAGGATCTCAGCCAAAACTAAAGACTTCTTTGACTTGGATTTGATGAATTCCAAATCAAATTCCTACAAAATTACAATCCATTTTTAATACTTGCATCCCAGTAATTGACGTGATAATATATAAGTCATGGGGTTGCAATCCAAAATGGCAATGGTATTTGGACATCTTGAACAGCCGCTAAGGCAAGCTTTTCTACATACCAATACTTCACTTCCATATTATTGAGATTATGACTCAAATAATATATTGGATGCTCTATCCCATTTTCTACTTGGACCAATACCGTAGCAATGGTCATACCAGCCATGGCGATGTATAAGAAATAATCACTCTGATAATTGGGGGGATACAATAATGACACTCGGACAATAATATCCTTGACAGCATCAAAAGAAGCTTGTGCAACTTGGTCCCAATGGAAGGGAATCCCCTTTTCAAGAGCCGAGTAAATACTTTAGCCATTTTGGCATAGGGTATGAACCTCCTTAGGAATTTAGCCTTTCCCTATAGTTTCTGTAACTAAATAAAATTTGATGGTGCAGGCAAATCTAGAATGGCCTGGACCTTCAGTGGGTCTATTGAATTCCTTCTTTTAAGATGACCAATCCTAGAAAATGACTAGAACCAACACAAAACACACATTTATGTGGATTGAGATGTATTTTGTAGTGTCGAAAATGTAAAAATATAAATCTCAGATGCCTTGGGTGATCAGTCTGATTTCTTGAAGGCGCAAGTAAATTGTCTAGATAGTGTTTAACATGTGCTTGATGTCATTGAAAGCATAATTCATTTCTCTCTAAAAAAATTCCCCAACGTTCTTTAAACCAAATGGGAGTTTTAGGTAAGTGAATGTGCCCCAGGGATAGATGAATGTTGTCTTATATTGGTCCTCTAGGCAGATATTGATTTTATTGTATCCAGAAAATCCATCCATGAACGAAAATTTTTCGCATCCATCACAATCGTCAATAATCTGGTCGATAGATGGATTAGGATAGTTTTCTTTTTTACAAGAAATATTGACATCCCAATAATCGACGCGTACTTTGATGGTTCCTTGTTTTTTCATAATAGGAACGATGTTGGAAACCCACTCAATTAGTGGAACAGGGTAAATGAAACCTGCATGCAAAAAAAAATCAACTTCTACTTTAATGGCAGCGGCCTTCTTCGGATGAACAAGACGAAGGCATTGACGTACCAACTTGACATCAAGGTACATATTAATAGTGTGTTCAACGATACTAGTATCTATGCCTAGCATTTCCTCGTAAGACCAAGAAAATACATCACAAAATTCACGAAAGAGAGAATGATATGTTTTGAGTTCTGATGGAGAACAAGACACGCCAACGTGAATGTTTTCTACAATGCTGAGTTTGGTCGAAATATCGATAGAAATGGTTTCTTCAATATTTGACAAATTTTGCTCAAAATCGATTGCATTAATAGGAAAAGAATTCGAAAATAAATTTTTGATCGATGGGTGATATAGTTCACTAAGATTATCTTCTTCATAATCTGGAATATGGGAATGATGATGATAATATTCCCATTGTTCTCCTTCTAAAATCATGGTTTCTATAATATTCCCATCTATCAAGAAAATTGAGGAAAAAGGATCAGATGGAGTACCATAATCTAATGAACGATCAAACCAAACGACTGGTGATGATGATTTCAGATTCATCGCCCAAGCCAAATAGATTAATTAATATGCCAGCTCAATGGAGCTGGGCAGTAGAAACTCATCCAATGTTACAACTCTAGAATCATTCATACTCTTCCTTAAGCCATATGGAGTGGAAGAGATCATGTAGCGGGTCTCTATACTTGCAATTTCTGCCGACATCGCAGGCGGTGGTAATGCAAAGGTTTTCATGAGAGTGGAATCCTTTAAGAGTCCTACACCAATGTTCTGAAGTGCGATTTGGGGTGCGTGAATTAATGAAACACTTTCAGTTAGCTAGGAACTGGAGGTAAAGATGGATAGTTGATTGATGACTGCGATAGCACCTTTCTGTGGAAAGGCTATCATTCTAAAATATGTAGAGACGATCGCAGTCATAGCATATACACATGGCCTTCCAAGTAAAATATTGTAGTCAAGGGGTCCATCAACGACCTCAACTTCAGCATTCACTATTTTTCCCCCTTAGTCAACATGCAGGTTATTAATAATACCGCAAGGCTTATCTATACATCCGTGGAAAGCTTTCAACGTCGTTGGCGATTGAGATAGGCGCGGCGAGCCAAGTGACTTCCAAC
The DNA here is from genome assembly GCA_034641835.2 of Pinus albicaulis. Lineage (NCBI taxonomy): Eukaryota > Viridiplantae > Streptophyta > Pinopsida > Pinales > Pinaceae > Pinus > Pinus albicaulis. The sequence continues at coordinate 1,191,261,881 of CM076577.1, forward strand.
AGTTTAGAGACATAATGCATGTAGATGCTCCCTCATCAATAATAATACAATGAATTAGTTGATTGAGAACATTTAATTGGATGGAGAGTGCCAATTCTGCTGGTATTTGTGGCACAAAGCCCGTATGATTAAAGGCTACGAGATTGGAATCCGTTGGATCAATTCCACCAATTGCCGACAACAAAGCCTGTTTATAGGAGAGACAATTTTGTAGCACCTCAAGCACTGACATAAACAAAGGGGATTGAGCCAAATATTCAACTATATTATAATTTTTAGCAGCTCTAGCTCGAGGATTCAATGTCGATTTATGAACGACTCCCTTCGGTGGCTTTATTTTCAATTCAGGAATAGTAGGTGGCGGTATTGATTTCGTAGATGGATTCGTGTTCAAGGTAGTAGGTTGATCAGTCGCCTCACTACTATAATATTTATTACGCGTTGACACCAAAACATCAATCGATGGTTTCGTGACAGACAACATAAGCACTTGTGAACTAGAAGCTAGATCCGTAGCAACCAAATTTGTGTCCAGATTCAGAAATGGATCTTTCAAAACAGCTGATGCATGTGAGATATTAACCATTTTTGAGACTTCAGCGCGGTGAGGATAGTCCCGAACAAAGTGTTCCTCATTACAGATTATGCAAGGGTAATGAGGTTTTTTATTTCCAGTCGATTGATCAAATGATATTTCCTGCAGAATAGAAGTTTTCTTTTTCTTTGATTTTCCTTTTTTATCACTTATGGGTTGCTTGTCAATTTTTCCCTTGTCAGACGACACAGCATGGATTTTAGAAGAAGGCGCAGGATCAGATGCAGTAGTGTGATGTGTGCTTGCGGTACCGATCATATTGTCTTTGGCATGAGAATCCTTTGATGGGGGAGGAACAGTAAAATTAGATCCCGGGGCCTTGGGAATTTTCTTGTAGAGCATGCCAGCATAGTATAAATCAAGTCCAAATATTGGGCACGAGAAATTACCTACTCTTTAGTGACGATGCCACCCTTAGCCACATCCTCAATTATAGATGGTAACAGGGACTTAATGAAACACTCATCAAGGAGTTTATCAGGAACAAATGTCTTAACCATTCTACGACAACAACGCCACTCATGAATATGATCAGAAATGTGAGTAGCATTAGTCTATTTAAAATTAGTCAAGAGTTCCATTCCAGTTTCATATCATATGGGTAATTGGAAGTGGGTCAAAAAAACAGTAGCTAAGGCAGTGAAATTATCAAAAGAAGCTCTTGGTAACTTAATGTACCATTTTGCAGCCGGACTAGTGAGCATATGCTGGAAAGGACGTAGTTGAACAGAATCATCATTCAGGGAGTTAGATGAACACCACAAATGATAAGTCATAACATGAGTCAAAAGGTCTTCCCAGGGTTTCCATTTAACTTAGGAATATTCGAGGGTAATTTATGAGGTATCACCAGCCACCAAGGAGCATAGTTGATTGGATCATTGGTGAGTCGATTTAAATCCGGTAACTCTAAAGTTGCAACAAAGGGAAACTATCGATTAAGGTCAGGTTGAGCATAACCAGGGTATGATGGAATTTCTTGGGCAACAAGCCTTTGAGAACCAGCATAATGAATTTGTTGCTGGTAACCCAGATAGGGGTTTTTTTTATAAGTAAACGCTTGAGGATTCTGTTGACCAAAACCTGGGTATGATACTTGTTGAAATGAAGGTTGTGGAATTTGCACCTATGGCTTCCAAGGGGTCTATCCACCAATATTATAACCCAAATTAGGATAACTTGGATTCAGTTGAGGATAGGTATAACTTGGTTGTGGTTACGACATTTGATAATATGGTAATCCAGCTTGCTAATAAATCATTTCGGATGCAGGTGGTTGTTGTAAACTAGTCGAACGAGTTGGAGTTTGAGGGACCAATACTTGATAGTATTGAGTTGAAGGACCCGCCTGATATGGTTGAGGTACAACAGTTTGAGTCTGTAACAAGGGTAAATATGTATTAACAAGTGGAGGGAATGTGGGTGCAACAGGTTGAACCGTTTGATACAAGTGTACAACCATTTGTGGTTAGATAGGAAAAGTGGGTTGCCATTGACAAGCATTCATTTCAACATTAGGATGACCAAATAACGACGAAGTATTGTTAAAGTGGGTGACCATAGGTTTCCCCCCAGCATGAGGAGTATAATAAGATGGAAAATATTGTTCTCCAAATGCAAGGAGTCTAGTTGAGATTGTACTGGATGGAATATAACCAGATGGACTAGCTTGATATTGCCCCGATGATGGATATAAAGGATCAAGTCGTTCAGTACTCACTATAGGTTTACCAGTTAGAATACCAGACAATGACATTGGTGAAGTCCATGGGTTTGAAGATGCACCAAAGAAAATTCCAGTTAAATATGTATAACCGGATGGGACCATAGGTACACCATGTAAATATGACTCTAGCGAAGTTGTGAACGTCAATGGGGTAGCGAGAGCAGGTGATGTCGCAATTGGAACAAATGGTCCAGCCGCAGATCTTGGTTCAGGCATGGTTACTTGACCAAATGTATACCCTACTGAAACGACAGGAACTCGAATAGGCACAGGATCAACAAAATCATAAAGGTTCATACAACTAAAGCTCCACCCCAAAATGAGTTGGAGTTAAAGGTTTTTTTTCTTGTGGTCTTTCTTCAATCAAAATTAAACCAGGTGGAAGGATTTTGCCGTCAGGCCTAAAGTATATTTCAGGAGGTTGACTACGTGATATGGGAGACGTAATGGCTACAATAAATTGTGGGGTGACCGATACAGGAACAACTTCCCGTCATTCGACTTCAGGATTCAAATGTTCTGGCAAAAAAGAGACAGGATCTGGATCAACTTCCAATTGAACAACGTTGGGTTCGGGAGGTATGGTCTTACTGATTGGATGGATCGTGACCACGGGTAGCTGTGAGGACTCTGTCTCGACAACAGTAGATGAACCAGGATTTATAGAAAAAACTTGTGCCGACTCTAGTATATGTGAAGATGATGCTTCACCAGAGGTATTGATGGCACTAGTTTCGGTAGAGCAATTTCGCCTTCGTCGAATACAAATGGCTTTCGGTGGTAAAGGTGGTTTCAATGCTAGTCTACGCGAACGACGGGGAAAGGGATGTTCTTATTCCATGACGACTGATTTATTTTATGACCAAAAACAAATAAAAAAAATAAAAGGGTAATTCTAGGCAAAAGGTTTACCAAGAAACTGTGAACTGCAGAATACCTCCTCGCAAACCAAGAAATACAGTCAGGCAATCTCCCCGAATGTTGTGTTTGGTGTATTACAATTTACAAGGCAGCTGACTCAGTTCACTATGGATGGATAGAAACCTAAATTTGTACTCCCAAATATACCCGAAGGCGGCGTGGAGGCCCAAGTCCGTATTAGCGTTGTCTAATGTGAAACCGCACAGTGAGAGCACCCCTTTATACTTTTCGTACTATAACACTGCGTGATATACCTGAAGGTACATGGATGAGCTACGATATACTTACATATGTGGAGTGAGGTATCACACTCGGAATGTATCACAAAAAATTAACGACAACTGCTATGTTTATCGACGCTGGAACACATCTCTAGCCTAGACCTTCTAAATGTTATCATTATTGTTCCAATGCTTTTTTAGGTAAATTGATGTAAATTTTAAGTTGATATTTTTTGTCAATTTTCCTTTCAAGGTTCACCGTGATGATGTGATGGAAATTCCTAAAATGCAAACTAAAATGATAATCAAACTTTTCAATCTTATCTTTTTCAATGAAAATCTTAGCTACTAAAGGGAAAGAGCAATCAGTTTTGAGAGCAAACAACAAAGAGCACAAACTAATATGCAGCTTTCCTAACTTGTTCCTATGCAAAAAACACGATTCACTATATGCAAATGCTTTCTTTTCAGTCCCCCTAATGTGAATTAAAAAAGGAAACTATATGCATCAAATCAACAAACAAAATGCTTTCTTCTTTGAGAAACGATGAATTTAACAACAATTTCTCTTTTAGGAAAAAAAAACAATGGAACTACAATTTTTCCTACAACAAACGAAGAATTTAACAAAAATTTCCTTTACAAAAAAAAAATGGATCTAATGCATAAATAAAATACTTTGAATTTGATTTGTCAATGATAAAGAAAAACACTTAAAGAGACGTTGAACAAACTTACTTTTCAAAAGAGGAAGAATTAGGAAAATTCACTGGTCTCTAAGAGGTATCAGACAATTGAAAACACATCAAACAAATGGCTGAGTATGATGGAAATGAAAAATTCAAAGGGAATTTGGTTGGCTAAGGGGGAAACGCGGTCTCTAAGGGGATACAATGCATTAAAATTCACCCTTGAGTGGGAGACAGTGCAATGCAATGCATTGTGTCTTGACTAACAGTGTGTTGGGTGAAGCAAAGATTCAAAATTCATGCTACAGAACACACTTCTAATGAAATTATTTGATTCAAAAGTCTAATAATTGATAGTAGATTCTATTGGGTGGATAAGTAGAGTCAAAAACACTAGGAATGAAGGGAAACTCCCCACTAGAGTCGCCAATTTTTTATGCGGAATTATGAATTAAGGATAAATCAAATTCCCTAAATGTGGTGTTATGCATTTAGAAAAATAGATCAAAGACTTTGCAGACACTTTCTCTAAGAGTAAATAGACACACAAAAAGGTAGAGGAACCTACTTGTGATCCAAGTGCTTCCAGTTCTCCTTCTGTCGCTTTTGTTGTAGCTTCCAATCCATCTTAGATCTCCAGACTAGTTCTTGCAAGTATAAACACTAAAAATAAAAGAGATTGCATTATACATATGCGTGTTTATCTTAATCAGTTAAATCAATTGAACATGAAATATATATATCAGTTAAGATTCCATCATATGATAAACAAAACCATAAATAGATACATATATGGGAAAATGAACATCAATATTTATTAATGAGTAGAAGGGGGAGGTTACAACCAATGATTTATTTGATGTCACCAGCTCCAGCATCATCCCAGCCTCATCACAATCAACATCTCACTAGTAGAATATCACTTCTATCACTCTCTCAATTGAGAATCCAACAACATTTCTTTACCAAATTTCTTCCTTCCATAGCACTAGGATCTGTGCTCAATTTATAGGGCAACTGATGGTAGTTTCTCAATTAGTGACTTTCTAATAATAGGCAAGACATGTTCCTAAGCTCAAAGGTTTTATATGGACACATGGATTCAAGTTTTGACACATATGGACTCTTCTAGAAGGCACTGGCCATGTGGAGATTCCGGAACAATGAGAATTTCGCTCCCATTTGACCAATGCACCCTTGAATGGAGGGAGCTACATATGAAACACAGTTATTCCCTTGAGATTTAGCGTTGGTGAGCTCATAGGTGATATAACATATACTTCAAACCTTGGAAACCTTGCAATAGAAGTCACGAATTATTTGTTCTTGTCTTAGGGCATGTAGCAACTGAAATGATAGGGGATGATAGACCCTATTTCATTGGTCATGGAGATGATGTCCAGTTTGAGCAGGTCATCGAGGATGATGCCAGAATTGACCTATAACATCCTCTATCAAAAAATTTCTTTACATCTTGTTTATATTTTCTCACCAAATCATATTGATGTTCTCACTTTTGTTGCACTTCTATGATTTGATAGACTCTCCTGGTCATATCATCTGGTTTAGCTTCTTGATATTGCAGAAATTTAGCTTCATGAATGGCTAATTGAACTAGAAAAACAACATCAGTTCCATAAACCATTTGAAAAGGTCATGTATTAATACATTTTTTTACTGTCACCCTGTCTACCCATAAAGAAAACTTCAGTTTTGAATCTCAGGCTTTCTTTTTTTTCTCTAGTAGTTTGGTGATGATTCTTACCAAAATTTTGTTTAATGATTCAGCTAAACCATTCCCTTGAGGATAGTAATTTGTAGAGTGAGTGAGCTAAATGTCATAATCCTCACAAAAATTTACCAATGGAGTGGCTTTAAAAGAAGTTGCATTATCTGCTACTAACCTTGATGGACATCCAAATCTGGTTATGATTCCCTCCAGAAAATTAATGATAACTTTATGAGTAGCATTCCTAGTAGGTATTGCTTTAATCCATTTGGTGAAGTAATTAGTTGCAAAAAGAATCCAGCGACGTTTTACACTTGAAGGTGGATGAATTTCTCCAATGAAATCCAAGCCTCATTGCTGAAAAGGTGCAGAAACAACTATGGGCTTGAGAGGAAAAGACTTCAAATGTTTCTTACCGGTGAAATTTTGAATTTTTCTCATGCTCTCACCTTAGAACATACATCTGAAAATAAGTTGGGAAAAAATAGTCAGCTTTCAATATTTTATATGTAGTATTTCTCCAATAGTGATGTCCTCCACACACACTACTATGCATATCAAAGATAACTTTCTTGGACTCATCTGGATTGATGCATCTCAACAAAACTCTTGTAGGATATTTCCAATATAAACAATTATCTTTAATGCAAAATTTAACAGCTTTCAACTTCAAAGATCTTACTTTGCTCTTATCATAATTTGGAGGAGGTTTAAAGTGCTGCAGAAAATAGATGGTTTCCTTATACCAACTACATTCAAAAAAATTTACATCTACTGCCATGTTTTCTATAGGTTCAGAAATTTGCCCTTCAAAGTTGTCATCCATGAAATTCAATCCCAAAACTTTACAATTTTCTTCAGCTAGTAGTTTGGCTAATCCTTGACCTTTGATCAGTTTAGTAGGCTTTATCTCTAAATCAAACTCAAGAACTTTAGTCACCCACCTACTTATTTTTCCATCAATATCAGGCTAAACTAATATCTCTCTAACAGCAGATGAAGGTACGTAAGAAATAATTTTAGCATGAAGAATACAAACTCTAAAAGCTTTTAGAGCTTTCACTAATGCATAAGCATGCTTTTCCAACATTTCATACTTGAATTCTGCATCTCTAAGTGGTCTGCTAAAAAATGCTATGGGAGATTCCTTATTTTCTGAATCTTTTTGTAAAAAAACAGCGGCAATTGTATCTTTGGAGGAAAATGAGAAGATCAAGAAAGGCTTTGAGTATTCAGGGCTTACCAACTGAGGTGCTTCAATGATAGCTTTTTTTATCAGCTCAAATGAATTTCTAGATTCAATGGTCCACTTGACTTCTTTTTCCTTCTTCAACATGCAAGTAATATGCTTCACCATTTCAACAAAATGAACCTTCTAAATAAATTGATCTTACCAAGGAAATATTGAACCTCTTTCTTGGATCTTGGAAGTGTTAAATCTTGAATTGCAATCACTCTCTTAGGTTTAATTTTCACTCCGTCTTTAGCAACTATGTGACCCAACATCTTATCTTCCTTGAGAGAAAAATGAAACTTCTTTGGATTCAATGATATACCATATTTTATGCATTTAATAAATACTTGTCTCAAGTGTTGAAGGTGTTCTTGATCTGAAGTTGAATAAACAGTAATATCATCTAAATAGATGACCAAGAATTTTTTATTTTCTCCAATGAATGCAAATTCCATAGCATGTTAAAAAGTATCTCCGACATTCATAAGCCCAAATGGCATATTTGCATACATGAATGTTCCCCAAGGAGTAGTGAATGATGTCTTCTCTCGGTCTTCCGGCCAAACTGAAACTTGATTATACCTAGAGAACCCATCTAACATATAAATTATGTCTGAACTAGTTACATTTTAAAGAATATGCTCCATATTTGGCAAAGGATAGTTATCTTTCTTGGAGCACTTGTTAAGATTTCTGAAATCTACACATAGTCTGACTTCACCACTCTTCTTCCTTACTGGAACTAGATTATCAAACCAATCTGAGTCTTAATGGAATGATGATTTTGGCATCCAAAAGTTTCTTAACTTCCTTCTCCATCACTGGTAACAACAGTGGATTGATTTGCCTTAATTTTTTCCTGAATGGCTTAGTACCTTCCATTAATGGTATCCTATACTCAATGATAGATGTATCATATGTCTTAAGATCTTCATATTTCTAGGAAAAAACATCAACAAATTCACAAAAAATCTTGTGGTATTCAACCTTTATTTCTTTCGATAAAAATTTTGACAACTGTTGGGAAAAAAACTGAGAGGGGGGGTGAATCAGTATTTAGGACTTTATCAAACTTTTTACTTTTTCACTCTCTAAAACCCATACGCTACTTTGCTGAAGCAAACTAGTGTATACACGCGGATATGCTTCATAAAACTCGCGTATACACAGAGATCTAATTATGCCATTAATTCTTCACTTATATCATTCCATCATTCATTCATTAGATGTTCAATAAACAGTAAACATGTGCAGTAAGAACAGAATAAACCATCACACATAAGCATCACACATGAACACCAGGATTTTAGGTGGAAACCCAAGACGGGAGAAAACCACCGCTGCAGTTGCTCAGCCTTCAATATTTTATTATAGAGAAAACATCTTACAACATATGTGCTGGTGCAGACTCTACCAACACGCAGGCACCCACCTGCGCTCGTTTACCAGCCTCTCCTGGAAGGGAGCTCCAACCCCCTGACTCGTTTACCAGCCTCTCCTGGAAGGGAGCTACGACCCCCGATCTCGTTTACCAGCCTCACCTGGAAGGGAGCTACAACCCCCTGACTGAAGGCTACAACCCTCAGCACCTCTATGGACCACGTTTCATCAATTTTCACACTGGATCCAAAGCTTCCTTTAGAGCACAACTTGCAGGCCACGTTTCATCATATTTTCAGACTGGACCCACTCCACACATTTAAGCTCAATCATACATCAAAACTGATACAGACAACTCAGAACTGTAGAATACAGATAGCAGTAACACAGCAGAACAGATCAGACATTTCATACCCCATGCTTCAGCAAACCCTAGTTTGCATACGCGCTTTCCTTTCACTTATCCCGCGTATATACGCGCCTTATACCATACAAACCCGCGTATACCTCTGTACATATTACAGAGCTAATTTCACTGCGCATACGCGCTTTCTATTCAGCGAAGCCGTGTATATACGCGCTTCTTCTGTTCCTAACTAGCGTATACATCTTCAGTTATTATAGAGCAGCATACTTCTTCAGATCAGATTTTCAGTTCAGATTTAACCCTTTTACATCAGACAGATGTTCGCCTCATCTCAGATCTAATCATTCCATAAACAGATCTAGCAAATACAAATACATTCCAGATCTAGATTTCCTTCTTCATCATTTCTTCATTGGTGCATCATACATTCAGATCTTTCATTCAACTATAACCCTTTCTATTCAGATATACTTCAGAGAGAAGTATTCATTCAAGCTCAGACATCTTGCACCCACATTCATGATTTACACAATGAATTTCTTCTCCTTATATAGGTTTACCCTTTTTCAATACCATGAGCCAAAACCACATTACTTCCGATGGTATTCCTGGACGAGGTCATTTAGACGAATCATTACCCAATACAATGGGTCAATACCATGGTGGTTACCCCTGGTTTTGCACTTTATGAGCGCTTTTGCCCATACGCGACTTGGCACGTTCTTTCCCGCGTGCATACGCGACTTCTCCTAGACAAATCTGCGTATTACTTGAAACATACTCTTTTCATCATAGATCTAGCACATACTGAATTTCTTTCTTCATTACCTTCTGTACTCACTTTAGATACATCAGATTTACATCATTTAACAAGATCATCAAGACATATTCCATCAAGTACAACACTCAGCATCATATTGCCAACAAACATCATATCACATCAGATTTACATCATTTACCAAGTCTATCAAGTCAAGAATAACTTCATCAGGTGGATTGCCATCAAGGACAACACATGTCAACAATCTCATTTCTTCATCTTCATTCAGTGGGTTGCCATCAAGGACAACACTCTGCATCATATTGCCAACAACAACTTCACATACCTTGGTTCTTTTTCAATGCCCAAATTGAAATCTTCCAATTCTATTTCTGTTTCATCCAAATGTGGTTTGACTGAGACATCATTGTGATCAAAGATCTTCTCAAGTGGGATTAACCCCTTGGGAATGTGATTGGTAGGCAGCTGAATGATAGGCTGATCAGCAATCTATTTTTGCAGATTTTTGGTTGTCTTGCAAATAAACATAATCCTTTATGATATATTCATCTTGATCAATTCTTAGGACAATAAACCCTTCAGCAGCTTCAATGAATCTTTTAATCTCCTGATCATCTTCAAAAAATTTCCAATGCTTGACATTATCAGGAATGCTAGGTCTGAACCTAACTTCCACTTCATACTTCAGCTTCATAGGTATTGGAATCTTGAATGAGCTTGTTGAAAAAGAAAGTGAGAAAGCCAAAATATTACTTTCTCTTGGAACAAAATAAATGTTAAAAGCTAGGAATGAGTCTTCTACAATGCTCCATACTACATTCCGGTAATCTCTGAGTCTAGGATGCTTGGTTTGATAAACATATTTTATTTTTTGAATGATAAGTTCAACATCTCCAAAAACAGAAATTTCTGAAATATTCATGTCCTTTGATGTTTTTAAACCAATTAGCAGTGCTTCATACTCAACCACATTGTTAGTTGCTTCAAATTCAAGTTTGAAATAAAAATTGGAGCTCTCTTTCAAAGGAGAAATGAGAACTATCCCTGCACCATCTCCTTATTTAGAACATGAGCCATGAGAATACATTTTCCATAGTTGGGAACCTTCATGACTGATATGTTTTTCTCCTGGCTTCAAAATCTGAAAATTTTCTGCAGATAGGACAACATTATCCATGTGTAAAATTTTTGAACCAACATCAGTTTTTCTAGCATAAATTGGATGATTAGTGGGGTCTTTTTTGTCACTAATGATATATGTCAGTTGAGCTTCTCTATAAAGTATTGTTTTTTCTCCTCCAAAAACAAGGACAATAGTATAAGTGAGATCCATTTGCAATGTTCCTCCCAACCTCTTAATCCATGACCTAAAAAGTAACATGCCAAATCTAGGAGGAATGTCAGCTACAACAATACACATCACCATTCCTCTCATAGGTAACTGAAAAAGGCTTACTAAAAGGTCTTTGATGGCACCAAGGCATTGAACTTTCCAAGAATCAAAGGAGTAGAGATCTTGGTACTCTTTAGTTACTTCAAGACCTAGTTCACTCATGACCACCTTGGGCATTAACTTATGTGAGGCTCTGGAGTTCATTAAGAAATTATGCAAGATCTTTTCATGAATATTCATAGATAGATAGAAAGGAGGGGTAGATTCATCTCTGTCTTCTACCAATGGACCTAGAATAATAGTGGGCTTGTCATCTTGAAGTTTAGCAAAATCAAAAGCTACTTCGGTAGGTGGGGATTGAAGATATTTCTTAAGAGTCTTTTTGAAATCATCATTTTTCATGAGCTCTACAAGAGGAACAGGAATATTTATCTTTTGTATTTCATTCTCAAAATTGAAAAAACAGGGGGGAGTTTGTGAGCAATTTTTACCTCAAGTGAAGGAGTATTAACTGCTACTAGAATTTCTGGTAATCTCTGTTGTTCAGCTTGTTTTTTAGCTGGAAATTTTACAGTATCCTTATTCTTCTTGGGCTGTGAAACAGGTTTTGGATTATCATCAATCTTCTTTGATCTGAGAATATATCTACTTTGATGATCAGATTCAATCATGGAATGATCAAGAAACACTTCATTATTTTGATTATATGACATGAAATCCTCATACTCTGCTTGTGTAAGATAGATCATCCCTTCTTTGTCTCTCAGACAATTGATATCAGCAGCTTTCTCCAACCTTTCAGCATCCTCTTCATCTTTAAATATATCATAAGCATAAAAATAAGCAAGGTGTTCTTTAGTTGTCACCTCTCCCTCACCACTAAACTTAGGCATGTACTTGAGATAATCTCTTGCAGGCAATGCACTCATAGGCTGAGGTAAAACCAAAGGGGGATACCTAGTAGCAAAAATTTCATCCATTCGGTTAGGGGGTGGGTTTGGACCTGCCATGGTGTGAGTTGTTGAGATTTGTGGAACAACAATAGGTGGATTGTGAACAACAGATGATGAAGCACCAACTTGTGATGTTGTTATTGTTTGTTGATTGGAAAACAAAGAGGGCACAAGATTTTCTGAAAATCAGGGAATATAGTTTGAAGGACTTCTTTAGGAACAGCCTTTGAGAAAACAGTAGTAGTAGAGGCAAACTTTCATTTACTCTTTTTCTTGATTAGATTCTTAGGGTCAGAAACTAGGATTCTAAAAGGGGAATATGGGTTAGCCTGTTTCTAGTCCTTCTGGGAGCCATAACTTCAACAATGGAGTCACCAGGTGTAAAGCAGTCTAAAAAGATAGTTGGAACTGTACACCTCAGAAACAGACTTATAACGTTGTCATTCACCCAGGGATAAACTTTATTTCGCCTCCATGGAAATGGTGCCAAAGATGTTAGTGTAAGAATTCACTCCTTGACTTATTAAGAAGTAAGCCTTACACATCATAGTTCATTTCAAATTTTAAAGGGGTTTTTTGAGTAGTCGGATGGCTTTCTCAAATATTTTGAAATGATTTTATGTTCTTTAAGACTTTCATGCATTTGGAAAGTTGTGGAAAGTATAAATTATGTGGGTAAAAGGTAGTATAGGGAGCAGAGAGTACAAGTGGAAGAATATGAATATATGGTACTTATTTCAGGAAATATTCCTATCCTAAATCAGTCATACAGCTATGATGATGACTCTTTACACAAACTTTTTTTATGCAAAGTAAAACAACATTTAGAAAACAGATTGCATGTATAAAGTTTTCCACAAATCATTTGTGAAATCTTCACTGACATGTTATATTACACACATATAATTTGTAGAAAATTGAAAGAAAATAATTTACTGTTAAATCCTTTAACAACTTCTCACTCACACTTTACTAGTTGCTGCAATTCATATTTTAGAATAAATTAACAAAGAAATGAGACACACCACACATTATATGTTCCTTGAATCAAAAAATCCTCCAGCATGAAGCAAAAAGGCTTTTTTATTATATTCATTCTTTAGGTAGACTAACATCCAACATGGAAATATTATTTACAAGTGGTATATATAGCAAGAGAGGAACCAACTTCATCTTTTCTAAAAACAAGGAAACATTAATTCTAACATAACCTAGGTGTCAAAATAAATTACAGCCTTGTCTCGAAATCTAACAAAAAGGACAGATGGAGAAAGAAGAAGATAAGAAATCTGGGATGGAATGTTGAATGTGTTGTCATGTTGCCATGTTTTTTGTTGATTTATCTCCTTGTGTCTTGGGTCTTTAATAACCATGTAGCTACATTTAATAAGACCTCCAACAACCTCATAACCACCTCTCACCATCACTTGTATTATCCATTTGGTTATGGGTTCTTATCCATCCTTAAATGACTCGTAAAAACTTGCTGACAACTGTCAAAATTCAGTTAAAACAAGTGCTGCTGGAAATTCCAATAAAAACCTGTAACTGCGCAAAATCTAGAATGCTACTGAAAATTTTGGTAGCGCCTTGTTTATTTTTCAAAATACACAGAAAAAATTATGTGCAAACTTGTATTCTATGACACCTAGGCTGTTGTTCAAAATTTTTAAATGATAAGAAAAAAAGGTACTTCCATAAAAAACCTTTTTTACCTTTCCTCTATGTGTGTTTCAGCTTCAGCCAGTTTATCTAAATCAATTTTGTTGTCAGCAACTAATGTTCTGGATTTGGTTGCTCGTGTAGTTGCCTCTTTGAGAGTGTCTTTGTCCTCCTTAGAACCCTTTTGTGTTTTTATTCTCTTTGAGGGCTCTGAGTGCTATTATGAAGGGGTTATGTTCTTGCTTTTCTTCATGGATTTTTTTGTTTTTGAACCTTCAAGTTTACCTTCAATATCAATGACCTCTATCATTATGCTTGGATTATGTAGAGCCTTGGACTTAGGCCTAAACTTATTGTTGTCTCTTGTGTGCCTCTTTCTGGTGCTATCAATAGGTTTAAATTCTTATTTCTTCTTCTTACTGTTGATGTCATATCCAGCATCCTTAAGGAGTTCTTCATTTTATTGTGTAGGCCGATATTCTTTCTGCAACTTTTTCTAAATATGTGCTTCCGGAATTTCCGGTAGCACCTGTGCTTTTGATTTATCTATTGTTACAGACCTTCCTCTTCTAGCTCTACTGTAGACATTAGTAAATGGAGGAAAAAGGGGCGCTATTTTCATATATTTTGGTTTTCTTGCTAAGGATTTCTCTCCTTTTTCCACTTTTCTCTCATCGTTGATTGTAGAAACTTTCTCTTTTTTTCTCTTGGTTTCTTATGAATGTTTTCTTTTTGGGCCTTTCTCTTTGTTCTTCTCTTTGCAAGATGAGGGTTTGGCTGTGGAACTGGAGGTGTAGGTGCAGGTTGGCCTGCCCTGTAGAATAAAAATTGGTCCCAAGTTTGGTTTCTCTTTCCCAACTCTTCTTCAACTAGAACTTTGATCAGATATTTATGGTATAAGCTATACTCAGAAACATCAATGTGAGTCTGAACCCTTATTGACATCTTGGTCAGTATTTTCAACAATAAAAATGGCAGATTCAATGTCTTCATCCCTGCAATATGAAAAATAAACCTCATGTGATAGAGGAATACCATTGTATACCTCATTTCATATGTTAGGTATATCTTGATCAGCTTGGTAGCTTCATAGCTTGGATTTAAGGTAGCTTCTTGGGATTCCTTTTTCCCAATTTGGATCTCTATGAGAAATTTTGAGGAAGATTTTGATATCACCTCCTATAATAACTTGTCCCTTGAACCACCTTTCTCCTTCTTGAGTAAGGTTAAAGGTTTCAGCAATGGAGTCATCGGAAACCTTCAAAATGAGGCCATAAACTGTAGATTATTGTCCATTAAAAGAGTTATCAAACTCTTAAGAAACTCCTAAATGAGAGCTCCCCAACCTCGTATAAAGAGGATACCACCCTGACTGCATAAACAAAATTCTTACCCTCAAATTGGCATCAACCAAATCTGCACCCTGTGGTTCTATTCGATTTATCTTACCACCTATTTTAGTCATCTTTAGAAAAATAAATGCCTATGTCTCCTGCAACTAATAGGTGGCAGAGTAGGAAGAGTTTTACCTTACAGGTGTGGTTTGTATTCACCTTTGGAATATTTTCTGAAATCCAAACTCCTTCTCAAATTATGACTCTCAACAATTCGAATCCCAGCAACTAAAACTTTGAATGACATTCTTCTAATTGTTAGGTGGTTTTAAAGCAAAAACTTGGTCCATCACCCCATGCAAATCATCCTCCATCATTGAAAATATTCCTCACCATGATGTGCACCATGGGATACACCATCACCACCTTCAGTTGGCTGTGTTTTCCATATGAGAGCTCCATATGGCTTGTGGAAAGTGTGTTCATGACTTGCAATCACCTCTACAGTCTTTGTTGTTGATTGGCCAGAATTTCTGGCAGCACAGTTGTGTAGCCAGCTAAGCGGTTATGGCATGTAGTTTGATAACCATGATCTTCTTGATTCAGAAAAACACGTACCTAGATACACGGATGACTGACTTGGCATTGAAAGGCATGACGGGTAACATTTCAGTCTATAACGATAGATGACACATGTTGCTCAATGTATATAACAAATTGAATTTAGTTAACTGACTGTAATACGACGCTTATCATTAGATCTAAAAATATTTAAAAGAGATTTTAGGCATATTTACACTATGACACATGGTTTAACTAAAGTGAATGTGCTTTTTTTTTTTTTTTAAATAGAGTATGCTTCCGGAAATTCTAGAACAATTAGAATAAAAATAAAAAATACAGAAACATGAAAATAACAGACTGTCTGAAAGGCTAAAAACTGGTGCTTCCGAAAATTTTGGTAGCAGCCAAAAAAATTTTGAAATTTTGAATTTTTTTGAACTTTAATCCTAAACATAAAACTATGGGATGGATACATGACTTAGAAATCAACTATGCTAACATAATTAACACCTTTTAATTATTTCCTTTTCCTAAGTTTATACTTAGGAATCCATTAAAATAATTAATTTTAATTAAATCCTCTCCATGCGGAATTTCTCAAAACAATTTATGGGTATTGTAGAATGCATGTGTCTTGGCCTCTCTGCAAAATCTTTAGGCTAGAGCAAATCTGATGCTACAAAAATCAACAATGCCCCCTTGTACCACATTTTCCAATCATGTGTAGTGGTGATGGAAGCTTGCACATTCCTAAGGATATTGACAAACTCATTGCAAGTCATGTAAGCATAAAAATACCTTATGTATGCTCACAATATCCTCATAGAGGTCTTGCATAGTGTGTCTAAGTGTGGATACTTCAACAAGTATCGTTGATCTCATCTCCTCCAATTAGACCTATGCGGAAGGTGTATTCTGCACTGGAGTGCGGAGCTGTTCAATATTTTTTGGGAAGCCAATAGATTTTGTACCAATTGTTTATTATCGGCCATCAAATATTGAATGTTATATATCTTTGCACCCGCGAAGGCCAGGTTAGATCCGAAAATAACATTTTTATTCTTGCTGGTATCCGCCACTATGACCCTTTCTCTCATAAATGCAGGAGATGCATGATCATACATGAAGTTCTTTATCCATGCTTGTAAAATCCTCTTATGGATTTCATCAAATGATAGATTGTACACATACATTACTGGATCATCATCAAGGGGAACTATCTCCCCTTCCTTGCTCGAGGTTGGCTCTGCAATTGGAGGTGGTCGAGTCTGAACGGTGACCTGTGATTTTTTGGGCATTGGGTCCACATATTCTTCCTACAGCTTCGGTTCCAACTCCATGTTTGTAACTTCAATCTTCTCTTCAATCTGTTGAGAAAGCTCTCGATATTTCATCTTTTCGCTCTCTCCCTCTGTTGTTGGTTAGGTCTATTATTTCTCTTCGACCTGAATAGGCGTTTTTTCTTCTCTTGTCATACCTCGCCTTCCTTCTTCTTCCTACTTATGATTCTCTTCTTTTCTATCCTTCTTAGCTCCCATTCTTCCCTTAACTCTTGTTATGCTCTCTACGCTCTCACCTCTGCTTCCTCCAATATTTCCTTCTCTCTCTTCCTTCTCTTTTCTCTCTGTAGACTCTGCCTCCTCTTTTCTTCTATTTCCAAATATTTTTTTTCAATAATGGAATCTTATTATCATCTTCCATATTTTTTCCTCCTCTGCACTATCAGCAACCTTCCTTTTTCCCTTATCTTGTACCAGGTTGGTGTCTTCTACTATTTTATCTTCTCGAACTGTTGTCATCTGTAGAGTAGCCTGTGAAGTACCAACTATATTTATCGATTTGTGGGATCTGGAGGAATTATAGAAGTTCTTCCATGGTTCCTCCTATGGCCACTGAAATTCCCCACTAACTCAGTTTTAGTAGATTCTCGTATAGTGGTCTTTGCAAATTCCCCTCGAATCATAAAGATTGAATTCTTTTGTACCGAACTCAAACTTTACTAAGGATTTTGCTTCAATATCTGCAAATTTTAGATTCTTAATCTTTTATAACCTGATCTGCAAAGGAAGTGTGAGGCATGGCACTTTCTTCTTTGTGTGCATTGATGTTGACAACCCTCTGGCGAGATGGTATGACACTTCTAACATGACAAGTTTATCGGTGGCATACCTTGGTAAAATGTGTGGCGGCTTATGTCCCCCAAACACTCTAATAAATGTGACATATAGTAAGGAAAACCAATCTTCAATCTCTTATATTTCCTCCATCGCTCCTTCTGACATGCAAGGTAGGTCCTCCTGAAAGAGAAGCTTGTATAGCGGGATGATGAAGTGATCAGTTAGTTGCTCCATAACTCCTCAATGGTTTCAATCTGAAATCAGCTTAGAATAGACATGCACGACATTTTCTCTTAGTGTCCACATCCAATTCATGTTAGGAAACTAATTTTGTGCACAGATTGCATCCAAAAAGTATTTAGCCATAGAAAAATGTGTGTGCTTTCCCTTAGGAGGATCCCAGGCTTATTCAACATGGTATCTCAGCTGATGAGCCAAAATATTTGACCCATTGAATGACTTCCTATCATTCAACACCTAGTCCAATAAGATAGCCCACCCGGCCTCAGGAAAGGTCTTTGTGCTTGGCTGACCATATATTATACAAGCTAAGATGATCAAGAGTAGGTAGGCCTTCTTGAGTGACTTTATCTTGTATATGTGGGTGGGTGTCTATCAAAACTTGGATGACTCCTTCATCAAGCGCTTGAAAATATATCTTGTGTTCGTGTAGTTGTGGGTGGTAGAATATAATGATTCCATGATATTTACTAGCTCGGGAAGATGATATATATGCTGAAAATATGCTACCATAAATGTAGCAATTTTTTGTTCGATGTTGTTGCTCAGTGTGTTATTCATCAGTATTTTTCACTATCTTTAGATGACTATAGAATATTTATAGCTTTCTAAAAACAATATTCCTTGAACATCTTGAGTTTCAAAAATATCACTTCCTTCATTATCCTTATAAACCTATTTTCACTATTCTTCAGTTGGTCTTATTAAAGTCACCCTATTGCTCTTAAAAGGCTCATTATGAGTTTATAACTCTCATTTTCATATTTCTTTCCTAGCTGAGACTTCATTGCCCTATTTTCCCCTGTTAATAAACTCCCCCCTCCCTCTATGGTTTCTTTTTGCTAACTCATTCCCATGTCCCTTTGGGCGTAATAACCTAAAACAATACTTTGTTTTCACTTGAAAATCTCCAAGTCAAATTTCGGTCAAATTAGGTCAAAGGACACTCCCATTACGTCATTAGGGTTTTACATTTTTAAGGTTATCCTTGAATGCTTCATGCACTGCTTTTCCTTTGCTATAATATGGCTCAGATGTAATAGAATTTCAAGACATGGTTATTCAATAAGAACCTAAAATTTCCAAGGAGGATTATCTCCTTAGTTCATAACCTGCAACTGAGGAAAATGGAAAAAGTTTGGCACTTCTGCAGAAGTGTTGGAAGATTTATCAGCGAAAAGTATTGATGATGTAGATTATATACTACTGAACGAAAATAATGTACAACAAAGAAAAGGGGAACAAATTGGTCTTGTAGATGACTAGGGTTATGAACTAGTTAGTCCATTTGAGTGCCAAAGTAGTGATCACTTGCAGAAAATGACATGGAGGGAGCACACGAAGCCAAACGTGAACAAAGTTTATCAGAGAATATTGATGGAATATGGATATAAGGTAAGGTTAAATGGACAGAAATGAATGAACTTGGAAGGGCTATAGAGAACTTAGAAGACAACACTAATGATTGTTGTAAAGAACTACAGACACCTAGGGTTTTGAAAAAAAGGGCCAGAGAAGGTGGAAAAGATGAGTTGAGTATTATGTTAGAAACTACAGAAAATTTTGAAGATGCTACTTTGTGTTTAAATCCCAAAGTTGTCAAAATGAACTTGTCATGCCTCAAGGAGAAAAAGAAAAGAAAATTAAATGACTTCAGCAACTTGTAAAGCAAAAAGGTGTCAAAGAGCATCAGTGACAAAGGAAAAGGACTTAAAACATTAGAAAGTGGGTTTTTCAAGTTAAATTAAATCTACAAGTCTATAGAAGCCCATTTTACATTTCAAATGAATCATTTATGCTTTTCAAAACATCAAGAATGCTCAGTAAGGAAAAATTTGTGAGTTTGCAAGCAGAATTCGGGCAAGTTTTCTTGGCGCTGTGCACCTGGGAGTTGGCATTGCGCCCTTGCCAGATTTACTCCATACATTTTTTGAAGGCGTTGCGCACCTAGGAGCTAGCGTTGCGCCCTTTTCAAAGTGTTGTGCTCTTTCCAGAAAGTCCCTGTGCTGATTTTCCTTGGCACTATGCACTCAGAACTTGGCACTGCGCCCTCAGCCATTGGCGCTGCGCGCCTAGACAGAAGGGTTTGCTAAGAGTTGGGGCCATCCAAATAAAATCAAATTTCTTCCAAACTCTTTCCAAGGTCATCCAAGAAACCTTAAGTGGTAATTACATGATATAATCCCTATTTTTATGCCATTTGGTGAATTCTTAATAAAAGGAAATGAAACCCAAAAAGGAAACCCTAAGTTTTAAGCTTGTAATCATTGTTTCATCCCTACTTCATCCTCCTTAAATAAAATCAGTCATAAGCAGGGGTCATTACTTTGCTTGATGGTTTTCATTCATATAGTTTTCCTCCTTCACTCATCCCCTTAATTTGATTCATGATTTCATTTCATTACCCTCCCTTCATCTCATTTCACATCAGCCCTAGGCTTTCCAAAACAGAGTTTAAAATGTCTGAGGGTGAATACAGTGGTGGTGAGGCACAAATGCCAAGGAGACATGATCACAAAGGAGGGAAGATAAACAAATTTTAACCTATCACCACAAGGGATATTATGGCCTCTCCTCTCACTGTATCTTGTTTTAAACATGTGGGCTGCTTTGAATTTTGTGAGAAGGTGCAGCAAGTCCAAAATCACCCAAAGCTAACAAGACTATTTATCATTAATCTACATGACAAGCAGGTCAATCTTGTCGGGGTTACATTTGAAATTTCCACCAATGCCATTGTAGCTGGTACGGGGATACCTAATGTGGGAGAGAAGTGGTTCAAACAAGCAAACCTGAACATGAGTTATTTTGAGCCATACCTTAAACCTAGGTATAAAGATCACCACAAGTCCATCTTCCCTTTTTCTCATCTTCTTGATAGATATGCACCCATGATGAAGATAATAATGAAGTATTTCACTTGTGAGGGAAGGTTTTCCCGCCTCTACTCATACCACATCCATCTTCTTATGCATTTCACTAGAGTTAGGATGCTGCATATACCATATTATCTTTTCCGTATCATTGACAAAATGGCCTACATTGTGCAAAAGAGAGAGTATAATTAGCAAATGCAAAGCCTATTTCATCATTCACTCATCACGATGGTGGTCATGCATTAGCTACAGTAGAAAAACATTCCATGGGATACCTTCATTTCCAATGAGGTTTTCACTACTCCACATGGCCATCATCAGCAGGATATTCCTTCATCTTCTCATCATCCCATATCGACTTCTCCATCACACCCCACTGTTCATACATCACCATCCACTCACATCCATTCACCTCAAGTTGATCCTCCCTCATCACCTTTTCACAATCCTTCACCATCATCTCTTGATACTAGAGCCTCAAGTAGTGAAAGAGATATTGGGACAGCTGGCACTAAAATGCATGATATTGAGCCTTTTCCTTTGACCTATCAGAGAGGCCACAGGCAGGTGTTTGCTTCACTTGAGGTGAATGGGGCCCTTCTTTCTTCATCAGCAAAATAGGTTGATAAAGGCAAGGAAAAGGTTACAGAGCATGTCATTGTTGAAGAGGAGGACAAACATGAAACTGAGCAGGAGTTTCAGTTAATTGACGTTGAGGATGAGGATGAGGAGAGAATTACCAATATGTTTCTCAAAAGCAAGGATTCCAAGATTAGTGAGCTTCAATCTAATCTTATTAGGGAAAATAATGTGATAAACTTTTTTGAGCTAGAGAATCAGCAGTTGAAGACAAAGCAGGCCATCAATGAGGTTAGGGCAATCAGAGCTCAGAAAGAGGACGAAAGGGCCAAATCTTTGCTAGATGAGACCTTGGGAAGTTTTGATGACATTGAGGATGAGGAAGATCATCTTCCTAGGCAGAGACCAAGGACAATTGGGTTGAAGAAGGCTTTAGCCCGGGAAAGGGAGAAAGAGGCGGAATTGGCAGAGCAGCTCACTCCAAGTGAGATGTTTTCCATAGAAATTAGCAAAGATGGAGAAAATTGGCTTGAGAGGGAAAAATTGCATTCATAAGGTCAAATAGAGAAGGCCAAGAGAGACACTGACATGCAGAGGAAGATGGCAAAGCATTATGACATGAGAAACAGGATTGCAAGGACCAAGTTCAAACGAGCTCATGCAAAGATTCGAGCTTTGACCGAGGAAAAAGAGAAAGAGAAGCTCAACATTCTTTCTGATGTGTCCCTCCAAGCCTCCCAACCACAACCAGCAAAGAAAAATCCATTTTTGGCAATTTGGTGCAAATTTTGAAATTTTGACAGTTTGGCTTGTAGAAAATTCGGCCAAACGCGCAGCACCACTGGCGCTACGCTATTTTTTGCGGCACTCAAATGACAAAAGGTTACATTTTCATGTTCCTCATGCCAATTACATCAACCTCAAAACGTTTTAGAACATTTGGAGCAAAACTAGTCCCTCAAAAAGGCCAAAAACTATCAAAAAATCACCTTCTGCCCTCCTTTTGGCACTAGCGCTGTGCGTTTATCAGTCTTGGGAGAAGTGATTTTTGACAGGGAAAATGGGGACCGTTCTGGAAATTGAAAGCATATTTGAAAACTAGACAGGATAGGCTTTCCAATGAGCTATCATGGAGCTCATTTGGACACCGAGAACGCCTCCAAAAGTTAGCTACAAAACATGTCATTTTCTTAGTCTTGGTGTTGCGCGTTTGCATTAGAATTGCGCCCCTATACCTTGGAGCTCAAATATTTATGTTAGAATTTATTTTTGCAATTAATGAGTTTTAGATATTTTTCCTTGGTCCTTGCATGGTCTCAAAGGTCAAATGCATTAACTATGTAATAAATGACATTTGAAACCCTAGTTAGGGTTTACCTCCTCATTTTGCAGATAAATACTGCATGTATGCTTCATAGTTTTTTTTGGTTGATTGTTGAGCTCAATATCACATAGATTTTGAGTGGTGAAGAAATTATTTTTTGAGCTTTGTGACTGTTTTGGACTGAATATCAATGGAGCAAGCATATTCACAGGATTCATAAACTTGTCTGAATGGTGATGTTGTCTTGATCTTGTATTCGTTTCCTTATGTTTTCCATATTTTTCATCTTTTCTCTTGCAATAGAACAAAAAATTTAGGTTAAGATATGTTGTTAGAGGCACCTTAACTCTGTCTGATTTTTTTGTTTAGATGTTTTCCTCTGCTAGGTCTGATTGGAGAATCCTTAATTTCTTTCTGATTCCACCTAGCTTGTTGTCTTGATAATGATTTAATAAGAGTCAAACCGAATAATTTTATGGTATGCCCTGTCCTTTAGTGTAGCTTGAAACTTTTTTTTTTAATGATTTTCTTTGAAGTTTTTTTAATAGGTTTTAGGCTAAAGAATTTTATGGTTTTCCCTGTCCTTTGGTCTATCTTGAAAAGTCATTTTGAAGGTATTTTATAGTCTGATTAAAGAATTTAGGAGTTCCCTGCTCTTTAATCATCACTTTTTTGTTATCTTAAATGTTTTCTTTCTCTAAAGGTAAATAGCTAGAGAATTTAGGAGTTCCCTTCTATCTA
Organism: Pinus albicaulis; assembly: GCA_034641835.2. Classification (NCBI taxonomy): domain Eukaryota; kingdom Viridiplantae; phylum Streptophyta; class Pinopsida; order Pinales; family Pinaceae; genus Pinus; species Pinus albicaulis. The sequence goes on from CM076577.1 coordinate 1,191,285,307, forward strand.
GGGTTTGCTCGATTGTTGTCTCAAAGTTTACTTGGTGAAGCTAGACCAAAGAAGTTTATGTTGTGCCCTGTCCTTTGGATCTTTCTTAAGCATATTGATCTTAAAGACTCTTCTTGTTATAGTATATGTTAAAGGATTCTTAATTTCCATTTAAACCTACTAAATTCACAACTTAATGTTCATTTCACACCCACATAAGCTATTAAGATCCATTTGGCTTTATTAACTTGCCCTATGAAACACCCTTGATTTATTGTTGTACTTTTCAAGCCTTTTACAGACCCCATAGCCCAATGGTTTGAATTTTTCTTACTCTATATGTTCTTCTTAACAATAAACCCATCCAAACAAAACAAAACAAACAACCCTATCATTTTAACTACCTAAAATCAACACCCTAAATCAAACAAGTTATATCTTTTATACAAATATATAGAGAGCCTTCTATGAATCCAGGAAGGCTAGGTCCTAGGACTCCAAAGCTGGTTTGATTTTACCCTTTTCTATTTGGTCTTGTCAATCTGAAAAATTACAAGGACCTAACATAATGGCAACTCCACTCGGGACAGTCATTAAAAATCTTAGTGTTATATAAAGAACTCAGAAAACCCAAAAATATCTCAATATTGGCATCCAATTGTTGATGGTGGACAACAAACAAATCCTCAAAACAATTAGCATCATCCACCTAATGACTCCACTGGTCTTCAGTAGGCCAGCTGACTCCATTGGTTCTCACAGACTCCTTTGGGAATGTATTAATCAATCCTAATAGTATAAAGTTGAGTCACATACTGTGTGAATTTAGTATTCTTACATATTGGTTTTGTTTTCAAGACTATTATAAAATTTCAGCCTCTCTGTGTTGTGGGTTTGAAATCTGGCTTCACAAAGAATCAGCACCAGATCTCACCCTGACCCAAACCCTCCTGCAATAGTTGATGACCCAGAAAGAATTTTAAGAAAAACTTCAAGGACTAAAAATTCAACTATTATCGGACCAATTCACAAGGCAAGTTCTTTTCTTGAAAATCTTACATCCTTGCAAGATACCCAATTTGACTTATACCATAGAAGAAACCTATTCAAAACTAAGTCTCAAAGTTCGATAGACCAGACAAACTTTGAACCTACAATCTTACAGCAGAATCCTATTAGAGAAGCCTCTCCTTCCACTCCTCTTGATTTTCAGCTTCTCCAACACTTTTACTCCTTTTGTTCCAAATCTACTCAATAACAACTAGCTGGTCCAAGTACATCTGTTACCCCCAATCACACATCCACTGTGCAAACCACTCCATTTCATCCTCCACCCCCACTCATAAACCCTCCTCTTATAAATCCTCCTTGGGTTATATTACCTCCCATCATGGCAGCATGGTATGCCCCTCTGGTACTATCACAACCTTTACTGCCTATGCCTCAAGACTATCAATCTAGAATCCCTCACTTTAATGGAACTGATTCTACAACTACCCAACAACATGTAGACAAGATGAATGATGCTTTTGATTACCAGGAAATAGAAGATGAAACCATACAAATGAGAATTTTGCCCAAAGTTTAGGGGGAGAAGCAAAGAAATGGTTCAAGAACTTAACTCCTAATATCATTCATGATCTCCCTTCCCTTTATTAAACATTCATAAACAAGTGGGAGACTAAGAAAAATTCTCTTCAAATCCTATCAGAGTATGATAACCTTAAGAGAAATGTTGGGTAAATTATTCAAGGTTACTACACTAGGTTCAATAGTGTATATAATGCACTTCCTCCCCACATGAAACCCCCACAAGGCCTAGCCCTAGTAAAATTTCCAGATGGATTTGATCTGGAAATGGCTTACCAATTGAGAGAAAGACATCCCCTTACCCTAGAAGACATGCAAAGGGGAGCAGTAAGTGTAGAAGTCAATCTAATTGCTAAAGGGCTAGGATGAGAACAGAGAAGAGGGTTACATACAAAGAGGAACCTATGGCCTCCACATCCGATGCTAAAATTGACAACCTAGTTAGGACAATGGAAGGGATGATGGAGAGAATTAACTTGAATGAAAGAGCAACTCCTAAGGAAAACCAAAAAAATCCTAAAAACAAAAATAGAAACCAAAAATTCAGAAGAGATCCTCCTCAAATAAGACAAATAGAAGATGACCAGCAAATCAGACCTCCTTTCCAAGAAAACTATGTAGATGAAGAGGAGAGAGAGATTGAGGAGCTAGAAGAAAACCATGTGAATCTAATAGGCTCTGATAGTGAGGATGTTGTTTTTCTCACGGAAGAAGAACAAGGTTTGTTTTCCTCATACCAAACTGAAAGAACATATGAGGATTCTGTAGAATACAAATTAGGATTTGAAAATTCTATCATGGAGGTTCATAGGCAAAACCTCAGAAGTAGGAAAACCCAAGATATCCCCAAGAGGAACAAACCAGAAATTTATGCTAGGAAGACCCTTGAAAGCACTCCTAAAAAGACAGCAGAAAATACAAACACCATTGCCAAGAATTCTGATCAAAGCAAAAACAAAATCAGCCAACATGATGGTGACCAAAGTTTCCCTAGTACATCAACTAGTGGCCTTGAAAAACTGCTTTAACTAAGATTCCAAATAAAAATCAGCAAACTAAAGTTGCTCAAAAAACCATGTATGACAAAACTGATCTAACTCTGCCAAGAACATAGACACCATTCAGTATTGAGGGAGAAATTTCCAAGATAAAAATAGCCATACCCCTTACTAAATTAGTGACTCAGTATGTATATAGATTTCAAGTTTTAAAGGCTTTAAACATAGGAAATGACACCGATACTCTAAATCTAACTGATGAAAAGCCAGAGTTGTTGTTTTGACTAGAGGTAGAGGGAAAAATTCAAGAAGGAGTTGTGCCTCCATTCTATGTCAGTTTTAACATCCATGACAAAATCCTACACAGCACCATGCTAGACTCTAGTGCTTCACATAACCTCATGCCAAAGCCTAGTGATGGAAAGATTAGGCCTCGAAATAACCAGACCATACAAAGACTTGTACTCTTTTGATTCAAGTAGAGTTAAATTCCTGGGCCTAATCAAAGATTTATGTGTCAATATGGCACAAATACCAACCAAGAGCCTTGTCATGGATATTGTAGTGGCTGACATTCCCCCCAAATATGGCATGCTTTTATCTAGATCATGGGGAGCCAAACTCCAAGGAACCCGCCAAATGGACATGACATATGCTACCATTCCAATCTTTAACCAAACAAGAAGACTATATCGAGAATCTCACATGAAATACATGGTAAGTAGCCAAGATAAGCCAAACAACACCCCTCTCTATTCTATCCATTCAGACCTTGATTCATTTATTTTGTACAATGAAGATGAAATTAATGAAAAATTAGCTGAAAAAGAGGAAGAGCAAGACCAATCAGAATAGTCAAACCAAGCACAAAATGAAGAACATAACAAATAAAACCCTAGCAGCCATGAACAACAACATAATGGCAAATCTGAACTTAAAACTCTTTGGAACATGAGATTTGATGGCTCTTATGGAAAAGATGGTTCAGGAGCAGATGTTTGGATACAAAACACTAATGAAGGTCACTCTTACAAGCTGGATTTTCAATGTACAAACAATATTGCAGAGTATGAAGCTCTTCTCCTAGGGTTACAATTGTTGAAAATTATAGGAGCCAAGAAGATTTATGTTCAGGGAGATTCTGAGCTTATTATTAGGAAAATTAAAGGATAATATTCAACCAAGAATCCTAGATTAAGAGAATATAGAAATTTCGCCTTAGACCTAAAAACATTTGAAAAATATGAACTTACCTCTGTCCCAAGAACTCAAAATAGCCTTGCAAATGAACTAGCCTTTACTGCCAGCACTTGCCAACTACCTCATGCCAATGAACAATACATGGTGAAGGTCAAAATTAGACCGATAGTCCCTGATAACATAGATTATTGGCAAGTTTTTGAAGGTGACAAACACATTGAATACTTCCTGCAATCCAAAAATGAATTTGAAATGCCAAAATCAGACTCAGATCTTCAAGGGGACTACTCTGTTGAGGAAAAGACACACAAAACAAAGCCACCTTATGCTACTGATATAAATCTGCTAGAAAACCCTCATGAGGCAAAATTGTGTGAAGATTCAAACAAAAGGGGCCCTGAGATATTGCAATGCAAAGACAACCTATTACCAAGAGGACTTGCCCCCTTAGAATAATTGTTTGATTTCAATGATGTTGCTAGGAAGCCAAAAATGGAATCTGCCGAAACAGATGTAGAAGAATGCAACATAGGGAGTGAGGAAGCACCTAAAATGATAAAAATATCCAAAACACTGTCAGCCCTTATAAAACAGAAATACATTGAGTTGTTCAAATATTTCAAGGATGTGTTTGCATGGGGCTATGAGGACTTGAAGTCCTATGATACAAACATCATTCAACATAAGATCCCTCTCAAGGAAAACTAAAAACCATTCAAGCAAACATTGCATAGGATAAACCCTGTCCTAATTCCTCTAGTTGAGAAATAAATTAAAAAGATGTATGATGCTGGAATAACCCACTCAGGTATTCGGAATGGGTCTCAAATCTTGTATTAGTAAGAAAGAAAACAAGTGAAATTAGGTTATGCATAGACTTCAGAAATTTAAACAAAGTCTCACTGAAAGACAACTATCCTTTACCTAATATGCATCATATACTACAAAGGGTGGTAGGCTCCAAAAGAATATCTTTTCTTGATGGTTTTTCAAGGTATAATTAGGTGCTAGTACATCCAGGTGATCATCACAAAATCGCCTTCACTACACCTTGGGGCACCTTCATGCATGTCAAAATGCCTTTTGAGTTAATGAATGTTGGGGCCACTTTTCAAAGAGCCATGGACATTTTTTTTCCCGAAGAAATAGGTTACTTCATTGTGATATACCTTGATGACATCACTATTTATTCAAAAATTTATGAAGAACTCATAGTTCACCTAAGAAATTTCTTTGAAAAATGTAGGAAATATGGTCTATCTTTGAATCCCAAGGAAACTATGTTTGGTATTCAAGAAGGAAAACTTCTAAGCCACATGATATCTGAAGAAAGGATTAAGATAGACTCAAAGAGGATTGAGGGGATATTACAGATCAGTCACCCAAGAAACATCAAAGAACTGCAATCTTTCATAGGAAAGATCAACTTCTTAAGAAGGTTCATACCAAACCTTGCAGAACTCCTAAGAAACACTACAAACATGTTGAAAAGAGAAATAGCAGTCAAATGGATCATAGAAGTAAAGAAATCCTTTGAACTACTAAAACAAGCACTTACCCAAACACCAGTTCTAATCAGCCCTAACTTTACCAAGGACTTTTTCATCTTCTCATTTGCATCAGAACACACAATTGCTGCAGTATCGCTACAAAAGAACATAATGGGACACGAACAACCCATAGCTTTCTTTATCAATGCACTAAGAGATGCACCTCTGAAATATAAAATTATGGAAAAACAAGCTTTTTCCTTAATCAAAGCCTTAAAATGTTTCAGAGTTTACATCTTGCATTCACATGTCATTGCTTTTATTCCTCATGCAGTTGTTAAGGACATACTAACTCAGGATCTTCATGGTAAAAGAGGTAAGTGGATTGTTGTCATCTTAGAGTATGATTTGGAAATCAAACCCACCAAGCTAATCAAAGGGCAAGGACTGGCCAAACTGATGGTTGAAGCAAAATTTCAAGCATTAGACATAAACATGATACATTCCTTGGATGAAAAAGAGGAGCTAGCGACTCCACCTATTGAAGAAGAATTTCTGAACTCACTCTGGTATGTTGATATATTTACATGTGCTTTTTAATCTGAATGCTTCTCCTAGTTTATCCAAAACAAAGGCTAGATTCTTGAAACTAAAAGCTATAATTTTTTGCATTCTAGATAAAGCTTTCTATTGGAAAAATTATGTTGGTATCCTTCTTAAATGTTTACTTGAAGAAGATGTAGATAGAATCATGCATGGGTTTTATGAAGGATAATGTAGAGGTCATATCTATTGGAAAACCACTACTAACAAAATCCATAGAGCTGGTTTCTATTAGCCCACTCTTTTCCCTGATATCCACAAGCTAGTAGTAACTTGCCATAAATGCCAAATCTTTGAGGGAAAGAGAAAATTGTTGCCTTTTCCTTTACAACCTATCAGTGTTGAAACTAATTTTCAATAATGGGGTTTAGATTTCATTGGATAAATCCACCCTGCCTCCTCTGCCCAACGCAAATGGATCCTCACTGCAACTAACTATTTTACCGAATGGATAGAAACCATCCCTTCAAGGACTACCACTGATTAGTGATCATAAAATTCCTTGAAAATCACATCTTTTCTATATTTGGTTGTCCTAGAAATATTATTACTAACAATTTTGCTACTTTTAAATCCAAGAGAATGGTCGACTTTTGCCACAAGTATCACATTACATTAGGGCATTCTACAGTTTATTACCCTCAAGGTAATGGGTTGGATGAGTCCTCTAACAAAACTTTGGTAAATATCATCAAGAAGTTGCTAGAAGAAAACAAAAATTCATGGCACAGCAAATTAGTGCATGCACTATGGGAAGACCGATTAAAAAACAAAAAATCAATTAACATGTCTCCCTATCATCTAGTGAATGGCATGGATGTAGTTTTTCCAACATCCTTGGGAGTCCCAGTGATGAAGCTTATTCAAGAGGTACAATCAGACGAGAATGATATAAAAAGGAGGTTGAACCAAACCATTCAATTGCAGCAATCAAGGGAAGAAGTATACAACAGAACACAAGTAGTGCAAGAGAATATTAATAAAATATTTGACAAGAGGACTAAAGCTAATGATTTCTAGATTGGAGACAAAGTGTTGAAATGGGATTCAAGAAGAGAGGACAAAGGCAAGCATGGAAAATTTGAAACTCTGTGGAAAGGTCCATACATTATCCATTCAGTTAGAGGTAACAATGCATTCTTTCTACAAGAAATGGATGGAACAGAGTTATTTGGAGGTTTTGTCAATGGCAGGATGCTCAAGCACTATTTTTGTTGAAGTTCTTAGTTTAAATCTTTATTCATTGTACATAACACTTCTTGAATAAAAGATTAGAAAAATGAAACACAAAAACAAAGAAAAGAAGAAAAAGAGGGCAGATAAAAGAAGAGGTAAAGCCCCTTACCAAAAAAGAATATGTCTGAAAGTGTGCAAGTCCAAATGCCACTACTTTTGAGAAATGAAAGTCGTGTTCAGTCATATAGCCTAACCATGATTAAACATGTTTTAAATTTCTACTGATAAGTTAGAAAATGATGATTTGCCAAACTATTTAAACCTGGCTTATCAGTAGACTAGGTTAGGAAAAGATACTGGTTCCCAAAGCTCAAATCTGAACCAAAGAGAAAAGAGAGGGATGAATGACAAGTTCCATATTATAGCCCTCAGTTTTTAGTCTTACTTTGTGCAAAAATAAGATCTATGTGAAACATTGTCCAAAATGCCACAGCTCATGACAAATCAAACTGCCTAACCTTGATTTGGTCATGTTTTAAATTTTATGTTAGTAGATTAGAGAATGAAGATCTATCAAATTGTTTAACCTTGATAGATATGTAGATTAGGTAGATAATAAAAGAGTTCATCAGTCTAATCTGAGCCTTTGGATGATATAAGGGTAGAAGTAGATAGTTTTTGCTTTCAAAAGAAAAGATGATGCTCAGGGTTTGCCAATCCAAATGCACCCAAATGAAGAGAAAATGTTAGGAGAAATATGATGGGTAGGTAGACTTTATATTGAAGCAATCATGTTTTTCAAAGTGTAAGATCACAGCTTCAAAGAACAGGAGTAAATCAACAATTGAAGAAGGAGGAAATTTGTCAAGCCCAAACAAGGCATTGATTTACAATTTCCATAGATCTGAACTCTGAGGTTCTTGACACCTCCTGAAGGAGCTTCCCTCCCCAAGTGGATCCACTGTTATTCATTAGTATTTTTCACTATATTTAGATGACTATAGAATGGTTATAGCTTTCTGAAAACAATATTCCTTGAATATCTTGAGTTTCAGAAATCTCACTGCCTTCATTATCCTTATAAACCTATTTTCACAATTCTTTATTTGGTGTTCTCAAAGTCATCTCGTTGCTCTTAAAAGACTCATTATGGGTTTATACCTCTCATTTTCATCTTTCTTTCCTAGTTGAGACTTCATTGCCCTATTTTCCCATGTCAATAAACTCCACCCTCCATCTAGGGTTTCTTGTTGCTAACTCATTCCCATGTCCCTTTGGGCATAATAACCTATAACAATACTCTGTTTCACTTGAAAATCTCCAAGTCAAATTTCAGTCAAATCAAGTCAAAGAACACTCCCATTAGGTCATTAGAGTTTTACATTTTTAAGGTTATCCTTGAATGTTTCAGGCACTGCTTTTCCTTTGCTATAATCTGGCTCAAATGCAATAGAATTTCAAGACATGGTTATTCAAGAAGGACCTAAAATTTCCAAGGAGAATTATCTCCTTAGTTTAGAACCTACAACTGAGAAAAATGGAAAAATTTTGGCACTTCTGCAGAAGTGTTGGAAGATTTATTAGCTGAAGGTACTGATGTTGTAGATTGTCTACTTCTGAATGAAAATAATGTACAGCAAAGGAAAGGGGAACAACTTGATCTTGTAGATGACTAAGGTTATGAACTGGTTAGTCCATTTGAGTGCCAAAGTAGTGATCACTTCCAGAAAATGACATGGAGAAAGTCTATCAGAGAATATTGATGGAATATGGAAAGAAGGTAAGGTGAACTGGATAGAAATGAATGAACTTGGAAGGGCTATAGAGAACTTAGAAGACAACATTGATGATTGTTGTAAAGAACTGCAAACACCTAGGGTTTTGAAAAACATGGCCAGAGAAGGTGGAAAATATGAGTTGATTTTTATGGTAGAAACTACAGAAGATTTTGAATATGCTTCTTTGTGTTTAAATCCCAAAGTTGTCAAAATGAACTTGCCATGCCTCAAGGAGCAAAAGAAAAGAAAATTAAAATACTCAGCAACCTGCAAAGCAAAAAGGTGTCAAAGAACATCAGTGATAAAGGAAAAGGACTTAAAACATTAGAAAGTGGGTTTTTCAAGTTAAATTAAATATACAAGCCTATAAAATCCCATTTTACATTTCAAATGAATCTTTGTTGCTTTTCAAAACATCAAGAGTGCCCAACAAGGAAAAATTTGTGAGTTTGCAAGCATAATTCACGCAAATTTTGTTGGTGTTGCACCCTTGCTAGATTTCCTCCATACATTTTCTGAAGGTGTTGCGTGCTTGGGAGCTGGCACTGCGCCCTTGTCAAAGCACTGCACTCTTGCCAGAAAGACCCTATGCTGATTTTCCTTAGCGTTGCGCCCCTAAATAGAAGGGTTTGCTAAGATTTGGGGCATCCAAATCAAGTCAAATTTCTTCCAAAATCTTGCCAAGATCATCCAAGAAACCTTAAGTGGTAAGTACATTATATAAGCCCTATTTTCATGCCATTTGGTGAATTCTTAATTAATGGAAATGAAACCCTAAAAGGAAACCCTAAGTTTTAAGCTTGTAATCACTTTTTCATCCCTACTTCATACTCCTTAAAGAAAATTAGTCATAAGCAGGGGTCATTACATTGCTTGAGGTTTTTCATTCATATATTTTCCCCCCTTCACTCATCCCCTTCATTTGATTCAAGCTGCCATTTCATTACCCTCCCTTCATCTCATTTCACATCAGCCCTAGGGTTTCCAAAACAGAGTTTAAAATGTCTGAGGGTGAAGACAGTGGTGGTGAGGCACAAATTCCAAGGAGACATTATCATAAGGGAGGGAAGATAAACAGATTTGAGCCTATCAACATAAGGGAGCTTATGGCCTCTCCTCTCACTGTATCTTGTTTTAAAGATGTGGGCTGCTTTGAATTTTTTGAGAAGGTGTAGCAAGTCCAAAATCACCCAGAGATAACAAGACTATTTATCATTAATATACATGACAAGCAGGTCTATCTTGTCAGGGTTACATTTGAAATGTCCATTGATGCCATTGCAACTACTATAGGGATACCTAGTGTGGGAGAGAACTGGTTCAAACAAGCAAACCTGGAATGAGTTATTTTGAACCATACCTTAAACCTAGGTATAAAGATCACCACAAGTCCATCTTCCCTTTTTCTCATCTTCTTGATAGATATGCACCCATGATGAAGATAATAATGAAGTATTTCACTTGTGAGGGAAGGTTTTCCCACCTCTACTCATACCATATCCGTCTTATTATGCATTTCACTAGAGTTAGGATGTTGCATATACCATATTATCTTTTCCATAGCATTGAAAAAATGGCCTACATTGTGTAAAAGAGAGAGTATAATCAGAAAATGCAGAGCCTATTTCATCATTCACTCATCAAGATGGTGGTCATGCATCAGCTATAGCAAAAAAAAAATCCATGGGATAACTTCATCGCCAATGAGGTTTTCACTACTCCACATGGCCATCATCAACAGAATATTCCTTCATCTTCTCATCATCCCATATCCACTTCTCCATCACACCCCGTTGTTCATACATCACCATCCACTCACATCCATTCACCTCAAGTTGATCCTTCCTCATCACCTTTTCACAATCCTTCACCATCATCTCTTGATAATAGAGCCTCAAGTATTGAAAGAGATATTGGGACGGCTGGCACTAAAATGCATGATATTGAGCCTTTTCCTTTGACCTATCAAAGAGGCCACAAGCAGGTGTTTGCTTCACTTGAGGTGAAAGGGGCCCTGCTTTCTTCATTAGCAAAATAGGTTGATAAAGGCAAGGAAAAGGTTACAGAGCATGTCATTGTTGAAGAGGAGGACAAACATGAAACTAAGCAGGAGTTTCAGATAATTGACCTTGAGGATGAGGATGAGGAGAGAATTACCAATATGTTTCTCAAAAGCAAGGATGGCAATATTAGTAAGCTTCAATCTAATCTTGGTAGGGAAAAGAATGTGATCAACTTTTTTGAGCTAGAGAATTAGCAGTTGAAGACAATGCAAGCCTCAGTGAGGTCAGGGAAATCAAAGCTTAGAAAGAGGCTGGAAGGGCCAAGACTTTGCTATATGATACCTTGGGAACTTTTGATGACAGTGAGAATGAGGAAGATCAGCTTCCTAGGCAGAGACCAAGGACAATTGGGTTGAAGAAGGCTTTAGCCCAGGAAAGGGAGAAAGAGGTAGAATTAGCAGAGCAGCTCACTCCAAGTGAGCTGCTTGCCATAGAAATTATAAAAGATAGATAATCTTGGCTTGAGAGGGTAAATTTTCATTTATAAGGTCAACTAGAGAAGGCCAAGAGAGACACTAACATGCAGAGGAACATGGCAAAGCATTATGCCATGAGAAATAGGATTGCAAGGACTAAGCTCAAACAATCTCATGCAAAGATTCGAGCTTCGACCGAGGAAAATGAGAAAGAGAAGCTCAACATTGTTGGTGATGTGTCCCTCCAAGCCTCCCAACCATGATTATTAAAGAAAAATCCATTTTTGGCACTTTGGTGCAAATTTTGAAATTTTGACAATTTGGCTTGCAGAAAATTGGGCCAAACGCGTAGCGCCACTGGCGTTGCGCTCTTTTTTGGCGCACTCAAATGAAAAAAGGTCAAAATTTTCATGTTCCTCATGCCAATTACATCAACCTCAGAAAGTTTCAGAAAATTTGGAGAAAAACTGGTCCCTCAAAAAGGCCAAAAACTACCAAACAATCACCTTTCTTCCCTCTTTCTGGCACTAGCACTGGGCGTTTAGAAATCTTGGGAGAAGTAAATTTTGATAGGGAAAATGGACACCATTCTTTAAAGTGAAAGAATATTTGGAAACTAGATAGGACAGGCTTTCCAATGAGCTATCATGGAGCCCATTTGAACACGAGGAAGGCCTCCAAAAGTTAGCTGCAAAACATGTCATTTTCTTAGTCTTGGCGCTGCGCGTTTGCACTCGCGTTGCGCCCCTGTACCTTGGAGTTGTGCCCTTACCAGGAGTTATTGAAAAATATATTTTTAAGCCTTAAAGTTAAAAAATTTCCAAAATTAGCTCAAATAGTTATGTTAGAAGTTAGTTTTGCAATTAATGAGTTTTAGATATTTTGTCTTGGGCCTTGCATGGTCTCAAAGGTCAAATGCATTAACTATGTAATAAATGAAATTTGAAACCCTATTTAGGGTTTACCTCCTCATTTTTCAGATAAATATTGCATGTATGCTTCATATTTTTTGTTGGTTGATTGTTGAGCTCAATATGACATAGATTTTGAGTTGTGAAGAAATTGGTTTTGGAGCTTTGTGATTGTTTTGGACTCAATATCAATGGAGCAAGCATATTCCCAAGATTCATAAAATTTTCTAAATGGTGATGTTGTCCTGATATTGTATTTTTTTCCTTCCATTTTCCATATTGTTCATCTTTTCTCTTGCAATAGAACAGAAAATTTAGGTTAAGATATGTTGTTAGAGGCACCTTAACTCTGTCTGGTTTTTGTTGTTTAGATGTTTTCCTCTACTAGATCTGATTGGAGAATCCTTAATTTCTTTCTTATTTCACCTAGCTTGTTGTCTTGATAATTATTTAATAAGATTCAAACCAAAGAATTTTATGGTATGCCTTGTCCTTTAGTGTAGCTTGAAACATTGTTTTTAAGAATTTTCTTTGAAGTTTGTTTACTAGGGTTTATGATAAAGAAGTTTATGGTTTTCCCTGTCCGTTGGTCTATCTTGAAAATTCATTTTGAAGGTCTTTTGTATTGTGATTAAATAATTTAGGAGTTCCCTGTTCGTTAATCATCACTTGTTCGTTATCTTAAATGATTTCTTTCTCTGAAGGTAAATAGCTAGAGAATTTAGGAGATACCTTCTCTCTAGGGTTTGCTGGATTGTTGTCTCAAATTCTACCTTATGAAGCTAGACCAAAGAAGTTTATGGTGTGCCCTATCCTTTGGTTCTTTCTTAAGAATAATGATATTAAAGACTCTTCTTGTTATAGTATATGTTAAAATATTCCTAATTTCCCTTTAAACCTACTAAATTCACAACTTAATGTTCATTTCACACCCACATAAGCTATTAAGATTCATTTGGCTTTGTTAACTTGCCCTATGAAACACCCTTGATTTATTGTGTTACTTTTCAAGCCTTTCACAGGCCCCATAGCCCAATGGTTTTAATTTCTCTTACTGTATTTGTTCTTCTTAACAAGCAACCCAACCAAACAAAACAAAACAAACAACCTTATCATTTTAACTAGCCTAAAATCAACACCCTAAATCAAACAAGTTATATCTTTTATAAAAATATAGAGAGAGCCCTCTCTGAGTCTAGGAAGGCTAGGTCCTAGGACTCCAAATTTTGTTTTATGTTACCCTTGTCTATTTGGTCTTGCCAATCTGACAAATTACAAGGACCTAACACAGTGTCATAGTTTTCTCATCAATGTGTGAGACAACCTAGTTGATCACATCTACAAACAGGGAGGTTGGATACTTACATGCAACCTCGTATAGTCTTCACCGTTGGATGCTAAGATAAACATGTCGGTCCTATAAATCTGCCGCAAATTCCTTTGCAAAATCATCTTTAATTTTTTTCCATGTCAATGTTGATTCATTTTCTACAAATAGTTGAGTATCTGCATATACTGGCAAGTTAACTGGAGCTTTCTCAACTTCTCCCCCATGAATTATTTCAGTGGTTTCTTTTGAAGCATCTCTATTGGGTTCCATGGTAAATTTGACTATTGGATAGGTGCTCAACAACTATTGTACCTGTGGGACATAAAAAGACACTCACGGTAAGAAAACATCAGTCTTAAGCAAATCCACTTTCAAGGCATGTTCAAGCAGCAAACTAGGCATCTAATGGGAAGGATTATGAATTTCCTACTAGGAATAGGGGTTGTATGCATGTGGGAACTACGCATTTTGGAGTCCCAACACTCACGGTCAAAGCTTGAGGTTTGAGATTGCGCAATGCATAGTTCATCCTGGGCAGTGGACTGGGAGAGACTACGCATTGCACCATATTAGTGGACAGGGATGCATACTAAGCCCTGTAACTATGAAGTGCATAGTTGGGCCAGCCTGTACTATGCACTACATATTTCCATAGGCCAAGCTCTCAGCTTGAGCATTAGGATTGCGCAGTGCCTAGTTGGGAAAAGTGAAAACCGGCCAAGGTAATGGTGGATTTTCCCAAGGGAAGTGTGAAAAATGAGCAGATATGAGAGATAATGTTGGATTGAGTGCATATATGACTAATTTTGAATGAAACAACACAAATCAAGTGCAGAAACTGAATAAATGGGAAGAAAACCAAATCGGCGAGGATAGTCACCACAACGATGACCATCGGTGCAAAAATGAAGAAATCGATGTGACACTTGTGAAATGCAAACGATAACTTGAAAAAACATGTATATAAGCTAGCTCAAGTTGAAACGCTAGTATGCATGCAAAGAAACAAGAAAAACAACACTCCCACAAGCCAAACGACAAAAAGTGACAAAAAAGATGATAAACGTGAAACTCACTCGAAAAAGCAACAATGATCACACTGAAGCTTCCTTGAACTCCTCGGGAATGCTAGAGCACCAAGATCAAATGTGTTAATGAGCTCTAGAGGCATTGATTAAATATATTTGATAAATTAGGGTTTATGATGTGCATGCCTAAAATCAAGGAAAAAGTAGCACATGGTGAAAGTTTCCAAAAATAGCAAGTGGGCCTCCTTCGAGCTACTAAAAATAGATCCCTATATTTTAGGGATTCCTTTTTCTTTTTCAGATTTTTTTATTTTTCTGATTTCTTGGGAAACTTCCATGCACGCTATCGATAAATATTATGCAATTCTTGGGAACTCGAAAACTTTTAGGCACAGTGTATTGCGTTGTTTATGAGCTCAATGATGGAATGCACAGTTTTTGGGCTTAGTGTTAGGTTTCCATCCATGACTGCACAGTTTTTGGGCTCAAGGAATGGCTTCCAGTCATGACTACGTAATTCTGGTCATCAAGGTCAACCTTGTCCTCATGAATTGCGCAGTTTCTGTAGGTGAGCCCATAAATGCAACAAGACCAAGTTTAGAGGTTAGCTTGTGACTTAGAAAGATCATTTAAGTGTAAAAGAGAGTGAACACAAGCATGAATTAAAAGGTAAGTTTCAATCAAAGCATGAATACTTGATAGCAGTATAAGATAATCTCCTATGAGTAGAAGGTTAGGCTCCAAAATATAAGCATAGGAAAAATTTTGGAGAGTGGTTGTAGCCGCTACAACACAACCTTGCCTTCCTATTTCCTAGATAGCCATGGTGTGATGGGATTCATTCTTTGTTAATCTTTATATTGTCAGAAGGTTTTGGAACCAGGTGAGGTGGTCTCAATGAAATTCGAAAGGGTTTTGGGTGGAGATGGTTTTCCCCGAGAAGCCCTCAACATGTGGGTGGAGATAGGAAAATTCCTCAAGGTATGGTGAAGAAATTCTAAGGCATCCAAGCTTGATTTGGCTTTGTGATCGCGGGACCAGTTTATGTGAGATTACGGTACATTGAGGGTGGAGGAGGTTTAACCTCTAGAGTCCTTAGTTTATTTTCTTGGTTTATACCATCAGATCCCACATTTATTCTTGGATTATGTCACGAGGGTGATTGGTTTAAATAAATATTTGGCTCATCCCAATCTATGGTCGAGTGGTAAGTGGAAGTACCTAAATTTGTTGTCTTTTGCATATGTAATAAGATCTATTTTCCTATTTTTATTTATGATCACTTTTACTTTTTATTATGTGGATATTATGGTTGATTTAACATGGTTAATATTCTAGTTATATGTTCGTTATAAGAATGGTTCTATGATGTGTTCTAGTTATGGATCTTGTTCATGATTTAATAAGTACTTGAATTTTTTATGAATGCATGGGATAACAAGTGTGGTTTCAGCTACTTAAGAGGGCATTAAATATTCCTGGTGATTCTCATATGAAGTTCAAATATTTAAGGTCAGATAAGCATTAATGACCTGTAGCTCATATGTTTACCATATGTTTGACGAAATGTCTAGTGTGTTCTAGGCAGTTTAGGTCAAGTTCTTGCTTCAAGTTTGAATTTTTGGCATTGTTTTCATGTTAATTATGATTCTATAAAGTTACAAGAATTTTTAGGTAGTGCTCCTAAGGCTAGCCTAGAAAAGTGGCTCAAATTTCAAAATTGTTGGCTCTAAAGTAGAGGAATTAGGTCATAACCACATGGAAGCAAACTTGTGTGTATCGTTGGGACCTCATAATCGCACTATTTCCTTGTTGTTCATGTGGATGTGGGTTAGGCTTAAGGAAGAGCAGTTCCAACTCAGGATCTGGCCATCATAGGTTGTGGACTGAATTCTATTTGGCCTAGTGCTTCTAAAGGATATCAGTAAGTAGTTGATTATTGGCCCCAATTCCATCACTAGAACTTGGAGGTTAGGTCATGCCATAGTAGCACTCACCTCACATTTACCCTAGGAGCTTCTAAAAGTAGGTAAATGTGGGAAGGGGATGTTACAGATTGGTATTAAAGCTTCTTGGTTCAAACCCTTGGATTAGATGGGTGAGATGTAATTGATATGCATGCATGCTAGTCATATGCATGCATTGTAGTGGCTATGGTAGTCATATATATAGTAGTTGTACAATTTGAGTTATCATGCATGGTTTTGATAGGTTGATATGTTGGTATCACTATGTGTATATAAATGTATATCGTGCTAATCCATATTTATTTGTGCAGACAAGATAGCCTCCCCTGAACTTCACTAAGGTGTGACTTTAATTATGTTTATATTTGGTTATATAAAATGGCATGATTTCAGGAAGAAGGGGATCAAAGATGATGAGCATAATGGTGGATTAAAATTTACATGAATCTCCTTACCGATCAATTGAGTGGTAAGGAGAAGATTACTCTCTTGATATAGCATATACATTGGGAGGTATGAAGGAAAAAATCGGAATTTGTAAGGCAGATAATGACAGGATAATTGAGTCACGGGAAAGGCTTGCCAAAGCTCAGGAAAAGTAAGTTGAGGTTAGTGCAGTGATCCTTCAGAGCTTATCATATTTGTAGAGACAAGGACAACAAAGATTCAGTGATGGTCAGGAGGAAAGGACTAATGGGGCATATTGTCTTGATCAAGATACAAGTTGGACAGGGATGACACAGCCATAGGTTGTCGATCATTTAATAAACCTAACAAGAGAGGTAGTGATTATGGGTTCTATTCTAGTTTTGTATTATAGAAACATCATAGTAATCACTGCTATCATCCTTATATGAGGAGTGAGAAGAAATAATTTTCACATGAGTTCAAGAAATCCAAGCCTCCTACATTCAATGGAGATATGAAGAAACTGAAAGATGAGGAAGCATGGTTTCTTAGGATGAATAATTTATTAAAAGTGCGTGATTATACAGAGAATATGAAATCTAGGATATTTATTTTAAGTCTCAAGGGAAAGTCAGATATCTGATGGGAAGTTGTGAAGTGTGTCACAGGCATCAGGATAGAGGATTTTAGTTGGCATGAGTTTAAAAGGATCTTAAATAATAAGTACTTGTCTGAAAGATATTATGATTAAAAGTCTAAGGTGTTTTATGAGCTTAATATGGGTTTTATGACAGATGAAGAGTACACTACTAAGTTTTTGGAGTTGTTGAGGAATGTTCCTTACCTAAAGGACTAGAAGATGAAGTTTTAAAGGTTCATCAATGGACTTCCATTAAAATTCAAGGATCGGATTAATTATGATGAGCCTAGGTCATTGGAGGAAGTTATTGGGAAGTTTAAGCACTCTTATGAGTATTCAAAGAGGTAAGTTTCAGCCCAAACATGATTGGAAAGGGAAGGAGAAGAATAAAGGAAAATGGCCTCTGAAGTGGGAAATACATTAGGATGTAGGTGAGAAAGAAAATGTGGCTCTATACAAGAATTTCAGTTAAGATGAGAAGGGACATGAATCTCAGCCTCGAGAGCAAAATAAAAAAGGTAGTGGTAGAGAGTTGTTGTAGTGTTGGATTTTTGGAAAGGATCGTCACAAGAAGCATTGTCCATTGTATCAGGGTGGCATACCTAAGATATTTAGTGCTTAGGAGGCGTAGACAGTTGGGGATGTTGGGCAGATCATTCCTTAGATTTATGCAGCACTTTATAGCAGGCAAGAAGATCATCAAGCATCCATTATTGAGATGGAAGGTAAGCTTTGAGATCGATTTGTTTCCATTTTGATTGATCATGGATCTAATTATAGCTATGTTAGTCCTGACTAGGTGGATAAGTGTGGCTTGAATAAATAAGTGCATCTAGGGTCATGGTTGGTGCAGTTGGATACAGGGACCAAGAAAAGATTTCATCATTAGGTGATAGGTTGTGCATTTGAGTTTAATGGTATGCCAACATAAACACATATAAATGTGCTTCCTTTGGCTTCCTATGAAATGATTTTGGGTATAGATCGGTTGTTTACTCGCATGAGTAAGGTATATTATTATGAGAAGGCTATTGAGTGTCTAGATGATGATGGGGAAAGGATAATTTTATAGGGAAAGAAGAATCCAACATCAGTAATAATGGTTACATCTATGCTAGCTAAGTGCGGTTGTAGGAAAGGGTGTGTATTTTTTGTAATGCATGTTTCCAGTGACAAAGGGAAGGAGGTTGAGGGTTTTTATCACCAAACTGGGACTAATTGGGTTGTTCAACAGTCAATTTGATGTAACTATTTCAAACCACTTGGGGTTAGAAGTTAGCCCTTCCAACCACAGAGGGCTCTCTCAAGAAAAAGGTAAGATGTTCAATAAACAAGCTTATAATGAATATGGCTAACTCTTATATGTTTTTAGATGATTTTTGCAGGTGGAATATGAGTGAGGGGTACCATTGGGCATGGATTCTACATGGAAATTCAATTACAAATGAGTATCATTCATGGAAACTCAGGCACATGAGATTTTACAATAACTCCGATAGCTAACATAATACATAAATGAAGTTGGAGCATAAGATTTTATGAATTCCAAGTAATCATGTATAAACAACCTGAATCAATATTCAAAATATAAATGGACACAAACACATAAAATCTCAATAAAAATCTCGAGTCTGAACAAATACTTTTGCAACTGTGTATTATTTGTATGAAAGAAAATTACATGGTAGCATAGTCATCTACATCCATCAACCCCCCTCTAATTCTAAAACTCTCTCATTTATAGAGTGAGGACTCATAAAATTAGTGTTCCACATGAGCTAGCTTTGAATTCCTATGTAAGAGACCTATTTCATATAGGATTACATCACTTGGAGACTTCCTAGGGATATTTTCTGTTTGGCAAAGTTTGAATACAAAAAGGACTTTTCTTTCATTAAATAGCTCAACAAATCCCTTTAATAACCCTTATCAAATGCAACCAACTAATTTTATGAGTGTAATGGACTCCTGATGTGTCATTATGCCATATGGATGCTAAGATGGACCTCTTCCAAGTCGAATTTTAAACTTTTTACACAAATTTGGCTAGTAAAAATTCTAAAACATAGGCCTCAAAGATGAGTGCATAATTTCTAAACCATGATGGATTTGAAAAAACTAAGAGATTTTTTTGTAGATGGACTTGTACTGAAGAAAAGCTTCCTTGATATTTCCAAAATTATTTTTTAATTGGCCATAAATTGATCTTGAAGTTGATTTCTAAAACAACCATGTACAGGAAATTTTGTAGCACTCATTTCGTAGCAAACTCCAAAATCCACCTTTTGCATAACCTTATACTTTTATGAATGTTGGAGGGTGTTCCGTGGGAATAATGAAGTAAACACATGCTCTAATATGTTAGTGTTAGTTCTTTCGTCCTTTTACCAATGATCAAATATACTCTTATCATGTCATGTTAGGGTCCCATTCTGAAATTTGTGTCATTCCATTAGGTCATCATGCAAAAACTTGGTCACTTGATGTAGATTTAGGTCTGATCTCACTCCTTACAAAATTTTATTACTTGCTGGCTCATTTCACCACTTTGCTGAGTGTACCATCTGTCATGAGTTTTCATCGTCATTTCAGTAATTTTCATCATGGTTTCATTCATTCAGAGTCTCCATTAAGTCTTAGGGTTTCCAAGGTGATCAAATCACCATTTCATGCATAAATTCCAACAAGTGAAGGAGTGCCAATAAAGAAATTTCATCAGTAAGTTTGATTTGTAAATTTTATTTCAGAGAAAAATATAATTTTATGTTCCTAATTTGTAATAAGTTCTTAGAGTTCCAAGTATCTACACACTCAAAGTTCCATCAACTAAGATAAAAGTTCCAAAATGTCAATGAGTGTTCCTAAGCCATCAAAAGATGAAGTTCAATGATCAAATTTAGAAATTAAAGATAAAGAAGCAATGTAAAGTTAATTTCAGGAAAGGAAATGTGGGTTCCAGTTTGTTTAATGAAATTTATCCAAGTATAAAGGCTCTCAAAGACCAAGAAGTCATTCATTTTCATCCTCAAACATCGAGCTCTCAGCTTCCTTAAGAAAAAAAAAATTCCTTCAAAAATCAAGTTTTGGCACCTTCGTTGCGCTTTTTCCAAAGACGTTGCGCTTTTTGTAGGAGGGACATTGCGCTTTTCACAGGTCTTCTTTGCGCTTTTCCTCTGTTCGTTGTGCTTTTTGCAAAGGGAGCCATTTTTTCAAAACTTTTCTCCAAGGGTTCTAAGCGCAATTTTAGGGTTCCTATACCTATTTTCAAGTAAGTACACCTCTTATAGCCCTCCTTTAAGCTTGTGGTGTTAAATCTATGGTGCATACCCTCCCTTACCCTATATGTCATGTTTTAAGCATTGAAACCCTAGTTTCATAATTTACAAACTTAATTTCTTTCCCCTCAACCCATTTACCTTCCCTTCACCCTAAATCACTCCCCACTACCATTATATACCCTTATTTCCCATTCCCAAGCTATATTCCCTAAAACCCTATCCCCTTAGCTATGCTCTTCTAAACAGCTAGCTACGTCCCTGTATTTGGAATTTCCCACCCCATTCCCCTTAACATTTCAACCCCCCATCACTTCCCTAAGTTCCTTAAACCCCCTACACACTTCCCCAAATTTTCCCTCACGTATCCCAACCCCCTAACCCTACAATCCTACTCCCTTTCCCTTCACCTTATTCCCTAGGGTTTTAAGAAAAACAGAACACAATGGAGGAGGAAAGAAACACCACAGAAGAGGAGAAGAAATCCTATAATAAATGAGGTATAATTTCGAGATTAGAGCCATCAGAAACTAGGGAATTAATGGCATCACCCTTAGTTGTCAAATGTTTCCAGCATGTAGGTTGCTTTGAATTTTGTGAGATGGTAAAAACAGTGCAAATTCATCCTAATTTGAGCAGGTTTTTCATGAGCAACCTCCAAAAATACCAAGTGACTATAGCAAGGGTGAATTTCACCATTTTCACTGATATCATTGCAGCAGCAACAGCGATACCCAATGTGGGTGAAAAATGGTTCAAAACTAAAGATTTGGATGCCCAGTTGTATGAACCTTACATTAAGGCACCTTACAAAGATAACATCAAAAATATATTTCCTTTTGGTTAGTTGTTGAACAGATTTTCCCCCATGATGAAAATCATCATGAAATGCTTCACTTGTAAGGGCAGATTCTCTAGGTTGTATAGCTATCACATCAGGTTGATCATGCATTTCACTATGGTGAAATTTCTTAACCTTCCCTACTACTTGTACAGAAGCATTGATAAGATGGCCTACATAGTGAAAAACAAAGATTATGAACTTCAAATAGACATCCTCTTCCATCACTCTCTCATTAAGATCATTTCCTCCATCACCTCAAGCAGCATAACATTGCATGGGAGACTTTCATTGAGGCAGATGTCTTCACTACAGCACCACATGAGCCTGCTAGACCTACTATATCATCAACATTAGTTCCTCACAAGAAAACTACGCTATCTAGCACAGACACAGTAAAGAAAACCAAATAGGAAAAAGAAGTCAAACCCTACTAGAGGGGACCTAGGCAAGTGTTTTCTCCACAGATTGTGGAAGGAGCCTTTCCTTCTTCATCAACAAAACAGGGACACCAAGAGCAGCAAGAGGCAGTTGTTCAAGAGGAGGAAGACCTTCATCATGAGGAATAAAGAGAGTTTGACTTGGTGGACTTGGATTCCCAAGATGATTATGAAGCCTCAAACTTGATCATCAAAGAGAGCTACCACAATTAGAGAGATGCGGGACAATTTGGCCAAAGAACAATTTGTCATCTCCTTCCTTGAACAAGAAAACAAGCAGTTGAAAGACAAACAAGTACTCATGCAACTGAAGTTGTTGAAGGCCAATATTCAAGACACCAAAGGTAAATTTTTGATGGCACATGATGATTTTGATCATGATGAGACTCAAACCACCAAGAAAAGACCAAAAACAAGAGGTCTTAAGAGAGCATACAACTCAGCTTTGAGGAAAGAATACCAAAAGAAGTCAATGATGACAGAGAAGTGTGGCTTGATAGAGTGAACATCCACCTTGAGAAGCTCCTTCATAATGCCAACAAGGATAATGAGATGCTCAGACACAGGGCTGACAGATACAACACTAGAAACAAGGTTTGTAACATCAGGATCAAGCAATTGAAGGATAAACTCAAACAAACCCTAATTACTCAAAAGGAGAAGAACAAACTTGAGTTACTTGTGGATGCCTCCTTGGTTTCTTGAGACACATCATCACCACTTCATCCACCAATTTTCAATATTTTTGGGAAATTTTTGAATTTTTTTGGCATTTTTGTGAAATTTGACAGTCTTTTTGCACAGTCAGCCTGCAAAAAGCGCAGTGTTAGTCACACTACGCTTTTTTGGGAGGCCTCAAAATGATAAAAGCTCTGAAGATTTAGATTTAGAATAATTTCTACATTAATTTTTGACTACTGGAACTCAAAAAATATATCTTTTGACAGGTGAAAATGGTAAAAAACCTCTCAAAAAACACCTTCCTACCTCCTTTTTAAGCCTCTCGCTACGTTTTTTTACCAGTCTTAGGATATTTCATTTTTGAGGAACTTCACTCAACCATTTTCAGAGCTTGAGCACATTTTTTAAAACTAGACTAGAAGAGCTTTCCAATGAGCCATCTTGGGCCCAATTTTCACTTCACGAAGTCACTCAAAAGTGGTTTTGAAGGCCCATGCTGCACTTTTCACAATTTAATGATTTTTTTAGAATTTTCAAGTTTTCTCAATTGATTGATGGATTCCAAGGAAATTTACTAATGTAATTGTGAAATTTAAATGTAATTATGTTATTAATAGTTACTAGAAGTAGATACATTAGGTAAATATGTAATTTTGGTCAAAGTGAATCATTTTCATGAATGATAGGGATGAGTTTTTTGACCTCCCTAATCATTAGGATTCCAGTTGTGAACTTTGGGGAACAAATCCACAAGTCATGGATTCGACCCCTGAGGTGGTGAGAATCAGTTTTTTGTCTATATATTTCATTTCCTTTCTCATTGCAAGGGTTGGATGTTTTGTAATTGATCATTGAACACTAGTCTAATCAGACTTTTTGGCAAGAACTAATAGACTAAGTTGGAGCTTTTTGGGTGGGATTCCTGTGGTAATGTGTTTTAACATTATTTCCTCTTATGTTTGAAAATTTTGGAATGTATTGTGATTTCCATATTCATGCCATCACTTAATGTAATTTATTCCTAAGTCAGATAGACAAAATTCATTAGTTGATGCTTTGTTTTAGAGGAATAGTTACAATTTCATGTTCATTATCTTCTAATTGAAAATAACTCATGATTTCCATGCTCTTTTCTAAAACCCTACCATTCTAATGCACTCCATCAAGATACCTCATTGTGTGAAAGTTCTTACCTACCTTGACCCATCAGATCTCTGCAATTCTGATCCCTTTTTCCCTGACCTAGTTTCTTCCCTGATCTTTTCACCATCCAGCACTCAAAATCAATCAATAAAAACCCTAGTGATACTATACCTAGCCTAAAATCCTTATTATCCAGTCATCTTGACTGTGATCTTATGGAGAGATCCCTCTCCTGCCTAGTAGGGCTAGCTACATGGAGAAATATTAGTTTGTGGTTACCTTTGCTTGTCTCCTTCTCGGCCTTCAGAGATCCAGTGGAGTGATAACATCTTGGCGACCATACTAGGGAAAAAATCGATAGATCCTCCCTGGTTGTACCATAATTTCATCGAATTCTATACCTGTGGGTGATAGGTCTAAGTTTTCGTGAAGGTTGATCTGAAAGTTGCAAAGAACCAATTGCTAAAAATGAGAACATTTTGGCTTTGAGGAGATACACCAGATTGAATCCAAATCCTCATCCAATTGATCCAGTTGAAGATCCAGAGAAACTTGTTCGAAAGCAAAGATCTAAACACACATAATTTCAGTCAAATCATATTCCATTGGTAATTTCTTCTTTGTTACCATCAAAAGTTTTATCTCTCGAAGACATACCTTTTGATTTGAAATTTGAGTTTTCTTTATTTCGATCAAAGTATGAAACCTCACAATCTGATATATTTTTTTACCCATTAAGGCTTTCTGAAGTGAAATCATTTTCTGAGGTAGATTTTAATTCCTTGAAACTTGAAGAGAATTTACCTTTTGAAGAAACTAAATCTGACTCATACTTTGACACAAAATTCTGGAGTCAATTCTATAGGCTTGAAACATTAGCAAACCAACTTCAATACCAATATGAAAAATCCATAATTCAATATCAGCAAGATTTATTACGTATTCCGACACAATCCCATTCCATTGTTGCTTCCTCATCTACACCTTCTGCCTCATTACCTATTCAGTCAATCCCTTCCATTGTTACTCTAGTACCTCGCTCAGCAGGATTCATGGCCATATATGCCCCCCTCATTTTACCTCATCAACTCAATGCCTTGCCACAAGGCTATTGCCAGAGATTCCCTCTCTTCGATGAGAATTATGAAATTACCGCCAGATAGCACTTGGTCAAAGTCATTGATTTCATTGACTTGGAAGAAGTAGATGTTGACAATTCTAAGATGAGAATAATAGCCCAAATATTTTTTGGAGAGGTTGAAACTTGGTTTAGAGCCTTGATTGCAAACTCCATAGTAAATTCAGACCAGTTGTCTGATGCATTCATACCCCGATGGGAGGTGAAGAAGTACCCCTTGCAGATTCTCTCTGAGTATGGTATTATGAAAATGGATCCAAATGAAACAGTCAAGGATTTTATCAAACCTCCTCTAGATTTGAATTTCTTGCATTATCCAGATGCCTTTGATCCATACATGGCATACTCGCTGCAAGAGAGGAATCCTGCAACATTAGAAGGCATGCAGAAGAATGCAGTTAGTGTGGAAGAAAAATTGTCCATTAAGAATTCAAAGATGAAGGGTGAGAGAAAAGTGACCATCAAAGAAGAACCACCCTCATATTCAGAGGTGAAATTGGACACTTTGATAAGGACAGTAGAAAGAATGGTGGATAGAATTTCCATTACAGAAAGACAACTAGAACCACAGGTTAGATATCTTAACTTTAGAGGACAGCAGCAGCCTCAATTTAGAATCAAACAAAGAGAACAAATGGCTCCTGAGAAACTAGCACAAAAACAATAGATTCAGACACCCTTGCAGCAAAATTATGCCCAAGGAGCTGAGGAAGAAGAAGATGATCATATTGTGGAAGAAAATCACTTTTTTACAGCTGATGGCCAACCCATATTTTTGACGAAAATTGAAGAATATGTGGAGAAGACAGGCTTGCCTAAGGATGAAGATTACATACTTGTCAATGATCATGAGTTGGAAGTTAAATCTAAATATTATAATGAGGTTATTTGAATGCACTCAGCTCACAGCAGAGGAAACTCTCATTTAGGAGTACATATGTTCCTATAAATCCTATTCGAAATTAGGCATCTCAAAAAAATATACTCTTTTATCACTCAAAAAAATTCAAAACATCATTATGACAAGATTACTTAGGTTCATGGGTCAAAATAGGGTCTTAGGAGTCATTTCTTGAGTTTGACCAAGGGAAGTATTAATTTTTTATAGTTTGAGCCTACCCTAGTGCTTAAATAAACTCATTTTTAAGGTCTTCCATGTCAAGTATTTCATCATTTTAGGAATCATTTCATTTCCCAAATTTTTTTTATCAAAACTACCCAATTAGCCAAGAAACCACAGTTTCTTAGTGCATCACTTTGAAAAAAGTCACTTTGCGCTATGAAAGCGCTGATAGTTTCGTAGCACAAATAGAAAAAATTACACTACAGGTGCTACAAAAGCGTGATTTTGTAACTATCTTGTCAGTTGAGTTGTCAAATGTTAGAAACCATTGGGAAAGGGTAAGATTGAGGCTTTTTGAGTCATGCAATGATGAAATCGAAGTACACACCCACGTTTGTAGTCATCATGGTCAGTATAGGTTATGAGTGAGCTATCATTTTCAGTTATGAAAGGACACTTGAAATTCAAATTCTTTCCTAATTAGTAATTCTCATTCCTTTTGCTTTCATTCGTAATGTTTGAGCTCTGAGTATTGAGCCAAACTTGTGGCTCGTTCTTAAAAAGGTTTATTACAACCATATCAAGTGAGGCTAATACATTTATTCAAGTGAGGCTGATAAATTTATTCAAGCAAGGCTGATACATCCATATCAAGCGAGGCTAAAAGATTTCTATCAAGCGAGGCTGAGAGGTTCTCTGAAGAATATGGCAGAGGAAAGAAAAATACATCGAGGAGGACGGTGCTTAAGGAATGAACCTGTAGACATGAAGGCAATAACTGAAGACCCAGCAATGATGGAAGCATTTAGAAGAGCAGGTTTCCTACGGTTTTGTGAGAAATTGCAGGGCTGTCAGACACAGGTATCCAAGGAATTTGCTATGAATTTCAATGGAATAGCTACTAAAGTGGGGATGCTAAGTTTTTCTATCACACCAGAGGTAATTTCTGATGTTACAGAGATTACAAGAGGTCAAGAAACCTAGTTCAAAGGGTTCAAATTTAATATGGAGTAGTGTAAATGGTTCATGAAGCCTGAGCACATTGAGATGGATATCAATAATGCTATCCCAAGAAGCTGCATCAAAGATAATTATTCAAAACTAATGCTCAACATTCAGAAATATTTTACCTGTGAAGGCAGATATCATGAGGTTTATTCATACCATTTCAAATTACTTATATACTTCACTGGCAATATTTCACTTGACTTACCTTTTTATCTGTATAGAAGTCTTGCACAGATGGCTGATAAGGTGCAAGAAAAGTCTGAGGGGAGCGAGACATCATTATTTCATCATGGCTTAATGAAATTATTAATTTTAGATGAACTGTAAAAGATAGGCAAAGATTGGTCCTCATTCTTGTTTGTTAATGATTTTGAGTTGGAAACCCTAACTACTGCAAGAAACCCTAAAGCTAAAGGAGTTCCATCACCACCACCAGCAGAACCAAGCCAACCTATGGTTGCCAAACCAAAAGAACATACAAGAGTAAAGCCAAGAAATCAAACTGAGAAAAGACCAAAGCAAATGCAAATTCTTGATACACCAACTCTCCCACTTGCAAAACAGAAATCAAAGGTTGTCAAAGATGCAAAACAGGAACAAGTTGTTAGCAAACAAGGGACCCAAAGAATAACTAGAAGCCAAGAAGTGGTTTTTAAAGGAAATATAGTTGCTATAGAAGACAGTTCAGTAAAACAGGGGAATCTAGAGGAT
Source organism: Pinus albicaulis (assembly GCA_034641835.2). Taxonomy (NCBI): domain Eukaryota; kingdom Viridiplantae; phylum Streptophyta; class Pinopsida; order Pinales; family Pinaceae; genus Pinus; species Pinus albicaulis. The sequence continues at coordinate 1,191,313,184 of CM076577.1, forward strand.
ATTATTCATGCCATTGACATAGAGGAAACACCTATTGTCCAAGCTGAATTTGGGGAAGATGAGCAGAAGTTGAAAAATTCCAAGTCTGCAAAAGAGATTAGAGTTTGAGGGGGAATATGCAGGTTTCATTTTTCAAGCAAGAAAGCCTATGACAAGGCATGCTAGGAAATTAATGGAAGGCAACAAAGAAGTTCAAAAACCCACTGAGATAGCTAAATCACCTAAAGAGATTATTGATCTCTCATCGCCCATAGTGAAGGATACAATCAGCAAATTAAAAAGGGGAAAAGAGAAAGTGATAGAGAAAACAAAGTTTCAGCACCTTGAGGAAAATTTAAAGTTGGTAAATCAGGAAATTGTTGTCATGAAAAAGAGAGCTAGAAAACATAGTGTCGAGAAAGTACAGTTTAAAAGGATGAAGGCAGTGTGGGAAGCACAAGTTGATTCTCTTTCTGAAACTTTAAACAATAAATAGCAACTTTTCAAGTGGACAATTCCAGCAATAAAAGAAGCTAAGTTTGTCAGAATAATAAACACCCATCTGAGAGCTACTAACAAAAGACTTAAAGACCAGGTGAAGGATTTAAAAGAGCAGCTGGAGTTAATTCATGATGAGTTACAGAGCAAAGGCATTAAAATTATAGTCATAGAAGAACCAATAAGCCAACCAATTGTAAATGAAGAAGAAATGCCTCAAAGAAGCTAAAATGAGGTTGTTTTATGGTTTGTATGGTTTGCAGATGATGAGGACAGGTAATTTTTTGAGTTTTTGGGCAACCACAGTTTTCATTTGACAAATTTTATGAAAAATCTGCATACTCAGCAATTCCGTAGCGCCTCTAGGCTTAAAAAGCAGAAAAACACTACGAAACTGCTCCAGCTGCCTTTTTTTCTTCTTTTGATTAGTATTTAAGGTGTTAAAGGCTGAGTTAAGAGCTAAAATTTCTATGAAAGATGTGTTTAAGGGTAATTAAAATGATGCAAGAGGAAAGAGTCAAGTTTTTGGAGGATAAAGGCTTGTAATGGCAGCACTACAGAAAGCGCTACGAAACTGCTGTATTTTCGTAGTGCAATACATTACATCCTTTTGAGCAGTTTTTGAAGTGGGTTTTAGACAGCTGGAGGCTAGGAAAGAGTTATGGTACATGTTAAGCCAACTTTCAACAGCCAAGGACCATGAAATGAATATTAAATGATAGTCAGAATGTTCAAAGAAGGAAAAGGATCCTATGCCTAAAAAATAGGGTATTGTTTCCTATTTTTGTGGAGGTCAGCTAAGTGGTCATGAAGAATTGAATGCCATTATCCAAATTCGACCATGTGATGATGCACTTATCAATGATGTAATTTCAAATATACAAGTTTGTTATAGATAGTAATAAGGAGTTTGAGTCCTTTTTGAAATAGGACTGTCAAGTAGGATAGGTGTCTTTTTGTAATAAATTTCATGTTTTATGGTTATGCAAGGTGTCAATGGACAGAAATTCGATGTATCTAGCCTAGAGGTAGATCATCTAAGGATGTAAGAGGTCTATTAAAGGCCATTGGGTCGAATTTTTCAGGGGTTGGACATTTTTGGAAAAACAGAGCTTGTTTGTGAATTGACTATTTTCAGCTAATACAGAGATCTTCTACTTGACCAACTTGAGATTCTGAAGGATTTTTTAGTGTTTTCCTATTCTATTTTTATTTTTATATATCAAATTTTCATTGGTGTTCATCTATATTACTCAGAATTCATCTATAAGATGCTCTGATTTCTTTTATAAGTGAACTGATTGTATTTTTACATGTTTCATGTGTGTGTACCTTTTGACTAAAAACTCTGATAAGCCTCAACTTCCATGTTAAGTAGACTCACTGAATTGCTTTGAATCCATAAGCCCAATGTATACATGCTGATGTTATTTTCAACCTACATCTATCATTATTATTTTTATTTCCTAAATAGAGTTAGCCATCTATATCTTTATCAATATCATTAACCCTTGAGAGAGCCCTCTCAGGCTGAGGACGCTAAGCCTCGGTCACAAGATTAGGTTTGAAATAGTTACATGGTATTTTCTAATCAAGAAGCTTATCAAGTCCAATTTTGTGATAACATACTCAATTGAATCAAAATCCTCAAAGTAATCAGAACAACGGAAAGAAACCTGCAGCTACAAATCATAGCAAGGTTAATCAACCATCTACAAGCACACCAGGCAAAGAAAAGGACATTCATAAGAAATAAACTACACCAAAGGATCAGCCCAATAAAAGAGATGTCATCATTAAAGAGGTAGAAAAATCCATTCCTTTCAGCTTAGAAACTGAAATTTCCAAATTAAAAGTGTCAATCCCTTTAACTGAACTTGTCAAAAATAATAACTATAAGTATCATGTAGCCAAAATGTTAAAATCAGATCCTTTATCTGATATCCTAAATTTCGAAGATGACCAACCTGAACTTATATTTGGTCCAACCATAGATGGCTAGTTAGATGATATTGAAGTTCCCCCATTTTATTTGAGTCTAATAATTCACCAATGTATCCTTCACAATGCCATGTTCAACTCCGGAGCTTCCCGTAATTTGATGTCGAAATCCATTATGGAGAAATTGGGCCTAGATATCACTCGTCCTTACCATGACTCGTATTCCTTCGACTCTGGTAGAGTTCATTGTCTTGGCCTCATAAAGGATTTAGTAGTTTCCCTTGAACAAATTCCAGCAAAGAATGTTCTCATGGATGTGGTGGTAGCTGATATACCACCATAGTTTGGTATGTTGCTGTTGAGATCTTGGGGAGAAAATTTGAGAGGCACTTTGTAACTAGAATTCTCCTATGCCCCCATCCTAGTTTTTGGAGAAAGTTTTACCGGGAAACAAAGATGAAATACTTGATTACCAACAAACAAAAGCCTGAAAATCAATCATCCAATTAATGTTGTACATACAGATCTTGAATCATTAAAATTTTTATTTAATGATAGCAGTTTGAATGATGTAGATAGTCAGCTTGTAGAAGTAGAAGATGTTCCAAATATTCCAGAAATTTCTAGTAGTATCACAGCACTTTTTTAGATGAGGGAAAAGAAAATTTTCCAAGTTCTTCAGAGAAGTCATCAGATAAGGTAGATAAAATTTAAGAAAAGAATGAAGAAGTGGCCTGGAAAGTTGAGATAGAACAAAAATCAGAATTCCAGCACTTGGATGATGAAAATGGTATATGGACCATGGATTTTGATGGTGCAATGGGAAAAGATGGGGCAGGCATCGAAATTTGAATATGGACTCCTCTTCACTAGCCAGGTAAAGTTCCAAAAAATGTAAGACTATGTTCATATAATTTTTCTTTTGATTGTTCTATTAACGAGGCTGAATACAAGGCTTTAATCACTGGTCTTAAAATCTTGAAGAAATTGGGCAGAAGAAGAATTTAGTTTATGTCGACTCCGAACTTGTGATAAAAAAGTGAAAGGGGAATACTAGGCCAAGCATCCACGAATGAGAGTGTACAGGAATGTTGTATTTGATATCCTAAAGATGTCTCCTGAGCATACATTGTGAGTAGTGCCGAGAAGTCATAATATTATGGTTTGTTCTCTTGCTACAACAGCAAGTAATTTCAAAATTCTGATATATTCTAATAAGAAATTTGAGATCCATGTAAAGCATCGGCCAACAGTTCCTGGAAACTTGTGGTATTGGAAAGTCTTTTGGGATGATAAACAGGTAAAAAAATTTATGCAAAATGAAGGAGAATTTGAGAATTATTTCATTGATGAAGGCTTTGACAAGGATGATCAAGTCATCGAAGCCACCCAGGTTGATATATTACAGCTGAAGGATAACAATATTCCAAGAGGTCTCATACCTTTGGAAGAATTTTTTGACCAGGATGATATTGCTAGGAAGCCAACTTTGGTTCCTACAGAGAAAGGTGTGGAGGATGTAAACATTGAAATAGAAGACAAGCCAAAGATGGTGAAACTATCCAAGTCTTTATCTCTTGAGGTAAAAGAAAAGTATATTTATTTATTGTCTGAATTTCTTGACGTGTTCGCTTGGTATTATGCGAACTTAAAGTTTTATGATAATAATATCATACAACATACCATTCCCATTAAGCCCGGCCAAAAAACCTTTAGACAGAAGCTAAGAAGAATCAACCCAAGGTTGCTTCCATCGATAGAAAAGGAAGTGAATAGAATTTATAAGGCGAGAATCATTATGCCTATCATATTTTCCGACTGGATATCAAATCTAGTACCGGTAAGGAATAAAACTAGAGAAATAAGGCTTTGCATTAACTTTAGACATTTAAACAAGGAGTCTCTTAATGATAATTACCCCCTTCCCAAAATGGATCACATTCTATAGAGAGTGGTTGGAGCTTCCTGAATGTCGCTGCTTGACAGCTATTCGAGATACAATCAGATTTTAGTGCATGAGAAGGACCAAGATAAAACAACCTTCATGACACCTTGGGGCACATTGAAGTATGCTAAGATGCCATTCAAACTAAAGAATGTAGGGGCCACCTTTCAACGGGTGATGGACATAGATTTCATAGATGAGAAAGATTTTTTGTTAGTTGTATATTTAGATGATTCGAAAATTTTCTCTCATTGCGATGATGAACACTTTTATCACTTAAGAATTGTATTTCAGAAATGTGGGAAATTTGAAATTTTTTTTAATCCGAAAAAGAGCCTTTTTTCCATCTTAGAGGGAAAGCTTCTCAGTCACATCATCTACAAGGATGGTATCTGGATAGATCCTTCTCGGGTTGAGGCTATTTAGAAAATTTACTTTCTGTGTAGTAAGAAAGAGATTCAAGCTTTCAACGGTAAGATGAAATTCTTAGACAGATTTATTCCGAATTTGGCTGAGCATCTTCGAGAAATGACAAAAATGTTAAAGAAAGAGAATGAGTTAAATTGGTCTGAGGATTCCAAAAATTCCTTTAACTCAATGAATTTTTCCTTAACCACTGCCCATGTTTTAATAAGCCCTGATTACTCTATAGATTTTATCATATTCTCATTTGCCTTTGAGCATACCTTGGTTGTTGTCTTCATGCAAAAGAAGGATAAGATTGAGCAGCCCATAGCTTTTTTCAGCTTGACCATCAGGTATGCATCCCTTCAGTACAATATCATTGAGAAATAGGCCTTAGCACTAGTTAAAGCATGGAAGGATTTTCGTGCATACATCTTACATTCACATATTATATCTTATGTCCCCAATGCAATAGTAAAAGATGTTATTATGTAGATAGATTCAGAAGGTAGAAGAGGGAAGTGGATAGAATCAATGTTATGATATGACCTCGAGATCAAGCCCACAAATATTATCAAAGGTCAGGGTCTAGCCTAGCTCATGGATGAGTCAAATTTGCATGCTCTAGACATCAACCTCATTTCAACATTGTCCGATGAAGAAGAGGATGGCACTCTCATACAAGTGTCTGATATTTTTCTTTCATCTCCTTGGTATACTGATATCATATATGTTCTTCAGCATTTAAACCCTCCTCCAGGAATGTCTAAGATTAAGGATAGGTCTTTGAATTTGAAGGCTTCCAAATACTACATGTTGGACAGTGCCCTTTATTGGAAAGACCCGAGAGATATTTTGTTGAACTATTTAGTTGAGAATGAAGCAAAAGAAATGATGGATGATTTCCATAGGGGAGACTGTGGAGGCCATCTGTTTTGGAAAACCATGGCTAAAAAAGTGTTGAGGGTGGGATATTATTGGCCAACTCTTTTTTCAAACTTGTACAAAACAATGATGAGTTTCCATGAGTGTCGGGTGTTTCAAGGTAAAAGAAAACTCCATTACCTTTGCAACCTATTTCAGTACATGCACCTTTTCAACAATGGGGCCTTGACTTCATTAGAGATATTCACCCTACATCATCTCCAAAGCATAAATGGATCTTAAAAGCCACTGACTACTTCACCAAATGGATCGAAGTGATCCCAACAAGGCAAGAAATAGATTTAGTAATTATACAGTTTTTAAGACTAACATAATTTCCCGTTTGGTTGTCCTCATAAGATTTTTAACGACAATGCAGTAGCATTCAAATAAAAAAATTTGGTTGAGTTTTGTGACAATTATAACATCAAGTTGTGGCACGTATTATCTGCAAGGTAATGGCTTAGCAAAATCCTCTAATAAATCTCGGATTAATATCATAAAGAAGATGTTGGAGGGCAACAAGAAGAACTAGCACAAAAATCTTGTTAATGCTTTGTGGGCGGACAGGGTGAGTAGTAAGAAATATATAGGAATGTCCCCTTTTTAGTTGGCTTATGGTGTGTACATTGTTTTCCCCACATCACTTGTAGTCACGGTCATGAAATTGTTGCAAGAAGAAGGAAGTGAGGTGAATGATGTATAGCACCGGATCAATCAGATGATCCAACTTCAACAAACAAGAGAAGAGGTATTTCAGAACACCTCAAAACTTCATGAAAAGATAAAGAAGGTTTATGATCGCAAGACCAAGGTGGATTATTTTAAACTTGAATATGTGTTTCTCCGATGGGATGCAAGGAATGAGGAAAAAGAGAAGCACGGAAAATTTGAAAAATTGTGGAAAGGGCCATATAAGATCTCAGCCTTTCGTAGACAACATGCTTTCATATTGAAGGAGATGAATGGAGAAGAATGCTTAGGAGGACGACTCAGTGGTAGGCTCCTTAAGCATTATCTTTTTTTATGTAGATTTCAGATTTCCCAATTCCATTGTAAATATCAATTTAACTTTTCTGCAAAGTGTGAAATGGAGAGTCGCCGGAGCTTGGAGCCTGAGGTGAAGGCCATAAAGTTTCATTGGTTTTATGTTATTTTCAAAGTTAAGTTAGTCAAATTCAAGTTAGTTTTGAGTCAGTTTTGAGTCAGTTTTGAGTTTGTTTCGATTCATTTTATTATATTAAGATTTCAGTCTTCGGTTTGGTTTTATCTTTTGACTCCATGCCCAATGGATAGGAAACTTGGTCTACGGTGTTCTTGGCACCTCCAAGGAGCTACCATCTACAACTGGAGCCAATGTTAATGTCATTTTTTGCATCCTTCCACCAGTGATCAATTATACTCTTATCATGTCATGTTAGGGTCCCATTCTGAAATTTCTTTCATTCCATTAGGTCATCATGACAAAATTTGGTCACTGGATGTAGATTTAGGTCTGATCTCACTCCTTACAAAATTTTTATTACTTGTTGGCTCATTTCACCACTTTGTTGAGTGTACCATTAGTCATGAGTTGTCATCATCATTTCATTCATTTTCATCATGGTTTCATTTAGTCATAGTCTGCATTGAGTGTTATGGTTTCCAAGGTCATCAAATGACCATTTCATCCATAAAGTCCAGAAAGTGAAGGAGTGCCAATAAATAAATTTCATCAGTAAGTTTGATTTGTAAATTTGATTTTAGAGAAAAAAGTAATTTTATGTTCCTAATTTGTAATAAATTCTTAGAGTTCCAAGTAGCTGCACACTCAAAGTTCCATCAGCAAAGATAAAAGTTCAAAAAAGTCAATCAGTGTTCATAAGTCATCAAAAGAAGAATTTCAATGATCAAATTTAGAAATTAAAGATAAAGAAGCAATGTAAAGTTAATTTCAAGAAAGGAAATGTGGGTCCCAGTTTGTTTCATGACATTAATCTAAGTATAAAGGCTCCCAAAGACCAAGAATTCATTCATTTTCATCCTCAAGCATCGATCTCTCAGCTTCCCCAAGAAAAAAAATGATTTTTCCTTCAAAAAATCAAGTTTTGGCACCTTCGCTGCACTTTTTGCAGGAGGTACGTTGCGCTTTTTCCAAAGGCGATGCGCTTTTCACATGCCTTCATTGTGCTTTTACTTTGTTCGTTACGCTTTTTGTAGAAGGGAGCCATGGTTTCAAAACTTCTCTCCAAGGGTTCTAAGCACAAGTTCAGGGTTCTGTTGTATGGTACAACAACCCCCTATTTTTAATTTGTTCACATCAAATAATGGGGACCCTTTCTATAAAATTTTAGCTAAGTAAATTTTTAGGATTTTTATTAAGTCAATTATCTTACGATTTTGTTAATTTTTCATTTTCTTTAGATTCTTGTTTTGATTGCTTGGATGAAATCAATTTTTTATAAGCTTCTTATTGACGCTTGCTTCATCTCATTTGGTCAACTGGTTTGTAAATAGCACTCCTTTGAAGTCTAATCAATTATGTCGTCTAGGTTAGAAAATGCGTAAAATGTACAATATTTCATTTTTTTTTATTAGTTCAATAATGCATTTAGTTTAAAATATTAACCCATAGTTAGTTATGACTAATATTTTTCATTTTTTTTATATATAGCCAAATAACGAGGCATTGGGATTTCGATAATTTACTCCAATTTTCAAATAAATCTAAACTCGAAAAATCTAAAGTGACAAAGTGGTTGTAATTTAGATAGGCAAATCATCATCTTAGATAAATTCATAATCTAATTTAACATCATTAAAATGAAACCAAAATAAAAGACCAATTCTTAATGTTAAATTTTAAATTAATTACTATATAATTAATTAATTAAATTAAAATTTAATATAATATAAAAATTATATATAAAAAATAAAAATAAAAAAACAAAAAAAAAATTAATAATAAAAAATTAAAATTCATTGCATTGGAAGTTTTAAAACTCCGATGAAAACATTTCATGCGATGCAATGGTTTCATCCGATGTGATGACTTAAAATAAAATCTGATGCGATTGAGTCACATTTATCTGATGCGATTAAATCGCATTCATTTCATACGATGGCGTTAAGTAGGAACGTTAGTAGAATATGAATGTTAGTAGTGGTAAGTTAGTCTAAGTCATAGGTTAGTGTTGGTTTGATGTTTACAAATATTAACGTTAATTTTAATTTAATATTTGTTAGTATTAAGTTAATCTTATGTTAGTTTAAAAATATGTAGTGTTAGTTTGTCATAGGTATAATGTTAGTTAGTTTTAAATAAGTATAATGTTAGATTGTTTTAAGTTAGTGTAGTTTTAAATTAATTGTTAATAATATATTAGTTTTTAATTAATATAATATTAGTATTATGGTAAGGTAGGTTAGTTACTTTAAGTAATAGGTTAGTTTTACTGTTAAGTTAGTGTTAGTGATAGAATATTTTTCGATTAATATAATGTTAATTTAGTTTTAGTTTAATAATTAATTTAATATTTAAATATTTAAAATATAATTAATTTAATTAGATTTATTATTAATTAGATTAATTTGTTTATGAATAGTTAATTATATTAATTAGTTAGATTAATATTTATTAAATAATTAGTTGTCTATAATTAAGGATTAAATTAGAATTAATTATTAGTTAATTGTAGGCTAATTTAGGATTAGATTTTTAATTAAAAATCTGATTTTTTAGACCAGCATCAAAATTTCTAGATTTATATCATATTTGATTTATCAACTTTGGAGGCTCATAAATTGAGTTTTACTTGACCAAATCAGGCCCAGGACAGCTCATTGGAAAAAGAAAATCAAGGAGAACATTCACTAACAGATTTGATCATTTATTGGGTCAAAAATCAGGCAGAAAATCAAGCTCCGAATTTCCAAAACAAAATCATTTTCTGAGTTTTGTTTTCTTCATTTTCATTTGCCCAAGCCTCTTTTAATTGCAAATTTATGCATCAATAATATCCTTGGTTAATTAAAATCGTTATGAGCATCAATAAAAAGCTCAAATTTCCTTTTTATTTATTTATTTTTTAATAGAATTTGATTGGATTTGTTTTAATGTTAGAGATAATATTTTGATTTTATTGTTGCATCTTAATTCATTTTAATTTCTTTTTTGCAGGAATGGATATGGAGAAAAAGTTCCTAATCAATGAGAAAGCTCCAGCAATTTAAGATTGGATTGGGCAGATTTTTCTTCAACAAACTCTCTTCTCAAAATACTTTTGGAAGGATTATAAATTGCAGATTGCAAAATGTAAAAGGGGCTGCTCTCCTCTGCAATTCCAGACTTCTAAAAGCATTTCTGTAATAGGAATTTAGAGTTGTAGATGGGGAGGAGAGAAAATTTCAGATCTGAACATTATTGAGGGTTTTTCTTTATGTCTTGAATTATGCATAATGGGCAAAGTTTGCATTTTTGCAGCTCTAGTCTTGAAAGAAGAAATTCAAGTAATGTAAAGTACTGTTAGAGACTAGGATCAGAGAATCAGATTCAATAAACTGGTATTTTTGGCATTTCTGTATCAAATACCAATTTCATTTTTATGTTAATAAAATTGTTGTTTCATTTTATTCATGTTTTGGCATTTCTGTTAATATGGATAATTTGTCTCAAATTGTTGTGTATCTCTACTCTTATGAATTACACTCTGATTTCTGAGTAACCATTACTTAGCATTCTATCTTATAAAACTGATTTATTAAATAGTAATGTGTTGTGAATTTCTTCCACATATTATTGTTTAATTATTGGCTTGACTGATTTGTCAATCAATATCATTTTCGTGAATTTCTTCCGGAGTGTTGTTGATTTATTATTTCAGTCAAATGGTCTCAATAGAATGTGTTTTAGTATTCACAAATGTGAGCTAATTGAATTTCTTCGTTGGTTTGACATTAATTAAAAGCGAGACATATTTTAATCCTCATTATTTAATTATCTTGCTCTTAGTTGGGTTAGATTTTCATCTACTTAATTGAGATAGGATTTAGATTATTTTATTTTGCTTGCATTATAGAATAAGTTTGCATTTAGATTAATTTCTACGTTCTTTTAATACCTCTTCTCAAAGAGGAAAAATCTTAGTTGTGGTTTGGTTGAACCCAAATCAGCTTAAGGGTCATTCTCTTGCCTAATCAACAAGAAGAATTGATCTGATATCCATGTCTATTGGTAGTTAAAGATATATCATAAACCAATAGCGATAGGGAAAAGGTAATTGGACCTAGTTAAACTAGTCGAAGCCACTATTATAAATGGAAAAGGAGTTGTATTAAGGTTCGGACCGGGTTGTTATTCCCCAATGTTGTAGCAGCGATTTTCGAGGCTTCAACAGGTTCCTATACCTATTTTCAAGTAAGTGCACCTCTTATAGCACCTCCTTTCATCTTGTGGTGTTAAATTTATGGTGCATACCCTCCCTTACCCTCTATGTCATTTTTTAAGCATTGAAAACCTGGCTTCATAATTTACAAACTTAATTGCTTTCCCCTGGACCCATTTACCTTCCCTACACTCTAACTCACTCCCCACTACCAGTATATACCCTTATTTCCCATTTCCAAGTTGTATTCCCTAAAACCCTATCCCCTTAGCTATTCTCTTCTAAACAGCTAGTTACCTCCCTGTATTTGGAATTTCCCACCCCATTAACCTTAACATTTAAACCCCCCATCACTTCCTTAAGTTTCCTAAACCTCCTACACACTGCCCCAAATTTTCCCTCAATCATCCCAACCCCCTAACCCTACAATCCTATTCCCATTCCCTTCCCCTTCTTCCCTAGGTTTCAAGAAAAAACATAACACAATGGAGGAGGAAAGAAACATAATGGAGGAGGAAAGAAACACCACAGAAGAGGAGAAGAAAGCTTATAATAAAGGAGGGATAATTTTGAGATTAGAGGCATTAGACACTAGGGAATTAATTGCATCACCCTTAAATGTCAAATGTTTCCAGCATGTAGGTTGCTTTGAACTTTGTGAGATGGTACAAAGATTGAAAGGTCATCCTACTTTCACCGGGGTTTTCATCAGCAACCTCCAAAAAGACCAACTAACTATAGCAGGGGTGACTTTCACCATTTCCACTGACTTCATTGCAGCAGCAACAGGGATATCCAATGTGGGTGAAAAATGGTTCAAAACTAAATATTTGGATACCCAGCTGTATGAACCTTACCTTAAGGCACCTTATGAAGATAACATCAAAATGATCTTTCCTTTTGGTCAATTGTTGAATATATTTTCTCCCGTGATGAAAATCATCATGAAGTACTTCATTTTTTAGGGCAGATTCTCCAAGTTGTACAACTATCACATCAGGTTGCTCATGCATTTCACTAGGATGAAATTTCTGTTAGAAAATTAAATATTACAGAGCAATGCAACATATAAAATATGCGGAAAACACAAGCACACAAAACACATAAAACTAGAGAGACACAAATATACGTGGTTCACCCAGTTTGGGCTACGTCCACCCCAAATAGCCAATCCTTCCTTTCTATTATCCAGCAAAATGAAGAGACACAACCTATAGCAGATCCACTATAATATCCTCTGTTCTCTCTCACAGTCTCCCTATATGTTTCTTGCTCCGAGAATACACATACAATGCACAGCCGTAATACAATACCCTCATACAAAGCGATGGGTTTCCTTCTAGGGCAAAAAACCCTAAACTAAACATAAATTCTACCGTTAGATCATCCGCCTAATGAATGGCCTAGATTGACTAGAAATTACTATACTTTTACAAGGCAATTTTACATATGTTTTTAGCTTCGAGGGTGCTGCCCCTGAAACCCCCTGGCAGGGGGGGATCCATAAAGTCGCAAGTGCCCCCCCTGGACCCCCCAGACAACATTTAATTAGGGGCGGCATTGCCGCCCCCATTAAGGTACAGGGGTCCAACGTTGTGATACAAAATAAACAAGATAATCAGGCTCCACACCCAACAATCTCCCACTTGGAGACTGATTGTAGCAATTGCACCGCTGCTTCATTTGATATACAATGACTCCTCTTTGGACCTGGATGTTTCTCATCTTCATCTTCATCCTTGAAGACCAATTGAAACTGAGCATAATCTCAGTTTCTCCCTAGTTACAACTTTTGTTAGCATATCTGCAGGATTCTGGCTAGTATGTATCTTTTCCAGCTTCAACTGTCCATCTTCCAATACTGACCATATGAAATGGTACTTGAGTTGTATGTGTTTAGTCCTAGAATGAAATGCTAGGTTCTTTGCAAGATGAATGGCACTTTGGCTATCACTTTATAATGTGCTCATATCATGCTGCTTACCCAATTCATCCATAAACCTTTGTAACCAAATCATTTCTTTACTAGCTTCTGTAGCAGCAAAATACTCTACTTCTATTGTTGAAAGTGCAACAACACTTTGGATTTTTGAAACCCAACTGACAGCTCTTCCACCTACAGTAAATACATATCCTGTAGTGCTCCTCCTGTTATCTCTATTACCTACCATGTTTGCATCAACATATCCCTGTAGAACAATGTTTGAACCACCAAAGCATAATGCTTGATTTGTGGTATCTCTCAAATATCTGAGAATCCATTTCACTACCATCCAATGTTATTTTTCTGGATTGTTCATGTACCTGCTTACAACTCCCACTGCATGTGCAATATCAGGCCTTGTGCAAACCATTGCATACATTAAGCTTCCAACTGCTGATGCATATGGAACTTTAGACATATAGTCCATTTCTTCTTGGGCCATGGGACACATCTCCTTACTAAGTTTGAAATGGCTAGCAAAAGGTGTACTAACTAGTTTTTCATTCTGCATATTAAATCTTTTCAACACCTTTTGTATGTACTCATTCTGAGACAGTGTTAATTTGAGATTTTTCCTGTCTCTAGTTATTCTCATACGAAGGATTTGTTTTGCAGCTCCCAAATCCTTCATTGCAAAGGAATTTTCCAATTTTCTTTTGAGACCATTTATTTCCTGCATGTTAGACCCTGCAACAAGAATGTCATCTACATACAATAACAACATAATATAGCTGCCATCATTTTTCCTTTTCAAATAAACACAATGATTAGAGTGACATCTAGTATAACCTTGTTCAGACATAAACTTGTCAAATTTTAGATACCACTGCTTTGGAGCCTGTTTTAATCCATACAATCTCTTCTTTAACCTGCACACTAATTTTTCCATCCCTTTGACCTCATATCCTTCTGGTTCCTCCATATAGATCTCTTGCTCCAAATCTCCATGGAGAAATGTTGTCTTTACATTTAACTATTCAAGATGTAAATCTTCCGTTGCTACAAGACTTAAAATAGTTTTGATTGAATTCATCTTAACAACAGGAGAAAATATTTCATCAAAATCAATACCTTTCTTTATGCAAACCCCTTCACCACAAGTCTAGCTTTGTACCTCTATTTTTCTCCATCTTCTTCCTTCAGCCTGTATACCCATTTATTCTGCAATGCAATTTTACTTGCATGCAACCTGACTAAGTCCCCAATCTAGTTATGCATTAAGGATTCCATCTCTTCTTCCATGGCTAGCTCCCACTTCTTCCTGCTTTCAACCTGCATTTCTTCTTCATAGCATTCAGGTTCACCAGAATCAGTCAACAATAAATAATATAATGAAGGAGAGTATCGTTCAAGGGGTCTACTTATCCTGGTAGATCTTCTAACACCACTTTCAGGTGTTTGAGGTGCATGTTGTTGTTGTGGTGGTTGTTGTTGTTGTAGCTGTTGATTATTATTATTTTCAGGCACCTTTACCTTTTCTATGATCTCATCAAGAACTGTGTATTCTTTGTTTTATTTTTCCTATTTCTTTTCCTGCAATTGATTCTTATACAATACCTTTTCATTGAATATTACATCTTTGCGCCTAATGATTTTGTGATTTTCATAATCATATAAGCGATAACCAAAATCATTAACACCATATCCAATAAAGGTACATTTCTTTGATTTTTCCTCAAGCTTTGTTCTATTTTCTTTATTAATATGGACAAAGGCCTCACAACCAAAAGGTTTTAAAAAAGATTAGTTTACCTTTTTACCTGTCCATGCTTCCTCTGGAATACCTCCATCCAAGGAACTTGAAGGCCCTCTGTTTATTAGACAAACAACAGTATTTACAGCATCTGCCTAAAATTGTAAAGGCGACCCTGTATGCAATCTCATGCACCTTTCACGCTCCATGATTGTTCAATTCATCCTTTCTGACACACCATTTTCTTGTGGTGTTCTTGGAAATATCTTCTCTCTGTGAATTCCATGCTCTTAACAGTACCTATCAAACTCTTTACTGCAATATTCACCTCCATTGTCTGATCTGAGACACTTCAACTTCTTTCCTGTCTCAATCTCAACCAAACCTTTCTATTTCTTGAAAATATCAAATACATCAGTTTTATTATGAATACAATAAATCCAAGTTTTTCTAGTTGCATCATCAATAAAAGTAACATAATAACGAGAGCCACCGAGAGATGATACCTGAGCAGGTCCCCATACATTTGTATGCACTAGCTCTAATTTTTCTCTCTTATTTTCTTTCCCAACTGTTTGGTCAATTTAGTGTGTCCTAAATTGCTACATTAATTTATCAATCCGGGATTCGTAAGCTGATGAAGTGTGGCGCACTATATGTGCAAGATAACCTATTTCTTATCTTTTTGTCATTTTTAGTTTTCTAATGTGAGATGGAAATTCTAAAATAAAAACAAGTATGGTTATGATTTTTCAAGGCAATGATATCCTTTATAATGATTTACCAACTTGAAACTTTAAAAGGAATTTGAAACATACAATGACAAAACTTGAAAGGAAATGAAAATGTGCTGCTAACCTAGTAAATCAAAACAATGAACTATTGAGCATGAAAACCAAACTATCCTTGATGCTGTCTAAACACAAAAGAAACTATGCTTAAAGAAATACAAGAATTGCAACAAAGTAAATCTAAATCAAATTACATCAATTTATATTCTGATCCCTCGCCATTAGTCTAGCTATGGCTTTCGGAGGTAACCATAAACAACTTGAGCAATCTGATATCTAATTTGCAGAAAAAGAAACTAATATCAAACTACACACTCATACTTCAATCCCTCACCATCAGTCCAGCTGTGGCTTTCGGAGGTAACTGAAAATGACATGAGCAATTTAATATATTTAACTTGCAGAAAATAAACTAATATCAAACTACACACTCATACTTCAATCCCTCACCATCAGTCCAGCTGTGGCTTTCGGAGGTAACTGAAAATGACATGAGAAATTTAATATATCTAACTTGCAGAAAGTAAACTAATATCAAACTACACACTCATACTTCAATCCCTCACCATCAGTCCAGCTGTGGCTTTCAGAGGTAACTGAAAATGACATGAGCAATTTAATATGTCTAAATCTAACTACTGAAACAAATGTGCAAGACTGAAATAAACAAAGCAGTACTGAAATTAAACATGAACTGAGAAAAATAAATTAGCAGCAGAACAATATTGATTCCATGTCATTAGTCAAAAGATATGCAAATGCCCGGGCTTCCTATTTGAAATCTGAAACAAGAACATTGATCAGTTAACATAAAACATGAAAGATTATGGACAGAAGTAAAGTGTAAAGCTTGAAAGATTATAAACAGAGATGAAGCATAAATACCATGAAAGATGCAATGTATAAACACATGAATGACTTATGGCACAATGAGCCTAAAGAAATAAAACAAGAACTATACAATAATGCACAAAACCTCAGCGTGTGCAGGGGCCCTCTGCACCAGCCTTGGCAACAGCCTTCAAATACGAATTAGGCTTGGAAACAGAGTCTTCTTATATATTAAAATGAAGTCATAACAGAGAGGTGATATTACAGCACAGTGGCAACGTAATTAAATTACAGAGCTATCTGGAGGCTAATGGAGACTAACTAATATGCATATGCAAACGCATTATTTATAACAAAGGAAATATAACTAATTCCATAAAGTTTATGCTGATAGAAAACACGTAAACCATTACGTCCAGAGATCTAGGATCATGGCCGCGTTGAGGAGTAAATCTATGAAGAGTGGATGTTGAATTCGGCTTATGGAGATGTGTACAGGTGTTGATGTGTCTCCCGTAACTCAGAAACGGTCATACAAATCTTCACGTGCCAAGAAACAGAGTCCTGTCACCGTGGGACTCTACAGTTGACTTCCACTTGGCCACCTTTGACCGCAGCCTCTTTAGGTGAATTTTCTCGAACCAATAGGACACGATCCATGTCCACATCATTTCTGACTTGCCCATGTGGCTCGTTTTTCCTATAGACACCTGTAACATAGACTTTCACAAAATGGCTGCGGAAAGTTGCAGCAGCTGCGGAAAGTGGCAAGATTCCGCAGCTAAATGAGCAAAAATCTAAATCAAACAGCAGACACAAAATATAGTTAAAAACCATTTTAGATGCTCTTTTGCAATTAATATACAATGATATTGACAACTTGGAAGGTTCAGGTGAATGAAAAAGGTCTAGAATGGTGTATAGGAAAGATGCAGATTTGAGACTCAACACCAACTTTGAGAAACCTGACTCTCTTATGTTTTCCATAAATGCAATTCTCACATAAATCCAAATCAACATTCTTCAAACCCAGCAACAAATTTCTTGAGTGAATAATATTCATCCCCTTCTCACTCATGTGTCTGAGCCTATGATGCCATAATGTTGCATCTGCTCCTTTGTAAGTTAAAGCATTAACAGAGTTAGAAATACCATTGCATAAATACAATGTACCAACCTTTTATCCTTTTTCTATTACCAGGAAGCCTTTGGTGACCTTCCAAGTTTTATCTGTGAAATTTGTCACACAACCTTCACCGCCTAACTGCCCTATTGAAATTAGATTTTTCTTCAAATCTGGAACATGCCTTGCCTCCTTTAATAGCCATTGGTTTCCATTCTGCTGTTTTACAAGAATCTTACCCATTCCAACAATTTTACAAGGTTTATCATCACCCAAACGGACTTGTCCAAAATCTCCTTTAACATAGTCATGAAAATATTTCTTATCAGGTGTGGCATGGAATGAAGCCCCTGAATCTACAACCCAAGAATCAGTAACATTTTCGAAAGAAAGAATCAAAGCATCTTGTAACACATCACCTGTCACATTTGCTTCATGATTTTTTTCTTACTGGGCATCCCCTTATTTTCCCTTCCGAGATCTACAGTCTTTCTTTAGGTGTCCTTTCTTTCCACATTCCCAGCACACTATCTCTGATTTGGACTTGGATCTGCCTTTCATTAATTTACTACGATATCCCGAGCTCTTTCCTCTTTCCATTTTTCTTCCCCTAGACTCTGCACTCAAAGCATTACCCGATGTCTCACTGGAGCTTTTCCATCACATTTCCTTCCTAAGGATAGCACCAACAACATCATCAAACTTTAAAGTACTAGATCCAGAGACAGAGTTACTAATGGCCATAACTAAACCATTACAGCTTTCTGGCAATGAGCACAAAAATAATAGAGCTCTAACTTCATCATCAAAGTTCACCCCTACAGAACTTAACTGACTGGTAACTGTATTAAAATTATTTAAATGGTTTGCAACAGATCCACCTTCCGACATCTTCATATTAAATAAACGTTTCATAAGAAATACCTTGTTTAAGGCTGAGGGTTTCTCATATAATTTCTCCAATGCCTTAATCAAACCCTCTGTTGTTGTTTCCTTCGAAATATTGAAGGCTACTGACGCTGCGAGACACAACCATACTGTTCCGAGTGCCTTTCTATCGAGAATCTCCCATTATTCATCTGCCATAGCCGTCGGCTTCTTTGTTTTTCCACTCAATGGTAGGTACATATCTTTCTGATACAGATAGTCTTCCATCTGCATCTTCCACAACGGGAAGTTTTGGCCATTAAACTTCTCGACCCTAAATTTACCATCTTCCGCCATTGCTCCCACTTGAACCAGGAACCCTTCTTTCTTGCTAGTTTATCTACCAAATAAACCTTCGGCTCTGATACCATTTGTTAGAAAATTAAATATTACAGAGCAATGCAACACATAAAATATGCGGAAAACACAAGCACACAAAACGCATAAAACTAGAGAGACACAGATATATGTGGTTCACCCAGTTTGGGCTACGTCCACCCCGAACAGCCAGTCCTTCATTTCTATTATCCAGAAAAATGAAGAGACACAACCTACAGCAGATTCGTTGTAATATCCTATGTTCTCTCTCACAGTCTCCCTATCTGTTTCTCGCTCCAAGAATACACATACAATGCACAGCCACAATATAATACCCTCATACAAAGAGAGGGTTTTCCTTCTAAGGCAAAAAACCCTAAACTAAACATAACTTCTACCGTCAGATCATCCGCCTAATGAACGACCTAGATTGACTAGAAATTACTATACTTTTACAAGGTAATTTTACATTTGTTTTTAGTTTCAGGGGCACTGCCCCCCCTGGACCCCCCAGTCAACGTTTAATTATGGGCAGTATTGTTGCCCCCATTAAGGTATAGGGTTCCAACGCTGTGATAAAAAAATAAACAAGATAATTAGGCTCCACACCCAACAATTTCTCAACCTTCCCTACTACTTGTATAGAAGCATTGATAAGATGGCCTAAATAGTGCAAAATAGAGAGTATGAACTTAAATGAACAGCCCCTTACATCACTCTCTCATTAAGATCATTGTCCTCCATCACCTCAAGTAGCTTAACTTTGCATGGGAGACTTTCATTGAGGCATATATCTTCACTATAGCACCACATGAGCTTGCTAGACCTACTACATCATCAGCATCATTTCCTCACAATAAAACTAGGCTATCTAGCAGGGACATGGTGAAGAAAACTAAAGAGGAAAAAGAGGTAAAAACCTACCAGATGGGACCTAGGAAAGTGTTTTTTCCACATATTGTGGAAGGGGCCTTGCCTTCTTCATCAAAAAAAAAAGGGACACCAAGAGCAGCAAGAGGCAGTTGTTCAAGAGGAGGAATACCTTCACCATGAGGAAGAAAGAGAGTTTGACCTGGTGGACTTGGATGTCCAAGTTGATCATGAAGCCTCAAATGTAATCATTAAAGAGAAACAAGCCACAATTAGAGAGATGTGGGACAATTGGGCCAGAGCACAATTTTTCATCTCCTTTCTTGAACAAGAAAACAAGCAACTAAAAGACAAACAAGTTCTCATGGAATTGGATTTTGTAATATCCCAAAAGGGAGAATGCAGTAATACTCAAACACAATATGAGAAATATAGAAAGATAAACAATAAATATAAATACAAAGAAGAATGCACAGAAACAGGTGAGCCATTTTATTATATGGGAGGTGAATAACAAGTACAACAGTGCTCAAAATATGAGACACTCAAGCCAAAGAGATGGCTTAGAATGACCCTGAAATTATCCCACAAGAGGGACTTCATAACTTCTGAACTGTTGGAAGGTAAACTGCGATGTCCCTGCTACAACTGTTGGGACTGCAGCTCCCAGAAAGATAGAAAGTCAAATCTAGGAAGTATGGGAGCTTCGATGATGTTGAAAACAGAGATCTGGGCTCTATGATGGGTACCCAAGATAACCCAGAAAGTATTTCTCAGATCTGTCAATATAAAAAAACCACCCTCTTATGGATTCACCTATACACTGTTGGGTATGCAGATCTGCTACATAATCTGATGATATGATGGCTGCAATGATGCAAAATCATATCTATGCAAAAAGGGATGATCCCTTCGCTAGATCCTTGGGCTAAAATCTCAATATCTAGCTCCTCCAATCTCCTCCACTGAAAATAGTCGTTGGATGAACAACAACTTCAAAAAACTGCACTATAAGAGAGGGAGGCTCAATAGCCTGCTGCTACATATGTAAAATCATCTTCTGAGTGATGGAAACAATAGATCAAATGTGAGGATATGAACCCTCACATGATTTCCAGCTAAAATACTGGAAACTTCCTTCCTCTAATAGATCTACAGGACTAGGCTGCACAATCCTTGAAGGGACTCCTGCTGCATGGAGGTAAACCCTAGTGGCTTGAATTCCGGATATAGATCTGCTTCTCCTGGAAGACTGAATGTGAAGAAAAAAGTCGTAGGATGAATCCTCCACCGGTTTCCTAGCTGAATGCTAGGAAAAACCTCATGAAGATGGCACCAATGCCTGCTAAGGAATAAATCTCAATAAAAAACCTTCCCAAGTAGGCACACAAGTCCTCTATGGGTAAGGGTGGGATTCCTGCTCAGGAACACCCTGTGCTAAACATCACTACAAACTTAGCTAAACAGCATAAGAGTGCATGGAGATGTCACCTGAAAAATCCAGATCTAAACAGATCAAAGAATAATCCAAGTATCCAAATCTACCTTCTATTGTGCCTTCACCTTAATTATATAGATCATGAGCCTTCCATAGCCTAGGCCCACTCCATAACTACATTGTACATGTGGACATAAGTCTCCATGGTTGACTGCATTGTTTCTTGATGTCCTCCATCATGTTCACATGGGGTGATCACCCTCTCCATCATGTGTGCATTAAATGCATCACTTCCTCCACTAACTTATCATAAGTGCTTTATGATTTTCTTTAAATGCACTATGATCTCAGTTAAACTCTTCAAATATCCTCATGATTTTACATTTAAGATCCATGATCTTATTTTATTGTTTCATCCTCCACGATCTATCTCATAAATGAGACATGATCTCCATTAATGGAGCTGCTCCACTACTCCATGATTTTAGATCTAGATCTAGAACATCCACATACACACATCAAAAGTGGATTTTATTTATCTTTGAGGATTATGGGTCCCTCCACCCTTTTATTTACTTAGTTAATTAATTTTATTAAGAACTCTAATATTCCAAATATCATGTGAAAATTTGGGAATATTACATTCCTCCTCGGAAAAATGTTGCTTGTCCTCAAGCAACTGCAAAAGTAGATGTTAGAGCAATATGTCCCCCTCCCAATGGCATCCACACAAGGAAGGTCTCCCCACTTGCTGCAATGAGTTATGTATTCCCAGCACCAAATTTGCCTCTCTATAATGTCTAGAGTGATCTCTAACTGTGTAGCTAGATGTCCCTCATCAATCATGAAGCTCCAAGTGACAACCATAAGTTGTCCAACATCCTCCACAATACATGAGATACTTAAAGATAGATGGTTCCTTCCACAAAAGGAAAGCTCCAACTCACAAAGTATACCTCCATCCCATGCTACATGAAGTAAAGAGGCTTTTCATGCCTCTATCCTTAGCCCTGTTGGCCTTGTTGGATCCAAGAATTATCCAAAAATTGTGCAAAATAAGAAGTAGAGACATATGGGTAGAAAAGGATGTCAAAAAATATTCTCCCAGTAGTAACCAATGCAGCAATGCTCCCTACTACCACACCACACCATCAAGATACCAAGTATGGTGTCCATACTCTCCAATTAAGAGCCATCGAAGGAGTGCCTCTTGCTACCATCCTCCAACACTATCATGAAAAGTAGGGGAGTATGTAGGACCAAAGTCCCCTAATAAAAGCCAAAGCAACAAGATCTCTTGTTGCCTTTTCACATCATCATGTGAATCATGGAGCAACAACAACATACTGAAGGACATATGGAATGTCATATTAGCCCAATACAAAAAAACTCCATTATCACACATCATGAGAGTATTATTCCATATTACAAACAATACAAAACACATAAACATGGGAGATGTCATGTGATGGCCAAACTCTCTTAAGGACAACCCAAGTGAACATGCCTTCTTTTGTTGCATATTGTCATTGATACACAAGGCATGAGTCAAGGAAATATGAGCTATTGGGTGGTAACCATACTCACCCAAGAGCAACCAGCACAACCATGCCTCCTTCTTCATTGCATGAGTGTTTTTCAAGGCATGGATCAAAGAAATAGGAGCCTTTGGGTAGTAACCAAACTCACCCAAGAGAAACCAGCGTAACCAAGCTTCTTTCTGGCCCATGTCATATATCTCCAAGTGGTCATGCAACTCTTTTTTTATCATCCTTACCCACTCATCCCCATGTGGATGATGAATGGTGTTCTGAATAAACATGGTGTCCTCCCTACGTAGAATACCATTCTCCTCAAACTGATGAAGAACTTTGCACTCCATGACATGTTGAAGTACACCTCCAATGAGATCTCTTAATGAGACCTTCTTCTCATCAATGGCCCTCCAAAACCAATAAGGTTTTGGGTTTGCTGTAGGTAGAAGTTTCTCTTTGAGTTGTGAGATTCTCATTGAGAAAGTTTCATCTAGAAAGGAGAAAATATTCCTCATCTCAAGTTGTCTACCATCTATCATCTTTACCTCCATTGCTTCATTAGTGAAGCTACCTTCAGAATGCTCCAAGAATAATGGGACCCTCTCATCATCATTGCTACTAAGTGACAGTGTTGTAGATCTGCATGGTGATACATATGATGTCTCATAGGAAGGCACAATGTTGAACTCATAGCTAGCCATTGTACATAGGATCATGCTCATCCCATCTTCTGAAACTCCAAACTTTAGCTCAAAGGGTTGAATGTAGCTCATCAATGGTGAACCGGGATATCTCTTCATCTCCTCCTTGATTAGATCAAGGGTCCTCTGCAGTGTGATATGTTGTTGCTTCAAATCAGCATGTTGTTCTAATCCTTGTTCATGCCATGGCCCTGATGGCATGTCCCCATAAGTTTCAATAAGATCTGCTGAAACAATATGTGATGAAAGTGCATGAATACCTTGGATCAACTGATTTGTGGGAACCTCTTGCAAGACCACAAGAGTTCCTTCAACCAGGGTAATGGTGTCTCCAACTACTGGTAAGAGTGATGGCTTCTCTTCTATCAATGCACCAGTGCTGGAATCTATCTCGTCTTCCTCATGCATCTCTTGAATCATTCATGGGACTCTATATGTCAAGAGCTCAAGACTATCTTGCAAAGATGCAAGTGTCTCTTCTCCAGATACAAGTACTTATGCAGCTGGTGGTGAATGTAGTGACCCCTTGTCTAGAGTGATAAGAATGACATCCTCCTTTGTTCCCTTAGGAAATGTCTCTTTGTGACACATCTCTAGTTTTCTCACATCAAACTTCTTTCTCAACTTGTGAAAGAAATCAGAATATTTAGTCACCTTTGCATGCTCCATGTGACCAAACCACCAATCATTGGCTTCACCTTGAAGATGAAGTGTTGCAATTTGAACAACCTCTCCTTCAGCTGCAGGATGTAGCCTGAAAATGTATCTAACTCTTTCCTGCGAGCCATAACAGTGCTTTAGGAAGATCCATAAAATGTAGGCAAATAGAATCTATTGTGCCTCTTTCTTCTATTGCTGCTATAGGATCATGTTTCTTCTTTGATTTTGAATAATTTTTGGAGAGTTAGTTTCTCCTTGAATTCTCTAGATTGTACATTGTACTCTTCAATATATAGACTGAGAGTCTCATGAGTCTCAGGTTCCATGTTTCTTCTTTCTTCATGACTATACCATTCACCTTATTCAATGAAAGTGGGCATAGTAGATCTATGATTCTTCAGTTTCCTTTGTTGCTGATAGGAAGTGCTTGGACCTTCCTCATCAAATCTTCTTCTTGGATCCTCCTTTTACCTTTCCCTCTTCATTTTTTTGACCTATTTGGAGAGATCTTACATGGATCTAAAGAGAAGAGTGGAAAAAATATAATCCTCCTTCATGATAGATCTCATCTATCTACTTCTTCTTTTGATGAAAAAGATGAAGTGTCCACAATCTGAGCCAAAGATCATGCTCTGATACCACTGTAATATCCCAAAAGAGAGAATGCAGTATACTCAAAGACAATATGAGAACTGCAGCAAGATAAATAATAAATCTAAATACACAATAGAATGGATAAAAATATTTGAGCCATTTTATTATATGGGAGGTGAACAGCAAGTAAAATAGTGCTCAAAATATGAGACACTTAAGCCAAAGAGATGGCTTAGAATGACCCTGAAATTATCTCACAAGAGGGACCGTGTAACTTTTGAACCGCTGAAAGGTAAATTGCATTGTCCCTGCTACAACTATTGGGACTGCAACTACCAGAAAGATAGAAAGTCATATCTAGGCAGTATGGGAGCTCCGATGATAATGAAAACAGAGATCCGGGCTCTATGATGGGTACCCAAGATAACCCAAAAAGGGTTTCTCAGATATGTCAATCTAAGAAAACCACCCTCTTAGGGCTTCACCTATACACTATTGGGTATGCAGATCTGTTGCATAATCTGATGATATGATGGCTGCAATTATGCACAATTAGATCTATGTAAGAATGGATGCTCCCTTCACTAGAGCCTTGGGCTAAAAGCTCAAGATCTAACTCCTCCAATATCCTCCACTGAAAACAGTTGTTGGATGAACAACAGCTTCAGAAAACTGCGTTGTAAGAGAGGGAGGCTCAATTACCTACTGCTAGATATGTCAAATCATCTCCTGAGTGATTGAAACAATATACCCAATGTGAGGAGATGAACACTCACAGGATTTCTAGCTAAAATACTAGAAACTTCCTTCCTCCAATAGATCTATAGGACCAGACTGTGCAATCCTTGAAGGTATTGTTGCTGCATGGAGGTAAAACCCAATGGCCTGAATGTCGAATATAGATCTGCTGCTCCTGGAAGATTAAATGTGAAGAACAAAGTGGTAGGATGAATCCTCCACCAATTTCCTAGCTGAATGTTATAAACAACCTCCTGAAGATGGCACCAATGCCTACTAAAGAATAAATCTCAATAGAAAACCTTCCCAGAGTAGGCACACAAGTCCTCTATGGGTAAGGGTGGGATTCCCGCTTGGGAACACCCTGTGCTAAACAACACTGCAAACTTAGCTAAATAGCATAAGAGTGCGTGGAGATGTCACCTGAAAAATCCAGATCTAAACAGATCAAAGAATAATCCAAGTATCCAAATATGCCTTCTATTGTGCTTCACCTTCATTATATAGATCATGAAGCTTCCATAGCCTTGGCCCACTCCATAACTGCGCTATACATGTGGACATAAATCTCCATGGTTGACTGCATTGTTTATCTATGTCCTCCATCATGTTCACATGGGGTGATCACCCTCTCCATCATGTGTGCATTAAATGCATCACTTCCTCCACTAACTTATCATAAGTGCTTTATGATCTTCTTTGAATGCACTATGATCTCAGTTGACCTCTTCAAAGATTCTCATGATTTTAAATTTAATATCCATGATCTTATTTGACCGTTTCATCCTCCATGATCTATCTCATAAATGATACATGATCTCCATTAATGGAGCTGCTCCACTACTCCATGACTTTAGATCTAGATCTAGAATATCCACATACACACATCAAAATTGAATTTTATTTATATTTGATGATTATGGGTCCCTCCACCCTTTTATTTTCTTAATTAATTAAGTCTATTAAGAACTCTAATATTCCAAATATCATGTGAAAAATTGGGAATATTACAGATTTGTTGAAGGCCAAGAGGCAAGCCACCAAAGGTAAATATTTTATCGCACATGATGAGTCTGATCATGATGAGACTCAAACCTCCAAGAAAAGACCAAAAACAATAGGTCTTAAGACAGCATTAGAGCAGGAGAAACATGAGACAAAATAACTCAGTTTTGAGGAAAGAATAGCAAAAGAAATCAATGATGACAGAGAAGTGTGGCTTGATAGAGTGAACATCCACCTTGAGAAGCTCCTTCACAAGGCCAACAAGGATAATGAGATGCTCAGACACATGGTTGATAGATACAACATTAGAAACAAGATTTGTAACATCAGGATAAAGCAATTGAAGGATAAACTCAAACAAACCCTAATTACTCAAAAGGAGAAGGAAAAACTTGAGTTACTTGTTGATGCCTCCTTGGTTGCTTGAGACACTTCATCAGCACTTCATTCACCAATTTTGAATATTTTTGGGCAAGTTTTGAAGTCTTTGGGCATTTTTGTGAAGTTTGACAGTATTTTTTCACAGTCGGCCTGCAAAAAGCACAGCGTGGGCCACAATGCGCTTTTGTGGAGGCCTCCAAATGATAAAATATCTACATATTTGGATTCATAATGATGTCTACATTAAATTTTGACTACTTTCACTCAAAAAATAGAGCTTTTTACAGGTGGAAATGGTAAAAAACCTCTCAAAAAATACATTTATGCCTCCTTTTTTAGCCTCTTGTTGCACTTTTTGACAAGTCTTGGGAGATTACATTTTTTAGGAACTTCACTCAGCCATTTTCTGAGCTTGAGAACATTTTTTATAACTATATTGGAAGAGATTTCCAATGAGCCATCTTTGGCCCAATTTGGACTTCGAGAAGTCACTCAAAAGTGGTTTTGAAGGCCCACGCTGCGCTTTTCACAGTTGACTGTTTTTTTTAGAATTTTCAAGTTTTCTTAGTTGATTGATCGATTCCAAGGAAATTTACTGATGTAATTGTGAAATGTAAATGTAATTGTGTCATTAATATTTACTAGAGGTAGATACATCAGGTAAATATGTAATTTTGGTCAAAGTGAATCAGTTTCATGAATGATAGGGATGAGTTTGTTGACCTCCCTAATCACTAGGATTCCAGTTGAGCACTTTGTGGAACAGCTCCATAAGTCATGGATTCAACCCCTGAGGTGGGGAGAATTAGTTTTTGGTCTATATCTTTTATTTCCTTTCTCATTGCAAGGATTGGATGCTGTGTAATTGATCATTGAACACTACTGTAACCAGAATTTTTGGCAGGAACTAATAGACTGGATTGCAGTTATTTTGGTGGGATTCATGTGGTAATGTGTTTTAACATTTTTTCCTCTTATGTTTTCAAATTTTGGAATGTATTCTAATTTCCATATTCATGTCATGTCTGAATGTAATTGATTCCTAAGTCAGATAGACAGAATTCATTAGTTGATGCTTTGTTTTGGAGGAATAGTTACAGTTTCATGTTCATTTTCTTCTAATTGAAAAGAATTCATGTTTCCCATGCTCTTTTCTAAAACCCTAGCATTATAATCCACTCCATCAATATACCTAACTGTGTTAAAGTGCTTACCTACCTTGCCCCATGATATCTCTAGAATTCTGATCCCTTTTTGCCCTGACCTAGTTTCTTCCCTGGCCTTTTCAACTTCCAGCACTCAAAATCAATCATTCAAAACCCCAGTGCTACTATACCTAGCCTAAAATCCGTATTATTCAGTAATCTTGACTGTGATCTTTTGAAGAGAGCCCTCTCTTGCCTAGTAGGGTTAGCTACTTGGCGAAAGATTGGTTTATTGTTACCTTTGTTGGTCTCCTTCTCATCCTTCAAAGATCTGGTGGAGTGATAACATAATCCACCTTTATTCTAAAAATTTTGCATAATTTTTGCCTCAAAGAAACCTACAGCAAGTTCGTAGTGAAAACTCAGCATCAAGCCTGGATCTCGCTACGAACTTGCCTAGTTTCACAAAAAATTTCTCCTTCCTTTTTTATCCTCAAAAACATTTCTAAAAACTGTATATGCCTGGTTGTGATAAAATAAGACAAAATGTGATCAAAAAATGTGTGGCCTACCATGTTTCATGGTGTATTAAGACCCTTTTCTTCAATTCAGCTTGTACCATCTCTATCGAACCAAACTAACATGCTGAGGTGTTGGCCAACTGATACATTGGAGTTAAGACCTTGTAAACCTGATTTGAGATGGTGAGTTGTCCAATTGATGAGTTGGCATGCTTTGTTGACTTGATGAGTTGTTATCCACATGGAGTTTGACAATTGAGTTTCCCCCTTAAACAAATGACCCAATGATATTCCTGATCTCATATGTTGACTGAGCTGCCTCCTTTAATGCGTTGAATTCCCCAAAAAGATCACAAATTCATAACGCTGAAAAAATAGAGGATTAGGCAGTTTTGTAGCGAATGATGACTAGTTTACAATGATTTTGCTATAGATTTTGGTAAAAGTGTCAAATTCAATCTAATGACCATATTTTCTCATGCATGAGATATTTTTAGATTTTTCTTTGACATTGACCCCTATCACATGAATGATGACCTTCAAGACCCCTCACATATGTGAATTTTTTTTTAAATTACAAATTTAAAATATCCTATCATCAACCCTAACTTAAACTAATTGACTCATGACTCAAAACAAACCTAATGGTTATCTTTGATAATAGTGGCTCTAATGGGGATGTTGCGCCCCTGTGGTGCAGCAAAGAACCAACAAACCAGGTGTTTTATCAATTGGGTTGATCCCAACCTCTTGTCATATTCCTTAGCCTGCATTCATCCCTTGACATGCTCTTGAAGCAAAATACTGTACAAACGAAAACTTACAACTACAATCTTCAAACTAAATGTTGAAAGAGATGTTTGCCTGACAAGCTTATTTATGTACCAGTAACCCTACTCTAACAGTTGAAAACCAAACTTTCAATTTCAAGCAATATGAATGTTAGGTCCCTATATTACTAGTCTAGTCCCTTATTTTTGTTAGTGTAGCCCCCTTATTTTATTTTTGTACCCATGTAACCCCCATATTGTTATTATTGTGCCCTTACATTATTTTTGTTAGGTTGGCTAGGATTATATTGTGACCCCATGGACTCCTATATATAGAAAGGAGGTTCTGAATTTGTATCATCCAAGAATTGTTCATTTATGTAATTTAAAGGAGGTTTCCCCATCGAATTGGCTTATTTCTAAGGCACGGATCTCTCTTTTCTTCTATTTTTGGAGCTAGTTTCATAACATTTGGAATCAGAGCTTTGGATTTTAGGGTTTTTTTGGATTTTAGGGTTTTTCTACTCCAAACAAGTCATCGTCGATTTTTTGCTATAACCTTTTTTCTACGAAATTTGAGAATCTAAAATTTTTATTATGGAAAGCTAAAATCCTGAGGAACGTCATGTAAAAATTTTAGATCTTGGTTCACAATATTTTCGGATATATGATCTGTGGAAGTTAGGGTTTTTGCAAGCTCCTGAATTTCATCTAAACAACGTGACCTTGGGAAAATCATCATAACTCTCTCTGTGAGCATCAGATTGGAATTTTGTAAAAATTGGATGAAATTACATGAATTGTAGCTTCTTTTGTATCAATTTCAGAGCTGAAGGAGGAAACAAAGACACGTGGCACGTTGTACAAGTTCGCTCTACTGAACTAGTCCATAATTAGGTCATTGTGAGAGATTGGGAATAACTTTGTCTTGAAGAATCCAAATCAGGTCAGATCTATGACATTCGAAAGAAGATTCAAAAGGGTACTACAGGACCAAATTTCAGATATTGAATATCCAAAATCACAGAGATAATTTAGTTTCAATATCGAGATCCTCAAAAGCAAGAAAAAGGTGTGTATTTTTTTTCAAATTGCTAAGTCTTGTTTGAAAAATCAGTTTGAAGTGATTCCAAGGGCATATTGAAGCATAGGTATTAGTATTGGGTTCTAAAATTCCCCCTCAAAAGAATTCGACACCCATTAAGCCCTAAAAATACTCTACTATGACTCATGAATATGAATAAGTGCAACATGATATATCAAAATTACAAGAGCAAGTGCACCAAATTTCACTCTCGCAAAGAGAAACAAAAAATGAAATGGAAGTTTTGAAGAAAGGTGTAGAAGCTAAGATGGACAATTTGAATAAGGGCATGCAAGCTAATATGGATGGTTTGAAGAAAGGCGTGGAAGCTAATATGGATGGTTTGAAGAATGGCATGGAAGACATGGAAGCTAAGATGGATGGTATAAAAGAAAAAAATGAAAGACAACATGGAAGACATGAAGAATGATCTAAAAGTAGACATGGAAGGTTTGACAAAGTTGTTACAAGAAATGTTTCCTAATTGGGAAAATATAATAGAGGAAACTCATGATGAGAAAAAAAATAATGTTAAACGTGATTTCATAAACTATAATGTTGGATTGAAGACCCACCATATTCCAATGATCGATATGAGGAAGTTTGATGGCAAGGACCCCGTAACATGGATACTACAGATGGAGCAATATTTTGATATCAATAATGTGAAAAACACACAAAAGTTACCCATTGAAACTTTATATTTAGAAAAAAATACATTTGTATGGTATCGATGGCTTTGGTCCCATAGAAAAATTGTCACTTGGTCAATTTTTACGGAGGAAATGATAGCACATTATGAGGATACAAAGAGAAACACCTTTTTTAGCTAATTGATAAATATAAAACAAAAGGGTTTAGTGGTGGAGCACATTGAAGACTTCCAAAAATTGAATACAAGGGTAACTGATATTCCAGAGGAACAAAGGATTGTTGTCTTGAAAGGGACTTAAAGGATAACATCCAACATGAGGTTCCCATTTGGTAACCTGATTCATTCGAGAAGGCATTCAGGTTGGAAAGAAAATTGAATGTTAAATTATGGCGACAAGGAAACCTACCACTCACATCTATAAAGATGGAAGTGTTGCTACTCCTAGACTTTCACGACCTACAAGGTTGACACCACAATACTTGGAAGAAAAAAGAGCAAAAAGGCTTTGCTAGAGTTGTGATAGCAAATACACTAAAGGTCATAAGTGTGCCGAGAAGAAATAATTTTACATAGATTGTGAAGAGGAGGAAGAAAATGAACAAGAAACTTCAAAAGAAGAGGATATACACCAGGAACCAACCCTAGAGAAAGAAGAAATTGAGTCTGGCCATATCGTGTAATCCATTGGCAGGCATTACCACTCCTCAAACTCTCAAGATAGAAGGACATATCAAGAAGAAAAAGGTAATAGTTTTGATTGATTCGGGTAGTACCCATAATTTTCTTCATTGTAAGGTGACCAAGGAATTTAATTGCTTCCTATACCCAACACCAAAATGTCAAGTGATGGTTGCAAATGAAGGAACTATAAATTTCTCTGGAAAATGCCATAATATCAAGCTATCCATGGGGGAATATGTATTGAATAGTCCAATGCTTTCCATTCCAATGGGAGGTGTTGATTTTGTACTAGGAGTACAATGGTTACAATCTTTGGGGACGGTAGCTTTTAATTTTCAAGAACTTTTCTTGAAATTTTTTCCAGAAGGAAAGGAAGTCGAATTACGGGGTATTGAAGGGAAGCCAGGAAGGATAATAAGCTCTAATGTCATGACAAAGCTTCTAAAGAAAGAACAACGAGGCGTAATTGCACAATTATGCTCACTAGAAGTTCCAACATTAAAATCATCTATTTCTGCAGATCTCCAACAAGTCTTGGACAATCATTCCAAGGTGTTTGAAACTCCCAAAGGACTCCCACCTATTCGTGATCATGATCATGCTATTCATTTGATTTCAGGAAGTGTTCCTCCAAACATCAGGCCTTATAGATATCCTTACTTCCAAAAGAGCGAAATTGAACGTATGATTGCAGAAATGTTAGAGGCCGGTATAATTCAACCTAGTCAAAGTTCTTTCTCTGCTCCTGTAGTATTGGTACACAAGAAGGATGGATCATGGCGAATGTGTCCGGATTATAGGGAGTTCAATAAGCTCACCATTAAAGATAAATTTCCCATTCCTGTGATTGATGAATTATTGGATGAATTACATGGAGCAATTTATTTTATCAAGTTGGATCTTCGTTCAAGATATCATCAAATTAGAATGAAGACTGAAGATATTCCGAAAACAACATTTCGAACTCATGAGGGTCATTATGAATTTTTGGTCATGCCTTTTGGCCTTACCAATGCACCTTCTACATTTCAAGGGTTGTTGAATTCCATTTCCAAACCCTTCCTTAGAAAATTTGTGCTAGTATTTTTTGATGATATACTAATCTACAGCAGGTCTTGGAAGGATCATGTTCAACATGTTGACAGGGTGCTCAAACTATTGGAAGAGAAACAATTATATGCAAAAACATCCAAATGTTTCTTTGGAGTACAAGAGGTGGAATATCTGGGTCATATTGTATCTCACGAGGGTGTTAAGGTAGACCCCAACAAAATTAAAGCCATTAAGGAATGGAAAGTCCCCACAACCATAAAGCAGTTGCGAGGATTTCTCGGGTTAACAGGGTATTATCGCAAGTTTGTTAAGAATTATGGGAGAATAGCAGCACCTCTAACAACATTATTGAATAAATATGCATTTTCATGGACTCCTGAAGCAACTAAGGCCTTTGAGCATCTTAAAGAGTAAATGTTCCTAGCATCGGTCTTAGCTACGTCAGACTTCACAAAAACCTTTATTGTTGAATGTGATGCCTCAAGAAATGGAATTGGTGCAGTTTTAATGCAAGAAGGAAGACCCATTGCTTTTGAAAGTTGTCAAATCAAAGGAAATTATTTACAAAAAGATATTTATGAGAAGGAAATGTTGGAAATACTACATGCACTAAAGAAATGGTGATCTTACCTAATGGGAAGCCACTTCAAGGTAAAAACTGATCATGATATTCTTAAATACTTTTTGGAAAAAGTATTATCTTCAGAAGAGCAGCAAAAATCGGTCACAAAGATGTTGGGTTATGACTTTTAAATCATCTACAAAAAAGGGAAGCTAAATATTGTTGCAGATACACTCTCAAGAAAGGATGAAGAGGTGGAAGCATTTTCATGTGACATTTCCATTATCCAACCAGATTGGATAACCGAATCAAATGATGAATGGAATAAGGATGAAGAAGTGTGGACACTAATTCAAAAGTTGCAGCAAGATCCTAGTATATCTGATACATTTAGTTGGAAAGATGATTCATTATTGACAAAGATCGCTTATATCTTTGTAATATTTCCCAACTAAAACAAAAGACTCTTTTGGAATTGCACACATCTCCCTTAGGAGGACACTCAGTATTTTTAAAAACTTACCATAGGGTGAAGAAATAATTTTTTGGGATGACCTTGAATCTGATATTCAAAAGTTTGTGGCAGAATTTTTGGTTTTCCAGCAAAATAAAGTTCAGACAATTAAGACCCCAAGTCTTCTACAGCCTTTATCTTTTAGGTCCCTATATTACTATTATAGTCCCTTATTGTTGTTAGTGCAACTCCCTTATGTTATTGGTGTGCCTGTGTAACCCCAATATTGTTATTATTGTGCCCTTACATTATTATTGTTAGGTCGGCTAGGATTATATCGTGACCCCATGGACTCCTATATATAGAAGGAGGTTTTGTAATTTGTATCATCCACAATTTTTTCATTTATGTAATGTAAAGGAGGTTTCCCCCTTGAAGTGACTTATTTCTAAGCCATTTATCTCTCTTTTCTTCTATTTTTGGAGTTGTTTTCATAACATTTGGTATCAAAGCTTTGGATTCTAGGGTTTCGCTGCTCCAAACAGGTCATCGTGGAATTTTTGCTATAACTTTTGTTCTACGAAGGATCAGAAGCTGAAATTTTTATCACGTGAAGCTGAATTCCTGAGGAACACCTTGTAAAATTTTCAGATCTTGGTTTGTAATATTTTCAGACATATGATATGTGGAAGTTATGGTTTTTTCAGGGTCCCGAATTTCATCTCAAAGAGGTGACTGTGGGAAAATCGTCATAACTCTCTCTCTGAACATCGGATTGGAATTATGTAAAAAGTGTCCACAATCACACAGACTTTAGTTTCCTTTATATCAATTTCAGATCCAAAGGATGAAAAAATGACATGTGGCATGTTGTACATGTTCGCTCTATTGAACCAGTCCGTAATTAGGTCATTGTGGGATATTGGACATATCTTTGCCTTGAAGAATCCAAATCAGGTGAGACCTATGTAATTCGTTTGAAGATTTAAGGGATACTACAGGGCCTAATTTTAGATATTGAAGATCCGAAATCACAGAGATAATTCAGTTTCAACATCAAGCTCCTCAAAATCAAGAAAAAATGTGTGTATTTTTTTTCAAATTGCATAAGTCTTGTGTGTAAAATCAGTTTGAATTGATTCCAAGGGCATATTGTATAATAGATATCAGTATTGGGTTCTAAAATTCCCCCTAAAAATAATTCAACACCCATTAAGCCTTCATAAGGCTCTACTATGACTCATGAAGATGAAGAAGTGCAACATGACATATCAAAATTACAAGAGCAAGTGCACCAAATTTCGCTCTTGCAAAGAGCAACAAAAAATTAAATGGAAGTTTTGAAGAAAGGCGTGGAAGCTAAGATGGATGGTTTGAAGAAAGGCATGGAAGCTAAGATGGATGGCATGGAAAATGGCATAGAAGCTAAGATGGATGACATGGAAGAAAAAATGAAAGACAACATGGAATAAATGAAGAATGATCTAAAAGAATACATGGAAGGTTTGAAAAAGTTGATACAAGAAATGTTTCCTAATGGCGAAAAGATAGTAGAGGAAACTCGTGATGAGAAAAAAATAAATTTTGATCATGATTTCATAAACTCTAATGTTGGATGGAAGAACCGCCATATTCCAAAGATGGATATGAGGAAGTTTGATGGAAAGGATCCAGTAACATGGATACTGTAGATGGAGCAATATTTTGATCTCAATAATGTGAAAAACACACAAAAGGTACACATTTCAACTTTACATTTAGAACAAAATACATTTTTATGGTATCGATTTCTTTGATCCCGTAAAAAAAGTTATCACTTGGTCAATTTTTACAGAGGAAAAGATAGCACATTATAAGGATGCAAAGAGCAACACCTTCTTTAGCCAATTGATAAATCTCAAACAAAAGGGTTCAGTGGTGGAGAACATTGAGGACTTCCAAAAATTTAATATAAGGGTAACTGATATTCCAGAGGAACACATGATTTATGTCTTAATAGGGACTTTAAAGGATAACATCCAACATGAAGTTCACATTTGGGAACCATATTCATTAGAGAAGGCATTCAGGTTGGCAAGAAAAATTGAATGCAAAATTATGGCGACAAGAAGCCTACCACTCACATCTATAAAGATGGAAGTGTTAATACTCCTAGACTTCCACAACCTACAAGGTTTACACCACAACAATTGGAAGAAAAAAGAGAAAAAGGGCTTTGCTACAGTTGTGATAGCAAATACACTAAAGGTCATAAGTGTGCCGAGAAGAAATAATTTTACATAGATTTTGAAGAGGAGGAAGAAAATTAAAAAGAAGAGGATATACACCAGGAACCAACCCTAGAAGAAGAAGAAATGAGTCCAACCATATCGTGTAATGCATTGGCAGGAATTACCAGTCCTCAAAATCTCAAGATAGAAGTACATATCAAGAATAAAAAGGTAATAGTGTTGATTCATTCGGTTAGTACCCATAATTTTATTCATTGTAAGGTACCCAATGAATTCAATTGTTTCCTATACCCAGCCCCAGAATTTCAAGTGATGGTTGCAAATGGAGGAACTATAAATTGCTCTGGAAAATATCATAATATCAAGATAACCATGGGGGAATATGTATTGAATAGTCCAATGCTTTCCATTCCAATGGGAGGTGTTGATGTTGTACTAGAAGTACAATGGTTATAATCTTTGGGGATGATAACTTTTAATTTTCAAGAACTTTTCTTGAAATTTTTTTCAGAAGGAAAGGAAATAGAATTATGGGTATCGCAAGGAAGTCGTGAAAGATAATAAGCTCTAATGTCATGACAAAGATTCTAAAGAAATAAAAATAATGTGTAATTCCACAAGTATGCTCACTGGAAGTTCCAACATCAAAATTATATATTTCTCCAGATCTCCAAAAAGTCTTGGACAATCATTCCAAGGTGTTTGAAACTCCCAAAGGACTCCCACCTATTCGTGATCATGATCATGCTATTAATTTGATTCTAGGAAGTGTTCCTCCAAACATCAGGCCTTATAGATATCCTTACTTCCAAAAGAGCGAAATTGAACGTATGATTGCAGAAATGTTAGAGGCGGGTATAATTCAACCTAGTCAAAGTTCTTTCTCTGCTCCTGTAGTATTGGTACACAAGAAGGATGGATCATGGCACATGTGTCCTGATTATAGGGAGCTCAATAAGCTCACCATTAAAGATAAATTTCCCATTCCTGTGATTGATGAATTATTGGATGAATTACATGGAGCAATTTATTTTACCAAGTTGGATCTTTGTTCAAGATATCATCAAATTAGAATGAAGACTGAAGATATTCCAAAAACAGCATTTCGAACTCATGAGGGTCATTATGAATTTTTGGTCATGCCTTTTGCCTTACCAATGCACCTTCTACATTTCAAGGGTTGATGAATTCCATTTTCAAACCCTTCCTTAGAAAATTTGTGCTAGTATTTTTTGATGATATACTAATCTATAGCAGGTGTTGGAAGGATCATGTTGAACATGTTGACAGGGTGCTCAAACTATTGCAGGAGAAACAATTATATGCAAAAAAATCCAAATGTTTCTTTGGAGTACAAGAGGTGGAATATGTGGGTCATATTGTATCTCACGAGGGTGTTAAAGTAGACCCTAACAAAATTAAAGCCATTAAGGAATGGAAAGTCCCCACAACCATAAAGCAGTTGCGAGGATTTCTCGGGTTAACAGGGTATTATCGCAAGTTTTTTAAGAATTATGGGAGAATAGCAGCACCTCTAACAACATTATTGAAGAAAGATACATTTTCATGGACTCCTGAAGCAACTAAGGCCTTTGAACATCTTAAAGAGGCAATGTGCCTAGCACCGGTCTTAGCTACGCCAGACTTCACAAAAACCTTTATTGTGGAATGTGATGCCTCGAGAAATGGAATTGGTGTTGTTTTAATGCAAGAAGGAAGACCCATTGCCTTTGAAAGTCGTGCAATCAAAGGAAAGTATTTACAAAAGGCTATTTGTGAGAAGGAAATTTTGGCAATACTACATGCACTAAAGAAATGGAGAATGTTATATAGAAGCATCCAGCACTACTCAAGCATTGAGGATAACACTTTTTTTAAGGGGAGGGGCATGTTAGGTCACTATATTACTAGTGTAGTCCCTTATTGTTGTTAGTGTAGCCCCCTTATTGTTATTGTTGTACCCCTGTAACCCCCATATCGTTATTATTGTGACCTTACATTATTATTGTTAGGTTGGCTAGGATTATATTGTGACCCCATGGACTCTTATATATAGAAAGAAGGTTTTTTCATTTGTATCTTCCAATAATTGTTCATTTATGTAATGTAAAGGAGGTTTCCCCCTCGAAGTGGATTATTTCTAAGGATTTGATCTCTCTTTTCTCCTATTTTTGGAGTTGGTTTCATAACAATGAAATTTCCATTATAGCCAGTCAAAGAGGTGATCCAACACCTGGGCTTCTTGATTGTGCTTGAAAAACATCAGAAGTGAATCATCTATTGGAAACTATGAACGAAAATTGAATCCATGCTCCATAAGAAACACAAAAATTGTCTTGACTGATGACTGCAACAGGCTTACCATTGGATCTTGGAAACCATGAAAAATCACCTTTTCTTGATGAGTAAAACCGTGAGAGCTGAATTCATTCATAATTGATAGCCTATTTTGTCCTATGTCTTCAATTCCAAGAACATCATCAAATAAAAAGGCAACAATAAATTTTTCTTCCCTTTCGTATAAATCAACAAAACCATCCAACATCCTTGAACATCTTCAAACATGACATCCATATTGTGTGTATCAAAACTACTATTTTTCTTATCAAACAAATCAGATATAATATTTGGTAGTTTTTCTTGATGGTTTTCATCTTGATTCTGAACACTAACAACTCCTATACAAACAACTTTATGCATATCATCCATGTCATTTTTATGATCCCCAAATAGAATAGGTAAAACATGTATATTCAGCTCTTCATGTAGCTCGGTTTTACCTAAAAGTGAACTTTCATAACATAAAATTCAGCTCTTCATGTAGCCCTTCTTGACATAAAATTTCAGAAAAGGAATGGGCTAAAAAACAATTTGAATGATTTGGCTCATACCTTTGACTGCATATAGATTGACAAGGCTGCAAGTCCTCATAAATTTCATGTAATATGACTTGACTTTCAAATTTCCGATCTATTTCATCTTCAACTAAAGAAAATACATATGCTTGTTGAAAACCTTCTTGATTATCATGAAAACTGACTTGAGAAGAGAATTCATAAAGTGCCTCTAACATATCCTCATCTAAGCACTCTCCATTATCACCAAGAGTTTTGAGATGGTGAATAAACACCTCACAAAAATCACAACAGTCGTGTAATGGTGATAAATAAGAATGTTATTTCTCATAATGTTCGTAGAACATTGTATGGAAATATTTAAGAGAGAACAATATTCCTAGTTGCAATGCCTCATACCATGTTATAGCTTCATCCTCTAGGGTGGCCATAAAATTTTCATGAGACAATCCTCAGGAAACTCAACTCGAAACTTATATACATGCATATGGAATCTAATCAAGTGAAGAGCAACATTATCTTTCTTTTCATCTTTAAATATAGAAATATAAGTCAACCAATCAACTCTAGGCATAGGATTTGGAAAACTAGGGATGTGAGACCGATTACAGGGGCATACCTGGCATTCTTTCTTACAATAGAACTCATCTTGGAAATTCATCAAGATACTGATCTTCAAGCAGTGGAGTCACCATGAAGCTTTTAATTTATGAATTCTTTAATAATGGAGTCGCCAAGGTAGAAGTATGGCCTTGAATATTTCTGATCTCCTGCTACCTTCAAGAGTTCAGTTGGTTTGATTGAACACAATTTTCCAGGGAAATGCAGCTTCGAACTCCCGGAAGATACACCAAAATTTTATCACCAAACTAGGACTAATTGGGTTGTTCAACAGTCAATTTGATGTAACTATTTCAAACCACTTGGGTTTGGAATTTAGCCCTTCCAACCAGAGAGCGCTCTCTCAAGAAAAAGATAAGATATTCAATAAACAAGCTTATAATGAAGATGGATAACTCTTATATGTTTTTAGATGATATTTGCAGGTGGAAGATGATTTAGGGCTACCATTGGGCATAGAGTCAACATGGAAATTCAATTACAAATGAGTATCATTCATGGAAACTTAGGCACATGAGATTTTACAATAACTCTAACAGTTAACATAATACATAAAGGAAGTTGGAGCATAAGATTTTATGAATTCCAAGTAATCGTGTATAAGAAATTTGAATCAATATTTAAAATATCAATGGACACAAACACATAAAAGCTCAATAATAATTTCAGGTCTGAACAAACACTTATGCAACTGTATATTAGTTGTATGAAATAAAATTACATGGTAGCATAGTCATCTACATCCATAAACCCCCCTCTAATTATAAAAATATCTCATTTATAGAGTGAGGACTCATAAAAATGTTTTTCCACATGATCTAGCTTTGAATTCCTACCTAAGAGACCTATTTCAAATAGGATTACATCACTTGGAGACTTCCTAGGGATATTTTCTGTTTGGAAGCGTTTGAATACAAAAAGGGCTCTTCTTTCATTAAATAGCTCAACGAATATCTTTAATAAAACTTATAAAATGAAATAAACTAATTTTCTGAGTGTACTGGACTGTTGATGTGTCATTATGCCACATGGATGTTTAGTTGGACCTCTTCCAAGTCAAATTTTAAATTTTTTACACAAATCTGGCTAGTGAAAATTCTGAAACATAGGCCTCAAAGATGAGTGCATAATTTCCAAACCCTGATGGATTTGAAAAAAAGGAGGGAGGATTTTTTATATGGGCTTGTGCTGAATAAAAACTTCCTTAATATTTCAAAAATTATTTTTCATTTGGCCAGAAATTGAACTTGAAGGTTACTACTAAAACAGTCATGTATAGGAAATTTCGTAGCGCTCATTTCGTAGAAAACTCAAAAATCCACCTTTTGCATCACCTTTGACTTTATGACTACTGGAGGGTCTTCCTTGGGACTAATTAGGTAAACACATGCTCTAATACACCTATGCTCTGAAATTTTTGCATAATTTTTTCCTCAAAGAAACCTACAGCGAGTTACTAGTGAAAACTCAGCCTCAAGTCTGGAGCTTGCTACGAACTTGCCTAGTTTCACAAAAAATTTCTCCTTCTTCCTTTTTTATCCTCAAAAAAATTTATAAAGCCTATATATGCCTGGTTATGATAACATAAGACAAAATTTGATAAAAAAAATATGTGTGGCCTACCATGTTTCATGGTGTAACATCAACATCTTCCATAATCATTTTAAGACCCTTTTCTTCAATTCAACTTATACCATATCTATCGAACCAAACTAACATTCTGAGGTATTGGCCAACTGAGACATTGGATTTAAGACCTTGTAAACCTAATTTGATATGATGAGTTATCCAATTGATGAGTTGGCATGCTTTGTTGACTTGATGAGTTGCTATCCACATGGAGTTTAACTCTTGAGCTTCCCCCTTAAATAAATGGCCCAATGATATTCCTGATCTCATTTGATGACTCGGTTGCCTCCTTTAATTCATTTAATTCCCAAAAAAAATTACAAACTCATAACACTAAAAAAACAGAGGATTAGGCAGTTTCATAGCGAATTCTGACCAGTTTACACGGATTTCGCTACGGATTTTGGTAAAACTGTCAAATTCACTCTAATGACCAGATTTGCTCATGCATGAGATATTTTTAGATTTTTCTTTGACACTAACTCCTATCACATGAATGATGACCTTCAAGACCCCTCACATGTGTTAAATTTTTTTTAATTACAAATTTAAACAATCTTATTCAACCCTAACTTAACCTAATTGACTCATGACTGAAAAAAAAACCTAATGCTTATCTTGGATAACGGGGATGATGAAGTATTCAAGAGGTATCTTGTTTTGCAAAAGTTTCAAGATGAAATTCCAGTAGAGATTTTAGAGTTACCACCTCATAGGGAAGTGGATTTCTCTATTGAGTTGGTAGTAGGAGTAGCACCAGCATCAAAGGCACCTTACAGGATGAGCACTCTAGAGTTGGTGGAATTCAAGTTGTAGCTTAAATAAATGCTTGATAAAGGATACATAAGGCCAAGTGTGTATCCTTTGGGTGCACCATCATTGTTTGCAAAGAACAAGGATGGTACTCTCATTTTTGCATTGATTATAGGCAGTTGAACAAGATGACAATAAATAACAAGTATCCTTTGTCACAGATTGATGATTGACTTGACCAGTTTAAGGGAGTAGTTGTATTCTCAAAGATTGACTTGACATCAGGTTATCATAAGGTGCACATCAAAGAAGAAGACATTTACAAGATTTCATTCCATACCAGATATGGGAATTATGAGTTCGTGGTGGTTTATTTTGGTCTTACTAATGCTATATCTAGTTTCATGTGTTTGATGAATAGTGTGTTGCATCCTTATATGGAAAAGTTTGTGATAGTGTTTATTGATGATATATTGATATATTCTAAGAATGAGGAAGAGCATGCATAGCACCTTGAAGCAGTGTTGATATTGTTGAGAGAGCATCAATTATATGCCAAGCTTAGCAAGTGCAGTTTCTTTCAGTATTAAGTTCATTACTTGGGACATGTTGTTTCCAAGGAAGGTATAGGAGTGGACCTGGAAAATATTAGAGCTATCATGGAGTGACCGGCTCCTAGGAACGTGGATGAGATCAAATCATTAGGAACTTCTTATGAATTTCCTATCATATTACATCATTGCATAGCAAAAGAGAATAATTTGAATGGACTGAGGAGTGTGCAGCTAGCTTTGAGCATTTGAAACAATTGCTTACAAATGTGTCGATTTTGAAGATTGTAGATACTAATAAGGATTTCTTGGTTTGTACAAATTCTTGCAAGAGAGGATTTGTTGGAGTCATGATATAGTAATGGTAGGTGCTATGCTATGAGAAAAGGATTTTGAATGAGCGCAAGCAGAACTATGTGACTCATGACCTTGAGTTGGAAGCTATCATTCATGCATTGAAGATGTGGAGACATTATCTTCTTGGAAGGAGGTTCTTATTGATGAGTGATCATAGTGGATTAAGGTACTTGTTTGATCAACCTAATCTGAATGCCAAGAAATATATATGGTTTTCTACTCTCAGTGAGTTTTATTTCTAGATCAGGTACATTAAGGGAAAGGAGAATAGGGTTGCATATGCTCTCAGTAGAAGAGTGCAGGTGAATCACATATCAGTTTTGAGTTCTTATGGGATATATTTGTAGGAGCATATCTTCTAGGTAGGACAACTTGATGACAAGTACCAGTAGCTGAGGCACAAGTTACAATAGCAGGATGAAGGTGATAGGGATGAGGAGTATCACCTCGCGATAGATGGTTTGGTCATATTTAGGAATAGGATTTATGTGCCAGATGAAAGTGAGCTCAAGAAGATTATATAGAGGGAATTTTATTTCAAGTCGTATTCAGGTCACTTGGGATATCAGAAGACTTTGACAATAGTTAAGAATTTCTATCATTGGTAGAACTTGAAGAAATATGTGGTTTAGTTTGTTGTGATATGTTTAGACTGTTAGCAGGTAAAAGCATAATGCAAGCACCCAGTTAGTTTATTACATCATATTCCAATTCCATAATGGAAATGGGATATCATGTCCATGGAATTCATTACAGTTTTTCCAAGGACATCAAAGTAGCATGATTCCATCATGGTTTTGGTGTACAAGTTAAGTTAGGTAGCTCACTTCATCGTAGTGAATTCTACTAATTCAACTAGTGAGTTGGTGTTTTCACTGGGACAATGACCCTCCAAAAAAATTTCCTAACTCAATTTTGAAGCCTATGGAACTGTCGATCCAAGCTACTTATTATCCTCATGTTTTTTTATTTTTCATTATTATGTTCTCTCTAAGTGTCGCATCCTCCTAATTCAATGTTTTTTAAGTGTCGTCGCCTAACCTTTAGAAGTGCTTGTGTTATCTTTCCCATGGTTAGGTGAACTCATAGCTTTTCTTGACTTAGAAACTAGCCTTATTCGCTACAAAAAAGCACTCAAAAGTAAACAAAAGAAAGAAAACAAAAACTTTTAAGGTAAAATCGCACTTCAAGATGAAGAATACTTTATCTTGTGTTGACTTCACTCCTCCATGATAAATAACTTCACCCTCCTTGATCACATTCCTTCATGCTCAACTAGAGTGCCCACCTTGAGCACATTCTTTGGCACGAAGACATGCACCCTTCTAGAACTCATGCATGTGTTTTCTTGTTGTATGTGGGCGCACTCCTAGAAAATAGGATCCCACTTCACTTCTCTTCACTAACTCATTCACTCGTTGACAAGTGGTGAGCATGCATGAGATAGATTTGCATGTAATCTCTTTTAAATAAACCTAGTTTATCATTATTTCCCATAATTATTATCATCTGGGTTGGGTGCACATATTTGGATCAAGAAACTCTTCGTTAATATTCTTTCCAAGTCAGTTTTGCATGTTGATTCTATTAGATTTCTTTCATGTTTTTGTTTCCAATCTTGCTTTCCTTGCTAGCGTTTCTTTTAT
Source organism: Pinus albicaulis (assembly GCA_034641835.2). Classification (NCBI taxonomy): domain Eukaryota; kingdom Viridiplantae; phylum Streptophyta; class Pinopsida; order Pinales; family Pinaceae; genus Pinus; species Pinus albicaulis. The sequence goes on from CM076577.1 coordinate 1,191,357,396, forward strand.
TTCTATTTTATTTAATGGAATTTAATTTCATTCTTTCCCTACAAGTGTTATTTTTTTTCGTAGTTTGTGACTCTACATATCCCTTAACTCTTCATAGTATAACCATGAATACAAAAACACCAATAAAAACTTGTATATCTTTCCTCTCCACATTTCTATCATTTAGTCTTGTCGTTAGACTTATCCTTGATCCATTCTATGACAGACCACACTTCAGGAAGTTGAAGCCCCAACTAACTCAGGAAACTTAACCTATAAAAGAAAACCTTTCCTCTAGAGCGCACTCCGTCATCACAAATAACTGCTCCCCCCTTGAGTGCATGAGCGCACCCTGAAGGCTTGAATGTTCTCCCTTCATCTCTTAAGCATGTGCCAGTGCACCCTCCTTGTGTTGTTGAGTGCATGAGCGCACCTTGAAGGCCTAAATACCTAAAGCTTCACTCCTTCATCTCTTCAGAGTGTGCCCTTGTGCCCTCTTAGTTCCCTTGAGCGCACCTTGAAGGTCTGAATGAACTTCATTCATGCTTCATCAGTGCGCCTTGTGCCATTGATTTTTTATCTCTCTTGCCTGAGTGCATGAGAACACTTCAAAGCCCCGAATGACCCTTGAACTTCCTTTGTACTTTTAAAGTGCACCCTTATTTTTTTCATGTTGATTTCTTAACCATGCAAGTAGCTATGTGTCGTCATTTATAGGATTACATTCTTAGTTACATTTGATGGCTCTTTGAATATGATTCAAAATTTATTGCATGTTAAAAATAGAGGATTTTATAAGACTAATCCTTTGTCAAAATGAGTGTGCTTCAACATATAGGTGTTTCAGTTGCAAGTGTTATTACTCTTTCATAATTTTTTGGAACCATGCCTCCCGCTACATGACAAGTGGCCTCCAAATAAGCTTTAGAGGAAATAATTGAAGAATCAATTGAATTTGTAAATCCTATCATTCCCATCTATGCAGATACATATTGCTTCATAGATAAGTAAACTGAGGTCACATGGAATGACATCAAAGACAAATTCATGCAGAAACATTTCGCTGAAAACTTCGAAGATTTGCAAGAATACATCAATATCAAGTGGCCCAGGATACACACATGGATTAGTCTCATCTTGTGATTTGTAGTGAAAGTGGTGGTCATATTTCCACCTATTGTGGAGAAGAAATATAGACTTATTATAAGATTCTTAGGCCCACAGAATATTCCAACAACATCTTTTACACCAGATGGGTTGACCTCGACATAAGTGACATCATTAAATCTTGGTGTCAATAGCCTGCTAAGTTCTGTAACCGCCCATATGCAGTTTACCCGACAAGGATTCTCATGAATGTATATTATCACCTCGTTGTTATGTTTTTTCGATTGCATGGGTGAAATAATGCTAAAGTGTTTGAATAAAACTAGATATATATGTTCAAAATGGTAGTTACCCATGGTAAGATCTTCAATTGGGAAGATATTTTGTCTTTTTAGTTGCAGTGTCATGTGGGCCAATTAAAAGCATATTTGAGACAAACTAGGCACCAGAATTATATATATATGCATTTCTATTGGATGGAATCTCTGCATGATATGCCTTCCCAAGAATGTATTGGAATTTTACCCCACATAATAAGTTTCTAGTCTAGTTCCACTACAATGTGTTGTAAGAATCAAGCTTCATAGGGGTATACAAAATATTAGTAGAGCACTTCTCCGCAGTCATATTCCTTCTGATATATGAGATCGATCCCCCTTGCATGATCGTTTAGGTGAAGGAACCACTACATGATATCATAGATTGGTTTGCAGCACCTAAAAGTACATATATCAGATGCTTCAGATGTTAGATCGCTCCTCATCTCATGCCATGATATGTGACTAATAAGTTGGTCTTGCAAGAAGCAGCATATCATTTGGCTAAAGGTTTGTCAGGAGTTCTTTATAGAAGGAGGAAATCCCCCTGGCCCACCTTTCCTTTGAGGATTATATTGTATGAACCAAAGATCCACAAGGAGGAAAATGTAGAAATACAAGAGTTTGATCACTTTCAGTTTGCAGTTAAGTACTTTCATGGATATCATCCAAGGAGGGTGTGCAAGAAGAAATGTTAAAGGATTGATTTTAATTGGGGATATTCATAAATGTTAATCATAGAACACTCAGAAGTTGAATAACTGGTATAATGCAGTTAGAAATATGCATCTAAGGATTGAATTCAGTTCAACCCAAGTTCCAATAGCTCAAGATATGAAGGTATAGGAGGCAGCACAAACAACTCCTAAAGTAAAGAGTGTAGCTCCCAGGAAAAGGATCAAGCATGATTCGATAGGAGAAAGAGACAAGAAATGGAAAGTTGATCCTTTAAACACAGGATCTATTCAAGCTTAATAGGAAAGAAGAGACTTATAATAAAATGAGAAGAGGAAGTAAGATGAGTTGCTCAAGAAGTGATATGAAGAAGAAGAGGAAAGAACGATAATAGAAGAGGAGCAACAAAGGCAGTCACAAGAGGAAGAAGCAGCACAGATACTGGAGAAAGAATGATTGACTCAGAATATAGAGGAAGAGTTGGAGGAATATTATGCCATCCAGTCCATGAATGATGAACCTAATTCTCTAGGGGAACCTCCTCTCATGGGTGGCCATCTCCCATTTGATGAAATGGGAATCACACCTCCACCTAAAGACAGATTCATGGATGTGTGCACTGTCATGTTTGATTAGATCAAAAAGAGGATCATGCAGCAGAGGCAAATATACTTCCCAAATGATCCTCGAAACCCAACCTCAGTATCTACATAAAAGATGATAACCACCAATACTAGAACGAATCCACAAAAAACATGGCAGCAAATGTTGCTTTTTCTACAACAGTGGAGGAAAAATAATAATATTTTTAAATGAGAATGTTATATTAAGGATGGATTTAGTTGCAGTAAAACAACAAGAGAAATACCTGTTTGCGAAAAAACAATGATTATCTTCACACATCTTCAATATAGTGGAATGGAATTGAGCTATGCAAGAGGAACTGGGGCTAATGGAGGATACCATTGCACAGTTATATGATGAAATGATACTTCTAAAACAAGTGGTAGATCCCCTTGTTGGTATTCAGAAGAAAGCACAAGAATTCTTGAAGCTCCTAAAAGTTTCAAGAAGATAGGTTGATCAACTCTAGAATGGGCTTCCAAATATCCAAATGTTCTAGAATATTTGGTTAGAAAGGACATGATCGCCTCTGAAATGGAATAAGTACAGTTGAGACTCCATCATCATAATTATAAGTGTCTTGGAGAATAGGCAACTAACACTTTTTTCACTTATATTCAACTACTCAATGGTTTTGACTCTCTATCATGGAAACATGGGATGCCTTCAGTAGGATCACTTGAATAAAAAAGAGGTAGGGAAATAATCTTTCAAGAAATAAAGCGGTACATATTAAAATCAAGTAAGCATCAGAATAATAAGGCTTTTAGATCACCAAATATATTATTCTACAATATTCCATCACACCATTCAAAGCTCACATGAAACTGTCATGGCTATGGAATAATGTACAATCAAGCTCCAAGACCATATTTACAGAAACACTGCAGGTGAAGATTCGATATGCAACTGAATTATCGGTTCGGATCAAATTCATCTCTATGGAGTTCAGAGCATGGCACACATACATCACAAATGAGCTCCATGAGGAAGAAAATGACTTGTTAAATTGATAATATTTTTCCTATTATCAATTTTGTCTCATATAGCCACCATATTATATGTAATTTATCTTTTGTAATAATTTGTATGTAATGAAGTCCTAGAGATACATGTGGAATGTTAAAATCCACATATGGAATGTAAAATGCCATATATAGATTATGAAAAATCATAGAAATTAAAGGGTCATGAGGAAGCTCAAAGGTCATTTTCATTTGTTATAAATAGCTCCTCATAACTCAAGAAAATGGCTTGTATTCTTAGAGTCTTTCCTTGGCTTGTCTTGTAGTGCATATGAGATATATCATTCTTTGGAGAAGAAAATTGTGGCTTCATATTCCACTATTGGATCTAGTGTTTCATCTATGTAACAATGTACTTGGGATGTTTCATTCATAATCAGAAGCTCTATGAACCAACACTTATTCATGCATGTATCATGGATATAGTAGGATTATTCTTGTTATGGTTGTGGTATATGTCATTTTAACTAAATACTAAGACTAATGAACTAATTTGTTTCTTGGATATGAATATCGTTGAATGGGTGTTATTATACTTTCATGATTGTTATTTATTGTGTGGACTAATCTAGACGTAATCAAAAATCCTTTCTCTCCACTCCCAGATTTCCCTTAGGATAGTACTATTACTTCCATAACTAGAGGCTCGTTTCCCCTTATGAGTCATGGAAGTTCCATGTACATCTTACATTTGGTGTCACACAAATATTACATACTTGTTGCCCCAAAGATGTGTTTTTGATCTCTTGTGCATCTATTTTAACCAAGGCACGCCTTTGAAACCTTTGCAATAGTGGTTGGACCATATAGTTGGATGGGATTCCTACACCAAATGGTGTGAGGTATAATTAGGACCTTACATCGAGGAGATCCCCTTACATGTTGGTGTAATCCAGCACCCTCAACATTTTGGTGCTAGAAGGAGGGCCAGATGACAAACTAAGCCTGTCAAGTATTTTTGAATCTCTAATATATTACCTTTAATGGCTTCACCCCTAATCATAATCCTGAGGTGTTTTTCCAAAGCTTTAGATCTTTCAATCCCAATAGAATTTTTACATAACTTGTTGCATTTTAAATTCGATGGCAAGGGTACAACAACCATCCTTGATTACATAATTGATTTTTTTCAAAAAAAAAATTCAAGTGGTGTTTATTTTGAAGAAATTCATGCAGGGTGGTTTACCCTTATATTGGATGGTTGTGCTAAGCAATGGTGTTATTATTTACCTACTACTTATATCTCATATTTTAAGAAATTAGTTAATGATATTCATTGTGTTTTCGAAAAATATGAATATCAATATGTTTTTAATGAAATTTATTAGCTTATAAATGAGTCTAATGTATCTCTTGAACATTTCGTTGATAGTTTCCTTCATCTTTTCTATGAATTTCTGGATGAGGATGTGGATTAACAATTTTTGGATGAAAATTTTTGTTTCTTAGTCAAGATTTCAAGAAAATATTTCAAATCATAAGTCATCATGTCATCATGTTCAAAAGGAACTTCAATATCCTAAATATGGAACCGATGTTCCTTTTATCCCTTGTACCCCTCTTTTTGATGTTTTGTGCTTTGAACCTGAACTGATAAGTAAACTAGAAGATCAATTTGTTGATGAGGAATTAATTTTTCTTTCACATTTTTCCCCTGATGATGATTTTTCTGATCCTATCAATCAATCATCTTTGAGTTGTGATAATTCTCTTTTCAACCCTCAACCCATTAATCCAGTTGAATCCTTGGAAAACCATGACCCTAATCATTTCCTTTTTTATTAATTGTATGGAAATGATTTTTCAAGTTTCATGGATGAATCAATGTTCCCGCAAGAAGATTCAAATTTGCAAAAGCTTCAAATGTAGTCTAATGTGATTATTGAAGATTTTATTTCAAGTATATCTCCTTTTTATCAAGAATATGAAATGATTATCATTGAGGATTTTTAGTAATCTCAAAAATCTATTTGATCAACCTCAATTTCCTTATGAATCTCATGATTTTAATTATGACTCTTGTTTAGACAAGCAACTAACTACGTTTTCTCAGTATGATTTTCAATATTTTCAGAGTTTAAAGTTAAGTCAATTGAATATGACACTTTAGCCTACGTTGATGGTTATGTCAGGTTCCTATCACTCGGAAGGTATTTGTTATTTTAGTCAATTTAATATTTTCTAAAAAAATATTTTTGTAAATGTCATCTCATGGATGTTGAATCTCACTTTAGGGGCTCTCATTTTATTAACGTTAAAAATTTGTAACCCTCAAGGTAGAAAGTTTAATTTGACTTTTTAACTTTAACCGCTACATCGCACCTCATACAAATCTTTAATTTGCAATGTGGAAATAGAGAATGATATTAATGATTTTCAAATCCTTCAATATAACATACCATTTGCATCATCCATTGAAAATTTTGACTCACACAAAATCACGGATTTTGTTCAACCCATTAATTTTTCTTATGATATGGATTTGTCTTTGATCACTATGTCTTGTGAAATCTTTCCTAAAGATTTTTTCCATGATCCTATTACAGATTTCCTTGAAGATTCCTATAAATTAGGACCCATGTCTCATGGTTTGTACCTTCATGCGATTAATTGATTCTTGTATGGTCGTGAACCTAGTAGTTTTTGTTGTTGTGGATTATGTCATCCAGTAAAGAAGTTAAGTGTGTCTCACTATTGTGATTGCACTTTTTGTTTTTACATGTCAGTGCATATGTTTGCGTTGTTTATCTTTTGCACTGCACTGTACCTTATTTTGGTTTTACATGCTCACATGATCCACCCAAAATTCAAGAGAAACTTCTATGGCTACATTGGAAGTTCCATTTCACATGACCTGACCCTCTACTATTTAGTTTAGGATAGGATAGGTTACATTTAGTTAGATGCTTTGCATTTATGTTTTTCATTTTCATCTTCCCATTTTGGTTCTTTTGGTTTCAGTAGTCCTTGCATAAATTTGTTTTTTAGCTTCATGACAATGTGGCTAATATTTTTTTAAAGGAAAGTTGTGGTAACATACAACCCTTGGCTTATCTATTACTCTCTCCTTTTATTTGTTTTACATATTTCAATTCAATTATTTTTGGATGGAAAATATGATCCTTCATTCGGGAAGCTATAATCAAGTCGTGATGCCCGTATCTATTTAGGATTCTCATTCCTGCACTAAGTTTATTAATAGTGTGTTCTTTCCTATCTATCTGAGTAGGGTGAGATAAGGGGAAAAAAATTGGTGGACAAAGCATCAGAGGTCTTAAACATGTCTATGAAGGATCAAACTCTTCTGCTCTCAATAAGTCAGTATCCCTCTTCCACCTCGTTTAAAAATAAAAAGTGCCTAAGAACATTCTTATTTAAAAGAAATAAATAAAGGGTGAAAGAAGATAAAGTTTTCCTACACAGGGAGGTGAAGCAAGTGACTTTGTCGAGGTACTGTCCAGGCTTTCTGGCAGCAAAGCAACACTTGTGTTCCTGGACTGACTCTGTCGGGGTACTATCCAAGCCTGCTGGCATCAGAGTAACACCAAAGATGTAAAACTCATACTCTTATTATTTTTAACTTGTCTTTCTATATTACCCTTACTTTCATCGAAAGGATCATGATATTTCTTTCCTTATGTTGTCTTATGTTGAGTAGTGGAACTAGGAAGACTATATCTTTAACAGGATAGAGTGGGGAGCTAAGGTAACTCATTGATTAAATAAATACTTCCTAGATAATTGAGACTTCATGCATAAATGAAACCATATCATAAAAGTTGGGGTTCTCCTGGTGTGTCACCAAGTGTTATTGTTGTGACAATGACCCTCCAAAAAAAATTCCTAACTCAATTTCAGAGCCTCCGTGAACTATCGATCCAAGCTATGTAGTGTCGTCACATTTTTTGATTTTTCATTATTATGTTGTTTATAAGTGATGTATCCTCCTAAGTCAATGTTTTCAAAGTGTCGTCACTTAACCTTTAGAAGCGCTTGTGTTATATTTACCATGGCTAGGTGAAATCATAACTTTTTCTTGACTTAGAAACTAGCCTTATTCGCCACACAAAAGCAAAAAAAATCAATAAAAAACACTTTTAAGTCAAAACGGCACTTCAAGATGATGAAGACTTTCTCTTGTGTTGAGTGCACTCCTTCGATTAGAAGAACTATGCCCTCCTTGAGTGCACTCCTTCATGTGCGGCCAATGCACCCTCCTTGAGTGCATTCCTTCGGTGTGAAGACATGTGCCCTTCTAGAACTCATGCATGCACTTTCTTATTGCATGTGGGCGCACTCCTAGAAAATAGAATCCCACTTTACTTCTCTTAAATGACTCATTCACTCGTCGATAAGTGGCGAGCATGCATGATATGTATTTGCATGTAATCTATTTTAAATCAACTTATGTAATCATTATTTCCCATAATCATTCTCATCGAGGTTGGGTGCACATATTTGGATCAATAAACTCTTTTTCGATCTTCATTCCAAGTAAGTTTTTCATGTTGATTATATTGGTTTTCTTTCATGTTTTTTTTGTCAATATTTCTTTCCTTGATAGAGTTTCTTTTCTTTTTAGTTTATTTACTGGAGTTTCAGTTCATTCTTGCCCCTATAAGTGTTACTTTGTTGTTGCGAGCTATGAATCTGCATATTCCTTAACTCTTCACATTATAATCATGATTGTGATAGCACCCATAAAAACTTGTAGATATTCCTTCTCCACATTTCTATCATTCAATCTTGTTGTTGGAATTTTCCTTGAGCCATTCTATGACAGATCGCACTTCTAAAAGCTAAAGACCTGACTAACACAAGAAAATATGCCCAGAAAATATAATTTTTCCTATATAGCACACTCCTTCGTCTCGAAGAACTACACAACCCTTGAGTGTGTGAGTGCCGAAGGCTTGAATTTTCTCCCTTCATCTCTTCAGCATGTGCCAATGTTCCCTCCTTGTCCTCTTGAGTGCATGAGTGCACCTTGAACGCCTGAAGACCTGAAGGTTCACTCCTTCGTCACTTCAAAGTCTGTCATTGTTCCCTCTCAGTCTCCTTGAGCGGATGAGCGCAACTTGAAGGTTTGAATGAACTTCCTTCATGCTTCGTTATTGCACCTTATGCCCTTAATGTTTTCTCTCTCTTACTTGAGTGCATGAGCGCACTTCAAAGCCCTGAATAGCCCTTGAAATTCTCTCGTAATTTGAAAGAGTGCCCTCACTGTTTGCATGCATATTTCTTGCACAAGCAAGTAGCTATGTGTCATCATTGATAGGCTTACATTCTTACTTACATTTGATGTCTCTTTGAATATGATTTTATAAGTTATTTATTGTTACAAATATAATATTTTATAAAGCTAATCCTTTTTCACCATCAGTGTGCTTCCATATACAGGTTTTCAAGCTACAAGTATTTCTACTCTTTCATCATTTGTTGGAACTATGCCTCCCGCTACATGGAAAGTGGCCTCCAATGAAACTTAAGAGGAAAGAACTGAAGAATCAATTGAAGTCAAAAATCCTACCATTCCCATATACGCAAATACACATTGCTTCATAGTTAAGTCTATTGAGGTCGCATGGAAAGACATCAAAGACACATTCATGCAGAAATAGTTCATTGAAAACTTGGAAAATTTGCCAGCATACATCAATAACAAGAATTTCAGGATACACAGGATCACATATAGGTTCCCAATCATCCCTTGTGTATAAGTTATTGAATGGATTCTTACATACATGGATGATTCCCATCTTGTACTTTTTACCGAGAGTGGTGGTCATCTTGCCACCTATTATGGATAAGACATGCAGACTTGCTATAAGATTCTTAGGCCCACATAATATGCCAAAAACATATTTCACACAAGATGGGCTAACCTAGATGGGATTTCACACAAGTAACATCATTAAATCTTGGTGATGAGAGCCTGTTAAGTTCCTTCACTGCCCATTTGTAGTTTACCCGACTAGGATTCTCGAGGATTTATATCAGTACCTCATTGATATGTGTTGCCGACTACATGGGAGAAAGAACGTTGAAGTGTTTAAAGAAAACTGGATATATATGTTCAAAATGGTAGTTACCTGTGGTAATATCTTCAATTTTGTAGATATATTGTCTTTTTAGTTTCAGCTCTGAAATATATGCAAAAGAAACTAAAATTTGTGCACTTCCGACTAATTTTTACATAATTCCAATCCAATGTCTCAAAAAAAAGTTGTGACGCTTTTCCCTCGGTCACCTATCTGAGATGAAATCCTGGAGCCTGAAAAACCCCCAACTCATCAGATCATATCTTTGAAAATATCGAAAACCAAGATCTGAAATTTTTACAGGAAGTTCCTCCAGATTTTTTCTCTAATGGGTTTTTTTCAACTTCTGAACCTTCGTAGAAGAAAAATTATATTGCAAATTCAAATATGACCTTTTTGCAGCAGTGAAACCATAGAATCCAAAGTTCCTATACCAAATGTTATGAAACCATCTCACAAAATAGAAGAAAATATAGATCAACGACTTATAAATTGTAATATTCCTAATTTTAGCCTCAAGCTAAAATGGAATATTATAGTTGCACATTTTATTTTTGTTTAATAAAATGGGGAAGGAGACACCTTAGCCCCTTTTAGATGAAGAAATAAAACTCCTAATTTGAAAGGAAGGTGAATAAAGCAGCTGAAATAAACACCAAAGGTGTGAATGGAACCCATCTCACTTGATTATTCACCTTTGACTAAAGTCAACAGCGTTGCCCAAGGAGGAAGAGGCTTCCTAGAGAAGCTGCGCAATTTTGGAGGGAAGAGATGCACATGAGGGTGGAAACCATAATTGGTGGGACCTTGGTGGAGAAGATTTCTCTTTGTTTATAAGGAGGAGATGGCAGCCCATTTGTATAGGTTATGATTTAGAGTTTTAGACTTTGGGTTTGCAAAGCTTGCATCCCCGGGCTGTTTAGCAGGGTGATGGTGCCCTCAGGCACTAGGGTGTTCCCGGTCGAGAATCCCTTCCTCTTCCTCAAGGAAGGATGAGGATTGAGCTTATTTTCCTCAATCCGGCATTGGCCACAACTTCATTCATCTCCTACAGCGTTAGCTCTATAGCAGAGAGGACGTTGTGTAGCTGGGTGCAGTTAAAGAGGAACTCATGGAGTCATTATTTCTTGTTCTCTTCAGTGGAGGAGTGGTCTATTCATTGGAGGATTTTCAAGGAGTATTCATGGGTTGAATTTCAGATCAGTGGCATGACGCCACACTTCCATCATCTCCCACTGCACAGTCCATGGAGGAAACTGCGTTATTTCAGAGGAGGCAGTGAGAGAGGGTTTCATTGGGCTCATCAGGAGTGTGTTTCTAAGACAAAGTGATCAGCACTTTGTATTAGAGACATGATCAGAGGAGGGCATCTACATTTCATATCATCCATTTCCTCATTCATATTTTGTATCAGTTGCAGTGACAACTCTGTTGTCACATTTTCGTATGTTCCGGCATTTCTAGCAATCTTCGTGGATTGGCTAGAAATATTGTATTTCAGCCCATTTCTTTGTTATTAGGCTATTTTTTTGTATCCTATAGCCAAATTTTTATTTCATGTAAATTCAGCAGCAGCTAATTTCATATAGATTGCACAGGCATGGTCCTTCGGCATTTTGTGTAGCTGCAGTAACTTATGTATTTCTGGGTTGTTCATGAGAGGTTGATTCCTATTGCAAAAGGAGTTCATTCCTCATGATATTTCTTGTATATTATTGCTGATATAATCATATAATGTTGGCTGCATACATTTCCCTCTTATGATGTATTTAGATTTGCAGAGTTCAGTGTTCATGTTCATATATTGTTGTAGCTCTCTCATTGAGCATTGATTTAGAGACCTAGATTGGGGAGATCTGAATAACCCACCTAGATGTATTTCTTTGAGCTCATATTCTACATAGGACTTGTATGATGATTTTTCTAAGGCATCCCAGTAGTGGTTTTTCTTATTTTTGCAGAAGCTTTTTTATACAGCGTCCTCAAGGACCTTGTAGCAGAAATTCCCGAAGTGGAATATTGCATATCCATAGGTAGAGTCTGTGAAGGGCCAACTAGCCTTAGGATCTCTCCCTTATTTGGAAGGAGACATAGCCTGTAAATGCCCCAACAGTAAATCTCTGAAATGGGCTTTTGAAAGCTCACTGAAGAAGGAATTGGAATATCTTAAAGATATTCCCGATGAAGCAGAGATTTCCAGATTTGGAATATTACAGTGGCATCAGAGCATGATCTTGGCTCAGCCTGTGCCCAAGATATATTTCCATCAGCAAGAGGAGCTTCTCTCCAAGGAGAGGAAATTAACATAGGAAACAAGGAAAGGAATGATGGAGAGGAGGCTTCCCTTCTTCTTTCCAGACCATTGAGCACATCATTGAAGATCTGAAGAAAGGGAAAATTTGGAGGAATTTTCTGAAAGGGATTTGTTGATGAGACAAATCCTAGCTACTTCATGAAGGGTGTGAGCATTCATCCCAACATGCAGATCTACAGCGTAGTACATTTCCCATAGCTACTGCAAGAAGGATGGATGGAAAGAGTTGAGGCCTTTGGAGGAGCAATGCTGCAAACTCAAAGGTATGATTCATGATGATTGATTTCAGAGTTCTATTTCATGTTCTCACGCAAATGAGAGATCATATGTTGCAGTCACAAAGAGTTTTGCAAAGGGGGAAACCAATGTGAAACATGGTTTGACAAAACTTCAAACACTTGCATGCATGGAGGGGGACCATGAAACAAAGATCATTCCATCTTTCTAGAGGGGGAGAAATTAGGAGAATGACTTGCTAGAGGCAAGACCCCCATTTTATGAAGGGCACTCTTCCATTTTTGAGGGTGTGGAGATATTTCTCTCTAAGGAAGGCCAAGGCCTCTCATTGAGGAGGAGACACACTCACATGTTGGTAGAGAGGAGGTGCATAGAAGAACCTATAGCGCTGCACCATTGGAAGAAGAAGAATAAGAGCAGAAGGATCAGCATGAAGGGATGATGAACATTCACCCTTATCTATTTCAAAGATTCTCTTCACATAGGAGAGGGATTGCACTGCGCAGTAGAGGGAGAGGACCTTTCATTCCTCTCATATATATAGTCCACTTCCTATCTTGATGTCTCACTTTTGGAGGCTTTCCACTTGGGAGGCCACATGATCTAGAGATGATGAGAGGCATCATGCCATTCGGTTCACCACTCATTAGATTCTGGAGGGGTGGAGACATTAGAGGAGTCCACTACGTCGCAGAGAGTTTGTAGATGAGCACATGGAGGAGGGATACACTCTCTCATTTTCAACACCACCCATTCTCATCAGTTTCACTGCACAGATAGAGTTTTTGTATGGATGGAGGATAGCATCTTCATGATGCCGGATGAATGCTCCACAGATTTGATGAGAGGGAGGATAATTCCTTTTAGGAAGGACTCTTTCATGCATTGGAGTAGATGGAGGCCACTCATGCTTACATTTCCCAAGATCGGGAGATTCTTTGGAGGTGATAGTCTCTCATGGGAAGCTCATTTTCAGAGAACATCATTTCTATTTGAGCATGAGTAGCTGCATGATGGCATGGCAGTAACATTGGAGGATGACTTTGGCATGAGGGGATGTCAAGGTAGCAGGCAACAGCGTGATGGAGCACCATATTTCAGAACACCAGCGTTGTCTATATGGAGGATTGATCCAGGATAGAGGACTCAGCTTTGGTTGAGTATTCCCCAGGATCTTGGTGCATGCATGGTTCTTGGATGGCCTTGATGGAGATTGAAGATACTTAGTGAATGATATGATCATCTATCATCATGGTAGACTCTTCTTGACTAGAGTTTCTAGTCTCAAGGAGAAATTATTTACATGCAGCATTTGAGGACTTCCTAGCTATGCACTTGGATGCATACTTTTCCTTGCCAGAGGAGTTCACATTGGAGGGAATTCAGCATGATCTACATCAGAATATGGATATATGTAGAGCCCGAATGCTTTGGGAGAGGTTGGCACAACCATTCCCTTACTCATTGGAGGAGAGGGAGAGCATTCATGTTGAGCCATTTCAGCTCAAGAGCTCTAGTGCATGATGGAGGAGGTATAATGTCATATTTTTTATTGTACTTATTTTCATTGATTGAGGAGAATGATGTATCAAGAAGGCTTGTTCCTTCTTGCATTTTTCATGAGGATGTACTTGCAGCAACTTGTAGCCTTGATTTTGGCTCTTTTTGTGATGGTTGTGGGGGAAGCCACATGTTTCTCGGTGTGCACCATTGGCACCAATTTGTATTCTCATGTTTTCATCTTATGAGGAGATGTGTGGTAGAAAACAAGTGGCTAGTTCAACCCTTGTTACTTTTTATTTTGAGGCAGGCCAAGGAGGCACTGCGCAGGTTCCCTGAGTGGAACATTGAACCACTCTCCGATTGTCAATTGGCAACTTGCTTTTATTATATATTTCTCCTTGTAATTTCTGATGATGTACACTCATGAGGAGAATCATTTGGAGAGTATTGTATATACATCCCATTGGGAGCATGATTCTCCCCATTATGTATGTTTATCTTGCAGGAGATACCATGGGAAAACTATGATTGCCACATTACTACTTGTCTCTTCTTGTGGGAGGAACCACTTGGAGGATTTGAGGAGGAAACTCATGGCTGATTTTCTTGATGGGGTGGCTTGGGCCATTCTTGGAGGCCATACTTTTCCAGCCCAAAGAAAAAGGCAGCCCCATATGAGCAGCATATGGAGAGAGGGCCATCATGGGAAACCAAAACAACTCTCCATTCAACCCCAACTCATGACAGAAATCGGGGGTGAGATTTTCATTTGGATGATTACATGGATGAGAGGATCATCATTGGGAGTAGAATTTCCCCATGCATATCATCACTCCTACCTTAAGGAGGCCTTAGCACAATAGGAAGGATTCCACTACACCTATCTTTCCATGAGGAGCATTGTTGTTAGCTTGCATACATGGGAGAGAGCATTGGAGGACAGATTCATTACAGCATATTTGAGCAGTGGTGGGACCGTTGATGAGGAGGCCACAAGAGAAGAAGGGGGAGAAAATTTTTTTCTCTCTATGAAGTTGCTTTAGGGCAAGCAACATGTGGGAGGGGAGGACTGTAATATTCCCAATTTTAGCTTTAAGCTAAAATGGAATATTATAGTTGCACATTTTATTTTATTTTAATAAAATGGGGAAGGAGACACCTTAACCCCTTTTAGATGAAGAAATAACACTCCTAATGTGAAAGGGAGGTGAATAAAGTAGCTGAAATAAACACCAAGGGTGTGAATGGAACCCAGCTCACTTGATTAGTCACCTTTGACTAAAGTCAACAGCGCTGCCCAAGGAGGAAGAGGCTTCCTAGAGAAGCTGCACAGTTTTGGAGGGAAGAGATGCACATGAGGGTGGAAACCCTAATTGGTGGGACCTTGGTGGAGAAGAGTTCTCTTTTTTTATAAGGAGGAGATGGCAGCCCATTTGCATAGGTTATGATTTAGAGTTTTATACTTTGGGTCTGCAAAGCTTGCATCCCCAGGCTGTTTAGCATGGTGATGGTGCCCTCGGGCACTAGGTTGTTCTCGGTCAGGAATCCCTTCCTCTTCCTCAAGGAAGGATGAGGATTGAGTTGATTTTCCTCAATCCGGCATTGGCCACAGCTTCATTCATCTCCTACAGCGTTAGCTCTGCAGCAGAGAGGATGTTGTGTAGCTGGGTGCAGCTAGAGAGGAACTCATGGAGTCATTATTGTTTGTTCTCTTCAGTGGAGGAGTGGTAAATTCATTGGAGGATCTGCAAGGATGATTCCCAGGCTGAATTTCATATCATTGGCATGAGGCCACACTTCGATCATCTCCCACTGCGCAGTCCATGGAGGAAACTACGTTATTTCAGAGGAGGCAGTGAGAGAGGGTTTCATTAGGCTCATCAGGAGTGTGTTTCTGAGAAAAAGTGATCAGCACTTTGTATTAGAGACATGATCATAGGAGGGCATATACATTTCAGATCAGCCATGGCCTCATTCATATTTTGTATCAGTTGCAGTGACAACTCTGTTGTCACATTTTCGTATGTTCCAGCATTTCTAGCAATCTTCATGGATTGGCTAGAAATTTTGTATTTCAGCCCATTCTTTGTTATTGGGCTATTTATTTGTATCCTACAACCAGATTTGTATTTCATGTATATTCAGCAGCAGCTACTTTCATATAGACTGCATAAGCATGGTCCTCCGGCATTTTGTGTAGCTGCAGTAACTTATGTATTTCTGGGTTGTTCATGAGAGGTTGATTCCTATTACAAAAGGAGTTCATTCCTCATGATATTTATTGTATATTGTTGCTGATATAATCATATAATTTTGGTTTCATACATTTCCCTCTTATGGTGTATTCAGATTTGCAGCGTTCAGTGTTCATGTTCATATATTGCTGTAGCTCTCTCATTGAGCATTGATTTAGAGACCTAGATTGGGGAGATCTGAATAACCCATCTAGATGTATTTCTTTGAGCTCATATTATGCATAGGAGTTGTATGATGAATTTTCTAAGATATCCCAGTAGTGGTTTGTCTTATTTTTGTAGCAGCTTCCTTATACAGCGTCCTCAAGGACCCTGTAGCAAAAATTCCAGAAGTGGAATATTGCATTTCCATAGGCAGAGTCTGTGAAGGGCCGGCTAGCCTTAGGATCTCTCCATTCTTTGGAAGGAGACATATCTTATAAATTACCCAACATTAAATCTCTAAAATGGACTTGTGATAGCTCACTGAAGAAGGAACTGGAATATCTTAAAGATATTCCCGATGAAGCAAAGATTTCCATATTTGGAATATTACATAAATCGGCCTCTAAGAGGGAGAAACCTCCTTTACTTTACATAAATGAACAGTTATTGGATGATACAAATGAAAAAACCTCCTTTCTATATATAGGAGTCCAATCAGTCACAATATAATCCTAGCCGACATAACAATAACAATGTAAGGGAACAACAATAACAATAGTGGGCTTCTATGGGGCACCATAATAACAATATAGGACTACGTGGGCACAAAAATAAAAATAAGGGGGATATACTAACAATAAAAATAAGGGGATACACTAGCATTATAGGGACCTAACAATCATATTGTATAAACTAAAGAGACACAAGGTGGTAAATGCAAAAATACAAGAGCTGGATCGCTTGCACTTTGTAGTTAAGGAATTTCGTGGATATGACACAAGGAGTATTTTCAAGCATCATTTTGAAAGGATTTGTTTCAATTGGGGATATTCATCAATGTCTACTGCAAAATATGAGAAGGTGAAGAACTGGTACAGCGCAGTTAGAAATACACATCCAGGAATTAATATCGGTTCAACCCAAGTTCCACCAACTCAAGATACGCATGTACAGAAGGAAACGAAAAAAAATACTCAAGCAAAGAGTGTATCTCCAAAGAAAAGTATCAAGCATGATTCGACAGGAGAAATCATTTGGAAATGGAAATTCAATCCTTTGAACACATGAGCTATTCAAGTTGAAAAGGAAACGAGATAATTAGAAGAAGAGGAGAAAGAGGAAGCAAGATGAGTTTCTCAGGATGAAACAATAAAAAGAAGATGAAAGAAGGAGAGTATAAGAGGATCAACAAATACATTCACAGGAGGAAGAAGCAACACAAATATTGGAAGAAGAATAATTAAATCAGAAAATAAAGGAAGAGATGGAGGAATATGATGCCATCCAACACATATATGATGAACTAGGTTGTTACACCATTTTTTGGTCATCTAACCTATTATCATTAGATGGACCCAAGTACACCATGTAAGACCAATTTTACCCTAAGTAAAATTGCTTTCACTATGTGAAATAACTTAATAAAACACATTTATTAAGTTGTTGATGGTCTAAACAGGAAACCCCGAGGGGAAGTATTAAACAAATCTATATTTGTTTGGTTTTCCTCATGGAATAATTAATTAAACAATAATTTAATTACTATTCATGGTCATATTTAACCCAAAACAAGGAAATTAATTAGATAAATCCTTATTTATCCTCTTATTTTCTAGGAATAATTATTTAAATCTTATTTAAATAATATTCCTTGTTAAATATGACTAAATCATTTATAAATAATTAAATAAATCATTATTTATTTAATTATCTTTCAACCACTTCCTTAAAATGATAAATTATTTATTTATTTATTTATTATTTACAAATAAAGGGATTTGACCCAAGTCAAATACTTTTCCCCTCCAACAAATATAATAAAATATTCCATAAAAGGTGGATCTAGATTTGGTTAATATTATTTTAATCATGCACCAAGATCTAGAATGACCCAATATTTTGTTATAAATAGAAGGGTTTTTCCTACCATTCTTCATCTTTTGTTGCCTATTAGATCACTCTGGATCTATACTCTTGGTCTGACTTTGAACCATTATCATTGTCACATTCTCCATTATTTTCTTGGTGAGCTCCCTTTGAGTTCTATGTTTGTCTGGGTTGTCTACACCAACAAGAGAGAGAAATTATAGATCTGAAGTGTTGAGGACTTTCAAGAACCCATCCCATTGAGGAGAATTGGAAACACCTTTCTTTTTTTCCTCCTAGGTGCCCTTAATATACAATTATTTCAAAAATATTGTTCTTGCCTTGTCTATTGGATGTATGGAGCAAAACCTTATTTTTACTGCTAAATGTCTTTATATGCATACATCTAGATTTTTGCAGCATTTGTCTTGATCAACTAACTACAGATCTGAAGATATTGGCAGCCATATTTGATGTTAGGGCTATAAGTTATGTGTAGCTAAAGTGGTCTTTTTTCGTACACTTCGACAAAAGATTCAT
This sequence comes from Pinus albicaulis, assembly GCA_034641835.2. Classification (NCBI taxonomy): domain Eukaryota; kingdom Viridiplantae; phylum Streptophyta; class Pinopsida; order Pinales; family Pinaceae; genus Pinus; species Pinus albicaulis. The sequence goes on from CM076577.1 coordinate 1,191,376,023, forward strand.
ACTAACAACTGGCGACTCCACACGGGTTTTCAATTACGACCACTGTCGTTTTTCATATTCCTGCATATCCAGCTGCTTCACACCCCAGGGTTTCTCTTCAGATTTTTGTTTTTTCTATTTTTATGTTTATTTTCACCCATAAAACCCTCAAACATTAAAATTTCTAACTTCCATGTGTTTCTGGCCCTATTGCGTAGGTAACAGACATCAGCTGCAACTGAGACAACAAATTTTTCTGAAATCTTCCACTGAGACACCCAGAGCTGCAAGTCATACTTTTTGGCCTAGAATATGTGACCTGGCCTGCAGGACGCACTTTTCAGCCTCAAATCTACGACCTAGACAGAACACAGGTCAGAACCTGTGACCTGCACTTTTTTCTGCGAATTTTCTAAAAAATTTCTGGGTTTGACTAAAGCTTCTGTCAGGGTTTTCCAGCCTCTGTCTCCATCTATTTAGACCTATTTCTGTTTTTTTTTTTACTCAACTAAGTGGGAATATATCCCCCCAAGGCTTTAGTACCCTCCAATTTTTGTGGAAGAGTGTTTAGTTGTTGCAAGTGTCTAAATTTTCATAGTTTTGGCCATCTCTTTTCTAGATCTGATCCCTCCTTTTCAGATCCCTTTTCAATCAGCTAGTTTTCCTTTCAAATCACCTCATATAGTTTTTTTTGGGTTTGACTTTAAAGTCACCTCCTTTCCCCTATTGCCTTTAGCTATTTACCTCCTCTTTTACAGCAACCTTGCCTCTGTCTCTTTGCTGTTTTCTGCACCTCTTTCCAGCAAATTTATCCTTTAGATCCCTGTCCCTCCCAACCTTAGATCTATTGGCTTATTTTCAGTGTGTTTTGATTAGATTTTTTCCCTCTGTTAGACTAGTTTTTGAGAGACTCGCCTTCTTGGGTTAGATTGATGCATTGTTAGTTGTTAATTTTCTGTTATTTCAGCATTATATACTGTTCTCTGCAGATTTATTTTCAGTTACGCAGCACACTTTTTATTTTGCTATCAAAACGTTTGGGTTTAAAAAATAAAATCAACACATGTCACACACTGACCCTAAGCAAAGAAGAGCCTGGTTAACACCGCCAGGCAAAGACTTTAAAATCAATTGACACTGCACCTCTTTGCCCTTGTTTCGACATTGTAATAACTTGATTTTGTACCTCTTTGCCCTTGTTGGTCATTCTTCTTCCCTTTGTGCCATCATCATTGCGCCCCCCAGGCGTATATCCTAGAGACTTGTTGGCCTTCACCCTCATTTTCCGGTTGGTTGACTTGCTCGTTCCTGCCGTCATCGAGTTAGTCCTCCCCCGATTCCGCACTCCAACTCCTCTTCTGATTCTTTGGGTTCTCTCCCTATTACCTTCACCATGTCTGGTCCAGGGCCTAACGCTAGCAGCAACCTCGTCCCTAATGTTGGGAATGTTACTAGCAGAACCGCCACGGGAACTACCTCAGCTGTCCCTTTGCTCCCCTCTATGGCAGGTCTCAGTCTCCCCGATTTCAATCATTTGATCAATGATCCTATTTGCCACAATGTTGGTTGGCCTTCTATGCCATCCAAGCTCCCCTCTGACATTCCCAAGTTCAAAGGCCTTGTTGGAGAAGATCCCTCTAACCATATCTGATCTTTCCACATGTGGTGTTCCTCCAATTCCATTACTGATGATTCCATCTGTCTTAGACTGTTCCAACGCACACTTACAGGTGAAGCTTCTAAGTGGTATGTTGATCAGACCACTTCTTCCCATACCACCTTTGTGACCATTTCCTAAGCCTTCTTATCTTATTTCCAGCTCCCTCTCTGATACGACACTGGTATCGAACTCTTGACTTCTTTCCGTCAATCGTCTGCGACCCACCTTTCCGATCATGTCCAGGAATGGCGGAGAAGAAAGAGCTTATGTCGAGTGCCTACCTTTGAAGATCAGGTATACATGGACTGGTTCCTTAGATCTCTCTTACCTGCCATCGAGAAATATGTCGCATCCCAGTTCCCTCAAACCGAAGAAGCCACCCTCCAAATAGCCTTGAAATATGACCTCATCTATGCTCAGTCTGGTTATGTTTATACCATCCTTCCTGACCTCCCTAGACCCAGTGGCGCTAATGCCTCGGGGGCATCTCATTCTACCGACGGTATCGTTGGAACTCTTTCTCATCCGTACGCTCAACCTCCTATGGGCTATGGTCTCCCTCCGGGAGGGGCCAGCACCTCCAACACTTTTCCCCCTCCAGGTAGCATGTACCCAGGATATGGCATGCCTCCTCCTTTTATCCAACCTCACCATTATCCTTACCCACAACCTGGTGCCCCAGCTCCTCCAGCATTTGCACCTCTGCCTCCCTTGCCTTCTCAACCCCCGCAACAGCATCTACCACCCCCTCCGAGGAAAGTATTTGCATAGCAGGGCGCGACTAATCCTCATTCTTCTCAAATAAAGAGGAAAGGTAATCAAAATCAATCTTCCCCTAGTAATCGTGGACCCAACCCTCAAAGTATTAACTCTGACACTGCTAACCAGCAGCAAGGCACTCAGCCCAAGCCGAACAGGCCTCTTCGTACCAATAAGCCTTGTTCATGTTGCGGTGTTTATGGTCATTACACTCACAATTGTCCCGTTCTACCACCGATGCGGCAGATGTGGGAGTCTCAAGCCACATTGCATGGATAGCATGCCTCCCCCTAATCCCCCCAATGTGGCCTCTACTCAACCGGCTATGTTTACCAATCCTTTCCCCCAGCAAGGATTTGTGGCTACCCAACCACCTAATGGACAAGGGACCACTCAACCTTCACCTTCTGTTTCCTCCGATTACCAAATCCTCATGATGAACTCTGATCAACCTCTAACCGTCGACCTTAACCTTCAAACTCGGTCTCGTCAGTACCCCAAGCCTCCCGCTCCGTTTGTCCCTGAGTCTTCTTCTTCAGGTTCTATCGAGCCTCTTTCGACATCCAATGGTCCCTTGCATATCCCTCAGCCCAAAGTTAAGGTTCCTACTAAGATTCCTAAGGGACCATTACGTCAAAATGTTGCTTCTAGTCGAGCTACTCATTTGTATAGCATAGTAGATGATTTGGCGTAGTCTCCTGCTACCATTTCAACACTGGAACTCCTCCAGTCGTGTCCTTCTCAAAAGAAGGCTCTACTATCTGCCATGGGTGTTGTAGATCCTACAGATGACCAATTGATTTTTTTCGACGCCCGTCAATCAGAACATCCTCCCCTTCCCGCTTCCGTAGCTTTCCAAATCCCAGTCAAAATCTGGAACGCTAACATTTCTCGATGTATCATTAATGAGGGAGCATCCACCTGTGTGATGTTTGCTTCGGTTTGGAAACAACTCGGATCTCCTGAGTTGGCCCCTTCCACCATCACCCTTCGTGCGTGGGATGGCCATGCCTCCCAGCCCATTGGCCTATTTTGTAATTGTCCTATCACTCTTGCGGGAAATACTGTTTGCATTGACGTTGAAGTCATCGACGCCCATCTTGATTATAATATTCTTTTGGGGCGTAGCTACATCTATGCCATGTCAGCTATCCCATCTACAGTCCACTGCAAGATGTTTTTCCCTCATAATGGAAAGATAGTCACCATTGACCAGTTGACGTATCATGAGCCAAAATCTTAGACCTCCCTTGAGTCGACCATCTCTTCTGTAGCCAATAAGCAAACCGTCGATTCTTTGACCAGTGTTTCTCCCGGCGTCTACAAAGACTCCTCTTTTCTTGGAACCTTCCCTGGTCTTCCCCATCCCCCTTTCTCTGATCCTAGCTTCTCGAATGTTTGCATGATGTAATCGTCTCGGGCTTCCCTTAAGCAGCCCACTTCAGCTAGTCAGCAACCTCAACCTCAACCTCACCTGCTACAACCTGCTCCTAGCCCTTCGTCTCCGCCAGCCGGCTCTCCTCCTTCTAGCACTTCTACTACAGCTGGTACCCATGAGCCTTTATATCCTCTTGGGTCGGTTCCGCCAGGCCTCAACCATCTTAGAGCCATCCCACCTAGCCATTACCCTGCTGGTCAGATACCTTTCCTTGCTCCCCCTCCTGGAGTCTATTCGATTCCCATCATGGCTGCCCTTTCTCTCCCTAACTTAACCCTAGGTATACTCGTCTAGTACCTTAACCCTCCAGTCGCTACCCTGCCTGGTCACCCCAAACCCTACCTTGCTTTGACACCGGTCCAACCGGTTCCCCTAGCTTTTTCCGTTGCCCCCGTGCCCTCAGCACCTCAATAGGACCCCGCTCATGTTGGGCCAGCTCCGGGAAAGAAAGGAAAAGCTTGCAAGGGGGCATCCAAAGACAAGGCCACCCCGACTGACCTTGCCCCTCCTCTGCCCGCAAAGCCTTGCGCCTTGTGTGATGTCATCAGTCATGCCACCCATACTTGTCTCGAGTTGCCCCGTATCAAACCCATGGTTAAAGTCGCGTTCCCTGAGTCTACGGTCCCTGAACCCTCCGCTTCTTCCTCGTCCGCAGCCAAGAACCCAAAGACTATCTGCACCAATAAACCCTGTGCTCTGTGTGGTTTCCATGGCCATTATTCCCACCATTTCCCTCACCTGACGCATTACCGCGCCTCTCCCATACTTGTGCAGTATGTGTCAGGTCAGCTTGAGGATTTACCTGCTCCCATTGAAATTCCCCCACCTGATGTCAAAATGACAGAGCCTGCTACCACCATCCTCTACCTATCATCATCTGTGAGACCCCCGAGGAACATTCCCTCTGAATCCTCCCCTCTTGTTTCGCTTGACCCTCCTCCTGCAACCACCCTAGGCTCCACATCATTTGACCATCTATTTACCTGTTCTTCTGTCATCCCCCATGACGACCCATATGTGAGCCTTTCTTCTCATGCTGATGATTTAGGTATCTTTTTCGCGTCATGTGGTTTGTCTTTCCCTCATCATCCCCTCTTTTCCCGTTATGCTGACCTTCTGGAAGCCTATTCCACCCCCACTCTTTCCTTTCCCACCCTTCAACGAGATGACACCATCCGTGTCTATGTTGACCTCCGCAGCATGAGTACCAGCTATGCCTCCCGCAACCCTCGTACACTACCCTCTAGTCAGTACATGAGTCATATCCCTCCTACCCAGAACACTTCCCCCCGTCGTTGTCGTTTGATGTCTATTGTACACTCACGTTGCCATCATTGTTCTTCCTCCTCCCATTTATTGTCTTCTAACACTATTTCGCTGGACCTCCCTTCCACACCCTATATCGGCTACGCCGATGGTGCCAGTTGGGCCATCTTTACCCCTTGCATGACCTCGTTCTCTCCAATGGGGTCTGCATTGGTACTACCACCAATAATCAGGCCAAATATGATGCAGTGCATGGCCTCTTAACCGATGCCCTCTCTCATCGCATCCTCCATCTGCATGTTCATTTAGATTCCCTACTTCTTGTCATGCAACTCAATGGTGTCTATCATGTGCATAATCCTATCCTTTTTAGATGATATTTACGAGTGAAACTTTTGATACGTGAATTTAGAATCATTACTTTCAGTAATGTACCTCGAGAACAAAATCACTACGTAGATAGCATTGCAAACCATGTTCTAGATTGGCATTTATCACACACATTTCATACAAGACAATAACATTCAACATCATCAAAATTATGCATATCCATAATATGTGTCGTATAACATGTTTTTAGAGTCCATCTACTCTAATACATATGACATGCCCATAGCATGTTACAAAAAACAAAACTCAAAACTGGGGGCACCACTTGCCCCTACATACACACTAGGGGGCACCACCTGCCCCACACCTAATCATTATCTGGAGGATCCCGAGCCAATGGCTCTGCTCCCACAGCTCGTAGATCACGCACATCCTGACAGGCCATCGCCATGCGCCGCATGACACCTCGCCATTCCGAGGGTAGACCAATACATAGCTCTATGTATTGGTCGTCTAAGTCTTTCTAACCCCACTCCGAAACACCAGTCAGCAGCCCCTCACATCTACGACGGAAGTCCTCCAAGAGGGAGGTCATATCCTCAATCTATGCCATTCTCGATCCACTAGCACCTGCAGCTCCTGATACTGCAGGTCGTCCCATATATCCGGCCAGTTTTACCAGAGCTATATCTGCATACCAAAAGTATAAGAATCAGTACCATATATACTATTCACAAACTTTAACATGCACATAAAAGATTAGTCACTTTTCACTTACCATTGGGCCCCCATACTCGACTAGGTGGAAGTGGCAAGTCCGGATCTCCATAATAACTCATCCCACTATAAGGATAGTCGTCTATGTACAACGGCAACTGATCCCAATGGGCAAAGAAATCTGGTCGAAACACATGTCCAACCGCCCCTCCTCCTCCTCTACATAGTAGTCACCCCCACTGACACATCCTGGGTTCTCTTGGACCCCCATCTGGTAGTTGTACATGAGCTCCCAAGGTCGGGATCTTCTCAAAAAAGAAGGTGCACAATACGGTCCCATACGAGCAATCCTGGTTCACTTGCTGCTTGCAAAGCGACAGCTATCGTTTCAACAACACCAAAATCATCTGGGCCCACCCATAGTAGGTCCCACTCAACACTTTCTCCACAATCATCATCTGCCCCCCAGTGATGTGATGGAGCGCCTGGCTGCCCAAGATCCGCAACACCGCTACAGCCACTGCACGGGTCTCTAATCTCTCTAGGTCCCCAATTGGTATCCGAGTCCCTTTGACTTGGAGGCCTGTTCAACAATGTCGCTCTACAAAATCCATGATGTTACACCCCCGCGATAACACTAGCTGCATATTTCCCACCATCCCTAATGGTGGGAGACCAGTCAGGAAATATAGATCCTAGATTGTCAACTCAATCATATGCCCCTGCACTATAAATACCTAATGATCTGGATCCCAGTAACTAAAAATCCGGGAAAATAAGGGCTCCCCAGCTCTCATCAGAGGGTTCTCCACAAACTTCAGAACCCCATACCTGGCCAATGCACGACGGACACCCTGATCCCCTTGGATCTCCGCCCGTAATGTACCCAGGTCTCTCTCTCTCCAGTTGATCCATATATCTACCATATCTACAAAAAAACATCATCTTTGTCAGTATACTGATAGGAAAAACTGTATCCAACCACAAAAACCCAAATCTCAGCCCACAACAGCACTGAAATCACCTCCATCTGACAGGTCGTACTTTTTGGCCAAATCCTAGGACAGGTCACACTTTTCAGGCCAAAACCTGCTTCCCAGGTCACATTTTTTGGCCCAAATAGTGTGACCCAGCCATGAAGATGAATTAGGGTCTATTCCTGAGATTTAGGCCCCTAATCTAAACTTTCAATCCATCAAAAAGAAAGAGTAAAATTAGGCCTCTTACCTGCAACTGATGGATCTCGATTCCAACGGTCAGTTTGTCCGCTACGATCGTCGCAAGATTTAGGACCTTCTCTCCTCTCTACATTCACCACAGGTACACAAGAAAATGAATGCATTTGGAGGGAAAATGCCCTATTAGAAGAGAAACCCCTAATTTTTCTTTCGCCTACTGCGGCCAAACCGTAGTTTCGTTTGACAAACCGTCTATACCGTTGGAAAGCTCTCACCGAGCACTCAAAACGGTATCTATTAGTTTTTCATGATTTGATACTTCACCAGGACACATTTTTTCCATGAAGGGTCTATTCACCTCTCCTCCAAATCGAATTTCCTCACTTACAACACGTGTACTTGGGGCACCACTTTGCCTCCATACTTGTCCTTATTCGTGTTTATTTTCGTCATGAGATACCCTCTTGTACTCACGTTTTTATGGTCCCCCATTGGACCTTTACCATGTGGCAGCACCATCGAGTCTCCCTTGTTTAGAGCATCTGAGTCGAGTCATCATTGCATTCATGGAGTCTATCCCAAGCCCATTTGTCTCCCGCTATAGCCCTCCATCCTTCATTGCTTGGTCCCTCTCTCGTGTCGCACCTTATGGCCTTCAATCCCATTATCCCCTATCCCTCATGATATCGTGTCAGTCGCTGCCACGTCATCCATGCCGTTTATGCTCTAACAAGGGAAGTTTTCCATCCGCTACTCAGTATCCCCAATTTCATCATCATCATTGGTGTCAGTTTATCATTCGCTCTACTATTTTCTCTCATGCCTTAGTTGAGGATCCCTTATTACCTCACCATGGCAGACCTCCTTCTGTCGACCTCAACTCATTCATTCCAGAAGACAGGTCTAGAGGGCGGTGTACCTTGGTTCCAACGTCCACTCTTGTTCAATGCCCCGGATCAGGAAAAGGGACTCCTTATTTCCCTTTGACTTGATTTTTTCTCATCTCCAGCTCCTTTCAGCATGTTCGAGATCTGTATACTTGATGGTTCAGTGATGTAGCAGCTGATATCGGTGATTCCTGGGTGTGTGTGAGATGTCCCAACCCTCATGAGGGGGTGGCCCTGCAGGTAGCCCCCCACATGCCCGGATGACCTCTTCATCGCAGCCTTTGATGCAGCTCCATATATTTGATGATGTCGGCCTTAGCCGCTTGCAGTGCCTCTTTGATTTGCATGTATCAGTCAGATTTTGCGAGCCCTTCCCTATTTATAGGGGGAATTTGGGTTGTATTTGTATCTCATGTACTCAGATATTATTGTATAAGTCCTGGCTGTTATCCCAGGCTCAGCATGTATATGGGATTCATCATTTATCTGGCTCATGTTTATGCCATCATGTACTTTACAGTTCGGTCCCTTGTTTACTAGACACAGTGTTCTTTTGTACTTTGTCTCTTCGGGCATAGGTATGCCTCCCCCACCGCCTTTAGCACAGGTACCGTCTCATAAAAAGAGACTTGTTGCACCTGTAAGTCTTGTCTCCTCAGGGTCTAGTTCTTTAGCACATTAAGATACCTTACATTTCTCTCTCTGACTTCCCTTTTGATGTCTGGTGATTGAATTCTTACAACGTACTTCGGTCATACGATTTGCTCCTAACACTCGCACGCTGGGGGGAAATATGTTACACCATTTTTTGGTCATCTAACCTATTATCATTAGATGGACCCAAGTACACCATGTAAGACCAATTTTACCCTGAGTAAAATTGCTTTCACTATGTGAAATAACTTAATAAAACACATTTATTAGGTTGTTTATGGTCTAAACAGGAAAGCCCAAGGGGAAATATTAAACAAATATATATTTGTTTGGTTTTCCTCATGGAATAATTAATTAAAAAATAATTTAATTATTATTCCTGGTCTTATTCAACCCAAAACAAGGAAATTAATTAGATAAATCCTTATTTATCTTCTTATTTTCTAGGAATAATGATTTAAATCTTATTTAAATAATATTCCTTGTTAAATATGACTAAATCATTTATAAATAATTAAATAAATCATTATTTATTTAATTATCATTCAAACACTTCATTAAAATGATAAATAAATCATTTATTTATTTATTATTTACAAATAAAGGGATTTGACCCAAGTCAAATACTTTTCCCCTCCAACAAATATAATAAAATATTCCATAAAAGGTGGATCTAGATTTGGTTAATATTATTTTAATAATGCACCAAGATCTAGAATGACCCAATATTTTGTTATAAATAGGAGGGTTTTTCCTACCATTCTTCACCTTTTGTTGCCTATTAGATCACTCTGGATCTATACTGTTGGTCTGACTTTGAACCATTATCATTGTCACATTCTCCATTATTTGCTTGGTGATCTCCCTTTGAGTTTTATGTTCGCCTAGGTTTTCTACACCAATAAGAGAGATAAATTCTAGATCTGAAGTATTGAGGACTTTCAAGAACCCATCCCATTGAGGAGAATTGGAAACACCTTTCTTGTTTTCCTCCCAGGCGCCCTTAATATAAAATTGTTTTAAAAATATTGTTCTTGTCTTGTCTATTGGATGTATGGAGCAAAACCTTATTTTTACTGCTTATTGTCTTTATATGCATAGATCTAGATTTTTGCAGCATTTGTCTTGATCAACTAACTACAGATCTGAAGATATTGGCAGCCATATTTGATGTTAGGGCTATAAGTTATGCGTAGCTGAAGTGGTCTTTTTTCGTACACTTCAACAAAAGATTCATACTAACATAGGTTCTTCGAAGGATCATCTTCTCACGAATGTCCATATCCCAATTGGTGAAATGGGAATCACACCTCCACCTAAAGACAGATTCATGGATGTGTGCAATGTCATGTTTAATCAGCTCAAGAAGAGGATTGTGCAGCAGAGGTGAATATACTGCCAAAATTATCCTAATAACTGAGTCTCGATATCTACATGAAAGGTGATAATTTCCAATACAAGAAGGGATCCTAGGGAAATCATGGTAGCAAATATCTTATTTTTCTACAGTAGTGCAAGACAACTCAAATTATTTGTTGAATTAGAATGATATATTAAGGAAGGAGTTAGCTCCATTAAATCAACAAGCGAAACATCTGGCTGCAGAAAAGAAACAATTATCTTCACATAGATTTAATACATTGGAATGGCATTCAACCATGTTGGAGGAACTTGGGTCAATGGAGGATACCATGGCACGATTATATGATGAAATTATACTTCTACAACAAGTGGTAGATCCCCTTGTTGGTATTCAGAAGAAATCATAATAATTACTGAAGCTCCTGAAAGTGATAAGCAAAGTGGTTGATCAACTCCAGGAATGGTCTAAAAAATATCCAAATTTTCTTCAAAAGTTGGTTAGAAAGGACAAGGTTTCCGTTGAAATGAACCGAGTACAGCCAAGACTCCATCATCATAATTACAATTGTATTGGATAATAGTCGACTAACACTATTGCCACTTATATTCAACTGCACAATGGTTTTAAGTCTCTAGCACAGAAACATGGGATTCCTTCAATAGGATCACTTGAAGAAATAAGAGGCAGGGAAATCATCTTTTAGGAAATTGGGAAGTACATAAAACATGTCAACAAAGCATCAGAACAAGAAGTATTGGAGATCACCAAAGATATTATTCTACAATATGACATCGCACCAGTCAAATCTTACATGAAACGCTTGTGGTTGTGGAATAATGTAACATCAAGCTCCAAGACCATATTGACAAAAGCACTGGAGGTGAAGATGTGCTATGTAGCAAACTTGCATGTTTGGATCAAAGTCATCTCTGTGGAGTTCATTTCATGGCACACATCCATCACCAATGAGCTCCATGAGGAAGCAACTGACTTGTTAATTTGATAGTATTTTTCCTACTATCAATTTTGTCTCATATAGCCATCTTCTTATATGTAATTTTTATTTTGTAATAAGTTGTATAAAATGAAGTCTAAGAGACACATTTGGAATGTGAAAAGCCACATCTGGAATGTAAAAATTCATATATAGAATATGAAAAATCATAGGAGTTGAAGATTCATGCCGAAGTTCAAAGGTCATTGTCATTTGTTATAAATATCTCCTCATAACTCAAGAAAAATGTTTGGATTCTTGGAGTCTTGCCTTAGCTTCTCTTATAGTGCATAGGAGATAGATCATTCTTTGGAGAAGCAAGTTGTGTTTTCATGTTCCACTACTGGATCTAGTGTTTCATATATGTAACAGTGTACTTGGGCTATTTCATTCATAATAAGAATCTCTATGAGATAACACTTCTTCATGCATTTATTGAGGATATATTAGGACTACTCTTGTTATGTTTGTGGTATATGTCAGTTTAATTACATACTAATTCTAATGAACTAATTTTTTGCTGAGATATGGATATTGTTGAATGGGTGTTCTTATTCTTTCATGATTGTTGTTTATTATGTGGACTAATTTTCAAGTAATAAAAAATCCTTTCTCTCTACTCCTGTGTTTCCCTTAGGACAATATTATTACTTCCCTAACTAGAGGCTCGTTTCCCTTTACCAGTTTTGGAATTTCCTTGTGCATCTTAAATTTTTTGTCACACAAAGCTTACATACTTGTTGCCCCAAAGAGGTGTTTTTGATCTCTTGTGCATGTGTTTTATCTAAGGCACATCTTTGAAACCTTTGCAATAGTGGTTGGACCATACAGTCAGATGGGACTCCTACACAAAATTGTGTGAGGTATAATTGGGACCTCTCATCGAGGAGATCCCCTTACATATTGGAGGATTCCAACATTGTCAATAGGTATCTCAGATCTTCATCAAGGAAATAGTGAGGTTGCATGGTTTTCCCAAGAATATTATATCATATATAGATTCCAATTTCACTTCCAAGGTTTGGATGGATTTGTTTGCAGGCTTTATGATAGAGTTGGATTTCACTACATCTTACCATTTGTAGTTAGAAAGATAAATAGAGAGGGTCAAAAGGATTCTTGAGGACATGTTGAGGATATATTTCATGCATCAACAGAGGAAGTGGGAATAGTATCTTCCACTGGTAGAGATTTCATATAATAATAGGTATCAGGAGTCCTTGACGATGAGTCCATTTGAGTCTCTTTATGGGCTGAGTTGTAATACTCCTATCAGCTAGAGTGATCTAGTGAATAGGGTGTTTATTAGATCAGACATGTTGGTTGATATGGAACAGGAAATGCAAGTTATTAAGAGGAATTTAAAGGAAGCACATGACAAGAAAAAGAGCTATGCAGATAAACACAAAGCATTCAAGGGGTTTCAGGTTGGGAAGCATGTGTACTTGCACATCAAGCCCAAGAATATCTCCTTGAGGATTGGATCATGTGCCAATTTGGCACCTCTATATTGTGGACCTTTCGAGATCCTTAAGAGGATGGAACTAGTTGCCTACAGACTTGCACTACCGGCAATAATGAAATTTCATGACGTTTTCCATGTTTCATTGCTTAAGGGATATGTGAAGGATGTTGAACATTTGATTGATTGTTTTGTATTGCAGATGGAACCAAAGGAATAATTCCATCCATAACCTTTGTGCATATTTCAACAGAAATATATCATGCTCTGGAACCAAGCAATAGAGCAAGTTAAAGTGTAGCGGAATCACTTTGGGCCCGATGAAGGTACATGGGGGATGGTTGATTATATGTGGGATTTGTATCCTTCATTGTTTTTTGGTTCAAAAAATGATCTTTCAGTATATGTATATGTATATATATATATATATATATATATGGTTGTAAATATCGCAATGAGTAGTGTTATAAAGTTCCAATAAGTAGTTTTTTTCTTTTTTTCTTTTTTTCTTTTTTTCTTCAGTAGGATTTCATTGTAAATATTGTATTGAGATATGTTATAAAGCTAAATAGGAGGTATGTATTTTTTTCAGCAGTTTGTTGGTTATAGGTGTCATAGAACACCAAGGTTGGTGTTCCCCTAAGGGGAAGGGGTTTGAAATAAGCCCTGGTTAAAGTTCGTGTAATAAAGGATAATAAAGGAAAAATAAGACCAAGGTCATGGGACACATATTCCAAGTTGAATTTTGGGGAAAAAAGTATAGTGGGAATCACTTTTGGTTTATTAATGGCTAAGGAAATTGGAAAATCCATTGGCAAAGGAAAAGAGACAATAATTGGAAGTTAATTATGAAAATAAGGTAAAATAGGAGAAAAGGAAGGTGAAGAGACACAAATATGCATGCTAAGGAAATTAAAAGGAAAATTAAAGAAAAAGGAGACATCAGAGGATCAGCTCACAGCTTTTGTCAATTCATTTTTGGCTCTCTCATTTCATTCTCTCTCTCATTCACTCTTGCACACTTAGAGTATTCTTGGAGAATTTTTCCATTCGTTTGAATTTAGAGAAAGTAAAAGCAAAGGAAGCAAAGAAAAGCAAGGAGAAGGTTGGAACAGCAACTTCACCAAAAGGATTTTAGAGGTAACAAGTTGAATTTGTGAGTTCTTTGTTGAGGTGTGAATGCATGATACATGTATTTGTTTGTTTGGTTCATTTGTTTTCATTGGCATGGGTTTTACCTAGTTTGATAGTGATTTCAAACTTTCCTTACTATCTCTTGGATACTGATGGTGTGATGGGAATAATTCTTTGTTGAGCTTTGGATTTTCATAAGGTTTTGGAATCGAGTGAGGTGGTCTCAGGAAAATTCCCAAGGGTTGGGGGTGAAGATGATTTTCTATGGGAATCCCTTGACATTTGGGTGGAGATAGGAAAATTCATCAAGGAATGGTGAAGAAATTATGAGCCATCCAATATTGGTTTGGTTTTGTGATCTCGGGACTGGTGTAGGTGAGATCACGGTAGGTTGAAGGTGGAGGTGGTTTAAATTTTGAAGTCCCTAATTTATTATGTATGGGTTTCTATCACAGTCTTGAGAAATTATAGAGTGTTAACATAGTGGCGACCATACTGGGGACAAAATGTTTCATATTCCCCAGGAAATTTTATCGATTTTCAGATCTGATTGTTGATGGTGGATAGTGATTAGACACAAGAAGGCTGAAACATTCACCTAGTGAATCCAAACAGATTCAAGCTTATCTAAAGAATCCACTGGTAGTAGAATCCAGAAATCAAGATGAGTTCTAAATATAGAAGGTATGCGCCTATAAATCGATATCATATTTTAGTATATCCAAATCGGATGTCTTGCATAGAGTGGTAAACTTATTTTCCTATATTCATAAAAAAGGAGATGATGTTGCTTTTCATCTGATTAGGTTTCATATGCACCTCCATAATTTTAAAGTTAAATTTCATGAAGATGTTCATGGTGTCCTTGGAGGGAAATGAACAACCATGGTATGAAATCTTGCCAAGAAATTGTTTGTATTCTCTTATAGATTTTCATACAGTATTTATGAGAGATATAAAGAACATCATCCTTATTTGTTGGTGGTCAAAGATTGTTGCACACATTTTGACAATTTTATTAAGGATTTGGAAAAAAATTATGAAGATGATCCATTTATGGATGATGATATTATAGAGGTTATTCATAAGAGACCTTTCAACCATGAAGAAGATGAAGAAGCTGGCTGCTATGACATTCAAGAAAATTTTCAGCAGGCACTAATTCATGAAAAGGAACTAAAATTTAAATATGACATTCATGTTCTATTCCCTGAAATTGATGAAAATGTGCAACACCCTTGCAAATTTTTATGTGGTCATGATAAAGATGAAGATAGTCACAAACTTGATGTGGAAACTCATGTTTTGTCCCTTGTATCTTATGAAAATTTTCATATTTTAAGAAACCAACATATGGATGAGGATTTTCATTCAATTTTTTCTTCAAGCTTTTCATTTTCTAAGTTTTCATTTCAAAAAGAAGCTTTTTAAGTTCATATTTCCGAAGTTGTATGTATGGAAAATTTAGATAGTGATCTTTCACATGATAGACTTCAAATAAAGTCACATGAGGATAAGCATAATAGCCAAAAAAATATGCCAAAAAACTCTTCAATAAAAGAGAATTTTATCATTGGGTTCCAAGTGATGCTGAAGAAGAGGAAGTTTTTTTAGATCCTTCGGATGATGAGCACAATATTTATAATCTTACATCCCTTGAAAACACAAAGGTAGAAAAATAAAAAAATCACAGACATTTTTATTAAAGCATATGAGAAGTCATTTTCAGGTGTTCAAATATCCATTTTTTTAGGTCCCTATATTACTAGTGTAGTCCCTTATTGTTGTTATTGTAGCCCCATTATTGTTATTGTTGTACAACTGTAACCCCCATATTGTTATTATTGTGTCCTTACATTATTATTGTTAGGTCGGCTAGGATTATATTGTGACCCATGGACTCCTATATATAGAAGGAGGTTTTGTCATTTTTATCATCGAAGAATTGTTCATTTATGTAATGTAAAGGAGGTTTCCCCCTTGAAGTGGCTTATTTATAAGGCGTTGATCTCTATTTTCTTCTATTTTTGGAGTTAGTTTCATAACATTTGGTATCAGAGCTTTGGATTCTATGGTTTCAGTACTCCAAACAGGTCATTGTGTAATTTTCGTTGTAACGTTTTTTTCTATGAGGGTTTAGAAGCTGAAGTCCTGAGGAAATTCGTGTAAAAAATTCAGATCTTGGTTCGCAATATTTTCAGAGATATGATCTGCGGAAGTTAGGGTTTCTTTAGGCTCCTAAATTTCATCTCAAAGAGGTGACCGTGGGAAAATCATCATAACTCTCTCTCTGAGAATCGAATTGGGATTCTGTAAGAAGTGTTCGAAAGTAGACGGAATGACGTTAGCCTATTCATGATCATAATCATGCTATTCATTTCATTCCAAGAATTTTTCCTCCAAACATCAGGGCTTATAGATATCCTTATGTCCAAAAGAGCGAAATTGAACGTATGATTGCATAAATGTTAGAGGATGGTATAGTTCAACCTAGTCAAAGTTCTTTCTCTGCTACAGTAGTATTGGTGCACAAGAAGGATGGATCATGGAGCATGTGTCCGGATTATAGGGAGATCAATAAGCTCACTATTAAAGATAAATTTCCCATTCTTGTGATTGATGAATTATTGGATGAATTACATGGATCAATTTATTTTACCAGGTTGGATCTTCGTTCAGGATATCATCAAATTAGAATGAGGACTGAAGATATTCTGAAAACAACATTTCGAACTCGTGAGGGTCATTATGAATTTTTGGTAATGCCTTTTGGCCTTACCAATGCACCTTCTACATTTCAAGAGTTGATGAATTCCAATTTCAAACCGTTCCTTAGAAAAAAAATTCTAGTATTTTTTCATGATATACTAATCTACAGCAAGTCTTGGAAGGATCATGTTCAACATGTTGACAGGGTGCTCAAACTATTGGAGGAGAAACAATTATATACAAAAACATCCAAATGTTTCTTTGGAGTTTAAGAGGTGGAATATCTAGGTCATATTGTATCTCACGAGGGTGATAAGGTAGACCCTAACAAAATTAAAGCCATTAAGAATGGAAAATCCCCACAGCCATAAAGCAGTTGCAAGGATTTCTTGAGTTAACAGGGTATTATCACAGGTTTGTTAAGAATTATGGGAGAATAGAAACACCTATAACAACATTATTGAAGAAAGATGCATTTTCATGGACTCCTGAAGCAACTAAGGCCTTACAACATCTTAAAGAGGTAATGTGCCTAGCACCAGTCTTAGCTACGCCAGACTTCACAAAAACCTTTATAGTGGAATGTGATGCCTCAAGAAATGAATTTTTTGTTGTTTTAATGTAAGAAGGAAGACTCGTTGCTTTTGAAAGTTTCCCAATCAAAGGAAAGTATTTACATAAATCTATTTATGAGAAGGAAATGTTCGCAATACTACATGCACTAAAGAAATGGCGACCTTACGTAATGGGAAGACACTTCAAGGTAAAAACTTATCATGATAGACTTAGACACTTTTTGGAAAAAATATTATCTTTAGAAGAGCTAAAACAATGGGTCACAAAGATGTTGGGTTATGACTTTGAAATCATTTACAAAAAAGGGAAGCTAAATTTTGTTGCAGATGCACTCTCAAGAAAGCATGAAGAGGTGGAAGCATTGCTTTGTGCCATTTCTATTATCCAACCAGATTGGATAACTGAAGCAAGGGATGAATGGAAGAAGGACGAAGAAGTGTGGACACTCGTTCAAAATTTGCAGCAATATCCTAGTACAATTGATACTTTTAGTTGGAAAATTGATTCCTTATGGTACAAAGATTGCTTATGTATTTGTAATAATTCCCAACTGAAACAAAAGATTCTTTTGTAATTGCACACTTCTCCTTTAGGAGGACACTCAGGATTTTTGAAAACTTACCATAGGGTGAAGAATTGGGATGGCCTTAAATCTGATATTCAAAATTTTGTGGCGGCATGTTTGGTTTTCCAACAAAATAACGTTGAGACAAGTAAGACCCCGGGTCTTCTACAACCTTTATCCATTCCAAGTCAACGTTGGGAGGAGATTTCAATGGATTTTATCACAGGTTTACCTATGTCCAAAGGAAATAATGTCATCATGGTGGTAATTGATAGACTTACCAAGTATGCACACTTTTGTGCATTATCTCATCCATATAAAGCAAGTATAGTAGCTACTACATTTATGGAAACAATTCAAAAGCTACATGGAAACCCAAAGATTATTGTAAGCGACAGAGATCCCATTTTTACTGGAAATTTTTGGATGGAATTATTTTCTTGTTTGGGTACTCAACTAGCTCATAGCTCATCTTATCATCCTCAATCTGATGGTCAAACTGAGATAGTGAAAAAAAAATTGGAAGGATATCTTCTTTTTTTTGTATCCGATAAACAAACACAATGGGTCAAGTGGTTACCTCTGACTGAATGGTGGTATAACACTTCCTTCCATACCGCAGCAAAAATGACCCCATTTATGGCACTTTATGGATATCATCCACTGTCCATCACATCATCTTTAAGAGAAAATTCTAAGATTCAAGCAGTGGAAGATCACATCGAGCATCAACAACAAGTTCTCCAAATATTAAAGGATAACCTAAACTTGGCACAAAATCGAATGAAACAAAAGGCAGATCAACATTGCAAAGAAACAAGTTTTGATGTAGGATACTGGGTATTTTTACCGCTACAACCATACAAACAAATGTCCCTCAAGCAAGCTAAGAAGGATAATGAATTATCACCAAAGTAATATGGTCCTTACAAGGTGTTGCAAAAGGTTGGTACTATGGCATACAAATTGGATCTTTTTTGCTTCTTCGCAGGTGCATCCAGTTTTCCATGTTTCATGCTTAAAGAATGTTATAGGTGACAAACGTACAGTTCAAACAATATTTCCAGAACTTGATGAGGAAGGAAAATCATATTGGAACCTGAAGCAATCACGGAAACAAGAACTAGACACCTACGAAATTGATCAATTTCAGGGTATCTCATCAAATGGAAGAACTTACTCGCTGAAGATTCTACATGGGAGGATGAGAATTTTATACAAAAACATTCAAAGCTACTCAAGCTTTGAGGACAAAACTTTTTTGAAGGAGAGGGGCATGTTAGGTCCCTATATTACTAGTGTAGTCCCTTATTGTTGTTATTGTAGCCCCCTTATTATTATTGGTGTACCCCTGTAACCCCCATATTTTTATTACTGTGCCCTTACATTATTATTGTTAGGTCAGCTAGGATTATATTTTGACCCCATGGACTCCTATATATAGAAGGAGGTTTTTTCATTTGTATCATCCAAGAATTGTTCATTTATGTAATGTAAAGAAGGTTTCCCCCTCGAAGTGTCTTACTTCTAAGGCGTTGATCTCTCTTTTCTTCTACTTTTGGAGTCGGTTTTATAACAATTTTCCTATTTTAAGTTTTTCATTAGAATCCAAAGTCTTGTCTTTAGAATGATATGAATAGAGATTTTATTAAGCAAATTGTTGTTTTTCCTCTTGATAATAACCATGAGTTTTCTACTGAAAATTTTGCAGTCATTGAAAAACGAAGGGAAATTTTCCATGATTTTGAGAATCCTTTGGAAAACCTATTGGAATATTTAACAAAACTAAATTTTGTGTTCGTTGTGGATTATGAAGAGGGTTTCAGTGGGAAGTTTGAGTTGCCAGTTTTTGAGTTTTATTTTCTGCCTGGAGGAGTGGAATGAAAGCTTTAGTTAAGTAGCCATTTTCTTGACTGGTTGCAATGGGAGTTTGTTATTACTTGATATTGCAGTGATTTTAGTAGATTAGAGTATGTAGGTGTGATGAATAAGCTCCACTCTTTGAGCATTATTTTTAGTTTCAGTTTGCAGTAGAGATTTCAATTTTTATTATATAGTTCATATTTAGTTTAAAGAATGGATTTGATTTAGTTTGAGCATTTGAATAAATTATCAATTGGTTTTCAATTGTAGTGGCTTCATGGTAGAGAATTTTGTAGGCTTGAGATTAGCCCAATGGATCAGACTACTAGTCTATGGTGTTCTTTGGAACATCATGGGAGGATCTCATCCCCATTGGAGCCACTATTAGGGTCCTATAATATAGGAAATATGTTTGTCCAATTATCTATTTTTGGAATCTATTGGTAAATTTTAGCCTATGAATCACTAGGTGTCATAGCCTAAAGGTGTGATTATCCAAGGAGCCATTAAGTTCTTAAAGTCATGTGGCCAAGGTAAGTATGAATTTTTGGGAGATTTTTTTCACATAAAATCTGGGTCGAATCATGTTGCAGATGTTTTCATGCTAAATTGCTCAAAATTATCTTTCCAATGGTATATCTGGTGCTTCAAACTAACTTATGGATCAAAAGATAGAGCAAGTTGAAGTTTGCTCTTCAAAACCAGAAAACAAAGAAAAATTTCCTAAGTGTGAAATTATTTATTTGAATTATTAAAATTAATTCAAAAATAATTTAGGAACCCAAACTATAGAATATTAGAACCACATTTACTTTCATGCATCAACCAATAATAAATTCTAAAGTAAAAATCCATAAATTCAAATTAAATTATCGCCCCGCCCCGCACTTCATGTATTAAAATTCCCCAATGTTAAAAGCCTAGAGATATGTACATTGTTAGCCTCCACAATGTCCCAAGGCTAAAAGGATATCGACGGAGGTAACCTCAAACCAAGCTTTTAGTTTGGTAGCTAGCCCTACCAAACCAAAGAGGGCTCTCTTTATGAAAAGCACATCCAAGGATCTGACAGGTGCAAGAGTGGATTTTAGTCTAGATAGCTCAGCTCTAGGTTTTCAAAGATTTGGGGTTTTTCTACAGGATAAGGTATTAAAATCAGGTAATCAGGTCAGAGTATCAAAGGTTACAGCTACAAGAGATATGCAAGAGCAAGATAGCTATATTTTTCTTATGACTTTAGAAGTTTTTCGGTGTAGTGTATGGTTTGAAAGAGCAAGAAAATCTTAATGAGTATGTGCACCATGAATTCATTAATCAAGAAGAAGAATTACACAAAATGGAGTTCCCAACAAAACATATCTTTCATGAAAGAATTCTGCTTATAAACCTCTTAGGAAAATCATTGAAGAAGGAAGATATGGAAAGGAGACATGTATATCATTCATATAAAAAATTATAATAACGGAGAGAAAACAACATCAAAACTCACAACACGATAATTCCTGAATAATAGTTGCAACTAGTCCTTTGATTTCCTGTATAAAAAGATGAAGTCCAAGCTACAAGATTTCCACCCTTTGATGTCTAACCATCAAAATGACTGAAAAATCCATCATATAGACCAAAAAACCATTTCCCCTCTCTGAGGTGTCTAATCCTAGAGTGTAGGAACAATTTACAGGAAATCCTCAACAAAAACCTAATGACTAGGAAGGTTAACAAACTCTCCTCACGATAGAAAAATAGATACATCTAACTTTGAAAATAATTTAAAAGCATGAATCTACCTAATTGTCACTTTAAAAAGCATATTTACCATTGATTACATCATGACAGCATCATAAATGAGTAATTACATCAAGCGAAACTAATTTTGACTAACAAAACTGAGAAAATGGGCTTCCAGGCAAAAGCACGGCAAATTGAAAGGAAAGTGTTGTGTTTTAGGTGTAAGAGGATTTTGGAGGAGTTCCCATGTTCCAAATTTGTATCTGAAAGAAGCTAGAGAAATCTTTGCTTGTCTACTACACCATAGAACCCTAAAACTCTGAAAATGACTGCTCCAAGACCTATAAAACTCAATTCTCCCACAAATACTCCAAAAGTGCAATGTGCCTCTGAAAAAACAGGCAGAAGGGTAATTTTTTGGTAGATTGTTTACCTTTTTACCTACCATAATGTTCTGACATGGCTCTCCCAATAGATGAAGTTGATTTACAAGTCAAAATCAATCCATAAATTCAAAAAATTTGTCATTTGGATGCCCCCAAAAAAAGCACAGCATGAGGCTCACTACCCTTTTGGACCAAAAATTGTGCAAAATTGCCAAAATGCCCAAAAACTTCTAAATTTGTCAATTTTTTTCCAAATTTGCTCAAAATTATTCCAAAATTTCTCCTTGAAGTGAAATAATGATGTGTTAGGCCATGAAAGAGGCCTTATCTAACAAATCACGCCTATCCTTCTCTTTTTGCCTCATTAGGGTTTCTTTGAACCTTTTCTTCAACTGCTTGATTCTTACCTGAGACACCTGATTTCATGTGTAGTAATGCATGGCCATGTGTATTTGCAGGATTTTGTTCCTATTTGCATTCTTAAGAAGCATTTACATATGGTAATTCACTCTATCAAGCCATCCTACCTTGTCTTTTTCAATTTCTACCGAGATGATCTCATCAACTATCATTTGAGTTCTTGGTGGAGATGATTCATTCTGTTGCTCAAGTGCCCTCTTGAGGCCTCTTGTCCTTGGACTCCTTTATGCTTCCTCTAATCATTGGTTGTGATCATTCGATCCATGTGAAACCCTAACTCACTAGGAAGGGAATTTAGGGTTTAGTTTAGGGAAAAACAGGGGATTTGGGTAAATTTTGGGAATGAAGGGAGATGAAGGGGTTTAGGGCTTCCTAAATTCTTGAGAAAATTTAGGGTGGTAGGGAGAGATGTTAGGGAGCAGGGGAAAGTGAAAATTTAGAGAATGGATGAGGGGAGGGGTCCAAAGAGGGAAAAACAATCCTAACCTAGAAATATCTAGTCTAGGCTAGGGTTTTGTTGTGGTAAAACACAACCCCCCCCCCCCCCCCTCCCCCCCTCCCCCCACATTTTTGACTTATGTAATTCAAATAATGGGGACCCTTTCTACAAAATTGTTGGCTAAACACCTTTTAGGATTTTCATTAAGTTTATTATCTTGCAACTATTTCCACTTTTCCATTTTTTTCATATTTTTATTTTGATTCTTTCATTGAATCTGATTTTTCACAAGCTTTCCATCAATACTTGTTTTACCTCATTTGGTCAACTGGTTTGTAAATGGAACTCCTTTGAAGTTTAATCATTTGTGTAGACTGGGTTAAAAATGTGTGAAATGTACAGTATTTCAATTTTTGTTATTAATTTAATTCAATAATACATTTATTGTAAATATTAGCTCTTAGTCAGTTATTACTAACATCTTTCGTTTTTCACGAATGATCCTACTAAATGACCCAGCCAAGTTATAGAGCATTTAAAAAAAATAGGTTTTTCATGATTTTGGTAATTTAAATAATTTCCTTTTTAAAAACAAAATGCCAAACTCAAATTTTCATAATGGAAAAGTGATTGTAGTTCATTTTTTAGAATTATTAATTACCAAAGTGGTTGTAGTTTAGAATTGGTAAATATCACTATGAGTGATCTACACTTTGTTTCATTTTTAACTTAACTAAACTTCAAAAATCCTAGACCCCAATTAAAATATATGAAAAAACATAAAAATAAATGGCATCCACAGCAAATCGTTTTATCGCAAACATACACAATGGATATGTTTCAAAAACCCCGAAACAAATTTGTATGCAAATGTGATTTTCGTTTTTCAACTAAACCTTTTAATTCAATTTAAATTCATTCGAATCCTTTTTTTTTTTTTAAGGAATGAGTATTGTATGAAAATTTTAATATAATATTAAAATATTTTTAATTGATATTTAAATAAATTAATTTTAATATGTAATATATAATTAATTTAATTCAATTAAAATTTAATTGTATGTTTTAGTTAGTTAGATTAATATTAATTAATAGTTAGTGTGTAAATAATTAATTTAGTTCATGATTAACAATTAAATTAACATTAATTAATAAATAATTAAATTTTAATTTAGGATTAAATTTTAATTAAAAAAAAATTATTTTGTTAGTCCAAGCAACAGAAATTTCAAAATTCTGACAATTTTAACCCACCATCTTTGGAAGCTCATAAATGGAGTTTTACTTGACCAAATGAGACTTGGGATAGCTCGTTGGATAGATAAAATTGAGTAGAACATTTCTGAGGAGGTTTCATTAATATTTTTTTATCATTTATTGGGTCTAAAATTATGCATAAGCTCCGAATTTTTAAAACAAAATTAATTTTCTGAGTTTTATTTTCTACATTTTAATTTGTCCACAGCTTCTTCTAAATGCAGATCCATTCATCAATGATATCTTTGACCAATTAGATCATAACCAGAATTAATAGAAAGCTTAAATTTCCTTTTAAATTATTTATTTAATTAATTTTTTATTGGATTTATTTTAAATTCCATATTTGACATTTTGATTTCATTTTTGCATTTTAATTTTGTTTTGATTTGTTTTTGCAGGAAATCAGTTGAAGATATGAGGAAAAGAAGATAGCAATCAATGAAAAATATCCAACAATTGAATAATATGATTATGAACCAATGAAAATTGATGGAGCAGAACTACTCTTCAACAAGCTTTCCTATGAAGAAATCATTTTGTAAATATTATAAATAGCAGATTACAAAATGTAATAGAGGCTTCTCTCCTCAGCAATTCTAGAATTCTAAAAGAACTTCTGTAATAAGAATTTAGAGTTGTAGGTGGAAGGAGATGAATCTCATATCTAGGGATTATTGAGATTTTTCTTTTACATTCTGAGTTATGTATAATGAACAGAGTATGCACTATTGTAGCTCTGGTTTTGAAAGCATAATTTTACGCATTGTAAAGGACTGTTAAAGACCGGAGTTGGACAAATGGACCTAATAAATAGGTATTTATAATACTATTATTTTAAGTGTTGGTTTCATTTTACGATATAAGAATGTGTCAATTTACTTCCATATTTGTGCACTTTTGTTGATATGGGAAATTTGCCTCAATTTTATGTTATTATTTATCTCTACCCTTATGGGATGAATTCTAATTTCTGAGTAACTATTTACTCAGAAATTTGTCTTATAAAATTGATTTATTGAATAGTGATATGTTGTGAAATTTTTCCACATATTATTGTTTGATTATTCAAGTTACTGATTAAATGATCAATATCATTTTGCAAACTTCTTCCTGAGTGTTGTTGATTGATTATTTCAGTTAAGGGGTCTATATATAGGATGTATTTAGTATTAATAATGTCATTTAATTGAACTACTTCATTAGCTTGATATTCATTATAAGCCAAACATATCTAAATCTCAATTATTTAAAATATCTTGCTCTCGATTGGGATAGATCTATATCTACCTAATTGAGATAGGATTAATATAGTTCTTTTTTCTTGCATCTTAGAATAATTTTGCATATAGATTAAATTCTACATCCCTAAAAATTCATCTTCTCAAAGAGGCAAAACTTTAAATGTGGCTTGGCTAAGCCCAAATTAACTTAAAGAACACTTTCTTGCCAAATCAGCAAGAAAAATGATCTAATTTCTCTTTCCCATTTGTAGACAAAAGTTATATTTTAAGCCAATGGAGATTGAGAGAAAGTAACTAGACCTAGTTAAACCAGTCGGAACCACCATTCCAAATGGAAAAAGAACTATTTTAAGGTCTAGACCAAATGGTCATCCCCTTTGTTGTTGCAGCGAATTTCGAGGCCTCAACATTTTGGCGCTAGAAGAAGGGCCTGAGACTTTTTGTCTATTAGAGTCTTTGTATTCTAACATTTTATTTTTATTACAATGGCTCCTCTAAAACATCCATTTTGGAGTTGTATTTTTGGAAATGCATCTTCCAATACTCCACCAGAAATAGTAAGACTCTTGTCTTAGATAAAGTCTAATGGTAAGAGGAATACTTCTACATTTAATCCTGCTTTACAATTCATTCAAAAAAAATCAAATTCTACTTTTCATGAAATTGATGAACGTATTTTATGCAGGATTTTTACTCTTACATTCTTGGCGAAAGTCAGAAGCTGGTGTCAATCACTTCCAGTTGCCTCAATCCACACTTGGGAACAATTTATTACAATCTTCCTTTGTAAATTTGATGGATATATCTACAAATATGTATGTGACAATTTTGAAGATCTACAAAGGTTTGAAGGTGTGTCTTTAATTGATTTTACCATCAGGTTTCGTTTAAATTGTTTAAAATTTAAAATTGAAGATGAACCTTCAAAAGATGAATTATTAGATTTTTTTGAACATATTTTCTCTCTTCATTCCATTCATAATCCATGTGAAATTATTTCAAGATTTGATCAATCTCATTCTAATTTCATTGACATAATTGAGAATTCCAATATCGAGGCACAAACAAATGATGATGAAGTGGCCTTTGTTTTTTATAATTCATTCCTTCAATTACTGCACATTTCCTATAGTATTGATAAAGATCGAGGTGCACCTTCACATATCAATGAATCTCAATCACAAAGCTTGGAAATTTTCACTAATCAACCGCAAGAAGATATTAGCAATACTCTTGAAGAAAATACCGCTTTAAAATCTGAAAATTGGTATGAGTTAAACTCAAAAAATCAGAGCATAATCCGACAAGTACCAGTAGTGATTAAAGTTTCCAATAATATGCGATCTGCTGTACAAATTTATGAATTATTTTGCGATGAGAAAATGACAAATTCAGGACAACAAAGCAACATTCTTCAAGAAAGCATAAGTAGCCAAGTAAATGATCTTAAAACTGAAATTTGCAATGAAAAAAATGCACAAGAGTTCTCAAATAGAGACATTTTCAAACACATTGTTTCAGATTCATATTTTTCTCTTTATCCTGATAATTTTTCTAATAACAATTTAACCTATTTTCACATTAAAGATATTTCATAAAACAGAGAGGCTAATATAAATGAATTTCCGATTAATTTTTATCAGGATAGAGAATTAATTAATAATCCTTCTTTTGGCATTAATAAACATGAGCTCAATATTCCTTCTTGTTTTGATACATTAGGTGAGATCGAAGGAAATTCTAATGAATGTCATGAGGTCATTTATGATAGCTACTTTGACATTGAAGATATTGGTTTGTATTATTTACAATTGAATCCTCATGATCAAAGTCGAATCACATTTGAAAACGAAGAACAATTTAATTCAAAAATTGTTCCAAATATTTTTCATTTTCAAACAATTAATCATATTAATGATTTCAGCATTCAAGAAACCATTCCAATCTATGATGTATAAATTGATCAAGCTCGCATTCTCATCCATAGTCATAACCATTTCTCGAATTCACAATTGGGTATCAACAATCATTCTAATTTCATTATTCTGCCTAATTCTTGTGAAGATGAAATTGCTTTAAGTCGGTCCCATTTATGTTGTAACACTAATGTAAACTATGATTCAATTTTGTTATTATTTTTAACTTCATATTTATTTATGTTTTTAGATTTTTAGATACTTTGTGTTGGCATATTGAGAAGCTCAATTTTGTACACTCAATTAATGCATTACCACAATGGAAAAATAAAGTTGCAAATTATAATTGTGAACATCAAGAGCTATTAAATTTTCAATTTCTATTGAAGTTCATTCCTTATCAATTACTTCTTATTTCTCGAGAGAAGTGCCAACAAGAGAGTATATTTTCAATTTATGACCAGCAATATTTCAATTAATAATCTTCTGTTGGATCTATGAGACTTCCATCCATTTTTCATTAATCCATTTGAAAGACATTTGGAAAGTTTTCCTACACGGAATATCATTAATAATTTAGCACTTGAACATAACACTAACAAAATCACACAGGCCATTGTTTCTGGAAGATCATTTCTATAACCTAGCCTGTCATCTTCTCTTTTAAAGCTCTCGCACTCAATAATGGAAATCCATCCAGATCTCTATAATCTAATTGAAATTCAGTTGGAAAGGAAATTTCAAGAGAAGGTAATGGTGAATAAGCTACTAACAATAAAGATACATTATGCTTTTAGATTTCGTTTCCTTAGTTCAATTATAATTGCATTTTTGTTACTAATGTTTGACATGTACATACATGTAGGGATTAAAATGCTTACATGGTTACATTGGAAGTATGACTATACCTTGTCATGTTTCCTTCATTGAGTTAGAAATATGAATAGATTAATTTTCTTTTCTGTTTGCACTTATTTCATTATTTCATATTTTCAATAAAACAAGTAATGAATCTAATTTTTTTTTGGCATCCCATTTCAATTATAAAAAAATTAATAACGTAGATAATTTTAGAAGCTCTTGAATTTTCAAATCATACTTATTTGTCAAGCCTTAAATTTTCTTGTTTTTCATAATTCATAACATTGATCATACATGAAGAAATTTTAAGAATTTTCTACCACTTGACAATTTTTTATTCACAAGTAATTCAAAGAACTCATTTTTACCAGTCTTGTCTTCTGATGTAATTTTGGAAAGAATGCAATTTGAAAAAATTCATTACTTAGAATTTTAGATTAAAATAAGAAGGCGATGTTGAACTTATGAAAATTTTGAGAAAAATTGGGAGAATTTGAAGATTCATTGGGCAAACTTACAATCAAAATTCTTCCAGGTATGTGTTTACAGGTTCATCGTCATCTATTGTTTGTTTTATTTTTTCAAAGGTTATTTCTTATTTCTATTTTGTTTTGTTTGTAGGTCTTCATTGAATTGATTATGAAGAATCAAGATAAGCAAGCAGCCAAATCTTTTCAAATCCGCAACATGTTCAGGGAATTATTTATTATTTCATCTAGAATTTGAAGGGTATCTAAAATTTGCTTATATTTATTGAAATCCTGATAAGTTTTAATTAATTGTCGAAAGAATCATATCAAAACATTATATTTCACAACTCTCTTCATAAGGAAAATCTAGTAAAATTACTTTACAATCAGATATTCTGACAATTAATTAAAATATTACAAGATTATTTATTTTAAAGAAAAGTTAAATCACTCACTTTCTTTTTGAATTGAATAATTTAAGTAATCATCGACCCCACATATGGCTTATTATATATCGCAAATCACATATCAGAGGCTCTGAAATGAGCATACACCAAATATCTTTGATCTCCTGATATTCTCATTCCCTCCGATCTCCTATGATATTTCTGTCTGATATCACGTTATCTGTATCACAACATTTGATCAAAGGCAGCTCTTAACAATTCTCGATAGGAAACCTCAGATGCAAATCTTCTGATATTCATTCTTGCTCATTTTTCGATAAAATTACTTCACTAAAATTGCAATGTTCATATAACCCGGTACGCGATACAACATTTAAATTCAGCTCTGTAAGATATCGCATCAGTTCATAAATTGCAAGTTTGGTATGGACATATATTTAAAGGTTCTGATGTCCCAAATTCGATATGAGATTAAATCCATATAATAAAAATATCGGGTCCATTCTTAATCAACATATCAACAATGTTACATCTCGTGCAAAATCTGTCGATCATCGATCTCTTATAAAACTCGACCATCGCACATTGCATATTTTAGAGTTACGCATTAAGGCTTTACACAATAAGTTTTTTAAATTGCGATGCAAAGTAGAAGAGTAAGGGAGAAATGAGGATCGTTAGATCTAAGTGAGATCAATGGTGGAGTCTAAATTGCACCCAACAAGGTTTCACATATCTGCAATTTTAGTGGTTATTGTTAAGACCTCACCAGGTAAGTTACATTAGTCGCAAAGCGATAAAAGATAAGGTAAGGAGATTGCGATGCGATGATACGCATATCACATATCGCACGAGATAAGTAATATGTTAAACGTTAAAAGTGGCAACGAGCAGTGTGGAGATTCGCTGTGAATTGCAAAATCGCAAAATTGCAAAAGTGATAAGTTGTGAAATCTATGGGAAGGTAAGTTATAAAATGTACAAAGTGCAACCATGCGTGATTGTTCACCGTTTGTGTGGGCTGTAAAACCAAAGTTCCGCGCGTATATTCTTATATTTGCAGTCACGTTGCATCAGTCATTTATCGCATTTTCATTATCGCAAGAATAATATCAATGTTTCATTTTTATTTAATAGCTTTAATCTTTCAATAGGACTATTCTCCAATATCGCATCCACTTCATAGTAGTTATCCATTGCACAAGCTCATGTCGCAATTTTTCCATCACAACTATTATATCGCATCACAAAAAACTCAAATAATTTTTTTTCCTAGGATCTTCTAATGTGATAAAACATCGATATATATCTCTCCACCATTGTCTTTTAATTATTATAGAAAGCGCTCAATCACATATCGGCAAAGATAGAAGTCGCGGATTTTAAGTTATGCATGGAGAAGAATCTCACAATGTGAAACATTTGGCAAGGCACTGACCTATATGATGATTAAGTCATATTTTTTCTCTTCTATTTTGAATTTCGCTCCATACTTATCATATAAAGATTCAAATCCTCTTCATATATTATTACATTATTCGGTATTTTGAATCAACTTTAATATTTTGGAGAAGATATGGATTTAGAATGGAAGAAGCAAAGAGAACATTCATCGTTGCAATTCATAAAGAATCATATCTTCATCCTCACTTCTGACGGATTCAATTTATTTCCGATTCCTTAAACATGAAACAATGATTTCTTTTTAGTTAACTACTTTTTTTACTTTATATTTAATAAATAATGATTTTGGGTCAATAAAACTTCTTCATGCTTTTAATTCTAATTAAAGAAAAAAGTTAACTTGCATTGGAGAAAATCATCTTTCTTAGGTAAGATTAAATGCAGTTCTCCAATGGTAAGTTTCATGTGCCCACTTTCATTTATTTCTATTTCTTCATTTTTGTTTTAATTTTTGTTCATCTCGGACTCTGTTTTCCAGGTCTTCATAAACCTTTTGCACCTCTACCAGATCAGTTTTCAAAATTTCTTTTTGCTCTTTGAGATTCTTGAGAGAAGCAGTAATGATCTTCATCAAATCAGCTAGACTAGGGAGTTTCTAAACCTCTAGTCTGTTTCTTTAAAGCATTACTTTTATTAGAAAATAGTTAAGATGCTTTTATGCAGGTTTTGTCTTGAAGAAGAAAATTTGCAACAGACGGAGACTTATCATTCAGCGTATTATCTATCATAACTACTATTCACCCCCTACATTTCGAGAGCCTCATTTCTTATAACTTTGCAAGATAAAAAAAAATTAATCTCAACATAAGAATGAACATACATATGCTTATTTTATTTTATAATCCTTTGTTGAAGAAATTTATATAAGCATTCTTGTAGGAGTTTATCTTTAAATTTATTTTTCTTTCAATTTTTTACTTTCTTCGTTTTCATTATTTATTTTTTCATTCGTTGATTTCTTTTCTTACTTTAGTTTAGGAATTATTTTCCTTTTGCTTGCAGTTTTGATTTTATTTTGATTACTTTGTCATGACTTATGTGAAAGGAATTTTTTCTTACCTTACAGTTACTGACCTACATGAGAAATTTTTTACTTCATCCATTTAAGTGAATTTCATTTATCATTAAAGGTATATCTTTATGAGACCATAAAGCCATCTTACTTTAAATATTTTTCATGGAGGAACACACATCCTTTCTAAGTGATTGAGTTTACTTTTTCAAGGAAATATATGATTTTAGTTTAATACAATGAATCCCTTCCAACCCTCCACATAAAAAGCCTCTGATTGATAGTTGCAGGGAAAGAATTTGGAGTAAACATTACGAAAGTACTATATCCATTAAACATAAATCTCTATTACCATCCCACCTTTTTCACTCAATACATCACAAACTAAAATCTTGCAAATGTGCTTATCAAAAGGCTGATTAAAAGGGGAAGCATGGGAAATACAAGTAAATCGATGGGGCTATGGACGCTTGCTGGCAGTAGGACTAAGCTTGTATGGCATAAAAGACAACTTCGCCAAGGTACTGTTCAGGCTCGCTAGCAGCGAAGCGATGTCAGAGACAATCATAAAATGGATATATACTTTATCAAAAACTTCTATCTCTACCTTCTTCTATTTTTCACATGAGGGAAGTTCAAAAAACAAATTTCCCCAAATTTGGATTCATCACTTTTACTCGAGTCTGTTTTAAGTACTTATCTTTACAAACTCACATTTCTTAATCTATTTATGTGGAATCTATGGAAATTTTTTATTGTTAGACGATTTCGTGATTTCCATTATTTTTAACCTTTGGGTAAATTTAAGTTCATTATCTTTAATCAGAGATAACTAGTTCTTCTCCCGCATGTCGCCATTGTTGTGGTAAAACACAACCCCCCCTCCTTGCCCTCCCTCCCCCTCAATTTTTAGCTTATGTACTTCAAATAATGGAGACCCTTTCTACAAAATTTTTGGCTAAACACCTTTTAGGATTTTCATTAAGTTAATTATCTTGCAATTATTTCCATTTTTTCATTTTTGTTGAATTTCTATTTTGATTCTTTCATTGAATCCATTTTTTCATAAGCTTTCCATCGATATTTGTTTTACCTCATTTGGTCAACTGGTCTGTAAATGACACTCCTTTGAATTTTAATTATTTGTGTAGATGGTTAAAAAATGTGTGAAATGAACAATATTTCAATTTTTGTTATTAATTTAATTCAATAATATATTTATTGTAAATATTAGCACTTAGTCAGTTATTACTAACATCTTTCATTTTTCATGAATGATCCTACTAAATGATCCAACCAAACTATAGAGCATTTAAAAAAACACACTTTTCAGGATTTTGGTAATATATCATAATTTCTTTTTTAAAAACAAAATACCAAAGTCAAAAATTCATGATGGCAAAGTGATTGTAGTTCATTTTTTAGAATTATTAATTACGAAAATAAGTATAGTTTAAAATTGAAAAATCTCACTCTAAGTGGTCCACACTCTGTTTCATTATTAACTTAACTAAACTTCAAAAATCCTGAACTCCAATTAAAATATATGAAAACACATAAAAATAAATCACATCCACAACAGATCGCTTTATCACAAACATACACAATTGATATGTTTCAAAAACCCCGAAACAAATTTTTATGCGAATGCGATTTTCATTTTTCAACTAAACCTTTTAATTCATTTTAAATTCATTCGAATCCAATTTTTTAAGGAATGAATAGTGTATTGACTTTTTAATGTAATATTAAAATATTTTTAATTGATATTTAAATCAATTAATTTAAATATGTAATACATTAATAATTTAATTCAATTAAAATTTAATTGTATGTTTTAGTTAGTTAGATTAATATTAATTAATATTTAGTGTGTAAATAATTAATTTAGTTTATGATTAACAATTAAATTAATATTAATTAATAAATAATTTAATTTAATTTAGGATTAAAATTTAATTAAAAATTTTTCAATTTTTTAGCCCAAGCAACAGAAATTTCAGAATTCTGGCAATTTTAACTCATCATCTTTGGAAGCTCATAAATGGAGTTTTACTTGACCAAATGAGACCCAAGATAGCTCGTTGGATAGATAAAATTGAGGAGAACATTTATGATGAGGTTTCATTAATATATTTGATCATTTATTGGTTCTAAAATTAAGCATAAGATCAAGCTCCGAATTTTTAAAACAAAATTAATTTTTGGAGTTTTATTTTCTGCATTTTAATTTTCCCACAACTTCTTCTAAATGCAGATCCATTCGTCAATGATATCTTTGACCAATTAGATCATAACAAGCATCAATAGAAATCTTAAATTTCCTTTTAAATTATTTATTTAATTAAGTTTTGATTGGATTTATTTTAAATTCCAGATTTGACATTTTGATTTTATTTTTGCATTTTAATTTTGATTTGATTTGTTAATTGAAGAGTTGAGGAAAAGAAGATATCAGTCAATAAAAATTCTCTAACAGTTAAATAATATAATTTTGACCCATGAAAATTGATAGAGCGGAACTACTCTTCAACAAACTTTCCTATGAAGAAATACTTTTGTAAATATTATAAATAGCAGATTGCAAAATGTAATAGAGGCTTCTCTCCTCTGCAATTCTAGAATTCTAAAAGAACTTCTATAATAATAATTTAGAGTTGTAGGTGGGAGGAGATGAATCTCATATCTGGGGATTATTGAGGTTTTTCTTTTACATTCTGAGTTATGTATAATGAACAGAGTTTGCACTATTGTAGCTCTGGTTTTGAAAGCAGAAGTTCAAGCATTGTAAAGGACTGTTAGAGACTGGAGTTGGAGAAATGGACTTAATAAATTGGTATTTATAATACTAATATTTTAAATGATGATTTCGTTTTACGATAACATGAATGTGTCAATTTACTTCCATATTTGTGCACTTTTGTCGATATGAGCAATTTGCCTCAATTTTATGTTATTATTTATCTCTACTCTTATGGGTTGAATTTTGATTTCTGAGTAACTATTTACTCATAAATCTGTCTTATAAAACTGATTTATTGAATAGTGATATGTTGTGAACTTCTTCTGCATATTATTGTTTAATTATTCAAGTTATTGATTAAATGATCAATATCATTTTGTGAACTTCTTTCTGAGTGTTGTTGATTGATTATTTCAGTTAAGAGGTCTCTATATAGGATGTGTTTGGTATTCATAATGTCAGTTAATTGAACTACTTTGTTAGCTTGATATTCATTATAAGCCAGACATATTTAAATCTCAACTATTTAAAATATCTTGCTCTCGGTTGGGATAGATCTATATCTACCTAATTGAGGTAGGATTAGGATAGTTCATTTTGCTTGCATCTTAGAATAATTTTACATATAGATTAAATTCTACATCCCTAAAAATTCCTCTTCCCGAAGGGGCAAAACTTTAAATGTGGCTTAGCTAAGCCCAAATTAGCTTAAAGATCACTTTCTTGCTAGATCAGCAATAAAAATGATCTGATCTTTCTTTCCCATTGGTAGAAAAAAGTTATATTTTAAGCTAATGGAGAATAAGAGAAGGTAATTAGACCTATTTAAACCAGTCGGAACCACCATTCCAACCGAAAAAAGGAACTTTTTTAAGGTCCGGATTGGGTGGTCATCTGCTTTGTTGTTGCAAAGAATTTTGAGGCCTCAACAGGTTTGTAAGAAAATAGGGAAAATGAGGGGTAGGAGCGATGGGAAGTGATTAGGAAGGTGTATAACAGGTGGGGGAAGGTGAGTGAGCTTCAATATTGGGGTTTACTTAGAAATTTAGCCAATGTGAACATGATACCAAGCAAACGTACTAAAAACCTTATAAGAGGGAATTTCTCCTTCCAAGCATGAAATGAAGACGCAAGAGGTGTTTAAGGGCCCACTTACTTATCTTTGATACACTGGAACCCGTTTTTGATGAATAATTCCTCTAAAATGATGATTTGGCTCCTCTGAAGAATGCGCAACGTAGAGGAGAGATGGAACTCTTGGGCACACAAATTGTTTTTCTGAGGGTGAAAGTGGTCTTTCAAGGTGGAGAGAAGCCTTTTGAAGATGAAATGAGCAAATGAAAGCTCTTTTTGGTCTTTTGTAGCTTGAAATTTGATTTTCTCCTTTGGTTTTTAAGTAGCCTCCCATATTTTTTACCTTTTGATTTGAAACTGCAGCTTTAGAACCTTATGAAACATATTACATGATGAAAGGAATGAAAATACACTTTTTGAAAGCTTTATTGAACATTTTTAATATTAATACTCCTTCAATGCTAAATTTGATGGAGAAATGACTAATTTTATGATTTTACCCTAAGACCTAATGATGACATTACATGAAATGAGTTGAATGATGACCATGGTGATGTGACTAAGATGGTGATGAAGACATTTCAATGGTGACTCGTCAAAATGAATGATGGCAATAACTAAAATATGGACTGAAAGGAGTAGTAAAACACTTAGACACACTAACCAATGACCATATTTTTATTTGAAGACCTACTGAAACCATAAAAATTTGACCTAAGACCCTAAAAAAACCTTGTAAGAGCATATTTGATCATTGGTGACTAGCAGAACTGGCAGGCACTAACATGCATAACCTACCCCCCTCTGAAAACCATAAATTGTATTGATTTGAATATTATGATGTATAGCGAGAAGGTCAATGGTTATGTTTGATTAACCAAAATTTTCTAGAGTTGGAGCTTGGATTCCACTCAAGCTTGGGTGATACTTTTATGAAATCATTTTTATGAATAAAGGAGGTTGAGTAAAATGCGACTGAGGAAGGTGAAACGAGATTTTTTACATGTCATATGCTTAAGAAAATAATGTATAGGTGAAAGCAAAAGGAGGTTAAGTAAGAATAAGACTAAGGTAAATTAGGCTAATGTGTAAAATGAATTTACAGGTACAGATAAAAGGAATTTACAGGTACAGGTAAAAGGAATTTATAGGTACAGGTAAAAGGAATTCATAGGTGCAAGTAAATGAGGTTATAGGTGAAGATAAAAGGAGGGTGATTAAAAATGAAATTTGACAAAAGGAATTAAACCAGAGCGAAAAGTCAAATTTTTCATTTATTTTCCTGTATGTTGGAACAAAGGATTATTTAAATTATTTTGAGATTGAAAATAATTTTAATTATTTTTAAAATCAAAACCATGGGATAAAAACCAACAACAATTTTACAGAGATGAGGAAGGAAAATCAACTATGAATGAAAAATGTACGGGGACACAATATTTGGATAAATATTTATCCAAATACTTTATAGGGGGAAAGGAAAAGTGAAAATAGAAACACATGGATAAACAACACATGGTTTTAAAATCCATGGGAAGGAAAAACAAGATGTGGATTTGAAAACAACACATGGATTTAAAACCAATATGGTTTATTAAATAATTCAAATAAATATGTTGAAATTTTAATTATGAAATTCATTTACAGGTTTAATCAAATTATTTGGAAATATTATATTATTTTTCCCCAAATATTTTGCAACAATAATGAAGTGTTCAAAAGATGATGAAAGGCAAAAAAACGACGGAAATAGAACTCAAAGGGACAACTAGATGATAGAGGTGGCATAATTAATCAGGTTGAAAGAGAACCTAATAGGTTTGTGAAGAAAACTTCAACCTCTCTAGATTCCAGGGCAGAATATCAGCATTACTTGACCAATTTCCAGATATGACGGTTGAAATTGTTCCAGCAGTTGCAGATTTCCAATGACTAATGTTATCTTTCATTTATTATTCGGATTTTTCCCAGAAATTCTTAGAGATTATTTTATAATCGTTTCCTTTTGGAATCTGAAGTTAGTTCAATAGGAATTATAAAAGTCTGTTGTAATTAGACTTAGAAAATTGTTGGGACTTGTATGAAGAAAGAATTTTTTTGATGTAAAGTTCTTCACTGAGCTAAAGGTGATCATTTTATTAATATAGAAATTTGTTCCCGAATTCATGTGTCATTCTTATTGGTGATGTTTTTTCTCTTGTAAAACTTTCATTTTCCCTATTTTTCCATATGGTTTCTTGTCTTTATTATTTACATAACATTAAGGGTTGAACTTCTTTAAATACACTCTGTTATGGTTGATAAACAATATATGTGTTTTCAAACTAAGATTAAATATAGAATTCATTTAAAATGCTTTATTTTTAATTGAATCTAAATATTTTCCTCCAATTATCTGTTATTTTTGCACTTGATTTACTTAAGGTGTATGACTCCATTTCCCAACTTGAAGTTTCAACCAAATATTTTAAAAATCAAACTTTGAACTCAATAACTATCCTAATACCTTTGATCAACAAATTTAAATCATAAAAATAGATCCTAGCTTCCAAAGTGTTTTTGTGGTTACCTTTGGGTTTCCCTCACACCCTTGGGAAATTACAGAGTGCTAACATAGTGGTGACCATACTGGGAACAAAAGGTTTCATATTCACTAGGAAATACTATTAAGTTTCAGATTTGATTGCTGATGGTGGGTAGTGATTAGACACAAGAAATATGAAACATTCACTTAAAAACTCAAAACAATTTCAAGTTGATCTAAAGACTCCACTAGCAGAAGGTTCCAGAAATCAATATGAGTTCTCAATCTAGAAGGTATGCGCCCATGAATCGAGATCATATTGTAGGATTTCCAAATCAGATGCCTTGCATATATTGGCAGACTTATTTACCTATATTCAAAGATTAAAAAAAAAAGGATATGATGTTGATTTGCATCTGATTAGGTTTCATATGCACTTCCATAAGTTCAAAGTTAAATTTCATGAATATTTTCCTATTAAGATGTTCATGGTGTCCTTGGAGGGAAATGCATAATCATGGTACGAAATCTTGCCAAGAAATGTTTATATTCTCTTAGATATTTTCATACAGTATTTTATAAGAGATATAAAGAACATCATCCTTCTTTGTTGTGGTCAAATATTGTTGCCCACATTTTGACAATTTTATTGAGAATTTATAAAGTTCTTATGAAGATGAT
Source organism: Pinus albicaulis (assembly GCA_034641835.2). Taxonomy (NCBI): domain Eukaryota; kingdom Viridiplantae; phylum Streptophyta; class Pinopsida; order Pinales; family Pinaceae; genus Pinus; species Pinus albicaulis. Next base: position 1,191,414,183 of record CM076577.1, read on the forward strand.
CAATTTATGGATGATGGGATTATAGAGGCTATTCATGATAGACCTTTCAGCCATGAAGAAGATGAAGAGGTTGGTTGCTATGAAATTCAAGAAAAATTTTAACAGGTACTAATTCCCTTGGTTGATGATGAAAGGGAACTAAAATTTAAAGATGATAGACATGTTCTATTCCCTGAAATTGATGAAAATGTGCAATAGCCTTCCAAATTTTTATGTGGTCATGATAAAGATGAAGATAGTCACAATCTTGATGTGAAAACTCATGTTTTGTCCCTTGTATCTTATGAAAATGTTCATACTTTAAGAAACGAACATATGGATGAGGATTTTCATTCAAGTTTTTCTTCAGACTTTTCATTTTTTGAATTTTCATTTCAAAAATAAGCTTTTCAAGTTCATATTACTAAAGTTGTTTGTATGGAAAATTTAAATAGTGGTCATGCACATGACAACCTTCAAATAAAGTCACATTAGGATAAGCATAATAGCCAACAAATTTTTCCAATCAACTCTTCAATACAAGAGAATTTTATCATTGATTTCCAAGGAGATGTTGAAGAAGAGCAAGTTGTTTTAGATTCTTCAGATGATGAGCACAATATTTATAATCTTACATCCCTTGAAAAAACAAAGCCAGAAATTCAAAAAAGCACAAAGACATTTTTATTGAAGCATATGAGAAGTCCTTTTCGGGTATTCAAATATCAATTTTACTATTTGAATTTTTTCATCAGCGTCCAAATTCTTGTCTTTGGAATGATATGAATACAGATTTTATCAAACAAATTGGTGTTTTTCCTCTTGATAATAACCATCAGCTTTATAGTGAAAAGTTTGCAGGCATTGAAAAATGAAGGGAAATTCTCCATGATTTTGAGAATCCTTTGGAAAACCTATTAGGAATATTCAACAAAACTTAATTTTGTGTTGGTTATGGATTATGAAGAGGGTTTCAGTGGGAAGTTTGAGTTGCCATTTTATGATTTTATTTTTATGCCTGGAGGAGTGGAATGTAAGCTTCGGTTATGTAGCCATTTGCTTGATTGGTTGCATTGGGAGTTTGTTATTACTTGATATTGTAGTAATTTTAGCAGATTAGAGTAAGTAGGTGTGATGAATAAGCTCCACTATTTAAGCATTCTTTTCAGTTTCAGTTTGCAGTAGATATTTTAGTTTTCAGTATATAGTTCAGATTTCAGTTTAAAAAATAGATCTAACTCAGTTTGAGGATTTGAACAGATTATCAATTGGTTTTTAGTTGCGGTGGTTTCATGGCAAAGCATGTTATAGGCTTGAGATTAGCCCAATGGATCAGGCTACTAGTCTACTATGTTCTTTGGCACCTCACTGGGAGGATGACATCCCCATTGGAGCCACTATTAGGGTCCTATAATATAGGTAAATTTTTTGTCCAGTTATCTATTTTACTAATCTACTGGTAAATTTTAGCCTATGAATCACTAGGTTTCATAGCCTAAAGGTTTTCTTATCCAAGAATCCATTTAGTTCTTGAAGTCCTATGGCCAATATAAGTCTGAATGTTTGGGAGATTTTTTGCATATAAATTATGGGTCATACCATGTTGCATATAATTTCATGGTAAAGTGCTCAGAAGCATCTTTCCAATGGTATCTCTGATGCTTCAAGATTACTTCCGGATCAAAAGATAGAGAAAGTTGAAGTATGCTCCTCAAAACCATAAAACAAAGAAAAATTGCCTAAGTGTGAAATTATTTATTTGAATTACTAAAATTAATTAAACAATAATTTAGAAACCCAAACTCTAAAAAATTAGAACCACATTTACTTTCATGCGTCAACCAACAATAAATTCTTAATTCAAAATCCATAAAGTCAAATTAAATTGTGGCCCCACCTAGAACTTCATGTATTAAAATTCCCTAACGTTAAAAGCCTTGAGATATGTGCACTATGAAAAAAAAAAAATTTACTTTACCACTTTTCACTGTTGTCACCCTCTTGTTAATTTCGAAGCCCCCCTCCTAAACCACTTACTACCTACCCCCGCGGGAAGGTCAATGGTCCCGTTTGATTTATCGAATTTCTCTAGAGTTGGAGATTGGATTCCGCTCAAGCTTGAGTGATAAGTTTATGAAATAATTTTTATGAATGAAGGAGGTTGAGTAAAATGCGACTGAGGAAGGTGAAAGGAGATTTTTTATAAGTCATATACTTATGAAACTAATGTACATGTGAAAGAAAAAGGACATTAAGTAAGAATAAGACTGAGGTAAATGAGGCTAAGGTGTAAAATGAATTTATAGTTACAGATAAAAGGAATTTAAAAGTACAGGTAAAAGGAATTTACAGGTACAAGTAAATGAGGTTACGAGTGAAAATAAAAGGAGGGTGATTAATAATGAAATTTGACAAAAGGAATTGAACCAGAGCAAAAAGTCACTTATTTTCATTTATTTGGCACAAAGGAGTATTTAAACTATTTTGAGATTGAAAATAATTTTAATTATTTTAAAAATCAAAACCATGGGAGAAAAACCAACAACAGTGAAGGAAAATGAATTATGAATGAAAAATGTACGGGAACATAAGATTTGAATAAATGCTTATCCAAATATTTTACATAGGTAAAAGGAAAAGTGAAAACAAAAACAAATGGATAAACAACACATGGTTTTAAAATCCATGGGAAGGAAAAACAAAATGTGGATTTGAATCAAAATATTTGTAAATATTATATCATTTTTCCCCAAATATTTTGTGACAATAATGAAGTGTTCAAAAGATGATGAAAGGAAAAAAATGACAGAAATACAACTCAAAGGGATAGCTAGCTGATACAGGTGGCTGAATTAATCGAGTTGAAAGGGAAGCTAACAGGTTTGTGAAGAAAACTTCAACCTCTCCAAATTCCAAGGTAGAATATCAGAAATAGTTGACCAATTTCCATATATGAAGGTTGAATTTTTTCTAGCAGTTGCAGATTTCTAGTGATTGATGTTATCTTTAATTTATTATTCATATTTTTTCCAGAAATTGTTAGATATTATTTTGTAATCGGTTCCTTTTGGAATCAGAAGTTAGTTCAATAGTAATTATATAAGTATGTTGTAATTAGACTTATAAAAGTGTTGGGACTCGTATGAATAAAGAAGTTTTTTGATGTAAAGTTGTTCACTAAGCTAAAGGTGATCATTTTCAATTTTACAGAAAGTTGTTCCAGGATTCATGTGTCAGGCTTATTGGTGATGCTTTTTCTCTTGTAAAATTGTCATTTTCCCTTTTTTTCCCATATGGTTTCCTATCTTCATTGTTTATAGAAGATTAAGGGTTGAACTTGTTTAAATACTCTCTGCTCCAGATGATAAACAATATTTGTGTTTTCAAACTAAGATTGAATATAGAATTCATTTTGAAATGCTCTATGTTTTATTGAATCTAACTATTTTCCTTTAATTTGCCCCACAAAGCTCCAAAGATCCAATAGTCTGCCTACCTTGCCCTTCTACAATTCATTTGTTATTTCTTCACTTGATTTAATTAAGGTTTATGACTCCATTTCCCAATGGCTTATTCTTAGCCTAATACCTTTGGTCAACAAATATAAATCATAAAGAGAGATCCCTCTCTGACGCCGGAAGGGCTATATCCCAGCTTCCAAAGTGGTTTTGTGGTTACCTCTGGGTTTCTCTCACAGCCTTTGGAAATTATGGAGTGCAAATGCTATGATGTTTTCTAGCTATGGTTCTTGTTCAATATTTGATAAGAACTGGAATGGTTGATCAATGCATGGGCTAACAAGTGTGGCTGCAGCTACTTGAGAGTTCATTAGACCTTCTTGGTGATTCTTAGATGAAGTTCAATATCATATATGCATTCATGACCTATAACTCATATGTTTACCATATGTTCGACATAATGTTTAATTTTTTCTAGGTAGTCTAAGTCAAATATTTTATTTTAGTTTTAATGTTTGGTATTGATTTCATGTTAACTATGATTCTATAAAGTTACAATAAGTTTTGAGTAGTGGTATGGAGGCTAGCCTGGAAAATTGTCTCAGATCTCAGAACCATTGGCTCTGAAATGGAGGAAACAAGTCATAACTACATGGAAGCAAGCTTGTGCATGTGGTTAGGACCTCATATCCACACTCTTGCCTTGGTGTGCATGAAGTTGGTGCTTAGCCTTGAGGAATAACAATTCCATCTCAATATTTGGCCATCAGAGGTTATGGATTGATTTTTGGGTGATCTAGTGCTCCTGAGGGATATCAGTATGTAATCAGTTGTCAAACCCACTTTCATCACTAGAATTTTTAGGTCGGTTCATGTCATAGTATAAATCACCTCACATTTATCGTAAGAGATTTTAAATGTGGGTAAATGTTGGAGGGGTGTGTTATAGAAAAAAACCTCAAAAGGGTTGTGATCATTGGGGTTGCACATAAATCCCCCTCTTTATAGTTCACAAGTCATTCATTTTGGTTGATTTGGGTGGTCATCCAACCAAAAGGGTTTCAATTTACAACACTTCCTTTCAATGGTCAATTCCACTCCTACAATAACACAATTGTGAGTATTGAAACAATAGATAAATCAATAAATGGCTATATTTTGAATTCAATAGATCAAACCTCAATTTAATGATCAATGAAAAGTGGATTATCTTATGCCCCGATCACAAATCACAAATCAAAATCATATAGCCAGGTTGTAGATTAAAGAGTTATCTCACAATCTAGTTATGAGCTAACAGAACTAATGTGTGGACTATCGAAAGGAGTACTAAACGTAGTAAAAACTACATTAAAGAGGAGAAAGGAACAAGGAAAGTAAATGTGGGATGAATTGGCGGTCCCTCCCAACCAGTTTGTGTTTTTCAAGAAACTACATAATCAGGATTAATTTACACAACCAATAGTCTCAAACACTAGCATCAACACTTTGTGTTAATTCATAAATAAATTTCAAAGATACATATTTGCCACCGACACTACCCATTGATAAAATGATCTAGTGACAAAGTTACAGAGACAATTTAAACTTGACAACAAGAACCCTTACTAGATATAACTTATGTTTACCACCCAAATCTCTATTCTTTATCCATATATTTATACAAAGAGGAAAATGGCATATTGCAACCAATGCCTAAAATCAAAATTGTCAAAAAGATTACATGATATGGTTTTATTCATTTTTGGTAGATCCTGGTTTGAGAGACAACTCAAGATCTGATTATAGATAATTTTCCTAATATATGATCATCTAGAAGTAGCTTGATTTGATTTCCTTATTGAATGGGTGCTTTAGTTGGGTCATGGCTTAGAAATGACAAAAATAACCAAAATCCTCTAAGAAGAAATTTTTGTATCTCCCAATCCATGCATTTCCTAAAGAATAGGCCCACGAATCACCTAATTGGGTATGTTCTACACAAAACCCATGTAGTGAAATTTCCATATTCATCTTCATTTATCTAGAAATTGTGTCTAAAGTTTTTTTACTCATATATGCCTAACACAGTTTGATTGAAATTTTAATCATGAGTTGGAGGCTTGTGGATTTGACTAAGGTACAAACTATACAACATGAAATAAGTATCATCAGGTCTAGGAACAAAACCCACATTCTGAAATTTCTCCTAGAGTTGCGTAGATATTCCAAACTTGGAGGCTAGTTATAGGAACTGCATAAGAGCTACAAGAACTAAACTCACACTATAAATATCAAAACCAACCATTATCCTCTCTAATTCATTAAAATAAAGGAAATGAATGAAAACTAACTACTTTAACATGTGTAAGCTTTTCATAGTATATTCATGATGAAACGTAGTAAGAATGGTAATGAACAAGTGAAGGGATGGTTAGAGAAGTCTCATCTTCTTGACATTTTTAAAAATAATGGTTATAGTAGATCTCAAGGTCTTAAAGCCTTTCGAAAGTCATATAAAGGGTTGAGTGGAAAATCTACTCGGGTGGATCCCATTTCCAAGGTACACCTCCCATTTATCTAGGGGACGACGGACAAAATTGCCCATGTCCTTAGAAGAAATAATGTCTCTGATTCTTTCAAGCCTCACTGCACTATTAGAAATTCTCTTGGATTTGTTAAGGACCCTATCGACCCTGAGGACATGAAAGGGGTTTATTTTATTCCTTGTTCATGTGGAAATCCCTATATTGGAGAAACTGGTCGATCCATTAGGCAGAGAATCCGGGAGCATGACGCAGATATTAGGCACAATCGTTCTCGTACCTCAGCTCTTGCTGAGCACGTGGAAAAATCCTGTCACCATGTCTGTATTGAAGATTCCAAAGTCGTTGCCAAAGTAGATCACTTCCACCATAGGAAATTAAGGGAAGCAATCAAAGTTGAACGAAATTCCAAGAATCTCAACCGGGATGATGGTTGGAAATTATGTAAGAGTTGGATCCCAGCTCTGGCTAGATAATTTTATTTAGTTTTGTATTTTGGTTCATTTTTATATTTTTATGTTTTTATATATTTTCTCAATTTTCCAATTTAATAATTAACTATTTTATTTTTATTTTTATTTAATTTAATTAACTAATTATTAATTTATTTCATTTTACTTCATTTTCTTTTATTTACTTTACTATTTTGATTTATTATCCTCATTTTATCTTTATTTATTAATTAAAATTGTTTTTTACCCCTCTCTATTTATTTATATAATTCTCTTAACCTTTTTAATTTATTTAATTAATTAATTTATCATTAAAAATTTTAATTCCTAACTAACTAATTCTTTTATAAAATTTTACCCCACCCTTCTCCTTATTATAAATTAAAATTTCTTAGCCATGTTTTATTTATTTAATTAATTTATCATTAAAATTTTAATTCTTAACTAACTAACGCCTAGTTCTTTTATTTCTTTTTATTAAATTAAAACTTTCTACCCCTCCCTATTCCTTATTATACTAAAAAAATTCTTAACCCATTGTAATAAAAATTTCTTAACCCTTTTTAATAAAATCGTTTATTTAATTAATTAATTTATTGTTAAAAAATTTTAATTCCTAATTAACTTTCTAATGGCTATTTCTGGGCAATGATGCATCTCCACTATTTATTCATCAAGATCGATTTGTTTCTCCACCTTGTCGTGAGGATGAACCACATTAGCTGGTTCGAAACGTCGACCAAATCCTAATAATGTGATTAATCCGAAAGACATTTTTATCTAGATCAAAGAGAGTGTTTTGAATGGTGCAAAAGATAACAAAATTGTTGAATCTAAGATAATACTAAGAGGGGGTGGTGAATAAGTACTATATAATTTTTAATAATCTTTAAATATCTTTAAGTTATTCTAATAAACCACACAACAACATCATAAATCAAATAGTAAACACATAGATCATGAGACAGATATTTATGTGGAAACCCATATGGGAGAAAACTATAAAAATTATGTCTAAATATTATTGTAAGAACCAAACTACTAATACATTAAATTTAATGGCACCAACGAGATGGATACACCCATCCCCTGATATTTACAGACAATTACCTAAAGGAGACATTGATCCCCTGATTTACAAGCACAAACCCGAAGGAGAAATTGATCCCTTGAGATTTACAAGAACCAACTTAAAGGAGACATTGACCCCTTAATTTACAAATACAAACTTGAAGGAGAATTTGATCCCCTTATTTAAAAGCACCAACCTGATATTCCTATCAAATCTCTTTTACATATTAAAAAAAAAAAAATTTAATTAATTAATTAATGTCAAATCCACAGGCATCCACATTGATTATAAACATTCATATTTATTGTATCTTTGATATTATTTTCTTCATATTTCTCAAGTAGTGATATTATATTTCTTCTAGTCTTCAGTCATATTGCATTTAACTGCATTTCATTCTATGCTCATGACATCAAGTCATATATTGCACTACACATCCACAACTTGCACTCTTTTATGCTTTCATCTCAACTTCATATTCAAATGCAACTTAGATCTGCATTGTTGTATATATTGGTCTTTGATTCTACAAATTTAATATTGTTACCACACTTAACTCTGCCACGTGTTCTGCTTGAGCTTCCTTTGCTTTAGTGAGCTTACCAAATAAGAACCTAGCATAGATCTTACAACCTAGGAGTCTTTTGTGTCATGTCAATGTGGACCAATAATCAAGCACCATCTATCCTTCTGTCATGTGCCTTACCATGTCACCTACCAATCATTCACTTAATTTGTTGAAAATTCCAAAATCACTTAATGTTGTCACATCACCAGTTCTCACCACCTTTCACTCCACGTCATCACTACCACCTAGCCTATTTTGGTACCACTTTGTACAAAGCGATGGAACATACCCTTACCTCCACACAAGATTTTTCTTCACACAACCCTAACTTCTACACAAACCTTTTCTCCTCACATCTCCCATTACTTAGTCAATTTGTTTCCCAGATATCTCCATGTCATATCAATATATCAAGATTTTGAAGGATATTTTTTTCCTTTGAACAACGTCAATACCTATCAGCTTTAATAGGCTCTTATCCCTTGGGATCTATCCTATTGACACTCTATGAATAGGAGAAATTTCCAAGTGTTGACCATGTCGGCCTTCTCAACCTTCTTGGCCTTCTTGGCTATATCTTCTTGTTTCCTTCTACCTCTTAAACTGTTTTGGATAGCTCTCTTCTCTACTACTTGATATTAGCATGACCCCTCCTGAGATTTACATAAATGACGCATGCTCAACCTTTTGTTGCCCGATCTACTTGCTAGGCCTTCTATTGTTTTCTCTTAGTGTGGATCCTTCACACTTCCTTTTGCATGACAATATTTTTCATCCTTTTTACATGATCAATACTATTGACATCAATGACAACACATTCTCAACAATCTCCCCCATTTTTCATTGATGGAAACAACACCATACATATGCTAGTCATTGATGGTATTGGGCTATACTACCCTTATTTTTTGGTTGAATTTTCTCTTTCTTCTATTGATGTCTTTAATGTCTACTCATTCTCCCACTTTGACATCAATCGAAAAGGATTGACAAAGTATGGTTACTTCTTTCTCCCCCTAGTTGTTAGAGAGCTCCAATGCTTCTAACTCTCATTATCAAACTATCAACAACTTTCTACTAGATCTACTATTCTTCTTATTGCCTACAAGTATATATTTTTGGTTGTAGTTTCTCCAATTAAAACTTGACTCCCCCTGTCAAGGTTGTGTCTATATGTTCTTACTTGCAACATTTCCCATGTTAATGCAACTGCTTAACATCATATCTAATGTTGAGTCTGATCAAGACACGGATGAAGAGAAAATAGAAGAAGAAGAAAATGAAGTCGAAGAAGAAGTTGAACTAAATGGAATGTGGGATTTCATCCTACCAAATGATGAACAACAAGAATCTTTACACGTTAGTACAAGAAGCAAGAATACCACTGAAGCAACGTAGCCAAATCAGAAACAGAAGAACTCAATGCCTGCTAAAGAGAAAAAAATAAGTAAAAAGTCTACATTAAGTCAAAATACAATCCTAGCCGACCTAACAATAATAAATTAAGGGCACAATAATAACAATATTGGGGTTACAGGGGTACAACAATAATAATAAGGCGACTACACTAATAACAATAAGGGACTAAACTAGTAATATAGTGACCTAACACTCTTGATGAGACTTTCTAAAAATTGAAAAGTTTGCTGGATGGGGTGAATCATTGGTCCTTTTGAGGATTCTGGATGATAATTTTTAGAGTTTAAGAATGCTAATCTGTAAAGGAGTCTTTACTATGTTAAATATTATTTTCTTGACTGATAATAGAATAACCATACTTTATAAATATGAGAGTTTATCAAAGAATAAATAACTTTAGTGAAATTACATTTTTCAGCGAAATAAAATCTTTTTGATATTTGAATCTTTCAATTGTTTCCTTAACAATTCTTATTTCTAAAAGTGATAAATCAAAAATATTTTCTGAGATGTTTATTGAAAAGCCAAAAATAAATACCATTCAACTTTTATTTTCCTAATAAAGGAAAGATAGTAATATACAGGGAATAGAAGGGGTTACCTTCTATGAAAAATATTTCTTTAAAATCTACCCATTAACAGGTAAAAAATCTCTTTTGCCTGATAAATATTGCAATAAAAATGTCGATGTGCCTATTTCTTCAATGATTTGAAATGGTCCTAGCCATAGTCTTTGGAATTTGGTATGTTTACCTTTTTCCTCGTGTAATTTATCCCATTTTGATACCAGATCACCAATTTGAAATGTTTTTGGAATGAAAAAAGTTGTATCAAATGAAACTTTAACTAACTGTTGATGATGTGCATGAGTAACTTTATCTTTTTCTCTTTCTTCTTCAAGTTTAAGAATTTGAAATTGTCTTACTTGCAAAGAAGAAGAAGGTGATTCATCAATAAATTGGACTAAGGCAAGAGAAGGAATAACTACATTGGTAGGAAGAACAACTTCTTTCCCATAAACAAGATTATTTGGAGAAGTGCTAATGGAGGCCTTCTGAGTTATTCGATCTACCCAAAGAGTAAATGTTAATGATTTGTGCCAATTTCATTGGTTTTGGCCAACAGTTCGTTTAATGATTCTAATAAGGTTTTTATCTATTAATTCTACTAAACCATTTCCTTGAGGATAATAGTTAGCAGAATATTTGAGTTTAAAACCTCTTTTAATAGTAAATTCTATCATAGAAGCTCCTGAGAAATAGGATGCATTATCAAACATCAAAGCAGTAGGTAAACCAAATTTGGTTATGATAAATTGATCAATGAACTCAATAATATTCTCAAAGCTGGCTACTTTTAGTGGAATTGCTTCCACCCATTTAGTAAAATAATCGATAGTTGTGAGGATTTATTTATGTTGTTTGGAAGAGTTAGGAACAATCTCACCAATTATATATAATCCCCATTGCTCAAATGGTTGTTCGATATTAACTAGTGTAATGGAAAAGTTGGTTTCCTTTGTCTTCCAGATGCACTTTGGAAAACTTTGCATTTCCTTGTATAATTATGATAATCTTTGAAAAGTGTTGGCCAATAGTAACCTATATGTAGGATTTTATGTGTTGTTGTATTCCCTCCAAAATTTCCTCCAGCTGGTCCATCGTTGAGTTCCTACAAATCTTTCCCTGCTTCAATTTTATCTAAGCATCTTAATAACATGGAATGAAAGTCTCTTCTAAACAATGCATCATTGATAATTTTCTATTGCTTGGCTTTCAATCTTAAAGCACGCTTTGTTTTATAACTGAGCTATGTTGGGGCATATCCATTTTTCAAATAAAACTTGAGATCAACATATTAAGACAGAGCATCGTTGAGGCTTACCTCTGACACATGCACCTCATTACCTGAGTCTGCCTCTAATGATAAATGGGATGCTCTTGTTATCATTCTGCAAAAACCTTGAACCCTGACAATTTTAAAAGGCCTAATTTCTACATCATATTCTTGTAAATCAGTAACCCAATTAGCCCTTTTCTCTCCTAGTTATCTTTGCATCAATAATTGCCTTACTGCAGAGAATGGAACTATTATCTTGGTGTGATTTTTAAGGAGAAATGGCCTAAAAAATTTTATAGCTTTAAAGACAGCAAATGCTTGTTTCTCAACAAATGAATAGTTTAGTTCTGCACCTTGCAAATTGGAACTGAAAAATGATATTGGTGCTTCAATTTGTTGGTCATTGAGTTGTGTCAGAACAACAACATAAGATGTGTCTGATGAGAATGTATATTAAGTGAAAGGATTAAGAAAATTGGGAGTAGTAAAAAACGGAACATTGATATTAGATTGTTTGATTAAATCAAACGCTTCCCTTTCATTATTTCCCACTTGAAAATTGATTTTTTCTTAATCATTGTTTGTAAAGGTAAAACTATTTGTGAAAAGTCAGGGACAAATCTTTTTACAAAATTTATCTGTCCAAGAAATGACTGCATGGTTTTCCTATTATGAGGGAAATGAATCCTTTTAATCTCATCAATTCTTTCAGGATCAATATAAATACCTTGTTTGGACACAATCAATACTAAAAAATTTCCTTTATCTAAAGAAAAATATGACTTCTTTGGGTTTAATGAAACTCCATACTTTTTACATCGCTCAAAGACTTGTTTTATGTCATTCGCATGATTGATTGCTTGTCTAGAAAATATTATAGTATCATCTAGATAAATAACCATTGATTTGTTAATGAGTCCTCTAAAAGTTGTTTCCATGGCTCTTTGAATAGTGGCACCTGCATTGATTAACCCAAATGGCATCTTTTGATAGGCATAAGTTCCCCACTTAGTCCTGAATGTAGTCTTTAATATGTCATCTAGATGTACCAGGATTTGGTTATATCCTGAAAAACCATCAAGACATAAGTTCAGAACCAGTTACAATTTGCAATACTTGTTCCATGGTTGGTAATGGAAAATTTCCTTTGTGACATGCTTTATTCAAATTTCTAAAATCAATACATATCTTAATGTCGCCATTTTTCTTCTTGACAGGAACCAAATTTGGAACCCATTTTGAATGTCTAACTGGAAAGATGATCTTGGCTTTGAGGATTTTATTCAACTTTGTTTTAATTTTATTTTCAAGGTTAGGAGGAATTTTCCTCAACTTTTGTTGTATTGGTTTCTCATCTGAAATCATAGCAATAGTGTGTTGAATAACAGAAGTTTCATATGTTTTAATATCAATGTAATCCCAAGCAAAAACATTTTTGTAAGTCCTTAATAACTTGAAAAATGATAATCTTTCTTTATAAGACAGACCAAGACCTAAATTGACATTATGTAGTTTATCATCGGTTCCAAGATTTACTAACTCAAATCTTCAAGTTGAACTTTGAGTTTTAGAATTAGTAACTCTTTTAAACCTATCTTTTAAATCACAAAGGTCTTCTAATTTGACAACTGAATTTGGTATTGGATTTTCATCCCGTTCATCCTTTATCTAAGTACCATGTTCATTTTCATCTAGAATTTGATTACCATAAAATCCTTCAGATGTAAGGAAATCTATGATATTAGAATCATTATTAAAGACTCTCCAATTAGTAATATTATCAGGAACATATGGTCTAAAATTAATTCAATAGAAAACCTATCGGGACTAAATTCTTCAGATGGAATTAATTTCGATGCTACATTAGCCAATAAATTTGCACTAGCATTTTGTATTCTGGGTACAGAGGAAATATTGAAAGCTAAGAAATGAAAAGTCAATTCCTGGAATAATGATTTATAAGGCTAAATTATAATGTGTTGATCTCTCTTTTATTCTATTTTTGGAGTTGGTTTCATAACATTTGTTATCAAAGCTTTGGATTCTAGGGTTTCGTTGCTCCAAACAAGTCATCATGGCATTTTCACTATAACTTGTTTTCTACAAAGGTTCAAAAGCTGAAAATTTTACAGAGTGAAGCCAAAATCCTGAGGACCGTCGTGTAAAATTTTAGATCCTTGTTCGCAATATTTTTGGAGATATGATCTGTGGAAGTTAGGGTTTTTTTTTAGGCTCCCGAATTTCACCTAAACAGTTCATCGTGGACTTTTCACTATAACTCTTTTTCTACGAAGGTTCAGAAGATGAAATTTTTACAGAGCAAAGCAAAAATCCTAAGGAATGTCATACAACAATTCCAGATCTTGTTTTATAATATTTTCAGATATATGATCTATTGAAGTTAGGGTTTTCTCAGGCTCCCAAATTTCATCTCAAAGAGGTGACCGTGGGAAAATCATCATAACTCTCTCTCTGAGCATCGGATCGGAATTTTGTAAAAAGTGGCCGCAAGTACACAGAATTTAGTTTCATGTTTATCAATTTGAGAGCCGAAGGAGGAAGAAGTGACACAAGCCACACCATACAAGTTTGCTCTACTGAACCAATCCATAATTAGGTAATTGTGGGATATTGGGCATAACTTTTCCTTGAAGAGTCAAAATCAGGTCAGACCTATGGCATTCAAAAGAATATTCAAAGAGCTACTACAATACCAAATTTCGGATGTTGAAGACCCTAAATCACAGAGATAATTCAGTTTCAATATCAAGCTCCTCAAAAGCAAGAAAAAGGTGTGTATTTTTTCTTCCGAATTGCATAAGTCTTGTTTGAAGAATCAGTTTGAATTGATTCCAAGGGCATATTATAGAATAGATATTAGTATTGGGTTCTAAAATTCCCCCTAAAATTAATTCAACACACATTAAGCCTTCAGAAGGCTATACTATGACTCATGAATATGAAGAAGTGCAACATGACATATCAAAATTACAAGAGCAAATGCACCAAATTTCGCTCTCGCAAAGAGCAATAAAAAATGAAATGTAAGTTTTGAAGAAATGTGTGGAAGCTAATATGGATGGTTTGAAGAAAGGCATGAAAGCTATGATGGACGGCATGGAAGCTAAGATGGGGACATGAAAGACAACATGGAAAACATGAAGAATGATCTAAAAGCGGACATGGAAGGTTTGACAAAATTGATACAAGAAATGTTTCCTAATGGCGAAAATATAGTAGAGGAAACTCATGATGAGAACAAAATAAATGTTAATCGTGATTTCATAAACTCTAATGTTGGAGGGAAGAACCACCATATTCCAAAGGTCGATATGAGGAATTTTGATAGCAAGGATCTCGTAACATGGATACTACAGATGGAGCAATATCTTGATCTCAATAATGTGAAAAACACACAAAAGGTACGGATTGCAACTTTATATTTATAACAAAATACATTTGTATGGTATTAATGGCTTTGCTCCCATAAAATAATTGTCACTTGGTCAATTTTTACGGAGGAAATGATAGACATTATGAGGATACAAAGAGAAACACCTTTTTTAGCTAATTGATAAATCTCAAACAAAAGGGTTCAGTGGTGGAGCACATTGAGGAATTCCAAAAATTGAATATAAGGGTAATTGATATTCCAGAGGAACACAGGATTAATGCCTTCATAGGGACTTTAAAGGATAACATCCAACACAAGGTTTGTGTTTGGGAACCCGATTCATTGGAGAAGGCATTCAAGCTAGAAAGAAAAATTGAATGCAAAATTATGGTGACAAGGAAGCCTACCACTCACATCTATAAAGATGGAAGTGTTGCTACTCCTAGACTTCCACAACCTGCAAGGTTGACACCACAGCAATTGGAAGAAAAAAGAGCAAAATGGCTTTGCTACAATTGTGATAGAAAATACACTAATGTTTGTTGGGTCAATTTACTGTTGCAAATTAATGCAAGTATTTAATATCAATCCGGGTTGGTGAACTTAGAAGCATCCCCAAATTATATGGGTTTCAATCACAGTCAAATTTAGAAGATGAACTATGGATGGTGAGTGAAATGCATATTAAAAATATAAGAATTAACTTAATTAACTTCTAAACAATGAATTAATATATATGGAATAATAAGCAAGAGGCTCTAATATTAGAGGTCCTGGTTGTCCTTAATTACCGATTTCATACATCATTAATACCATTGTGAAAACATGAAAGCAGGAAATCTAATACTAAACAATAGGTTAAGATACATAGAATAATAATCAAGAGGCTCTAATCTTAGATATCCAGGTTGACCTTAGTTACTGATTGCATACATCATTAACACTATTGCGAAATAATGAAAACAGGAAATTTAACTAAACAATGAATTAAGATATATGGAATAATAATCAAGAGGCTCTAATCTTACAGGTCTTGTTTGTCCTTAATTATTGATTCCATACATCATTAATATCATTGAGAAAACATGAAAGCAGGAAATCTATTTAAACAATAGGTTAAGATACACGGAATAATAATCAACAGGCTCTAATATTAGAGATCCCAGTTGTCCTTAATTACTAATTACATACATCATTAACACTATTGCGAAATCATGAAAGTAGGAAATAAATCTAAGCAAATCAATTACAGCTATGAAAACTACAAAGTGTACTTAGCTCGGTGTGGGGGGCCTTCCACCCTTGCCTTGCACACTAAAAGTAAACTCAGCTACTCAAGACTTCAAGTAATCAATCAACATGTAGTAGCATCAAAATATGGTACAACAGATCCTCTATTATGTCTTCAAGTCTCCAAGATAATAATAATAAGTCATATAAGTTCCAATGTTAAAGCCTTCAAAGTGTGAGGCTTAAATAGATGAAATGTTTAACAAACTAATCAAAAATATCTCAAGCAAATATAAATATCCCTATCCTATCATATCAAGTTGAATTGATCTACCATATTCATCATAATCTGGAAAAATCCCATAAAATAAGAGTGTAGACCTAGTTTCTAGGGATCCTCCATAAAGACTGGTCCTGTTTGACCGCCTTTGACTGAGCCTATTAAAGCTCAATCTAGTTTTACCAACAGGTGTACTGTTACTCCTAGTTCCCAAGCTTTCTAGAAACATATCCAGCTCGAGCCCAAGTGTCCTGTACATATGCAAATCATCATGCTATTACGGGAATTTCTGCTGCTGTTCAAAATTGCACTTAAATTTCAATTTTCACAAAAACATCTAATAATTTAAAAACATAAATTAAATACCTGATTATGCATCTTTAGGTCTATGTGAGGTGAATATGATGGTAAATGGATAGATAATTTAGCAAAATAAAATGTATTTCTTAAGCAAAAAGAGATCAAAACAAGGCCCAACATCTCCCCCAAACTAAAGATCAAGCATGCCCTCATGCTTGTTGTTTCCTCTTCAACCTCTGGAGTCCTGATGCTAACCCAATCCATAATCCTGTAACCTCATGCTATGCTGTTTGAAAACTAGAATCCATGTCCCTTCCCTACTCTTCTTTATAGATGGAATTTTTGACTTTCTGCTTCTCATACTTAGCTTTCCAGGAGTTTTTCTCCTGAAGCCACTTGAAAGCCTGTGTGTAAAGAAGATTGTTTTTATTTCTCATTTTCTCCATCTCATCACTAATCTTCTCATTCTCTTTAACCAATTTTTTATTGGCTAGTTTTAAATTTTCATTTTCTTATCTCAAGTGTCTTTCTGTGATCCTACTTATTTCTAAGCTGTCAGTAAGCTCTTTGAATCTGAAAAGATTTTGATCTTCCCCTTTTGAATCTTTAGAAACTAAAAAAGCTTCCACTTCATTATTCTCAAAGCATGAATCTTTATCTAAAGTATCCTCAAAAACTTGTTTTTCCAACCTTTCAAGAACTGTAGTGGATTGTTTCCTAATAGGAGAAGTTTCCAAGATTTAGACCTTTGGTTCTACTGAATGTTTTTCCTTTTTCCTCCTGGGAATAGTCACAAAGGATGTTTCTTTTTCTAATACCATTGCTCCCTATTGTTTCTTTTCTCTTGTAGATGGATAGAGAGATGTATGTATGATATTTCTTGTTTCTTCTATGGGTTTAGTTTTGTTTTCCTCAATTTTTTCTACAAACCCATTCTCTGCTAGGAAATCCTCCCAAACTATCCCATTAATCTTCAATTAATGATATACAAGAATTTTAATAAGTCACTGGTGAATGAATTGAACTTCTTTGGGTTTGGCTTATGACTTAATGCTTTGTACCATTTTCATCAAACTCCTGTAGAAGAAATAAGGAAAATTTATTCTTATGTCTCCCTTTATGTGCTGAAGTATCCTTACATGGTAAAGATGCACCACACTGAATCTAGTATCACAGGTGAAATATTTTTGGATTATTAACACCAATTCAGCCCATGGTTCATTAAACCATTCTTTAGGAATACCTTTTGACCTGTCGAAGGAGCCTTTCCTATTTTTATCTAGGAATCACATCCACCCTTTGTCTCTAAAATGCAAATCCTTATGATACAATTCTCCTGAAAACGATAAATCTAGTGCTTCAGAAATATATTCAGGACTTAAAGAGATATGCATGTTTCCCACCATGGTTTCATTATGTGTGAATTTATTTACAAATTCTTTCGTCACTCTCTCATTGTGGCCTATGAATTTTTGTAAAAACCCTATCAACCCTGACTAATAAAGTTTTTCCACAGTCTCCCTACCCCAGTGTTCTATTTGAAAATCCTTTTGCTCTACTCTGGAAGCCTTTTGTTCTGAAAACCATTTAATGTGACCATCCCTTGTCATTAATTTCATTTTACAAATAAAAACAAATTAAACACTGAGTATAATTGTGGTAGTAAGATCACCTCTTTGTTTCACTGTTTTTGACAATCAACAAATTCTCTGTCTCTTTTCTTTTGAATAATGTACTCTTACTGAAATAAAACAAAAAGAAATTGATAAGAAATGTTGCAAAAAAAATAATAATATGTGTTTCTAATGTTACATCTTCTATTAATTATTTATTTTCTTCTTAAAAATCAATCTCTGTTTTGCAAATGAATTGGAAGGTATTCTCTTAAAAACATCCTCTGTTTTGCAAATAAATTGAAAGGTATTCTCTTAAAAACATCCTCTGTTTTGCAAATGATTTGAAAGGTATTCTCTTAAAAACATCCTCTGTTTTGCAAATGATTCGAACTGTGTAAAAAAAATTGAAATTTTTTTTATACACAGTAGTTTTTCACTCCTTATTTCATATAAAAATTTCCAAAACACTGCATCCAAACTCACTGTACATTCAAAAGAAACTTCAACCATTTGTAAAAGAAAATTCATGGTAAACTATCTTACTCCCTTTCTCTTAAATTCAGTCTTCTATCAAAACACATCTATTCTGCATTCTATCTTCACAAACTTGTGTTCTAAATTTGTAGATTGAGTGTGTTTTTTTAAAAACAATTCACAACTAAACTTAACACTTTCCCTCATGCAATTGAATTTCACTTCTTTGTTTTCTGTTTTACATTAAAACTCTGAAGGAGGATGTGTTAATCTTACCTTCTCTTATGCACTTGCTCCTTTATGACTTCTCTCTGATTTTGTGATCTTCTTCAGTTGAACTGGAGTATTTAAATCCATACAAATCCATTAAAATCCTCTCTTTTACACACTCATTCAAAAATAAAATTCGTGACTGACTGATGGCAGAGCATTTGTAAAACTTTTCCAACACATTTTTAAACTATTTGAATGTGAATTTGTTTGCATGACAGGCTTGCAAGTCGAAATAAATACACTCCTTCTTTAACTTAGGGTTTAACTGATTGATACAATCCCGAAATTCATAAACACAATCAGATCTTACCTCTTCTTCAGAGAATTCCGCTTTCTGTTGGATGGAACCATTGATTTTTTTGGAATTCTAGCTGTAAATGCTTCTTATTGCTGCGATTTCCCTTGCTCACTATATCTCTGGCTTCTCCTTCTGCGTTTTCTCCTCTCGGCCTTCACACTTATCTCTCATTTGTGTTTTTTACAGTGGTTACATACAACAGATGTGCTTGAATATGCACTCCTTCTTCCTTACTGAGCCTTTCAATGGCGATGATGGTGACTATCTCCCTCCAGCAATGATCTCTGAGTTTTGAAAATGGCCGAAATGGATTTCTACAGGAGAAAAAATTCTTACAACAGAGCAGAAATGGTTTAAAAGCAGAGCGGAAATGAGTTTGTTTTGTTTACACAGTGTTTATTTCTTTTTGAATGTCTTAACCATTCATTGACTCTTTGACCTGGCATGCACGTTCCTCCTTTGATTGTCGTGCCTGTCCTTCTGTATTACTTTCACGTCTCATGTTTATGGTTTGTACATCTGACTGCCTGCAATATTAATCGTGCTCTGCCTACATGTTATCGTGCTCCATCATTCGACCTGCATGTCATCATGCTCCATCATTCATGTTCGCATCCATGCGTTGCATTTCTCATACCTTGTATGTGACATCATTCCCATATTGTGCTTGTATTTATTTATGATTTGTTTTGAATGCCATCATATCCATGCATACTTGTATGCGCCATCATTTCCATTGCATTTGTGGTTTATCATTGCACTACCATACCATTACTGCCATTGCATTCATGGTTTTGTATTATGTTTGCGCTCACCATTTCATTTTAAATTGCACCATATAATTTTAAACTTTGGTTTTGATTTTTAATTTTAAAAATTGACTAACGCAATAGTCAAGTTTTTAAAATTAATGTAGAATGCTAATCTTTACTTTATGGTTTTTGTAGGTCTCAAAAATCTACTTATGGGTTCAACTTGTGACCTATTTTTTATCATTCTTTTTATTAAGAAATACATAGGGTAGGATATGGGTACAGTGATATGAATATTTCAAATGGTAATATATGGATAAATGATAAAATGTGGGTAGGGAATATGAAATGTGGGTAAAATATGGAATGTAATGTAATGTAGGTAAAAAAATGAAATGTAATGTAGGTAAAAGATGCATTAACTAGTATTTAAATTAGTTTATCAATCCTCAACTATTTTTGAAAAATATGAAAATTTAAGAGAAAAAAAAATATATATATTACTCACTGTACAAATGTACTCCCTCGTCAACTTTGATGATGATCGCATTGATGATGGTCGACATTGTTTTTTACAGTTCTTGTAGACTTGATAGGATTTTTATTTCTTTTTGCATCTGATTTGCTTTTGAATAATTATCATTCAGGTACATGTTGACATATGCTATGATCTTTTCAAGTCCTTACTTGATACATTAAATTTCCAGGTCCCTTTTCTGGCGAAATGATATTTAGGTCCCTTTCTGGCGTAATGATATTTAGGTCCCTTTCTAGCGTAATGATATTCAGGTCCCTTTGTGACATAATAATGTTCAAATCCCTCTCTGGTGTAATTTTTCAATAATGTTCCATAATTGAGAATTTCTTCTGTTGCATTCAGCGACTGAAAACTATTTTCATAGTTTTTTTATTTCACACCTTCCCCCAAACTGATATTCTAACTTGTCCTCAAGTCTGAAAATTTTGGAGGCTAAATCTGCAAAAGTGAAACTAAAGTAAGCGGAAAATAGAATTCAGATTGGCTGAACATGTTGGTTTTCCAATGGGAATTCAAGTTCGTATTGTGCCAGTTTCTTGGATTTTCACAACTAAACATTTTTTTTTTCTTATGGATCTTATACTGGAGTTTTGGAAAGCATATTATTATGTTGTCCCAGTATTTCCAGATCAGAATCCATGGAGATTTTCTTAGAAAATCCTCTTTGTTTATAGGCTTATGATAAATTTTTAGCCTATGTCCATTGACCACAAACAATACAGATGATTCATCAATTGTTTTGATTTTGACCACTCCATTATTGAAGATTTATTCAATCTCATATGGCCCGAGCCAATGATTCGTAAATTTGGCTTTGAAATCTTTGAATTTGGAATCGAACAAGAGTTCCCAATCTCCTTTCTGAAAGACTTTATTTTTTGATAAATTGATCATGCCATTTAATCTGTTGTTCTTGGACTAGAGTAGTATGTTCAACTACTTGTTGTCGAATTTCATCTAGTTTGTTTTACTGCATAATCCTTTCTTGTTGTGCTTGCAACAAGTCCATCCCTAACTCTGCTGCTAGCTTGTATGTTTGTATTTGAAATTCAATTGGTAATAGAACTTATTTTCCATATACTAACTTATATGGACTGAAACCAGTAGTATTTTTCCAAGTTATTCTATATGCCCATAATGCACCTTTCAATTTATCTGACCAATCTTTTCTGTTCATGTTCACTACTTTTGTCATAATGCTTTCCAGAACTTTGTTTGTAGATTCCACTTGTCCATTTGCTTGAGGATGATATGGAGTGCATTTTCTTTGTTTGATTTTGAAATTCTTTGTAATTTCTTGAACAAGTTTTGATGTAAATTGTGCACCTTGATCAGTCACTATTTGTCTAGGAACTCCATACCTGTCAAATATTTCTTCATATAGAAAAGATGTAACTGTTTCTTCTATTTCCCGTACTACTGCCTTGGCCTCCACCCATTTAGTCACATAATCTATACATACAAGAATGTATTTATTTCCATTGGATGGAGGATTTATTGGTCCCAGGAAATCGAAAACCCACTATTCAAATGGTTCAATAAGTACTTGTGTCTTTAATGGCATTTGATCAGATGCCACTGGTTTACCAATTCTTTGGCAGTTGTCACATCTTTTGACATAATTTCTGGAGTCCTTGAATATAGATGGCCAATAGTAGCCAAGCATTAGTACTTTTTATGCCGTCCTTTTCTCTGCAAAATGGCCATCACATGGTTCATCATGACATGCTTTCAAAATTTCTATTATTTCATCCTCCCTTACACATTTTTTAATAATTAAATCAGCACCAGTGTAAAATAGATCTCCATTGATCCAGCTATATCTGGCACTATCTATAATTATTCTTCGTTTTTGTTTACTTGTGTAATGAGATGATAAGATATCAAATGATAAATAATTAGCTATATCTGCGAGCCAAGGGCTCTTGATATTTATAGCAAATAAATGTTCATCTGGAAAATTTTCTGATACCGGATTAGGATTGCCAGGTAAATTTAATCTTGACAAAAACTCAGCAACTTGGTTATCTTTTCCTGGTTGATCTTGCACATTAATATTAAACTCTTGCATCAATAATAGCCATCGAGTTATTTTGCTATTTGTAATGGATTTGTTCATTAAATATTTTATAGCAGAATGATCTATATGAATATAAACTTGATAACCTGTTATATAATGTCGAAATTTATTTATTGCATGTACAACAGCTAACATTTCTTTCTCTGTCACAGTATAATTCAATTCTGTTGATGTTAAGTTTTTACTGATGAAATATATAGCATAATTGAATTGATTCTTTTTTTTTCCAAGTGATGCTCCAATAGCTGTATTAGAAGCATCAGTTGAAATATGAAATGGCAAAGACCAATTGGGTCCTCGAAGAATGGGTGCAATTGATAAATTTTGTTTTAATTTTTCAAATGCATATTGACATTTATCAGTCCACTGGAATTCTACATCTTTTGAAAGTAACTTGAATAATGGTAAAGCTATTTTATTGAAATTTTGAATAAATCTCCTATAATAGCCTGCATAACCCAAGAAAATTCGAACCTCTTTTTGTGTTGTAGGTGGTGTTAAATCCACAATGACCTGAATTTTTTCCAGGTCTACCTTAATTCCTGAAGAAGAAATATGGTGTCCCAACACTAGCCCCTCAGTTAACATCATAAAACATTTTTCATTGCTAAGTGATAGGTTTGTCTCAATGCATCTTTTTAATACTTTTTCAACATTATTTAAACAGAAATCATATGTTGTACCATACACGGTGAAATCATCCATGTAAACGTCCACACGCTCATGAATCAAATCAGCAAAAATAGCAAGAACTGGTCTTTGAAAGGTAGCAGGTGCATTACATAAACCGAAGGGTAATACATTGTATGCATATGTTCCCCAAGGGCATGTGAATGTTTTCTTATCTTGATCTTCTAGTGTTATTTTTATCTAATTATATCCACTAAATCCATCCAGAAAGGAGAAAAATTTCTTTCTTGCTAATGATTCTAACACTTGATCAATAAATGGTAAAGGAAAATGATCTTTTAATGTAGCTTTGTTAAGCTCACAATAATCAACGCAAATTCTCCACTTCCCATTTTTCTTAGATACCACAACTAATGGTGAAACCCATTGACCATCAGAAATAGGATAGATAAATCCGACCTGTAATAGTTTCTGTAATTCCTCTTTCACTATTTCTTTCATCATGGGATTCATTCGTCTTTGTGGTTGCTTAACAGGTTTGATTTCATTATCAGTATAAATGTGATGTATGCATGTTTTTGGATGAATTCCAGGCATGTCTTTATAATCCCAGGCAAAAGATTTTGAATATTTTTGCAATAATGTTATTATCTTTTCCTCTTGTGACGATTGTAAATTGTTATCAATATTCAAATGTCTTTGAGGACTAATTTCAATGGTTTTTTTGTTTGAATTGGTAATTGAATTTACACGAAAATGCTTTCAAATGTATTTTGCAATGATTGTATTGTGCAATTTTCTTGAAAACATTCATTTATAAGATAACTAGTAGCTTCATATTGAGTCACCCTAAGCTGCTCTGAAAGATTTGGTTCTGAGATGAATAGATTTAATAAGTCCTCATTTTCTTCCTCCTCTCTAAATTTATAAACTTGATTAAGACTAAGAACAGGTTTAGATATTTTTTCTACATCTTCTTCAAGTAATGAATATATAGAAGGAGATTGAACAGGAGGATATAATGTGACATGCTTCCATTCATCTCTATGTGAAAAAATCATGCTTCCTGATCTGCATCCAATGTAAGCATCTGCAGTGGCCAACCAGGGTCGGCCTAAAATTAAGGGATACCCTCCCAAGTTTGTTTTTGGCTGCAAAATCAAAAAGTCTACAGGATATTCCCAAGAATCCAGTGAGACAATGATATCCTCTAGTATACCTTCTGGAACAACTTTGGATCTGTTTGCAAGTTCTAAAACTACAGTAGTAGGTCTAATGTTGTTCAGATTCAATTGTTTCATAGTCTCTATTGTCATAACATTGATAGCTACTCCCAAATCTATTAAAGTGTTTGGTAATGAAAATTTTTTAATTGAAATAGTAACCATAGGAATTCCTGGATCAACATATTTTTCAATAGCTGCATTCTTAGACATGAGAGATGAAAGACTTCCAATTACCTGGATTGTTGGTGGATCCTTATTTCTTCTACCAGATTTCTTTATGCATAATTCCTTTATTGTTTTTGCATATATTGGAATGTCTTTAATTACCTGCAATAAATGAATTTTAACATATGTGTTTTTTAATTCATCCAGAATACTAAATTCAGGGAGAGATATTGGAATGTTCTGTTGTATAAGTCTCTCCGGATATGGTGGAGTTTGTTTCATGATAGCTTTACCTTTTTTAATTTGTTTTTATGGTTGAGATTTTTCATTTTTTTCTCCTTGTTCTGTTTGCTCTTCAATTATTGGAGGAGAATCTTTTTGGAGTACCTTCCCAGACCTTAAATGAACATCCTCTATAGGAATAATTGAATATGTAGGATAATATGTTGCCTCTTCCACATGAAATACTGGTTTATCCACCTTATTGCTTGGATTAGCTACTGGCTGAGTTGGTAATTGTGTTGGTCTAGGAGGTTGTTGGCTAGTTTGCAGCTGAAGTTGTTGTGGTTGAGTTAGCATTGGTGGATTTAGATATGGCATGGTTTGTTGTTGTTGGAATTGTTGATATTGAGGAAATGATTATGGAGGATATGGCTGTTGATATTGATACTGTTGGTTATACATTTGCTGTGGCGGTTGGTTTCCATAACCATATCCCCTCCAACCTTGTGAAGGTTGGTTTTGATATTGTTGTGTTGGCCAAGCCTACCATGGCATTGGTGTATTCCATGTATTTTGAGGATATTGAAAGTTTTTTTGAGGGAACTGTTGAGGCATTCTTGGCTGCCAAGGTCTTCTTGGTGCCATATAGTAGAGGGAATATACTCCTTGTAATTCTTCCCCTTGCAATTATTTTAACTTTGGACATTTCTCTGTTGTATGATTTTTTGTGCATAGTCCACATACTTGTATATTTTCCAAAGGACATTCTTTGAGTGGATGTTTTTGTCTACACTTTGGACAGAAAATTGTTAAGGCTTCAAATTGCTCTTCTTTTCTCTTCTTAGTTTTTAAAACATCAACTTGTGTACCCAAAGTGCTTAAGAGATCTGTTTTAAAATTCTCTAACAGGCTTCCTATCTCTGCTCTTGTTACTGCACTTACTGCAGATTTGGAAGCTTTTGATGAAATATCTCTTTTCCCACTCTTAGCTCTCCCTCTAGAGTATTTTTGACATAATTCAGAAATTTCTTCAAATGGTAAATTAGAAATATTTCCTTTTCACATTACATTTAGAATATCTAAATACTCATCTCTAATACCCTTTAGAAAAATAGTGTGGATAGTATCTAGACTAAGAGAATGATGTTTAGATTTTTGCAAATTATACTAGAATCTTTCCAAATATTCTTCCAAACTTTCATCTTCCTGTTGGGACATTCTGAAAATGTCTCCTTTTGAGTCTCTAGCCCTGCAATAAGCTTGATACTTTTTAAGAAATATTTCTTCATGTCTTCCCAAGAAGCTATAGTATGTTCTCCTAATCCCATAAACCATTTTAAGGCTACAGCTTTTAAAGTAGCAGGAAAAAGTCGAAGTTTGTGTGTATCATTAGTATATCCATATGTTCTACACAAGATATCAAACTCAAACATAAATGTATCAGGATCTTCTGTTGACATTCCATAGAAATTTGGCAATACAGATGGTGGAATATTTTTCATTTTTATTTCTTCTCCGAGTATTTCTCTTGCATCTAAAATAGGAAAGCCAAAAGTAGTCTCTTTATAATTATTATCTTCTTTCTCATTTTCTTGTGTTTTTTGGTTTTCTCTTCTTGCTTCTTCCCCTATCTTTCGAAGTGCTTCTGTTCTTCTATCTTCTTCGGCCTTTATTTCCGCTTCAATTCTTCTTTCTTCTTCTCTTTGTCTTCTCCATTCCCTTTGTTGTCTTTCATATTCTAATCTTTGTTCAGGAGTCATGTTTATTCTAGTTGATCCTTCTCCCTCTTTAGCCATTTCTTGTTCAGAGATTTGTAGTGTTTCAATAGGTTAATTTTGTACTACTACAATTTTCTCAAGGACAGGTTTTTTAAGTTGTTCGACAGTTTTTTTTTGTGTTTCTTTTTGTTTCCAAATAGAAGGAGGTCCTTTAGGTGATTTCTTTTTCTTTACCTCATAATCTAACAAAATTTATCTTTCAACTAAATTTAATATTTGTTTCTCCTCTAACTCTTCTATAGTAGGTTTTCCAGCAACTAGTGTTATTAATCATGTGGATGAATGTGTTTTTGGGGGGTTTTGTTTCACAAATATACCTTTCTGATCTCTATCTCTAGGCATATGAAAACATTAATTTTGAAATAAAAACTATGTTTTTGTTGTTTTTGGTGATTTTTATGTTGTTTTTGTGTTTTAATCTTTTTGTCTTCCTATTTTGACCGATTTGGAAATATGCTTCCCCGGAAACGGCGCCAAAATGTTGGGTCAATTTACTATTGCAAATTAACGCAATTATTTAATATCAATCCGGGTTGGTGAACTTAGAAGCATCCCCAAAGTATATGGGTTTCAATCACAGTCAAATTTAGAAGATGAACTATGGATGGTGAGTGAAATTCATATTACAAATATAAGAATTAACTTAATTAACTTCTAAACAATGAATTAAGATATATGGAATAATAATCAAGAGGCTCTAATCTTAGAGGTCTTGGTTGTCCTTAATTACCGATTGCATACATCGTTAATACCATTGTGAAAACATGAAAGCGGGAAATCTAATACTAAACAATAGGTTAAGATACATGGAATAATAATAAAGAGGCTCTAATCTTAGAGATCCTAGTTGTCCTTAATTATCGATTGCATACATCATTAACACTATTGCGAAATCATGAAAGCAGGAAATTTAACTAAACAATGAATTAAGATATATGGAATAATAATCAAGAGACTCTAATCTTAGAGGTCCTGGTTGTCCTTAATTATTGATTGCATACATCATTAATATCATTGAGAAAACATGAAAGCAGGAAATCTATTTAAACAATAGGGTAAGATACATGGAATAATAATCAGGAGGCTCTAATCTTAGAGGTCCTGGTTGTCCCTAATTACTGATTACATACATCATTAACACTATTTCGAAATCATGAAAGAAGGAAATAAATCTAAGCAAATCAATTACAGCTATGAAAACTACGAAGTGTACTTAGCTCGGTGTGGGGGGCCTTCCACCCTTGCCTTGTACACTAAAAGTAAACTCAGCTACTCAAGACTTCAAGTTATCAATCAACATGTAGCAGCATCAAAATATGGTATAACGGATCCTCTATTATGTCTTCAAGTCTCCAAGATAATAATAATAAGTCATATAAGTTCCATTGTCAAAGCCTTCAAAGTGTGAGGATTAAATAGATGAAATGTTTAACAAACTAATCTAAAATATCTCAAGCAATCATAAATATCCCTATCCTATCATATCAAGCCGAATTTATCTACCATATCCATCATAATCTGGAAAAATCCCATAAAATAAGTGTAGACCTAGTTTCTAGGGATCCTCCATAAAGACTGGTCTTGTTTGACCGCCTTTGACTGGGCCTATTAAAGCTCAAATTGGTTGTACCAACAGGTGTACGATTAATCCTAGTTCCCAAGCTTTCTAGAAACATATCCATCTCGAGCCCAAATGTCCTGCACATATGCAAATCATCATGCTATTACGGGAATTTCTGCTGTTGTCCAAAATTGCACTTAAATTTCAATTTTCACAAAAACATCTAATAATTGAAAAACATAAATTAAATACCTAATTATGCGTCTTTAGGTCTATGTGAGGTGAATATGATGGTAAATGGATAGATAATGTAGCAAAATAAAATGTATTTCTTAAGCAAAAAGAGATCAAAACAAGGCCCAACAAAGGTCATAAGTGTGCCGAGAAGAAATTATTTTAAATAGATTCTAAAGAGGAGGAAGAAAATGAACAAGAATATTCAAAAGAAGAGGATATACACTAGGAAACAACCCTAGAAGACGAAGAAATGAGTCCAACCATATCGTGTAATACATTGGCAGGAATTACCACTCCTCAAACTCTCAAGATAGGACATATCAAGAAGAAAAAGGTAATATTTTTGTTTGATTCGGGTAGTACCCATAATTTTATTCATTGTAAGGTAGCCAAGGAATTTAATTATTTCATATACCCTGCACCAGAATGTCAAGTGATGGTTGCAAATGGAGGAACTATAAATTGCTCTGGAAAATGCCATAATATCAAGCTAACCATGGGGGAATATGTATTGAATAGTCAAATGCTCTCCATTCGAATGGGAGGTGTTGATGTTGTACTAGGAGTACAATGGTTACAATCTTTGGGGACGGTAGCTTTTAATTTTCAAGAACTTTTCTTGAAAAAAAATTCAAAAGGAAAGGATGTCGAATTATGGGGTATCATGGGGAAGCTGGGAAAGATAATAAGCTCTAATGTCTTGAAAAATATTTTGAAGAAAGAACAAAGAGGCGTAATTGAAAAATTATGCTTACTAGAAGTTCCAACGTCAAAATCATCTATTTCTCTATATCTCCAAAAATTCTTGGACAATCATTCCAAGGTGTTTGAAACTCCCAAAGGACTCCCACCTATTCATGATCATGATCATGCTATTCATTTGATTCCAAGAATTGTTTTTCCAAACATCAGTCCTTATAGATATCCTTATGTCCAAAAGAGCGAAATTGAACGCATGATTTCAAAAATGTTAGAGGCTGGTATAATTCCACCTAGTCAAAGTTCTTTCTCTGCTCCAGTAGCATTGGTGCACAGGGAGGATGGATCATGGTGCATGTGTCCAAATTATAGGGAGCTCAATAAGATCACTATTCAAGATAAATTTCACATTCCTTTTATTGATGAATTATTGGATGAATTACATGCAAAAATTTATTTTACCAAGTTGGATCTTCATTCAAGATATCATCAAATTAGAATGAAGAT
Source organism: Pinus albicaulis (assembly GCA_034641835.2). Classification (NCBI taxonomy): domain Eukaryota; kingdom Viridiplantae; phylum Streptophyta; class Pinopsida; order Pinales; family Pinaceae; genus Pinus; species Pinus albicaulis. The sequence goes on from CM076577.1 coordinate 1,191,443,755, forward strand.
TGAAGATATTCCGAAAACAGCATTTCGAACTCATGAGGATCATTATGAATTTTTGGTCATTCCTTTTGGCCTTACCAATCCACCTTCTACATTTCAAGGGTTGATGAATTCCATTTTCAAAACCTTCCTTATAAATTTTGTGCTAGTATTTTTTGATGATATACTAATCTACAGCAGGTCTTGGAAGGATCTTGTTCAACATGTTGACAGGGTGCTCAAACTATTGCAGGAGAAACAATTATATGTAAAAACATCCAATTGTTTCTTTGGAGTAGAAGATGTGGAATATCTGGGTCATATTGTATCTCACGAGGGTGTTAAGGTAGACCATAACAAAATTAAAGCCATTAAGGAATGGAAAGTCCCCACAACCAAAAAGCAGTTGCGAGGATTTCTTGGGTTAACAAGGTATTATCACAAGTTTGTTAATAATTATGGGAGAATAGCAACACCTCTAACAACATTATTGAAGAAAGATGCATTTTCTTAGACTCCTAAAGCAACTAAGGCCTTTGAACATCTTAAAGAGGCAATGTGCCTAGCACCGGTCTTAGCTATGCCAGACTTCACAAAAACATTTATTGTGGAATGTGATGCCTCAGGAAATGGAATTTGTGTTTTTTTAATGCAAGAAGGAAGACCCATTGCTTTTGAAAGTCGTCTAAACAAAGGAAAGTATTTAAAGAAAGCTATTTATGAGAAGGAAATGTTAGCGATACTACATGCACTAAAGAAATGGCGACCCTACCTAATGGGAAGACACTTCAAGGTCAAAACTGATCTTGATAGTATTAAACAATTTTTGGAACAAAGACTATCTTCAGAAGAGCAACAAAAATGGGTCACAAAGATGTTGGGTTATGACTTTGAAATCATCTACAAAAAAGGGAAGCTAAATGTTGTTACAGATGCACTCTCAAAAAATAATGAAGAGGTGGAAGCATTGCGTTATGCCATTTTTATTATCCAACTAGATTGGATAACCGAAGCAAGGGATGAATTGAATAAGGACGAAGAAGTGTGGACACTCATTCAAAAGTTGCAGCAAGATCCTAGTACATATGATACATTTAATTGGAAAAATAATTCCTTATGGTACAAAGATCGCTTATATCTTTGTAAGAATTACCAACTAAAACAAAATATTCTTTTGGAATTGCACACTTCTCCTTTAGGAGGACACTCGGGATTTTTAAAAACTTACCACAGGGTGAAGAAAGAATTTTTTTTGGGATGGCCTTAAATATGATATTCAAAAATTTGTGGTGGAATGTTTGGTTTGCCAGCAAAATAAGCTGAGACAATCAAGACCCTGGGTCTTCTACAGCCTTTATCTAGTCAATGTTGGGAGGATATTTCAATGGATTTTATCACAAGTTTAACTAAGTCCGAAGGAATGAGTGTCACCATGACATTAGTTGATATAGTTACCAAGTATGCACACTTTTGTGCATTATCTCATCCATTTAAAGCAAGTACAGTTGCTACTACATTTATGGACAGAATTCCAAAGCTACATGGAAACCCAAAGATTATTGTGAGCGACAGAGATCCCATTTTTACTAGAAATTTTTGGACGGAGTTATTTTCTTGTTTAGGTACTCAACTAGCTCTTAGCTCATCTTATCATCCTCAATCCGATGGTCAAACTAAGATAGTGAAGAAATGTTTGGAAGGATATCTTCATTTTTTTGTATCTAATAAACAAACACAATGGGTCAAGTGGTTACCTCTCGTGGAATGGTGGTATAACACTTCCTTCCATACTACAGAAAAAATGACCCCATTTATGGCACTTTATGGATATCATCCACCTTCCATCACATCATATTTAAGAGAAAATTCTAAGGTTCAAGTAGTGGAAGATCACATCAAGCATCAACAAGAAGTTCTCCAACTCGTAAAGGATAGCCCAAATTTGGCACAAAATTGAATGAAACAACAGGCAGATCAACATCGCAGCGAGAGAAGTTTTTATGTAGGAGACTGGGTATTTTTATGGCTACAACCATACAAACAAATGTCCCTCAAGCAAGCTAATAAGGATAAAAAATTATCATCAAAGTACTATGGTCCTTACAAGGTGTTGCAAAAGATTGGTACTATGGCATACAAATTGGAGCTTCCTGCTTCTTCACGAGTGCATCCAATTTTCCATGTTTCATCCTTAAATAAGGTTATAGGTGAAAATTTTCCAGTTCAAACAATATTGCCAGAACTTGATGAGGAAGGAAAAATCATAGTGGAACCTGAAGCAGTCATGGAAACAAGAACTCGACATCTACAAAATCGATCAATTTCAGAGTATTTCATCAATTTTAAGAACTTACACACTGAAGATTCTATATGGGAGGATGAGAATTTTATACAAAAGCACATAGATCTACTCAAGCGTTGAGGACAAAACTTTTTTGAAGGATAGGGGCATGTTAGGTCCCTATATTTCTATTTTAGTCCCTTATTGTTATTAGTGTAGCCCCCTTATTATTATTGTTGTACCCATGTAACCCCAATATTGTTATTATTGTGCCCTTACATTATTATTGTTAGGTCGGCTAGGATTATATTGTAACCCAATGGACTCCTATATATAGAAGGAGGTTTTGTCATTTACATCATCCAAGAATTGTTCAATTATGTAATGTAAATGAGGTTTCCCCCTCGAAGTGGTTCAATTCTAATGTGTTTATCTCTCTTTTATTCTATTTTTGGAGTTGTTTTCATAACAAAGAGCTTGTTTACCATGTTCATAGGGAAATAGTTGTACTGACATTACCAATATCGCCTACCAAAATAGGGTAATGACTTGAGATTATATCAAAATGAAAAGGGGTCTCATCAAGAGCCAAATTGATCAGTTTAATTACAACCAATGAATGGCGTTGTCAATATTTGGTTACCAAGCCAAGACAATGGCTTTTAGGTGATTAAAAATACATAGAAAATATCCACAAAACACAAAACAAGTTCCAAAAGAGATAAAGTACATAAAATTGAACCTATTTTTGGAATATTTGTAAGAGTAAATGGATGGGACAATGAATCATTTTTGGGTAAAAGGTAACCCTGCCAAAAGCTTAAATTGCCTATTGGATCAAAGGCTCTACTTGTAATAAAAGAGTATATATTTATAAAGCTAATCTGAATGAGCCACGTGATTCATCTTCTTGAACTTAATAAAGATTGATATAGTTATTCATACTTTCATTTTTAAAGATAAATTCTTATGGATTATGTTCAAGTGAGATTTTATTGCTTAGTGAGATATTATTTATTGAAATTCATTCGTGCAACTATTTTTATTTTGAAAATTTTTAGAAATTTCAAAAAACCAATCAGAGATAATTGGTTCTCCCAAGTGAATCGCCAAGTGTTGTACTATACAACACCCCCCCCCCCATTTATTTTAGTAATAAATAGGGACCCTTTAAAAAAATAAATAGAAAATTATGAGCATGATTTCATTTTAGCATAAGTTTTAAGACTTTAGTAATAAAGTTTTTTCCTTTCTACTTTGATTTCAAAGCGTTCACCACAAATCGCATAACTTACAAGCCAATTAATTTATAACAAAATAAGATTTGCGAATTGCGATATGCACTTCAACCTTTTCAGAATTATATAAAATCCCCGTTGAAAATGCTTAAAAAATCCCTTTAAATAGAAATCACGTTGCACCTTTTTAAAAGAACAAACTTATAACATCTCGGAAAAGTTGCAATGAGTCGGACCCAACGAAACAATAAAAGAAAATTTATAATTATCCAAAAGTCCGATAAAGCACAACAATGTGAGTATTTAGCGCATTTCGCGTTTTGCGACGAGAAACCAAATGGAAAGTTTTATACACCGCAATAATTTGCGATGTGCTATTTGTGCAGATCACATTTTGCAAGATTCATCGGTGGTAAAGACATAACTATTTGTATCTGTTAAAAGTTGTGATGTGTGATAATTCAAGTGCGTGAAATAATTCTTATCTAATAAATCCGTTATAAGATCTAACGTCTTAGATAGTTACATTAGACATATTACGTAATATGTGTAAGAGATTTGATGAAAGAATTATGGGTTATTAACATCATTTAATGGGTGAAAGGTTCAAAAGATTGATATCTAATTGAAGCGTGTTTTGAATAATAGAGCTCCAGATTTTGATCATGATGTTTTAACTCTATCCTTCTCTCTATTCATATCAGATTTGAGTTTACTCTATTCACTTGAATTTATGAAACCACCTAATGAAGTTAGAATAACTGGAATGACAAAGAAAGGCAAGGCAATTGCCCAAACGTCTGTTGTAGAAGACACAGACATGCCCCCATTTTTCTCAGACACAACGTGCAACAAGGATTGTGGCATTTCTTCATGGGAAGCAATGTATCACCTTTTTTAGGAAGAACATCTAAGAGAAATAGTCAAAAAAATAACAACAGATGGGGCAGTTTCCTCAAACCCGTCCTAATTTGACATTGCATGTTCCTTTCTTCACATAATGGCAACGAGGCTAAAGATTTTACCCTACACAGATATGGTAAAGTGGGTCATTGACCACCTTAACATAGTAGATAGATCATTCAAGAATTCTAAGCTGGAGAATATTGGTTCATTCACTGCAGAGGATTTACGGATAATGTATCACTTGCCCATGCCACAGAAGGATTATGATAAAACCTTTGTCCAAATATTTACGAAGAAGAATACAGACCTTATGAAAGTGATAAATGGATGGAAATAAGATCAAGGAAAGCTAAAGTGGGATAAACTTGGTATGTACCCGATAGCACAGTTACCCTCCCCTTATTGTTATGCAGCTGGAATGCTATGTAGGTCATTTTCTAAACAAGATACCACTAGGTTTTCCATAGAATGGGTTCCTTTAATTGACGCAATCGACAATTCCTCTATTATGAATTGGGCGAGCATTCTGTGTGATAATTTGGCCAGAACTATCATGGAATACAAAAGAAAAATAATTGTTTCTGCTAGAACAATACCTCCCTTCCACATGATTGCTTACATTATGAATGAAATTTTCTTTTGTTCAAGCTTTCCTATTGTTAGCACTCTGCCAGATTCACAAGGTTGAAGAAGGAATCCCAACAGAGATAACCACATACCAATATTTTGGCTTGGTATCTATCCCTACCAAAATGAAGAGGGCTCTCTCCACAATGTCACAGCCAAGAGAGATGGATGAATTAGGTTTTTAGGCTAGGTATAGAGTGCAGGGGTTTGTTTGAATTTTATTTGGTTGGGTTTCACTGGATGAAGAAATTAGGTCAAGGGACCTAGGCCAGAGAAAATGAGATAGGGTTGTAGGGGTTCAATGGGGCAAGGTAGGCATAAGGCTTATCACTTTAAAGATGATCATGATGAGATGGTTTTAAGACTGAGGAGAAGCTAGGAAGAGCATGGGAGATTTATTCTTCCTAAAAATATGAAAATGGACAAATTGTGAAATATTTCCCAAAACATAGCATGAGCAAGCATGTGTTCTGCCTATCTAACTTGAAAGAGATCATACCATAGAGATGTAATGAAAATGAATACATCATATTCTAACATATGAAACTGAAGAAAAAACAATAATAAACATCATACCACATGTATCCCAAAAAATAGTTGTAACTCTTCTTTATTAACTAGCCAAAACTTAGTACAATAGTTCTTGATCAACAAGCTAACATTAAAATTGATTCCAACCCTAGCTTAGTGTGAGAAATGGGATAAATAGACATCAAACAATCTTCACTTATCCTCATGGTTTGAATCCATGAGGTAATTCAGATATCCACTAATTTATGAACTGAAAGCTGAAGTGTACGATGGTCCAAGTGACTCACTCCTCACTATATTCAAACTGATTCATTTTGACTCAAGGATAACTTTATCTAATGAATCTAACCCTATGAAACTTATCCCTGACATAATTACATTTAACATGATGAATTACATTAATAGAAAGATGATTTTCTGAGATAAAATCAAAATTTACAATGAAAAACCAAAAAGATCAGCAAATTTCCATATGTGCATATTACAAATTTTCTGATATTTCCTTGTTCAAAAAAACACAGTCAAACTCGGAATTTTCTAAAATGTTTCAACCTGCCTCAAAATTGATGGAGAGGATGCTGATGAGGTGGCTAGGCTTGAATTAAATCCTCAGCAAGTATGTCTAACCTCTCCTTCTCCTTTTTATGGGTTAGGGCTTCAATTTTCTCGTTGGCTGCCTTGAGCTTGGCCATTGCAATTTTCTTCCTTAGGGCATCGTGTTTGAATTTCCTCCTCAATACGTCATTGTCTTTATTAGCCTTTGCTAGTAGCTTCTCCAAGTGTTGATTGGATCTATTGATCCATGGCTCCCTTTTTTCACTGATCACTATAGCAAGCTACTCATTTAGGGTTAGCTGATCAGCAAGCTCAGCTTCCCTTTGTCTTTCTAGAGCTAGAGCTGTTTTTAGCCCTCTAGTTCTAGGTTTTCTTCTTGGTGCGTGTTCCTATTCATCATCAAGTAAGCCATACTTTTCAAGTGTTTCATCTAGCATGGCTTTGGACTTTTCTCCCTCCCTTTGAGAAGTGACATACTTGACCTCATCAATGACCTGTTTGGTCTTCAATTGCTCATTCTCATGCTCAAGGAAGTTTATAACATATATGGCCCTATCAATATTTTTTTGGAGCTCCTTAATCATGGTACCCATCCCTTTAATGGCTGTATTAGTGATTTTCTCATTTTCATCCTCATCCAGGTCAACAAGCTGAAATTCTTGTTATGTTTCATGAAAATCCTTCTCATCATGAATGACTTGTTCTGTGACCTTTTCTTTACCTTTTTCCATCTGATTTTCTATTGTAGAAGGCATGGACCCTTCCACTCTATGTGGATCAAACACATTCCTATGACCTTTTTGGTAGTTTTTTGGCAATGGCTCAGCCTCAACCATAATAGCCCTCTTAGGCTCATTGACCTCAATCTTGCTGGGTGGTCCAATCTCAATATGAAATGGAGATGAAGGGGTGAAATGGGTGAAGGAGTGTGATATGATGAGGATGAAGGTGATATGGGCTGAGATGGAGGGATGGAAGTGTATGGCTGGGATAATGAAGGCACATTTTGTGCATGCTGAGTAGGAAGGTCTCTGAATATATCATGGGATATGAAGGTATCCCATGCAATTTTTAGTTGATTTAGATGATATAGGACTATGATTTTAATTAAGGAATGATGTAAAAGAGTTTTCATTTGTTGTTCATATTCCCTTTTCTGGACAATGAATTCCATCTTATCTGTGCTTGGAAAAGGTAGTAGGGTATGTTCAGCATCTTTACCCTAGTGAAATGCATCAAGAGGTGGATGTGATAAGTATAAAGCCTTGAAAATATACCCTCGCATGAAAATTAGTTCATGATTATCTTCATCATCAGTGCATATCTATCCTGGAAGAGGGAAAAAGGAAAGAACCTCTTTTTCTCATTCGTATACCTTGGTTTCAGGAAGGGCTCAAAGTAGTTTTCCTCCAAATCACTCTTTTTGAACCACTTCTCCCCAACATTTGGGATCTCAGTGGCAGCTAAAATGATGGCAGTTGAGATAGTAAAGGTGACTCCAGCTAAAGTGACTTGGTTTTTGTGGAGGTTGGATATGAAGAGCCTAGTCAGCATGTCATGGTGTTGAACCCTCTAAATTTGTTCACAAAAATCATAACAACCAATATGTTCGAAAATGTTACTGTCATTAGAGAAGCCAAAAGTTCCCTAGTGCTGGTAGGTTCAAGTCTGATTATCCTGCCCCCTTTATGTGTCCTCCTAGATTTTGTTTCCTCTTCCTCATTGTATGGTCTGTTATGGTCTTCTTTTGCTGCCATGGTGTTTTTATGTCCAAAACCTTAGGGAAGTATATGATAATGTGGAAAGTAACTTTTGGGGATAGGAAATGGGGAAAGGGAAATTTTGTGGGAGATAGTGTTAGAGATATGGGAAATGGGTGAAGGGAAAAGGAGTGATAGTGTGATGGGAATTAGGATGGGGAATTGGGGATTTAAAAGGAATTTTAGGATGGGTAATTGGGGATTTAAAGGGAATTTTAGGATGGGGAATTGGGAATTGGGAGCCTAGGTAAAAGGAGCACCTAGGGCTTAGGGTTTTAGGATTTAAAAGCTTAGGGACAGGAATTTTAATAACAGAGGTTTTTGGAAATATTATTTTCAATGTGGAAAGGGTATGACAGTGTAAGGGAAATGGGTTTTAGGATTTGTGAGTGTTACGGAGGAAAACTAGGGTTTTGAGTGATTTTACACCAAATTCTTCAAGAATATTATACAATACCAACCAATAAACTTTGAAGGAGGAGAGAAATGATGGATTTTGACCTTTTCTTACTTGATAAAGGTTGATGAGATCGATGTTGTAGCTCTAGAGGTGATTTGGGAAACTTTTGATGCGTTTTGGGATATGTTGGACATATGCACAGTGCCTTAAGGGTGTGCGCAGCGCCTTCTGTCTGTGCGTAGTGCCTTCTACCTGTTTGAAATGTTGTCATTGATGGAAAAGGAGATGGCAAAGGAGGACCACTTGAAACAGCAACAAGGAAAAGAGAGCATGAGACATGAAGCATAGGCAGTTTTAGAAGGGTCAGTTGATTGGAGATCTGAAGAGGCAGCAGAGGAGCATCAGGAGCAAGGAGCAGCATCAGTCAAGGAGCAGAGGTATTTGATTTGAGATATATATAATGAGAAACTGGTTCTGAGTGTGGGAACATATTATAGAAGGAACATTCGAGGTTCTGTGGCAAAAAGGAAACATATATTGACAGCTGGAATTGTCTATGAAAGTATGAATAGAGTTTTGAAAAGTTACCTCTTATGCACAGACCATTAGAGGCCATTAAAAGAGTTATGTTTGTGGACAGTGTAAACTCTGTATCTGAGACTTTAACTGTGATTCTGTATATGGTTAAAGTAAATTTATGATTGGTCGAAAATTTACCTCTTATGCACAGACCATACCAGTAGAGGTCATTAAAGGAGTTATGTAAAATGATTTGTAATTTGCAAGGAGTTTGAATAGCATCCAAACTGGAATTCCTGAGCGTTGATGAATATATGAGATTGACTAATCCTGTTTCGAATTGGGTATTAAATAAGGCACTTTGAATGAACTTATAAACTCTGTTATGTATTATGATGCGTAAAGTTCTGGGACTCAAGACCCAGGTGGGGTTTTTGTTCTTATGGAAAAATTGAATATGGGTTTCAAGAGTCTGAAGGTTTAGAGGCAGAACGAATTTAAGGGCGCAAAGGGAATCAGGTGTGAATTCCTTGTGTTATATATTATGGAGGAATTAGATTAATTATTTCTGTGTTCCAATGATGAAGCTCGATTTAGTATGTGATCCCTGTTACGAAGACTGCACATGGAAAAGTAATGATTTGACCCGCTTGAATCGACATCGAACTAGTGTCAAGCCTCAATAAATAAAATGTTGGGTTAATCTTTTGATAAAGAGCGCAAGAAATGTCACAGTATATGAGGGATTAGGTATATTTAATTATGCATCGGATATACTGGTTGAATGAATTCACTGCAGTGTTGAATCGATACCGAGAGATCGGTCCACCGCACTAACATACAGAAGTCGTCATGAAGAATTATGATACAAAGAAGTCGATTTACAGTGATTGAGCAGGGGAAGTGGAACCTTGAGCGAAGGAAAGGAACCGTGAGGATCTACAGTAATGGTGGTTTCACCCACAAAATCCAGTGGGTTCAGAAATATTTTAAATGGTAAGCGGATTTGTCAAAAATAATTTGATACACGTCATTGATGGACACGTGTCCTAAGGCAGTTTACCAAAATAGATTTTATCGCATTTATTTGAGCAGTTAAAGCTCGGCTCAATAAAAAATGCGATATGGCATGACAATCGTCGGATCGTCCTAGACGACGTGATAAGTTCCCCACCGTCGGATGAGAGGGTGCTTTACGTTGTTGGGCCCCAGTGGAACTTTCGCATTATATTTGGGTTTTAATCATTGCTAATTCACGGATTGAAAGGTCAATAAACACACACACACACACACACACACACACACACATATATGTGTGTGTGTGTGTGTGTGTGTGCGTGTGTGTGTATGTGTGTGTGTGTGTGTGTTGTGTTGTGGGTTTAAACAAGGTCAAGAGCGAAACAAAGAGGAGTGCTAAGGCACGGCACATATATGTATGCGAGGGTTGGAAGAGATATTAAACCAAATATTTAATGCAATCGATATACACTATGCTAATACATTAAGAGTTATATAATGTAATATCCTTCGCAAATGATATCTGAGGTATGTATTGAAATTTTGAGTGTAGGGCCCGAAGATTTCATTATAAGCATGGTCTAATGTTAAATATGCCGAGTGTTAAAACCATGGTCGAGGATTGAGTTAGGTGTTGATATATGTATGACAAGAAGGTCGGGCATTCATAATTGACGAGGGTTATTTAACCAAGCAGCATGGTAAGACAATCGAAAAATGTTTTTTAGATTGTGAATAAGTTAAATACGTGTGTTTTATTATAAGGTTCATAATAAATTGAACGGGGTTTGATATCGATTGGAGATGTTCATATATTTTATATAGAATCGGAAGTTGTGGATGTTACGTTAATAAAATACTGGCAGTAGGACTAAGAGTCCTTGTATTGTGGACTATTACTAGGACCCACGAGTATCAAAAGTATGGATTGAAGAATTACTTTGGGTCAAAGGAAATCCAAAGGTTTATCAATGGTTTACATAACACCTGGGTTAATTCAAAACAAATGTCGAATGGTGACTCACATTATTGAAGAGAGAGCGACATACAGTCTTATGTAAATAAAATATGGATATAATATTTATATGGTTGGTTAAACCAAAGGATGGGCTTAATACACATTACACCGTGAGTGTCGAGAGATATATATACATTCAAATAAATTGAGGCAAATTTTAATCTTTTGGGTTACTGCATTATTCGAATGAAAATTCGAATATGCAATGATTGGGGTTAATTATAGAATCGAATGTTATTCAATTCTCATGTAATGGGGTTTTAATCATTGAGCTTGTAATTTATGAGGAGATTCCGCAATGAAAAGATTCTGCCCATATATAAAATTAATTGGGTTAAAACAATGATTTTAACCTCTGATGGAGAAGCTTCAATATTGAGTCAAATTTCCAGTGCATAAATTAAAAAAAAAAATATTGAAATTGCCCAGATCGACAATTGTATTGAATACAAATTAGTTGTATGCATTTCATATGCATAAAGAGAGAGAAACTATGGGTCTGACAGAGGTAAACAGAGATTTCAGGCTTGACAGGTGTACATGCACAGGTGCACACAATTATAGTGAACAAAGTATGTAGAACATTTACATGACAGCAGCAGATACAAAAAGGAAGTGAACAGCAGAGGTATGCAGAGCAGTTATCTAACAGCAGCAGAAAAGACAAAACCAACAAGCCAAGTGCTGGAAAGAGTACTGAGTGAAATTTATATGTGTAACTGAAAATGGGAATGTAAATGTTGTAATTGATTTTATATTGTTTGTGATGCATTGGCAAGTCTCCGGAGGAAAACAAAACTCCCACTGTAATATTGAAATTAATGCATACTGTTATATTTTTCTGAATGAGTGGGTAAAAGAAATGAGAAGGCAGTAGGCAAAGAGGCATGGCTATCCATTTCAAATTCCCTGAGGAATGCTAACAGTCATAAGGGAATTTCTATAAATAATATCACATTGATATGCATAAATAGGTTAGAGAGTGAGGTAAGAGATGTAGAAATGAAGCAATAAGGCAGAGGAGAAGGAGGAGCTGATAAACAATCTGAGAAGATGCCGAGATGATGCAGGGCAGATATGAAGACTGATGGATAGCAGAAGAGAAGGTTCAGAACAGAGCTGATATCCAAGGTAAATCAGCAAGTGTTTTATTTTGAAAGAGTAGGGAAGTTGGAGCTTCCCTATCAATTTGTAGCTTGATAGATGTCAGTTGTAGCTGACTGAGGTTGGAGCCTCCTGTAGGTTGGTGCCTACAGAAAATTGAGAGGGATTTGGAGCTTCCTTGCAAGTTGTAGCTTGCAGAATTGAGGTAGGAGCCTCCTGTGGGTTGGAACCTATAGAAATTCAGTGGTGAGAAGGAGTTGGAGCTTGCCTTTGCATCACAACAATAATAAGATGTGGTTTTCTCCCTTTATGGGTTTCCACTTATATCTGGTGTCCCAGTGCATGATGTTTATGTGTTGATATGGTTTATATAATCTTCTTAATACTTGCTGCTCTCATATTAAGTCTATTGTTACATTATATTAATGCTTTTTGCTCACATCCTAAGATTATATTAATGCTTGCTGCTCACATCCTAAGATTACTCACATATTAAGTTAAACATGAAATGAAGGTGTAAATAAGTTTTAATGAAAAAGTTTTAAAAGTCCATGAATGTGTTAAACTAATTCACCCCCCCCCCTCAGTTTAACTAAGGTTTCAACAATTGGTATCAAAGCCAGTTCCTTTGGTGTAAGCTTAATAGCTTGAAGGAGATCTGGTTGAGTCATGGACTACCAAAATGTACATGTGCTAAATACAACAAACTTTCTTGAATGGAGAGATAAGGTTAAAACATGTTTAATGGCTTATGAACCTGAGGTATGGAAGCTTGTTTGTGATGGTTATTGCACAGACTCTCCCACGGTGCAAGAACAACAGAGGAATGCCAAGGCAAAATTTTTGATATACAACAATCTTCATAACAAGGATCTTGAGGTAATAATGGATTTAACCTTTGCAAAAGAAACTTGGGACAGATTGCATTTCATGCACGGAGTAGACACTGAGGATTGCACTGTCAAGAAGGAGAAGAGAATTAAAAAAGAAGAAAACTTCATGCCAAAAGGAAAATGTTCAATCAAATGAGGTACCTGCTAGTGTAAATGGAAGTAAGAACCATGAAGAAAGTGCAGCTGAAGAAAATGCCAAACTTGACACAATCCTGACTGAAATAGAAAGATTGAAGAATGAAAACAAAGACCTGAAGACATTGGTGCAAATATGTGATGAGAAATAATATCAAGATAAGAAAGAAATTATAGGCCTGAAGACACAGCTTGAAGAAGCAAAGAAAGTAGAAGACACTCTGCTGGAACAAATGAGAGAGAAAAGTCTTGAATGTGAAAAATTGGAAGAAGAAGTAGTGTGCCTTAGAAAGAAATTAGAAAAAGCCCAAAGAGAAGTATTAATGAATACACCTAAAATGAAAAGCTCTGGACAGTTGGACTAGATTCTAAAGGCTCAAAGGTCACCTCTCATAAAGGCTGGGATAGGATATGAAGGTGAAACCAGTAAGCCCAAGTTTGAAGATAACATGAATGTTATTTTTGTAAAAGTTGTAAAAGACAGTGAAGCAGCTCAGCAAATTCCCACAGAAGAAGAAGCCAGCAAGAACAAGATTTGTAAGGAAAAAAACAGAATCAAGCAGCAATATGAAAAAACAGAGAATGAGAGGATGAAACAATCAGCTGCTAAAGGCTCATATGCTCCTGAAGATGAATTGAATAAATTTGGAAGATGTCAAAGAAGGTTCTTTCCTCCTATGGGAAGTATTACGTGTTTTTCCTGCCACAAACCAGGACATGGTGTAGCACATTGTAAGACAAAGAGAAACAATGATAACCAGCAAAAGATACAGCAAATAAGAAGAACACCTCAAGCAAGCAAAGGGAACAAAAAATCTTTCACCAGGTACACAAATCATTTCCATGGCTACTGTTATGCATGCAATAATTTTGGACATAAAATTGTTGATTGTAAAATGTATTCAATAAGGGGAACAAAGTATTATACATCAGCTCAAATGTACTTTGACAAAATAAGATGTTATGTATTCCTCAAGCTTGGCCACAAAGAAAAGGACTGTAAACTACCATATATATTAAAGAACTCTAGATAGATGATGGAAACAAAGCAAATCAAACAAAACTATGAATCTAAAAGAAGTGCAGACATCATGAAGAACCCCAATAAAGTATGGAAGGAAAAGAGAAAGGGGGAGCCTATTATCTAAATAACATAATGAATTCTTCATAGTCTCAGGGAGAGCTGCTCTAGGAAGCAAAGAAAAATTCCATCCAGTGACAAATATGAAGCAACATCATAGGGGGAGAGAAGTTCATAATTATTCCCCATGAGAGTAATCTAAGAAGAGCTCCATGTAATGAGAACAGCTATGAGATCAGGAAGAAAAAGGAAATCCCTCTAACAGAGAACTATTGAGGAAGAAGATGATCTGAAGTATTAAATAGTTGACAGATTGATGAAAAAAAAAAAACGGACAGCAAGCAGCCATGATGGTAAAGAAAATACCAACACATTAAGTGATGATCACATAGTGCATCATACAGCCAGAATGAACAAGTGAACCACATTAAGAATGAGGAATAAGAGAAGAGCCTATCATCATTATTTCATTACATCTTTCATCTATGAAAATTATCCTTGGAGGAGTGCAGTAAAGTGAGTAATAAAACCTTGAGAAATCAGCCCATGAAGTTTCATAGAAAAGAAATTGAAGATGCCTTCCCAAAGATCTTTATATTTGAACTGTTGAATTGATTTTTAAAGCAACAATGATTCTGGAGCAGTTCAAGAAATGAAAATGCAGGGAAAATCCTTTAAACCAGAATGACAGTCTAAGAAAAATGTCAATAATGCCAAGATCAGATTTAGTACATTGATGGTGGTTGTTGAGAACAGTGGAGAGCGAAAAAAATTGAAACTATGAAAGTTTTCTTAACATTGGGTTCATGAGCAAGCTGAAGTAAAAGTAGTATTAATTAGTACTTGGTATAAACAGCATGCCTATCAACAGAATATCAAGTGTTATCATGAAGCAACAGTAAGGTACAGGTCCTTAGGATCAAAGGATTATGGCAAGAGTACATCCAGCATAAAAAGGGTCATTGAAAAGGCAAAAGGATCAGTATCTTGTTTATACCCGAAGTAGTATATTGAGCATAGAAACAGTATCATTTTCTATATATAATTGAATGCCTTCCTTAAGTCATCGCTTATATATCTTCAAGGCCTCTGACTTAGGATTATTCATAAACTGTGTGAAGTCTGGTTACAGAGACTTCAATCAAACAACTTTAAGTTGTGCGGAAAATCATCATGATAGAACAGTTAAAAAATTTGAAGTATGAAGGACTAGTTGATCAGTAAAGAGAAATTGAACATTGACATACATACCTCCTTATGTCATGAAGAAAATTACATGATTGATAAGTGAGGTTGACTAATACATTGAATGTGCCTAGCCTCAAGGGCTTGTTCTTGAAAGTGCAGTGTGCAAGCAGTAAATTTGGTATTTGGTCTCTTAAATTGAAAGATCACCTAATCTCACAATAAGTTGCAAACTTTGGTTTGATTCATTGTTCACAAAAACAACAAGGACCTTTCAGCTATTAACTATAATATCATTATCAGCATCCTAGCTCATATCATCACCAACAGGCAAGAAAAGTAAATCACAACTATAAAAGATATATTAGCATCATTATCATAATTGAACAGGTGTGGTACTACAGATGTGTATTGCAGAAGAAGACATACTCCAACTACAAATTCCTCAACAGATATGGATTTCAGATGAAGATTATAATATAGACAGAAGTATAGCTGAAGCAAGCTAGATATGTCACATGGAGCATTCACAATCCTTAAGTATTGATGGTGTTGGCTGTGGGGTTGTCATCACCTATGTATAGACAAGTTCAAATATTCTCAAAAGTGTTCTCTCAACAACTCATGTCCATCAGTTTGGAGCAAAAGGGTACAAATTCATAAGAAGAAAGCCGAAACACATCTCAGAGAGAGGAAATGAAGAGATAGAAAGCACACTAGGAGAACCATTGATGTCAAAGGGGGAGGAAAAGAAAGTAACAAAGAGAAGTAGAGGAAGTGTATTGCCATCAATGCCAAAGGGGGAGACTATTGTAAATGTTGTCATTGATAGCAAAGGAGATGGAAAAGGAGGAGCACTTGAAACAGAAACAAGGCAAAGAGAGCATGAGACATGAAGCAGAGGCAGTTTCAGAAGGGTCAGTTGATTGGATATCTAGAGAGGCAGTAGAGGAGCATCAGGAGCAAGGAGTAGCATCAGTAAAGGAGCAGAGGTATTTTATTTCAGATATATATAATGAGAAACTGGTTCTGAGTGTGGGAACATATTATAGAAGGAACATTCAAGGTTCTATGGAAAAAAGGAAACGTATATTGACAGCTGGAATTGTCTATGAAAGTATGAATAGAGTGTTTAAAAGTTACCTCTTATGCACAGACCATTAGAGGCCATTAAAAGAGTTATGTTTGTGGACAGTGTAAACTCTGTATCTGACTGTATCTGAGACTTTAACTGTGATTCTGTATATGGTTAAAGTAAATTGATGATTGGTCTAAAAGTTACCTCTTATGCACAGACCATACCAGTAGAGGTCATTAAAGGAGTTATGTAAAATGATTTGTAATTTGCAAGGAGTTTGAATAGCATCCAAACTAGAATTCCTGAGCGTTGATGAATATATGAGATTGACTGATCCTGTTTAGAATTGGGTATTGAATAAGGTGCTTTGAATGAACTTATAAACTCTATTATGTATTATGATGCGTAAAGTTCTGGGACTCAAGACCCAGGTGGGGTCTTCGTTCTTATGGAAAAATTGAATATGGGTTTCAAGATTCTGAAGGTTCGGAGGCAGAAAAAATTTAAGGGCGCAAAGGGAATCAAGTGTGAATTCCTTGTGCTATATATTATGGAGGAATTAGATTAATTCTTTCTGCATTCCAATGATGAAGCTCAATTTAGTATGTGATCCCTGTTACGAAGATTACACATGGAAAAGTAATGATTCAACCCGCTTGAATCGACATCGAACTAGTATCAAGCCTCAATAAATAAAATGTTGGGTTAAACTATTGATAAAGAGTGCAAGCAATGTCAGAGTATATGAGGGATTAGGTATATTTAATTATGCATCGTACATACTGGTTGAATGAAGTCACTGCAGTGTTCAATCGATACCGAGAGATCGGTCCACCGCACTAACATACAGAAGTCGTCATGAAGAATTATGATACAAAGAAGTCGATTTACAGTGATCGAGTAGGGGAAGTGGAATCTTGAGCGAAGGAAAGGAACCGTGAGGAGCTACAGTAACAGTAGTTTCACCCATGAAAACCAGCAGGTTCGGAAATATTTTAAATGGTAAGCGGATTTGTCAAAAATAATGCGATACACGTCGCTGATGGACACGTGTCCTAAGGCGGTTTACCAAAATAGCTTTTATCGCGTTTATTTGAGCGGTTAAAGCTCGGCTCAATAAAAAAGGCGATATGGCATGACAGTCGTCGGATCATCCTAGACGACGCGATAAGTTCCCCACCATCGGATGAGAAAGGTGCTTTACGTTGTTGGGCCCCAGTGGAACTTTCGCATCATAGTTGGGTTTTAATCATTGCTAATTCACGAATTGAAAGGTAAATAAACATATATATATATATATATATGTGTGTGTTTTGCTGTGGGTTTAAACAAGGTCGAGAGCGAAACAAAGAGGAGCGCTAAGGCATATATGTTTTGCTGTGGGTTTAAACAAGGTCGAGAGCAAAACAAAGAGGAGCGCTAAGGCATGGCACATATATGTATGCGAGGGTTGGAAGAGATATTAAACCAAAGATTTAATGCAATAGATATACACTATGATAATACATTAAGAGTTATATAATGTAATATCCTTCGCAAATGATATCTGAGGTATGTGTTGAAATTTTGAGTGTAGGGCCCGAAGATTTCATTATAAGCATGGTCTAATGTTAAATATTCCGAGTGTTAAAACCATGCGTTGATATATATATGACAAGAAGGTCGGGCATTCATAATTGACGAGGGTTATTTAACCAAGTAGCATGGTAAGACAATCGAAAAAAAAAAATTCAATTGTGAATAAGTTAAATACGTGGGTTTTATTATAAGGTTCATAATAAATTGAACGGGGTTTGATATCGATTGGAGATGTTGATTTACTTTATATAGAATCAGAAGCTGTGGACGTTACGTTAATAAAATACTGGCGGTAGGACTAAGAGTCCTTGTATTGTGGACTATTACTAGGACCCACGAGTATCAAAAGTATGGATTGAAGAATTACTTTGGGTCAAAGGAAATCCGAAGGTTTATCGATGGTTTACATAACACCTGGGTTAATTCAAAACAAAAGTCGAATGGTGACTCACATTATTGAAGAGAGAGTGACATACAGTCTTATGTAAATAAACTATGGATATAATATTTATATGGTTGGTTAAACCAAAGGATGGGCTTAATACACATTACACCATGAGTGTCGAGAGATATATATACATTCAAATAAATTAAGGCGAAGTTTAATCTTTTGGGTTATTGCATTATTCGAATGACAATTCGAATATGCAATGATTGGGGTTAATTATAGAATCAAATGTTATTCAATTCTCATGTAGTGGTGTTTTAATCATTGAGTTTGTAATTTATGAGGAGCTTCCGCAATGAAAAGATTCTGCCCAGATATAAAATTAATTGGGTTACAACAATGAGTTTAACCTCTGATGGAGCAGCTTAAATATTGATTCAAATTGCCAGTGCAGAAATTTAAAAAAAAATATTGAAATTTCCCATATCGACAATTGCATTGAATACAAATTAGTTGTATGCATTTTATATGCATAAAGAGAGAGAAACTATGGGTCTGACAGAGGTAAACAGAGATTGTAGGTTTGACAGGTGTACATGCACAGGTGCACACAATTACAGTGAACAAAGTATGCAGAACAGTTACATGACAGCAGCAGATACAAAAAGGCAGTGAACAGCAGAGGTATGCAAAGCAGTTATCTAACAGTAGCAGAAAAGACAAAACCAACAAGCCAAGTGCTGGAAAGAGTACTGAGTGAAATTTATATGTGTAACTGAAAATGGGAATTTAAATGTTGTAATTGATTTTATATTGTTTGTGATGCATTGGCAGGTCTCCACAGGAAAACAAAACTCCCATTGTAATATTGAAATTAATGCATACTGTTATATTTTTCTGAATGAGCGGGTAAAAGAAATGAGAAGGCGGTAGGCAAAGAGGCATGGCTGTCCATTTCAAATTCCCTGAGGAATACTAACAGTCATAAGGGAATTTCTATATATAATATCACATTGATATGCATAAAGAGGTTAGAGAGTGAGGTAAGAGATGTAGAAATGAAGCAATAAGGTAGAGGAGAAGGAGGAGCTGATAAAGAATCCAAGAAGATGCTGAGATGATGCAGGGAAGATATGAAGACTGATGGACAGCAGAAGAGACGGTTCAGAACAGAGCTGATATCCAAGGTAAATCAGCAAGTTTTTTATTTTGAAAGAGTGAGGAAGTTGGAGCTTCCCTATCAAGTTGTAGCTTGATAGATGTCAGTTGTAGCTGACTAAGGTTGGAGCCTCCTGTAGGTTGGTGCCTGCAGAAAATTGAGAGGGAGTTGGAGCTTCCTTGCAAGTTGTAGCTTGCAGAATTGAGGTAGGAGCCTCCTGTGGGTTGGAAACTACAGAAATTCAGTGGTGAGAGGGAGTTGGAGCTTGCCTTTGCATCACAACAATAATAAGATGTGGTTTTCTCCCTTTATGTGCTTCCACTTATATCTGGTGTCCCAGTGCATGATGTTTATGTGTTGATATGGTTTATATAATTTGCTTAATACTTGCTTCTCTCATATTAATTCCATTGTTACATTATATTAATGCTTGCTGCTCACATCCTAAGATTACTCACATATTAAGTTAAACATGAAATGAAGGTGTAAATAAGTTTTAATGAAAAATTTTTAAACTTCCATGAATGTGTTAAACTGATTCACCCCCCCCCCCTCTCAGTTTAACTAAGGGTTCAACACTGCCTATGTGCGATGCCTTCAAAATATGCGCCCTATGCTCAGTTTTTCTCCAATTTTGCCCATAAAATCGAAAATTTTCTCTCCTCAAGTGTTTTCTCGATAGAATAGGAGGCAAATGAAATTCAAATTGATTTCTAAGAGTCTTTAATACATGAGTGAATTTTGATTTAAATCAAAAACCAACTTTCCTATGTTTCTTTTCAATTTTTTGAAAGCATGTTGAATATCCTTTTTTCTTTGACTTTTCTTCTTTGCAGGATGAAGTTGCTGGAGTTTAGCACTTTTCACTTTGATTTGGTGGTCTTCAGTTCGGAATATGAATTTAGAGTTGGCAGCTTTTGGAGAGTAACTTATTACATATAGGAAGCATAAAATTACATAAAAAATGAAATAAATTAAAATTTTGTTTTTTAATAAAATTTTATTTGAGTATGAAAATCATACTTGAAACAATAATTACAACTTTAAAAATATCATATTTACATGTTGATAATCCTCTGTAGATGATAATGAAATGTTTATTGATTCACTCTCACACCTTTTGCTGACATTATTGAGATGAAATGGTGCATTTTTGGACCTTAAACAATGAAACCTAATGACCTAATGGGACCTTGAATGACCTGACTCCATGGTTGACTTTGACTGACATAAGACATAGTGAAATGACCTTTTCAAAAGTGTTTTTATGCTTAGCAAGATGTGAAGGTGGGTCAGCAAATGAGAATTTTTGAGGGAGAGTGAGACTTTATGACTAGGGCTACCATCAATGAATCAATTTTTTACATGACCTAATGGAGTGATAAAAAAAATTCTGAGTGGGACACCTAAAATGAATATGAAAAGAGTGATTTTGATCACTGATGGCAGAATGCATATTCTAACACTAACATCGGCCTTATTGGGGATGGAAACTCCTTGGAGGTGTCAATAAAACCATAGACCAAGTGTCTAACAATTGGGCCAATACGATCAAAAACCTCAAATTGAAATGCATGACTAAATACTGACAACTCAATAACACAAACTGACTTTGAAACTGACTGAAATGTACTCAAACAATGACTTAAAACTTAACTTACTTTTCTTGAAACTAAATCTTGAAAATGGTAGGAACTCAATGAAGCTCCATGGCCTTCACTTTGGGCTCCGAACTCCAGTGCTTTTCTTCTTCACACTTGCAGGAATATAAAACTGATATATACAATGAGGATGAAAAAAATTTCACAATTTAAAATCAAAAAAGATAGTGATTCAGGAGCCTACCATTAACTGGCCCTCCTAAGCAATTTTTCCCATCCATTTTTTCCAAGAGATATGCATTTTGTCCACGAGAAACGGCAATCTTAAGAGGTCCTTTCCTAAATTATCGAACTTCTCATGCTTACCCTTGTCTTCACTCTTGGCATCCTAGCGAAGTATTACATCACCGATCTTGAAATCATCTTGTCTGGTTTTTTTGTCATAGATTTGCTTGATATTATCATGGAGCTTGGAAGTGTTTTGAAACACTTCTTCTTGTGTTTGTTGCAAGTGAATCATTTGGTTTATGCAGCGTTGTGTGTCATTTTCTTCACTTCCCACTTATTGTAAAAGTTTCATGACTAGGACATCCAATGAAGAAGGGAAAACCGTGTCCACACCGTAAACTACCTGAAATGGAGACATGCCAATGGATTTCTTGTTACTTACCCGATCTGCCACAGTGCATTAATTAGCTTCTTGTGCCAATTCTTCTTATTCACCTCCAACATATTTTTGATTATGTTGATCAAAGACTTATTGGAGGATTCTTCCAATCCATTTCCCTGTGGATAATATGTTGTAGAATGACCCAAATTAATGTTATACCTGTCACATAATTCTATCATCTTCTTTTATTTGAAGGCTGCAGCGTTACCTGTGATGATATTTCTAGGACAACCAATCCGGGACAAGATGTTAGCTTCTAAAAATTGAATTATAGTTGAGTCTATAGCTTGCCTGGTTGGGATCACTTTGATCCACTTTGTGAAATATTTTTTGGCAGTAAGTATCCATCTGTGTTGAGCAGATGAGGGTGGATTTATTTCACCAATAAAATCTAAGCCCCACTGTTGGAAAGGAGCTTCAACTGAAATGGGATGTAATGGTAAAGGAAGAAGCTTATGTTTACCTTGGAAAAGTTAGCATTCATGGCAGCTCATGACCGTCTTGTACAAATATGCAAATAATGTCGGTCAATAATAACCCACTCTTAGTAATTTTTTGGCCATGGTCTTCCATTATAGGTGACCTCCACAATCTCATTTGTGGAAATCCTTCATCACTTCTTTGGACTCATCTTCAACCAAGCAATTGAGTAACACACCTCAAGGATCGTTCCAGTACATTGCACTATCTAGTATGCAATATTTTTAAGCCTTAAGTTTCAAGGACCTGCTCTTACTCTTTGAAATGCCCGGAGGAGGGTTCAAATATTAAAAACATAAATGATATCAGCATACCGTGGAGATGATGAAAAGAGATCTGATACCTAAATAAGACTTACACCTTCTTCCTCATCGGATAGTGCTGATATGAGATTGATGTCAAGTGCATGTATATTAGACTCAGCCATAAGCTTGGCTAAGCCTTGCCCTTTGATCAGCTTGGTTGGCTTGATCTTAATTTCATACTCTAAGAGGGATGCTATCCATCTACCTCTTTTTCCTTTTGGATCTGTTTGCATGAGTACTTCTTTAACCGCTGCATTTGTAACATATGCCAAAATATGTGAGTGCAGAATATAAACATGGAAGTCCTTGAGTGTTTTAACCAAAGCCAAGGCCTGTTTCTCGATTATTTTATATCGGAGGGCTGCATCCCTTATTGTGCAACTGAATAATGCTATTGGTAGCCCTGTCCCATCTTTTTTCTACATAAGTACCGCTACCAAAGTATGCTCAGAAGCAAAAGAAAATATAATGAAATCTAGTGAATAATCGGGACTTGTCAAAACTAGACCAGTGGTCAAAGAAAATTTCACCAAGTTGAATGACTTGCGAGCATTTTCAGACCATTTAACATCATTCCCCTTCTTTATCATGTTAGTTGACTCTCTAATATGCTTTGCTAAATTTGGAATGAACCTACGTAGGAAATTCATCCTAAATTTGAATGCTTGGACTTCCTTCTTGTTACAAGGAAAATCAATTTGTTGTGTTGCTTCAACTCTAGAAGGATCTATTCGAATCCCATATTTTGAGATGATGTTGTTAGACTCTTGTATTTCACAGTATCACAAGGTGACTGATTATTTCTTATATTTTTCATACTAAAAATAATATTCCATGACTATCATTTATTTTCATAAAAGAAAGGGAGATCCTGGCTGTCAAGAGGATCAGATGAATATATCTACCATTTAATTCAGTTGAAAGAGGAGAGTGTTGCTGATTAAGTGTGATGGTGAGCGAAATCCATACTGCCCTCATTCATTCCATCTACCATCTTCTTACCTTCCATTATCCCAAATTCTGACACTCCCATACTCTGAATCCCATTCAAAACCCCAAAACCCACATACATAACCTTTTTGGACTCACTATTTTATAATACCCACTTATATTAAAAAGTCTGAAATTCTAGCTCTGCCCACATTCCGCACCCCGCAAGCTTTTAAATTTTTTCTTAATTCATCACTGAAACATAAAAACCCTGCCTATGCGCTTTGATGGGACCCATACAAACCTTTATATATTACCAATCTGCATGGAAAACCTTTGTTTTTGTATTTTCCTTACCCCTCCGCCTCTTTGCACCTTTCTGCGTTTAACGCATCACACTTTGCACTGCGTTCTTTTTATAACTTACCTTTTAAAAGAGCCTGCAAGTTATTTAGATTGCAATGCGATCGTGAAATCGCATATCGCAAAGCTCAGGAGGTAAGCACTCACAAATTAAATGTTCTAATGTGCGATGTGATTGCGAAATCACATATCGCAAAGCTCAAGAGGTAAGCACTCGCAAATTAAATGTTCTAATGTGCGATGTGATCCGATCGCAATCCCACATCGCAGTTTTCAAAGAATTTCCACCGGAGGTAAAGGTTAAAAGTGTCAACATGTGACGTGTGATTTAGGTGGGACCCAATCGCAAATCGCACTGTTTAAAGAACAAGTGCAGAGGTCAATGTTAAAATCGCCGAAGTGAGATATGGGTGACGTAGTAGATGACATGGCAGATGACGTAACAGGGTTATGTGGCAAGTGACAGAGCCCTTGCCCGCATACCATACATCACAAGTTTTAAGCGTTAATCATGAAGGTGAATGTTATAATCGCCAAAATGCAATGTGCGATGTGGTAGGACCCGATCACAAATCGCAGATGTTAGAGGATAGGCGCAAAGGAAAATTTAAGGCAGCGGGATGCAAAGTGCGATACCGATGCAGATGTGATGTGGCTTCATAAATGAAATCAAAACTTTCTTAGGTCTGGAACGAGTGGTTTTTCAAGAAAGGGACCCCCTTATGTGTCATTCTCTCATGAATTCCCCACCCCCCCCCCCCTGTTATATTACCACTTACTACTTCAGGGGGGTCCAGAATACCACTTTCCCCAAATAAATGAGCATCAGTTTGTAACAGAGAAAGGGGAGTAAGATCAGAGAAGCAACAGTTCCAGCACCACATTGGAATTTATCATCCGGCAAAGGCGGTCTGAATAACAAAGCCAGATGTCAGAACCTCCATTGGTTTCCTCTTCGAAACCATCATAGCTTCCTCCAAAATCTTACTGTTTGATCTTCTAAGGAGCCATTAAAGCATTTGGATCTATGAAGAGTTGCCACATGTTGTTTTCAGAGATGTCTTATCACCACCTGCATGTCTCCACTTGTCCGTTTTCTTCTTAAATGTAATCACTACAGTAGGAAAATTAACTGACTTAATTTTTCTATAAATATTGTATGCATTAGTAGTGTAAAGAGAGGCCCAGAAGGGAAAAAAAAAATTGTAACAGACTCAGCTGGCTGTAAACACTCTCTATTGAATGAATGAATGAGTATGTTGTTTTCCAAATTCTTGTGTTATGCTTTGTGGTGAAGTATTTTCCCATGTAATTTGTTATTCTCCTGTCTGCTCATACTTTTTTCTTTTCTTTACTGTGAATATAATTATTTGTGTAGGATTTACCATAGGGTACCCTGCTCAGTCTTGAAGCAGTACATTATGTTTTCCTCTAAGACTTGGATGCAGAATTCAGAGACGGTCTGCTCTACATCCATGTTGAGACCAGAATGTAGAATTCAGAGACAGACTGCTCTTCATTCCTGTTAAACCTTAATCTCCTCCTCTTTTTCATTTCACAAGCTGTAAAGATCCATTGACATGGCTAGCTTTCCTGGTTGCACTTGACCTCAGTTATCCATCTATTTGATTTTGTTACACCTGTTTGACTCCATAGCCCAATGGCCCTCTTCTGCTGCCTCAACCAAAATCTTCAAACAAACCTCATTTCTGTAACTAGCCTAATATCAGCACTTATAGTTATCAAGCTATATCTAACAGAGAGAGCCCTCTCTAAGTCTAGGAAGGCTAGGTCCTAGACTCCAAATTTGGTTTGATGTTTCCCTTTGTAGTTATGTCTTCAGCCTTCATAAATTACATGGTGATAACATAATGGCGACCATACTGGGGACAAAATTTATCTTCCTTAGAAAGCATATGAAAGTTCAGATCTGATTACTAGTGGTGGACAGTGACCAGACACAAGAAGGCTGCATCATTCACCTGGCGACTCCACGATTCAAATAACCTGGCTTTTGAGCATTCATGGTGGCTCCACAACATGCTGACCAGAGTTCCTATTGAACAAAATGACAAGGTTTGTGGCAGACCCTCTATCTAGTGAAGTTCTGAATGCATTCAAGAATCAGTTATCAGAATGTTAGCTTGATGAAGATTTTCTAGCAGTTGTCTTTCTCATTTTGAAGTCAAGCAAATTTAATCCCGAAGCTAAAAAATGTTTTCGAGAGATAGTTGTTGAAAGATATGAAACTAGTATTGAACTTTTGAATTCTCAAATTCATTCATATAATTTCTGAGATCCTAAAGAATTCTTGGAAAATCTTCCTTCCCCTAAGCAACAGGAAATTGAAATACCTCTTGACTTACATATTTAGGATGATTGTGCTTTCAAGTCCCAGACTAAAAATGTGGTTTCGAGGTTTAATATTGGGGATACAACTGATCTTAAAACTAGTCATTGAAGGCCTAGAAGCAAGTATTATGCATCATGCTTTAGTTGATCCTATAGCAGAGTATATGGAGGTTCTTTTTAGCTCAAGTTTTCAAACATGTATTCTCTATAAACATCAAATACATCAGCAGTTGCCATTACATATTACAACTTTGGTTATGAAGGCACATAATCAAGTTACACTTTTGGTTGTCCTGACAAGCAGTGAAGTTGTCCATTCGTCTATGCTGCTACTTGACTGGCTGGACTGGAATTATTGTATCATTTATAACAACAAAAATTCCAATAGAGTAGGGTAGGTAGGTGTGCAAATAAGCTCAGTACTCTGAGCATCTTTCCAATTCTAGTTTCAGATTGCCTCCTAGTTTTCAGTACAAGTATTTTCCAGACTTCAGTTTGTAGAGAGTCTTGATTTTTAACTAAGCCTTCTCAACCACAGAGGTTTTTGTAGCAAATCAAGTTGCAGATTTGGGATCAGGCCACTATTCTACGGTGTTCTTGATACCTCCTAAAGGAGCTGCTATCCCCAATTGGAGCCACTATTAGACTCCTATATTTCACAGTATCACAAGGTGACTGATTATTTCTTATATTTCCATACTAAAAATAATATTCCATGACTATCATTTATTTTGAGAAAATAAAGGGAGATCCTGGCTATCAAGAGGATCAAATGAATCTATCTTCCATTTAATTCAGTTGAAAGAGGAGACTATTTCAGATTAAGTGGGATGGTGAGCGAAATCCATACTGCCTGCATTCATTCCATCTACCCTCTTCTTACCTTCCATTTTCCCAAATTCTAACACTCCCATACTCTGAATCCCATTAAAAACCCCAAAACCCACATACATAACCTTTTTGGACTCAGTACTTTATAAAACCCACTTATATTAAAAAGTCTGAAATTTTAGCTTTGCCCGCATTCCGCACCCCACAAGCTTTAAAAAAAATTCTTAATTCATCATCGAAACATAAAAACCCCGCCGATTCACTTTGATGGGACCCATCCAAACCTTTATATATTACCAATCCGCATGCAAAACCTTTGTTTTTGCATTTTCCTTACCCCTCTGGCTCTTCGCACCTTTTCTCTTTTAACACTCTGCACTTCGCACTGCACTCTTTTTATAACTTACCTTTTAAAAGCACCCACAATTTATTTATATTGCGATGCGATCACAAAATTGCATATCGAAAAGCTCAGGAGGTAAGCACCTGCAAGTTAAATGTTCTAATGTGCGATGCGATCTGATCACAATCACACATCGTAGTTTTCAAAGAGTTGTCGCCAGAGGTAAAGGTTAAGAGTGCCAACATGTGACGTGCAATGCAGGTGGGACCCAATCACAATTGCAAATCGCAATGTTTAAAGAACAAGTCTGCAGGTAAATGTTAAAATCTCCGAAGTGCGATATGGGTGACGTAGCAGATGACGTGGCAAGATGACGTGGAAGGTGACGTATCCCTGGCCCGTGTATCGGACATCGCAAGTTTAAGAGTTAAGCAGAAAGGTGAATGTTATAATCGCCGAAATGTGATGTGCAATGCGGTGGGACCCGATCGCAAATCACATATGTTAGAGGATAGGTGCAAAGGAAAAGTTAAGGTAGCGGGATGCGAAGTGGGATACCGACGCGGATGTGATGCGGCTTCATAAACGAAATCAAAACATTCTTGGGCCCGGAACGAGTGGTTTTTCAAGAAAGGGACCCCCTTATGTGTCATTCTCTCATGAATTCGCACCCCACCCCCCCCCCCCCCCCCTCTATTACCACTTACCACTTTAGGGGGGTCTAGAATACCATTGTTTCTCCTTCAAAAACCACTTTCCCCAAATAAACTGGTATCAGTTTGTAACAGAGAAAGGGGAGTAAGATCAGAGAATCGGTAGTGCCAGTGCCGCATTGGAATTTATCATCCAGCAAAGGCAGTCTAAATAACAAAGCCAGATGTCAGAAAGTCGATTGGTTGCCTCTTAATAACCATCGCAGATTCCTCCAAAATCTTACTGTTTGATCTTACGAGGAGCCCTTAAAGCATTTAGATCTATGAAGAGTTTCCCAGAATTAATCCATGAGGTGGTGGTGTTGTCAGAGATGTCTTATCATCGCATGCATGTCTCCACTTGTCCATTTTCTGCTTAAATTTAATCACTGCAATAGGAAGATTAATTGACTTAAGTTTCCTATAATTAATGTATGCATTAGCAGTGTAAAGAGATACCCGGAAGGGAAAAAAAAAAACCATTGTAACAGACTCAGCTGGCTGTAAACACTCTCTACTATACCTGGGATGAAGATGAACTCTAGGAGCACATCTGTCGAATTAGAGGCCGCCAACTGTCACTAATCTCAAATCCTCTATCCATGTTAATGTTATGCAGGTGTTTCATAATCTCAAGAGCTTCTCTAATTTTAGCTTGAAATTTTCACATGGTATCAGAGCAAAATATGAAAGACAGAAGAGGAGGTTTTGCAATGAAGCGAAGGTTTGACAACGATGCAGCATCAGCTCGGAAGGGTTCACGCAGTCCTCCAAAACGCATAGAGGAACAAAGGGATCCTAAAATTTCAGTTCTTGAGTCTAGACTAGAAGAGGATTTTGCTTATGTGTCAAGCATGGCCTCTCCAAGGGTCTGGTATATTGACATTGGAGCATCTGCTCAGATGACAGGAGTTCAAGAATGCTTCTTGAGCTACCAAGAAGAGCAGATGAACTTTCAAATCACAATGGAAAACAAGGCCAAGTGTACCCCTATTAGAAGAGGAACCATAATATTTCTAACAGAAGCTGGTAACAAGCTTCGAGCCACCAACATACTGCATGTACAAGGATTGGGGATGAACTTTCTCTTGGTGTTTCAACTTTAGAACAAGGGTTACGATGTATACTTTATTGGCGACAAAGTTTATGTCAAACACCCTCGTTGGAAGAGGAAGGCACAAATTGGAGTAAGGAGACATAAACTGTATAAGTTACACCTTGAGTCTCCAATGGCACTGATAGGCAGTACTAAACAAAGGGATTTGAATGAATCATGGCACAAAAGAATGGGGCAGCTACATCATGGAGCCTTGAGGATCCTCAGAAAGACTGTCACAAGAGCTTTAGAACTTAGCACAAGGAAAGACGATGTCTGCAGGGGGTACATATTAGGGAAATATGCCAAGGCAACATTTTCAAGAAGCAGCAGCAGGGCCAAGAGTGTATTGGAATTGACACACTCAGATATACCAATGTCCATGAATGCTCTCATTGGTGCAAAATATTTTGTCACCTTTATTGATAACCATTCCCGAAAGACATGGATCTACTTTCTAAAGAACAAAGATGAGGTCTTTGATGGATTCAAAGAATTCAAGGCTTTGGTAGAAAAGATAACCGCAAAGAAGATCAAGAAATTGTGATCAGACAATGGTGGAGAGTACATTAATAAGGACTTCATGAGGTTCTGCGCAAAGGAATGCATCAAGAGAGAATGGACAGCTCCATATAATCCGGAGCGGAATGGAGTCGCAGAGAGGAAGAATAGGACCATTGTGGAAGTTTTGACGGTGATGTTGTATGATCAAGACATGCCCAAATTTATGTGGGATGAATCTTGAAATACAGAAATGTATGTGCAGAACAGGGTGCCTCATACAGCATTGGGTAAGGTTACTCCTGAGAGTGTGTTCACTGGTAGCAAGCTTGAGGTGAGTCACTTCAAGATATTTGGAAGTATAGTGTATTGTCATATACCTAATGAGAAGAGGAAGAAGTTAGATCAGACTGCAAAGAAAGGAAACCTTGTGGGATATAGCAAAAATGATAAGGCATGTCGCATCTATATTCCCGGGAATAGGAATATCATAGTAATATGGGACATGAAATTCGTGGAGGAGAGAGCCTTCAGGAGATCCCAAGAGATGTCTATAGATATGCAGTCTGAGGAGGATTCACTAGTTTAGCCACAGCGGCCTACAAAAGATGAATCTAGTGCCTCTCCATGGCACAAGGATCCTCGGGAAAGTTCTTTCGAGGAAGTGCAAGAAGCAGAGCAGGTGAATCCATCCACCACTAGTGGAGGGATGAGCAGAGAACTCCAACAGACTTTGAGGGTTGTAGAGGAATTTATTGGATCCCCTAGAAATTAGAAGAGGGAACACATGAAGCCAGAAAAGTACCAGGAACTCATAGCACAGGTTGGAGAACCCTCTAGTTTTCGAGAGAAAGCTCAACATCAGGTGTGGGTAGACACTATGGTGGAGGAGTACAACTCCATCAAGAAAAATGATGTATGGGAAGTAGTCCCTAGACCTCAGAAAAGATCGGTTGTAGGATCAAGGTGGATCTACAAGATCAAGTCTCTTGTAGATGGCAACATAGAGAAATTCAAAGCTAGGTTTGTGGCTAAGGGGTATGCACAGAAGGAAGGGATCGATTATGAAAATACCTTCGCCCCTGTAGCTCGATACACTTTGATCAGATCTGTCATCTCTCTTGCAGTGCAAATGGGATGGTAAATTCACCAAATGGATGTCAAGACAACGTTCTTGAATGGGGTGATAGAAGAGGAAGTGTACATAGAACAACCAGAGGGCTTAGAGATGCATGAGCAGAAGACTCATGTGTGCAGGCTTAAGGAGTCCTTGTACAGACTGAAGCAAGCCCCTAGAGCATGGTATGGGTGAATTGATAGCTGCCTGTAGAATATGGGATTTTCCAAGAGTAACAAAGATCCCAACCTCTACTATCTAAGAGTATGGCATGAGCCGCTAATTTTGGTATTATATGTAGATGATATGTTCTTGATTGGATAATCTAAGCTCATCAATGACTGCAAAGAAAATCTGGCTACAAAATTTGACACGAAGGATCTAGGGAAGATGCACTATTTTCTTGGTTTTGAGGTTTGGCAGTAGAAGGGATAAATCTTCCTTGGACAAGGAATATATACAACAAATATCCTAAAGATATTTCAGATGGAGGACTATAGACCCGTGGTTACAACAATGATCGCAAACTGGAAGAATATCGACACTTCTGAGGATGATGAGGTTGACCCTATCTTGTATAGGAAGCTCATAGGATCATTGATGTACCTGGTCAATGCTAGACCAGACATATGTTATGTTATGAATACCCTCAGTCGGTTCATGGTAGAACCAAGGAGGGCTCACTAGGCAGCAGCCAAACATGTTCTCATACACTTGAAGGGGACAGTCGAGTTTGGGTTGAAGTACACCAAGGGAAATGAAATCTAGTTGAGTGGGTTCACTGACGCTGACTGGGCTAGAATTCCAGTAAATCGGAAAAGTACCAGTGGATACTATTTCAATCTCAGACCAGGAATGACTCCCTAGTGCAGTAGGAAACATAAATCCATAGCACTGACCTCATCCGAGGCTAAATATATGGTCACTAGCACAACTTTGTGTGAGGCCATATGGCTTTGTAATTTCCTCATGAACTTGCTCAAGAAGAGGATGGAACCGACCATAATTTTATGTGATAATCAGAATTACATTAAGCTCTCAGAGAATCCTGTGTCTCATGACCAGTCGAAGCACATTGACATTAGGTGCCACTTCATCAGAGACTATGTC
This sequence comes from Pinus albicaulis, assembly GCA_034641835.2. Lineage (NCBI taxonomy): Eukaryota > Viridiplantae > Streptophyta > Pinopsida > Pinales > Pinaceae > Pinus > Pinus albicaulis. The sequence continues at coordinate 1,191,475,575 of CM076577.1, forward strand.
CAACAGGGAGTATATAGTTGAAGCACATTCCTACAGGAGAACAAGTGGAAATATCCTCACGAAAGCTCTGCGTAAGATCAAGTTTACTTACTTTAGGGAAAATATGGGGATGGTCAAGAACCCACTCTGGTAGAGAAATGGGTGGACTTTAGATTCAGAGGGAGTTTCAGTACAAATGAGGCAGTGGCAGAGATGGTGTCACAGGCAGCAGCGCAAAGATGGTATCACAGGCAGCAGCACAGAGATGAGGGGTAGCAGCTAAGACATCAACAGTGCAGTAGATGCTTTATGACATACCAAATACAGTTGGTATTTTGCTTGAACACTTTCCTCGCTAAGAGGGAGTGTTGATTTTGTAGCATTGGAAAATGTTCCAAGTCTCGTATTTTTGGAGGAGGCTTCGACATCAGTATTCCAGAGAACCCATAAGTCGTTTGTGGAAATTCCACTCGGTTCATGCTTTCTTAAAATAATTAATTAAGTGATCCCTAAGTCTAAACTTAGGAAAATTAAATAATTAAAGGGTATTAATAAAGCATAGTGTGAATCTTCTAGAAAACGAAGATCAATTCATCTTTTAATCTCAGTCATTGATTAAAGATCTAATCTGGGCCATTGATTCATCAACGAGAAGACTATAAGAAAAGGTTTGAGGGTCATTTGGAAATAAATTCAGGCACACACTCAGTACCTGAAGGAAATCGATTATGAAGGAATATAATTTTATTTCGGAGGGAGAGGTTTTAGAGGCGGAGTTGCAGATGCAGAAGAAGGAAGGGGAAGTCAACAGGAGAAGAAGAAGGCCAGAAGAGGATGCAAAGGGGACAGTGCTGAGCAGCAGCACTGGTCCTCCACGCAGAGTGACGCAGTACAATGCAGTGATTGCGCAAAATACCACGCAAAGTGACGCAAAGGGAGAAAGGGTGCTTCCAGTGTGTCAGAAACTCTTCTCAAGGGTTCAGAAAAATTGTCTCAGGTGTATTCTATACATCTACTCGTCAAATCTATGTAAATGATTTCTCCTGTTAAAGAATAATATAAACCCTCATCTGTTGAACTGGTTTTCCTTCATTGGGTTTTTTCGGGACAATTATCCAAAAATAATTGTGTTCATGTGATTTTTTCTATTGCATTATATGCGTCCTATTTGATTTTCTGCTTATGACTAAGTGAATAATGTAGTTGTGTTTATTTCAAAATTTATTGAAGATATCTATAAATAACTTATCATAAATATGTAGGCAAAATAAATCAATCACTACAGTAGTATTTCAACTTGAAAGTTTCATAGGGACTGCACTACACCTCGTCTGATAAGTCTGCCAACCGGAAACGTCAGCCCTCTAGCCTAATTTATTTTAATTTCCTATGTTTAAACTTAGGGTCCCATTAAAAATAATTAATTATTATAATAAAATACAATCCAGGTGGAATGTCCCAAAACACTTTCTGGGTCCTTTGGAATACATGTGCCTAAGCCTCACTGCAAAATTTGAGACTTAGAGCACATCTGATGCTACCATAAATCAACACTCCCTCTTAGTGAGGAATGTGCTCTAGCAATACATCCAACTAAAGTACTGCTCTGATTCTGCAACATCTCCCTCTGCGTTGTTGATGTCTAACACTAATACCCACCAACATTGCGTTGTTGTTGACCCTGCGTCCTACTACCAACTGCTACTACATTGCAACTTTGTTACACATTGCAACAGAAAAAAATCCAAGTACTGAACTAAGCGTTCAGTATGATGCATCTCGTACCGAAGATATGACTTATGCTATTCTATGCACTATCCCTCTGAATTTGTTGTTGACTCTGCATTGTGCCTTCCTGCACTGCTACCAACTTTGCTCCATGTTTCTCAATCTTTGGTGCTCTCTAGCCACTGCGATGTCACTCTTTCACTCCTCTGCACCAACTGATATTTGTCCATCCTGCTACTTCTGATTTGGGCTCTCGTAGCAAGGTGATGATCCAAGAGATGGACTCCTCAAATATCCTGCCCAACCGAAACTCTGTTGAACTACAATTCTAGATCACCCTAATTCTCCATTGGATATATGTGGGCAATCATCGTGAACTCCTCCTCCTCGATCCTCGCAGTTGCAGCCTGCAGATCATGTTTCTCATCTTTTTCCTTCTTTTTGAGAGGACACTGTGTAGTGGAATGTCCCATCTCGCCACACCGAAAGAATTTAACCTTTGAGACATCCTTCTTTCGCCTTCGTTGCCCCTTTGATGCAAAGGGTGCATTCTCCTCCTCCTCCTTGGGCTTCATCCCATTTTTGTTGTTGCCATCAAGTTTTCACTTGAGTAAGTCTCTCCTGATCTATTCTTGTTGAAGAGCTGCCCACATTCCTTCCCAGTCCGACAACTTCTCTCTGCCCAAGATACTTTGAACAAAGACTTGATATTCTTCGGACATGGAATTTAGAGCCAATCTAACCATCTATGTGGCCTAAGGAGCTCCTCCTACAACTGCCAGTTGATCTGGGCATCCTGAAGTTTTGAAAGGAATGGGTCTATGCGTTCTCCATGTTGTATCCTTGTAGACCGCATATTTTCTTCCAATAACATCTTCCACTACTATAAAGACCCCTCATAAAACGTAGCCAATACATCCCACATCTCCTTGGTAGTCCCTTTTCAGTAAATGTGTGAAACTATGTGATTCTTCACTCCATTGAGGATCAACAGTTTGGCTTTTTCCATGCTCTTATTAAAGGATCTCATCGATGTTGCATCTATGGTTCAGCTACGGCACTGTCGATGAAGGCCTTGACCTCATACTCATTTAGAAGGAAGGAGATCCTTCCCTTCTAGATTACGTAGTTGGAGGCACCATCCAACTGACCCTGATCACGCAACCCGCTAGTTGCCATCTCACCCAATCAAATGTTGAATTGTTGCCTCTAACCCTCTTCACAGCTGGCTCTACACACTCCTTGTTGGAGAAATCCAAATAAATATTGATCACGCTGCTTCTACATGGGAAATCAAAATTTCTTGGGCAAGAAATTCCCTAATGTCAGAATTCCATCGAAAGTGTCTTCTTCTTCTCTCTTCCGATGTTTTCTGCACCAACAACTGCTGCTACAAGAAAACTGTGTCCCACCAGTAATTGATCTTTGTTGAATCTATTGCACTGCTCCCTTTGCCTCTAACAAACTGCAAACTGGAAAATCCTACCTCTTTGTCGACTTACTTAGAGAGATATTTCCTTGCAGATCTAGCCCTCCTGGCTTGGACTACGCAATTTCTAGGGAAATCGGTCTACTTATTACGCAACTCTTTGATCTCCTGCTTTCTGCTCAACACTAAATACTTCTGGTCTGCTCTCTTGCTTCTCCTGCACTGCTATACAAGCTCTGATACCATGTGAAAATTTCTAGATTTGGATTCCTATTATAGCAACTAATGAGAATTATTCTATTTGTTAATTTCTGAACACATTATTTATTGTGTTATATGGTAAATATTGAAGCCCGTACACTACAACCTTCACAAAAATAAACTATGGAAAAAAATAAGTGTGGAAACAAGATTTGAGCAAGAAAAAATAGACATACGCCACCGTTATTTTTAGACTAAGTCCCTGGAAAAACCAAATGCAGGAAAATTGTGCGACAACTGAGGGTTTGTATTATTATTCAATAATTTTCTGAGTACAATTTGTTGGATGCCCATACTAGAAATCCTATACAGAGATCTAACTGAACAAAGAGCTAGTGAAATAATCTCACCCCATCACTGGAAGATTCGGCACTGATCTGCGCTGGAGATGAGCCTCTGCACAGTACTGCGTCACTGTTGCTAGGACACTGCACCTCCTATGATCTCTCTGCCAACTGGAAACTTTAGCCCTCTGGCCTTCCGGTCTCACACCCCGACTCAGGCACTAGATCCTTGTTGTCTCACAACAAAAATACGGACTCCCTCTAAAGCTCTGTGTTGCCTCTCTGGACTGCTCTCTACCCTCTTTGCCTTGTACTCTCTAGATCTGGAAATATCTCCAACCAGAAATTATCTCTGCCCCTCTCTGTAAGAATTAAATTGATCGATCTTCTCCCTGAGCACTGCTCACTAAAGAATTTCGATCTCTAGACTCTGTCGGTGTAATTTCGAAATGCCCCATCAAGCCCTTCTTATAATCTTCTCGTTGAGTCTTCAATGGACGAGATTAAATTGTTGATCAAAAACTAAGATTAACTTGACGTGATCTCTATCTTTTTCTAGAAGTTTCACACCCTGTTTTATTAATACCATTTAATTATTTTAATTTCCTAAGTTTAAACTTATGGTCTCATTAAAAATAATTAATTATTTTAATAAAATGCAATCTGGGTGGAATTTCCCAAAACGCTTTCTGGGTTCTTTGGAATACATGTGCCTAAGCCTCCCTACAAAATTTGAGACTTAGAAAACATCCAATGCTACCAGAAATCAACAGGAACGTGTAGAGGAAGATGGTAGGAAGAATGAGGTATGGGCAACATATGAGAATGAAGAAGAGAATGTGCACCAAGATGGTGGTTACATGATGTTTTCAGAGGTATATATCATTAAACCATTGCCCTACTAATGTGATAGCAGCCAAGGCACTCATTATGTGGAAGAAAGTCACCTTACTACGACACATGCTCCACATATGTGAATCCATATCTACCATATACTCGACCACTTCTAGGCTCGACTCGTCTTAGCCGCACTACCACTATCCGCATTTCCGGGTATCTAAGACCTTCAAGCTGTGTTACAGAAAGGGGATGAAGATAATGCATCCTCTACAACAATGGTTGTGTGTAAATTTGCATCATGTTCATAAAAAAAATGAATAGGAGAAACAAATAGGAAGTTGAAGCTCACCCATTTTTTTGACTCCTCGGGGATGAAGCACCAAAAGCAACGAGGGTGAGGAGGTGCACTTCATGATGTTTGCAAGTTCCACATGTGAGTTTTTAGTTGAAGGGAGGACAATGAAAATCACACACATGCTTCTTGCAACATTCAGTCTGACTGCACAATTCATAGTGCCACGTGGCATAAAATTATTAGATGAAGGATGTCAAATAGCAAAAATTCTCATTCGCTAGATCTACCAAGAAAAACTCATCATAAAAACACCTTCGATATAATTATAAATTTATTCCCAAACTTTAAATAAAAACAATTATAAATTTAACTATAAATCATTCCTAAATAAAAAATAAAATAAATATATATATATATATATATATCAAAATCCAAGCAACTAATGAATATTTAAAAATAAATTCCAAACTAAAGTGATCATAAACATAAACTAATGAGTATTCAAAACTAAATTCCAAACCAAAGTGATCATAAATATATAAGTTAGTCACTTAATTTTAACATAGCCTAATAATAAAGTAAACCTAACTTATGATTTGCATTAAAATCAATTCTTACTTTTGACATAGCCTAATAAACATAACTTAGGAATAGCATTAAAAACCAATTCTTTGACACATTTGATTATTCATACATTAAAAATTGGAGAAAAAGACTTAACATTTATTGTTTTTACCGACCATAAATTTTCAAGTTATATTGACCGTGGTGTATAACTCTCACTAAAAAGATGTGTGTGTAAAAGGAGGAAGTGGACTTTTGAAAACTAATTACTTATTGTACCTGCCCTAGCAGATATTATGCATTGGGTTTTTGTGATGTTGACATTAATTTGTCTATTTGCAAAAAAAAATTATAATTTTCCATAGTTAAACATTGAAATTTTTTATTGTTTATTTATTTAAATTATTTAAATTTATTTTTCTGATTTCTTATTGGTCCATACTTTCAACATGTTATTGGAAAATGCTTTGTAAAATGTGCTAAAAGTACAATGCATTATTAACAAACATTTAATCACCCAAATGGATGGACATGGCAGACGTTGCATCATTCGTACTGGCGTGTACCAGCTGGGTTATGCCTGGTTAATATAACTCTTATCAAAGTTTAAGAACCCCATATGTATATAGCAACCTTTGTAAATTCTGCTGAAAGTACGGGGTCATAAAGGCAAATTATTCCCAGTGCAATCATCGCCAAATCCACTATACGATTATGTATTTATGGATAATCCTAACGCTTTTTTGATGTTAATATATTATATCTAATACTCTCATTAACATCACATCATTACACCATATGTAGGCCTATCACATCATTATGCCATATGTATGCCTATAGCATGGAGATGTATGGTAAAAGGGTTGCCATAATAACATTAAATGCCCTACAACAGTATGGATGCTACCTGACAATAACAAATTGACTCCAAGCACTAAGGAGAGCTGGTCTCTAACTGGGCTCTGTCTTTTTCATTAACCAAGGGAGCCTTCATTGTTCCTTTTCTCTCTGGTTACCTTCGTTATGGGAGTCTACTATTCACCTTGCACACATATTCTCACACTCTATTATTAAACACCCAACCATAATGTATATTGCCACTCTCCATTATATATTTTTAATTTTATTTTAATAAAAAAAATGTTTTACTATTTTAGAGTATATTTTGTAAAAAATAAATAAGTACTTTTATGTATTTAAAGATGGTAGGACATCAAGCAAAGTACACAATAAAGATGGTCAATTTAAAAAGCAACTGTAACACTTGTGACATGAAATTCAAAACACTCACCTACTCAACCAATATACCAAATTACTTTTACTTTATATAAACATTAATATTGTTAATATTAAAATCTCAACATTAATATTAATATTAATTTAAATTAAATATATTTCATCGATAACGTGTCTTTCATATCAACGGTTGACTTGTTCTCGCATCCGTCTTGACGATCCAACAATCACAAACGAATATCGCGCTATGAAAGTGTGCGGAGACTAATTCTTAAAAGTCACGAGATGAGAGTGGTTTTTCAAAACTGCTCATGGACACGTGTTGACCCGAGACCAAGATCGTGTTATTTTTGTAAAAACAATTTACCATTCAAACAACTACGTGATACTGCTAGTATCCCCAACTGTGGTTTTTCTGTTCGTCCAACTCACGGTTCCGTCCTTTCTTCTGTTAATCGTAATTCCGCTTCTTTCCTTCGTTACAAACAAACCTTGTTTTGTACATATGCAAATTTACTAAATTTATGGATTTCAAATCTTAGTTTGTTTTGTACATATGAAAAATTACAAAATTTATAGCTTTCGAATTCAGTTTGTTTATTACATGTACAAAATTTGGGGTCGTTAAGCTGCCCAAGCAGCTACGGGCACCAATGTTGGGGAAACCAATGAGTTTTATATGTCTTATCTGTCTTAGCATGAGTTTTAAACAAAGTAGAAAAAAAGACAACAGACCATCTCTACCACAAACAACCTATAGTTTCAGTTTCATGACACCTTCCCGGGAAAGGTGAAGGCGGATGTGGCTTTCCGCGGGCGTTTTATAAATATATTTTAGTCGAGTAGGTCATGCCTCTTGGAGTGCGACCTCATTTCATTTTGCCTTTACTGTGTTAGATATTTTCATATATTTATATTTGGCTATTATACCCCCCAATAGTATATTTAAATCCTAACAGGGATATGCTATATCAACCCTTGCTCCGCAACAATGCCAACTTTCTCATTCTACATTTGTTATCAAAGTATGGCATCACACTTTGTGTTAAGGTTTTGACTGCACGGTCTAACCTTTATTCCTAACCGCAGTTTATTAGAACCTCCGTTAACAAACCATCGCATTTCTTGCCAATGCACCAGGGCCCACGGCACTTACCTCATTAATCAATTGATGAACTGATCCAATGGTCAATAATTCATCGCGCTCTTCTCATATGGTTGTCACCGTCGATCTATACCTTGGTATCATCCGATTGATTTGCCACACGAGCGTCGTTGGATCTCCTCCAATATGGATCGAATGAACAAAACTAATAGCGCGTTTTTTAAACTCCCGAAGGATAACACTCCGAACTTGCGCGATGAGGGTGGTATTAAAATACCGCCGCTCCCTTACGTGTCAACCGTTGGGACACATCGCGTTTTTTTGACAATTTTCCTTTACCACCTTTTGGTTGCATGATACAGCCGGTTTCAATTCTCGAATCCGCTCCATTGTAGCTCCTCACGGTTCCTTAACGCCCTTACTCCGGGTTCCGCTCTCTGCTTCTTCAACGTTATTCTAACTGACGCCTTCAATCCGGCTTTTCCCACCTTCTACAAAACAGAGATCTTCACTGCTACAATCACATTCGATACCCACGACTACCATTCTTACACAGCAATTTATCATGTGTTTCTTATATACTCTATCACAGGATTTCATCCATACATAACTCTTGCTACAGTGTTTTCTTCGACACAATAGATCCCATGGATCTACACAGAACTTCCATTCCTTATGCAAGTCGATCTCAACGGAATTGAAAGACTTACCATTAAATTAACTATGTTTGTCAGAACAGGATACAAGCAGCACTAATAAGTCTCCAAGGGGTTCCTTGACTCTGAATATCAATCAAATAAACAGAGTCCAATACTGAAACCAAATATACCAATAATCAGGGATTTACTGCCCTCCACGAGAATCGAATTAAGGTATACAGGACTCAACAAATTGAGTATGCGCTCTCAATTCCATAACCAAATCTTTCAATACTAGACAGGGTTCCACTTTATTTCTTAATGCATATATTAATTATTTTTATAATTAATATTTTTTTAAATGTGAATTGTATTAAAATGACTTTACATTATATTTTAGCTCATTCTTAAAATAAAATAAAATTTATATGCTATATAATTAACTTACTTTTACTTAATTGTACATAATTTTAAATTCATAAATACATGTATTATTTTTTTAAATAATTTTTTAGAACATGGCTGAGTTGAAATAAATAAATAAGTTAAATATTAATTATATTTAACCAATACTAATTAAATAATAACAATACAAAATAAATTAGTAATTAAATTAAACTAAGTAGCAAGAACTAAAAATAAAATTAAATATTTATTTAAAAATAAAAGTAAATTTTTATAGTATAGAAGATATATAAATATCATGCAAATTAAATTTATAAGAACTTTATCATACCTAAATATTATAAAAAAATTATTGATAATAATAATTTAAGTTGAAATTTATTTTAAAAAATAATTTATTATATTTATTTATCATAATTTACTGTATTTACATTAATAAAAATTATATAAATTAAGAGTATTTTGCAATTGCAGTTCAATATTTAATAGTATAAAATAATAAATAGACATAATAGTATAAAATAATAAATAAACAAACTATTAGCACAAATAATTTAAAGAGAAGTGGCAGACTGAACAATATATATATATATATATATATATATATATATATATATATATATATATATATATATATATATATTAAGTATTAAATTATAATTAACATAAATAAAAAACTTATTTTTTTAACTATAATATATTTATAATTATTTAATCTATGATTGAGCATTTTAAACGTGATAGCTTCCAATCTTAAAGTGTTATCCATATGTTCTTACTAAGTGAATTAACAAGGCACTGAAAACAATTACTCATAAACATACTCAAACTCAAATTGTAACATTTCTATATTTACATTAAGGGGAAGGTAATTGCTACCTTGTAGCCTTGTTTTTTTAATAGTTTATTCCGCATTTAAATCCCACCACACACCTAACTCGTGACGAAATAATATATATAATTTAAAAAATAAAAATAAAAAAATAAAAAAAATAAAAAAAAATAAAAAATAAAAAAATAAAATTCATATACATTTTCAAAAATATTGATATTAGCTTTGTGTTTTCAATAAATTATTTTCTCAAAATTATTATACTTGGATTTTAAGCTGTCATTTATGGAAAAAATAGTTTGTCATAAGAAATTAATATAATGGTGATGAAATAACATATAATATTAAAGAAAAAATAATAAATCATATACATTTTCAAAAATATTAATATTAGTTTTCAAGAGTTTTTATATAATATTAACATAATTTTAATAATATTAATATAAAAGTGGAGGGATAATATACTAGCATTTGCATCAAAATGGTGCAAAGATATGCGGATAGAAATGTAGAAGAATGTAGTATGTTTTTTACTTTTTGACTGGGTTAAGTGTGTGTTTCACTTTTTTGACTGGGTTATAATTTAGATCATGTATTTTATGTTTTATCCACTTACTCTCAATTTTCTCTTTCAGGTTAAGATAAATAGATAAGTAAATATTAATAACACAGTTGGAAAATCTTGAAAAATATTGTAATATTCCCATATGGCCATCTGCATTATGTTGCATCGAAGAGTGTTGTATGCAATGGTTTCATTGGATATGGATACATAGACACTCACTAATTATATTGCATTCTTGTCTCTGCTTTCATAATTGTTTTTTTCTCCACACCCATGTTGGATGTTGCCTCCAAAGTAGAAATACCCTCCTACATATTCTTCACTTCTCCAACTTCTCTTCTTTGCATCATGCTCTACCTTCCAACACTTGTCTAGAAAATTGAAATTTCTTTCAAAGATGTTGATTTTCCGATCGAGTGCTAGGCCTTCCGTCGATTCCTGGAACAGATTTTCCAAGCCATCGTCAAGACAGATATAATTTTTTGTTCAACTAGTTCATTCAACATTCCCTTCGGCTTCACGAAGCATGTGGAATTCTGATAAATACATGCCAAGAATTGGAACCAGAAGAAGTAAAAGCTGTCAAGGAAGGAAAGGTTCTGAGCACTGCCAAAATGTGCCCTTCCATTTATGTCGTTGGGCCTCTCATATCTTCGTCTCTATCAGAATCTGATGAGAAGGAGGACTGCCTCAAATGGCTAGACTGCCACCCCGCCTCGTCCATTCTGTTCGTTTCTTTCGGGAGCAATGGCACGATGTCGGACAATCAGATCAGGGAACTTGCTTTCGGATTAGAAGCCAGCAGACAATGCTTCTTTTGGGTGTTGCGTAGGGAGCCTTCACCAATTGAATCCACGATGACGGCCAAAGCAAACATGAGGGAGGTTTTACCTTAGGGTTTCGAGAAAGAGGACTTGTAGTTCTACCTGGCACTGTTGACTGCAGAGCTGGCCCCTCGCACTTTTACGGGGCATTATTGACCGCAGAGCTCTTACGAGGTACTGTTGACTGCAAAGCTCAACAAGTGTGAGGGGCACTGTTGAGATTTCGTGACAGTTGCTGAGAACAACGAATCTCAACAGTGTCACAAACTAGAACTCCCACAATAAAATGCCTATCAGCATAATAATATTAATATAATGATGGAAGAAAGACAATATGATATGATATTAATGTAATCATTTTATTTTGAAAATAAAAATATCACGGAATGTCATAAAATATAAAAATATATAATTTTTTATCTTTTTAAATGAAATATAAAATTTAAAAATATATAAATTGATTCTTTGAAATGAAATATATTATTAAAGAGACAAAAGTGTTAAATTTAAAAAACTAATATTTTTTAATATTAGCATCATAAAAGCCCACGTGGTGTAGAACAGTCGGTGATGGGGTGCACTGTTAAGGCACTCCGTTCTGTAAGGTCACCGGTTCGAAACCCGTGGGTGGGATGGGAGGAGAAAAAATGGAAAGATTAGGATTAGTCTAAACGAGAAAAAAAAAATATTAGCATCATAAAATTATTCAACGTATTAGATAAAATGATAATAAATATAAAATGATAATAAATTTAATAAAAATAAGAAAAAGTTAAAAGAGAATATCATATTGCGCTATAATATTTTTTATTATAAATATTTATTTAATATTATTATTTATAATTTTTAATATATAAATTGAAAATATTTAATAGAATTATTGGAATGTAATTTAAAAATGGAAGTGTAAGAAAGATAAATATTTCCTTTTATCATAAGGAAAAAATATGGATACTAATTTGATGAGTGGTTCATCTGATTTATGATTAATAAAGTGGTGAAAGCACAGGGATAATGTGACAGGTGAGTATTAGTTTACAAGGTAATGCATTTATATTCATTTTCATTCTTCCACGATCATGATTTGGCTATATTAATTTTCTAAACACCCATTGAGTCTTCTCTACAAACTCCAGGAATTTGGTTTTTGACTTGCCAAAGTTCAATACAATATGTGATCTTTTTATGTGTGTTTATTCATTTCTCTTTTCTTTTTATTTTTCTTTTTTAAATAGAACATCACAGGAACGGTTGGGACCAGAATCAGTCGTGCACGAAGATTTTGTAAGAGATCTATCCACTCGACAATAAATCATTTCACTACAATGGCCATAATCAAGCTTTCATCTACGTATCTTTTAGAAAAATGTTTGAGAGATCCTATCAAGCGTGTTATAGAGCGGGCCATACAACATTTATGTATGTATTTTCCATGTCAATGATTCAAGTGAATATAGTTGTATAATTCATTTTAAATATAATGTATTTTTTTTAATGTTTCAAAGCCAATTTTTAGTTCTAGTGCTTAATAATTGAGATAAATGAGAGTAATTTATGCCAAAATGTTTTCTACCTTGATCCATTTAAACAACAGTGACGATAGCAAAGTGCAGGTGGAGCGATATACATGGACAGAAAGCCCAGTGTCGAAACTACTTGTAGTGATCAGAAAGGTGGAAATGTATGGTTTATGCCTATTCTCGCACCTGATACATTTCCTTTCTTGGGTTTTTCTTTTTTTTTTCATAGAAAGAAAGAATTACAATTTTTATGGCCATAGGGCAAGAAGTACAAGGTATTGTACTACTCTCCAAGCTACAGGGGGTGGGGGGTTACAGGGTATGTATTTTAACGGTGGGAGTTAAACATGAGAATTTCTATTTTCCTGTCAAGGCATTTCTCCTGGGCGACCTGTTCTCATAAATTGGCACAACCTTTCTGACCGAACTTCACCTAGTAGAGCATATAGAGGCATTTCCTCCATTATAAGGTTGAAAGCGTCGATTTAGCACTATTTATATAACACTGTTGTTGGAAAAAATGGATGTTGGTTATAGCTACAACCTCGTGATTTTCATATCTACTACGGATATTGGAATACTTAAAAACATGTAGAGGGTGCCATACATGTCACAATTGAATGGTTACTTTCGACTCTTGGAATTTGAAATTGTATTCCATCAATATTCAGAACATGAAGACAGTGGCGGCACTCACGTAGACTTTGGCCTTGTTTGTACAAGCTCGTATGTACGGAGATACCTGACAAGCTTTGACATCAAGGGCGGAGCTGCCGCAACATTCGATGCCAAGTGCGGAGCTATATGGTCGAGAATTTGGCCTTGCTAATGTAGACTTTGGCTTTGCTCGTACAAGCTCCTCTGTACAAACACCAGGAAAATATTTAAACGACATGTGAAATGGACAATGATTTTTCCACGTGTTATATTTTCATTTGATTGAAGGACAAAAATGAGACATTGGGATTGGCCGAGCTGAACAGTGTTTTCTTAGCCTAATCCTGCAAAGAAAACACCTTCGGTGTAAAGATATATCTATTAAAATTAGGGAATATATAGTAAAAATAGGTTTTTTTCTAATTTAATTTTATTGTTTTTTTTTTTTAGGGAGATTCAACAAAAGGATTGTGGGATATTTATCAATATTTTGTGAAATTAGAGGTGTCCTTTATTATCTCATAGACTCACATGCTATTTCATTGGTTCATAAAGGGAAGACCCCATGCTTGAAGCATGCTCAACTTCTAAAATCGCCATGTGCATAATTTTTTGCATCAAATATTGCTTAGTATCTAGATAAATATATATTTCAGTGAGTAATTTACAAAGTCTCCTTCCATGCATATTATGACATAGGTTGTCATAAGTCTATTGTTGGTTTTTGGGGTGCAAAAATCAAATTTTCCTAAGGCAATTTTGATAGAATCTGTTGGCACTGTAATCAGCTCTTGGACTACTTCAAGTGCCTGACCGGACACTGATCCGGATTTATGCAGGAACGCAACAGAATAAACATATAAACATAAATACAGAGATGCAGTCGAAATAACACTTCATTTCATTAATATCAACGAACTGAATTTTTCTTACAGACAGAATGGTAATAAAACTAGCTAGGGCGCTGGTAGCTATCTCTGAGAAGAGATGTGGCGGCTACAGGCCTCTGAACTGTGTTACAATGAGGCTCGAGGGCCTATTTATCATTTAGAAACAATGGGAAATCCTAAACAGCCAAAACCCTAACCCTAGGAGATGAAGCGCTAAAACTATGGGCCCCGTTTGGGTAAATTGGTGTTTCAACTTCCCAGGGGCGTAACTTTGGCATACGATCTCCGTTTGACGCGTACCATACCTCGTTAGAAAGATCTATCCGAGGACTACAAATTTGGAATAGGCAAAAAACGTCGTTTAGGGCCTCAAAACGGCTCCGGAAGTTTAGGACCCGAAAAACTACTAAAAATAGTAAACTGTACCCCAACCGAAAATCAAATAGACACGAGCCCCAAGTGGAATAGGCGGTGACCACCAATATCCACCCGGATCATTCCTTCCCTAGAAGCAATGGTCCCTATCACATTGACCCTCCATGAGATGAGGAAATTTCTGCTGAACTTGGTCCCTGGTGAACCACTTTCCTTGGTGCGGAGTTGGCCGACTTTGACAGCCCGATACAGTTGGATCCTATGTTGGCGAGTGTTCTTAATTTGCATGTCCATGATACAATCTATGGTGGCCTGTTCCATGCAGTCTTGGTTTAACTCGGTTGGTGTGAGTTGTTCTGCAATGTCCGAAGTGTCCAGTAGAGGTGGGAAGTAAGGACGAAGGCGATCCACATTGAAGACTGGGTGCAGACCAAGGAATGGTGGAATACTAAGCTCGAAAGCATTGTTCCCTACAACCTTGGTGATGGTGTACGACCCGTATCGGAGCGGGCGAAGCTTGTGGTGAGGTCCAGTGAGGCGCTCCTTCTGCAAATGCAGCCATACTTTGTCGCCCACCTGGAAGTTGTGTGGCACCCGGTGTTGATCATGGCGCTGCTTGTACTTCGCATTGGCTCTGTCCAATATATCATGAACCTGTTGGCGGATGTGTTTAATGCGCTCGATGAAGCTACTTGCTTTGTCAACTTCAGACTGGACATGAGCTGAATCGGCCTGAGCAGCTGCAAACGGCATGGCTATGTCAATGGGACATAGTGGCTGGAATCCCAAGCCCACCTGAAAGGGGCTATGGCCAATTGAACTGTGGAGAGCCCGGTTATAACTGTGTTGTACATAGAGGAGGCTCTCGTCCCATGTGCGTGGATGCTTTGAGTTGTACATGCGCAGAATGTGTACAATCATTCTGTTGACGACCTCTGTCTGGCCATCTGTTTGGGGATGGAAAGCTGTGGACTTGGTGAGCTTGGTATCCAACCTCGACCAGAGGCTGGACCAAAATGTGCTGAGGAACCTGCTATCCCGATCTGATATGATAGACTGTGGGATCCCAAAGTGCACCCACACTCGTTCAAGGAAGAGTTTAGCAGTGGCTTCTGCTGTGATATTCTTCTTGCAGGCCGCCATAATGGCCATCTTCGAGAATCTGTCGACGACCACAAAAACACAGTCATTTCCCTGCTTAGTAGAAGGCAGGCCCGACATGTAATCCATGGAGATGGATTCCCAAGGTCGACTAGGGGGAGGTAGAGGAGTATATAGGCCTTGCTTCTTGATGGTCGGTTTGGCAATGGCACAAGCAGTGCAGGATCTGATGTGCTTCTCGACATCCTTTCGAAGGTTCGGCCAATAGAAATGCTTCTGTAGTATTGCTACTGTTTTCTCGACCCCGAAATGCCCAGCGACTCGACTGTAGTGTGCTTCCCATATCATCTTGGCACGCTCGCTTGAAGGAACACAAAGGTGTCCCAGGTGACATAAAAGTGCATCTTGGAGGTGAAAATTTGGAACTTGTGTGCCCCCCAAGAGTGCCTTGTAAGTGTGGCCAAATTCTAGGTCACTCTCATAGAGAAGCGGCCAATCAGAAGTCTCGTGCCCACAAGAGTTGAGCACAGTGGTGAGCGCCACAATCGGTGGTCGGCTGAGGTAGTATGCAACATTATTGGTGCTACCCTTCTTGTACTTGATGTTCAAATGAAACTGTTGCAGATATGTGGACCACTTCTGATGGCGATCATTCTGCAACTTCCCTTGTGTCTGTATGAACTGCAGGGGTCGGTGGTCTGTGTGGATGATTGTTTCCTTCCCAAAAATGTAATGCTTCCATTGTCGACAGGCTTGCACAATGGAATACATTTATTTGTCATAGGTGGGATACTTGCGAACTGTCTCAGACAATGTCTCACTGTGATATGCCACTGGATGTCCCTGTTGAGTAAGAACTGCCCCAATAGCATAGTCGGAGGCATTTGTCTCGATCTCAAACGGCTGCTGCAAGTCTGGTAAGGTGAGCACTGGGGCAGAACAGAGGCGATTTTTCAATTCTTTGAATGCCTTCTGTTGAGGTTCCGACCAAAAGAATTTTGCTCTCGCTCCTCCTTTGGTGACTTGACTCAAGGGCCAAGTGATATGAGAGAATCCCGACACGAATCTACGGTAGAAATTAGCAAGACCCAGAAAGCTGCGAAGCTCTGTTATAGTAGTCGGGGCTGGCCAATCCCGAATGACTTGGATCTTGGCTGGATCCACATGCACCCCCCTTTCATCAATAATGTATTCCAGATATTGAACCTGGGTCATGCCAAACGTGCACTTCTCCAAATTGGCACACAACTTGTGTTGCCGCAGTGTTTGGAGGACTTGTCGGATGTGGTGAAGGTGCTCTTCCCAAGTCTGGCTGAAGATCAGAATATCATCCAAGTATACCACTACAAATGAGTTGGTGAATGGCCGCAAGATGTCATCCATCATCCTCATGAAGGTGGCGGGAGCATTCGTCAACCCAAAAGGCATGACCAGCCATTCGAAAAGGCCTTCCTTGGCTTTGAAGGTCATCTTCCACACATCGGAGGGTTCAATTGGTACCTGGTGATACCCAGACTTCAGGTCAATCTTGCTGAAATATTTTGCACCTTTGAGTTGATCCAGAAGGTCATCAATCCTTGGGATTGGGTACCTATTCCGGACAGTGATCTTGTTCAGCGCCCGATAGTCAATACAGAGTCTCCACGTCCCATCCTTCTTCTGTACCAACACGATCGGGCTCCCCCAGGGCGATGAACTTGGTCTGATGTGACCTTTCTGCAACAGCTCCTGAATCTGCCTCTTGATTTCATCATTCTCCAGAACAGAGCGCCGATAGATCGGTCCATTAGGTAGCGGCGCACCGGGGGTCAGATCAATCGGGTGCTTGACCTGACAGTGCAGAGGAACCCTTGTGGGTGAGGTGAATATGTCCCCGTACTCCTCCACAACCTTATCCATTTGTTTTTGTTGTGCAGAGGAGCCCTGTCTGGAGGTCGTGGCCACAGTCTTCTTCTTGCCCTGGGGGCGGATCATCAGGAAAACGAATTTCCTGGTTTGGGAAATGAGCTTACTACATTGTTTTGCGGTAACCAAAGAGATAGTCGTAGGAGGTGGTACCTCTGGTATCCTGTACAACTTATTTCCCAAAGTAATAATAACAGCACGAGGTCGAGACTCATACACAACATGACGCTTCCACAAGTATGGTTGTCCTAATAATACATCAGAAACATCAATAGGAGCAACGTCACATAATACCTCATCCGTGAAGGGCTTGATGTTATAGGGAAGGCGGCACTGTTGGCTAACGCGGAGATCTCGTCCTTGGTGAAGCCACCCGATGGTGTATGGATGTGGGTGAGCTGTGGTCGGCAAGCCCAACCGCTTCACGGCGTCTGCTGAAATGAGGTTCTTTTGGCTCCCATTGTCGACAATGAGCTGTACAGGGGAGCCCTTTACCCACATCTGGGAGTGGAAGAGACGTTCCTCCTCCTCTGGATCTTCCGGTTCCTCCTTCTGGACCTTTGTAGTGGCAACAGTGGCGTTGGGCTCCGCATCAATAATCTGTTTCCCCTTTTCATTCGCCTTTTCAGGTTCTGATTCAGAGTCAGAGCATGCATCTGACTCAGAAGCCCTCATCTCGGCCACTAGCGACTGCTTGGCCCGACACTCACTTGTGTTGTGAGTGGAGCTCTTATGGAACTCACACCACTTTCCCGTGTCCTTCTTTGGCTTTGCGGTGCCGTTCTTTTCTTGTGGCTTCGATGAGTTGTCTTTAGCCGCCATGCCTTTGCTCGGTCCTTTGTTCTGCGGTTTGGAAGCACCTTTCCCTTGCTTTTGATTCGCAGATCCAAAGTCTCGCTTCTTCTGCTTGAATTTCTGCTCAATCTTGGCAGCATACCGGTATGCCGTACCAAGCGAGGAGATGTCAAGGAACTCCATTTCCTCCTGAATGTATTTGTGCAGACATCTGCGATACTTTAGCACCAGATGTTTCTCTGAATCTTTGATACCCAACTTTGTGCGCAGGGTATGGAACAGATTCGTCAGCTCATGCGCATCTTGATCCCTTTGTTGTCGCAGCGTGGTCCATTGTATGTACTTGTCCTCATAGCTCCCCACGGGATAGTACTGTTCCTTGACGGCGTCTCGGAAAGAATTCCAAGTTGGTACGGCCGAGAACGGAGAGGGTTCTGTCTGGTCCTTGTTCTCACAGTAGGTTTCCCACCAGTCCTTAACATGGGGGGTAGCTTTGAGGAGTGCAAAAATAATCTTCTCCCGGTCTGAAAAGTCATGAACAGAGAAATATCCTTCTAATAGATTCAACCATCTATCTCCGGCATCTGCGTCTATTTGACCCTCAAATATGGGAATGTCAAAATTTACTTGTACCTTAAAGGGAGTCGCAACTCCAGAGTGGCTACTGGATGCAGATGCGCCGCCGGTGGGCAGCCGTTGAAGGATCTGAGCAAAGCTATCCATCATCGCGTTCCTTTGTTTTTCGAGGGCCTCTTCGAGCAATATTTTGATAGGATATCTTGCTCCCTCATCTTTCTTTTCGTCCCCCATGGGCGTCCGTCGAGGTTTGCGAGGCTGATCTTGCAAAGGTTCCACCAGATCAAGCCCTAGCTCCTTATACCCCGACCTCGTTGGGGACATACAAAGAAGGATCGAGAAAAAGCAGACCGCTCTGATACCACTGATCCGGATTTATGCAGGAACGCAACAGAATAAACATATAACCATAAATACAGAGATGCAGTGGAAATAACACTTCATTTCATTAATATCAAAGAACTGAAATTTGCTTACAGACATAATGGAAATAAAACTAGCTAGAGCACTGGTAGCTATCTCTGAGAAGAGATGTGGCGGCTACAGGCCTCTGAACTGAGTTACAATGAGGCTCGAGGGCCTATTTATCATTTAGAAACAATGGGAAATCCTAAACAGCCAAAACCCTAACCCTAGGAGATGAAGCGCCAAAACTATGGGCCCCGTTTGGGTAAATTGGTGTTTGAACTTCCCAGGGGCGTAACTTTGGCATACGATCTCCGTTTGACGCGTACCATACCTCGTTAGAAAGATCTATCCGAGGACTACAAATTTGGAACAGGCAACATCGGTCCATTTTCCCAAAAAACGTCGTTTAGGGCCTCAAAACGGCTCCGGAAGTTTAGGACCCGAAAAAATGCTAAAAATAGTAAACTGTACCGAAACTGAAAAACTGAAATAGACAATGGTGGAGCCCCAAGTGGAATAGGCGGGTGACCACCAATATCCACCTGGATCAGACACGTCCTAAAATCTAAGGCAATTTTAATTATTTTCTTTATGAGATTGGTAGGTGGTTTAAACTCTCATTCATTGAAAAGATATTTCATTCAAATCCACAGTTCTACTAATGAGGGTATTGGAGCCTGATGTGGTAGCAAAGAGTGAGTTTGTAGCTTATGAGAAGAAGAAAATGTAAAAAACGAAAAGAAACAGTAGGTCTGTGTTGAACCTCAGAATTACCCTCTCTTTGACAGCTTTTCTCACATCTTTTCCTCACTTTCTCATAAGATCACAGACCCCAATCAATGATAAATGCTAGGTTTTTTCTTAAGGATGCATTAAAATTATTTCCATATTATATTTTCATGTTCTTTCTATTTGGATAGATTTTTGTAATTTAGCTATAGAATACAACCTGTTTTGCAGTTAACTGTGGATTCTGTAGCTACTCTCATGGTCTGGCAGGTTCCAGGTGTCAAATGACGAATTGGGCCACATGGGCGTTTCTAGAATCATCTCTACATGGATTCTATCCTATTCACTCGATCCAGATCGACAGAAAAGCGAGCCTAAGATCATGGTCAAAGGTGTGGTCAAAGTACATTATCCGAAAACAGCAGGACTCTTGATTTTCTCTATCGTAGCAAATCAAGAGCCTAACAGTCCTATTGCAAGTCTAATTTGAGTTAGCCACTTAAAGCAAGTTTATCTCACAAACAGTTATGTATTTTCCTTTAAATATCGGTTGTAAAAGGCCAAGAAGACAGTTCAGAATTTAAGTGTTAAGTTTAGGCTTTTTGTTGATACTATGTATTCAAACTTCATTTTAATATAATACAAAGTTCGTGTTTCCAATGACTGTTTAAGTACATCCTTAACCAGCTAGCAGTTCAGTCGAATCAGTTGCAGAGGGCCCCTACACTGGAGGAGGTTTTTCATTTGTTTTTTTTAGTTCAATTTCCATTACTCTGTTTTCAGCAAATCTGTTTTCTAATTAGGTTAATGTTCATTCCAGTTTTTTATCAATAGCATAACATTAAATCACAATTGTGTAGCCTTGTTCTTCTAAGATATTTCGCAAAGATAGATAACTCTGTTTTCAAATCGAATTAAGATTGGAGTAATAAGATTACATAGATGCTTAGTTTCCTTACTGTTTTGTCATTCATTTCCTTAGAATAGAATTGTCAATTAACTGTGTCAATGGATGTTTTCAAAAGCCATTTCAATATGATGATCCTAAAATAAATGGTTAAACGTCTAATTCATACAGTGATTGAATTTACTCTGCATATTGTTATTTGCTTTCTATGAATTTAGAGACTAAGGCATAATTGACTTCTCACATAGCATCTCAAGAGGGTAACACTTCACAATTGAATGTTGCAGAAAATTCAAGTATACATTAGTTGTTTTTAGTTAGTTTTACATGTTTTCATATTTTGCTTTCAGATCCTCACTTAATTGCATCGCTGATATTCCTAAGATTCATTCTAAAAGAGATTAATTTAATCATGTTTCAAGATTGAATGGTTGAATGTTTAATGATTGCAATTACTGAGTTACCTTTTGCATAATTTACTTAGTTTTCTAGGTCATAGGTATAATTGGTTACTTAACATTATCTCAAGAAGATCACACTTCACAATTGAATATTGGAAGTAACTGAATATATGTTAGATGTTTTCATTGCATTCTTTGTTTACTGTTCTAGTACATTAGAAGTTAAAGCGTAGACAGTTACTTAACATCATCTCAATAAGGTCATACCTCATAATTGAATGCTGGAGTAACCAGAAATACATTAGTTGTTTCATTTTCTTCTTTTACTTAAGATAAGCACTGCAGTTTCAACCTTAGTTTTAGAATTAGATCCATGGAATAGAACTAATGATAAAATAAGATAGATACTCTGTTTTCCAAATTAGGTCTTAACTAGCCAACAGCGTTTGGTTTCTTTTTACAAAAATTAGACTAACCCAGGAACACTTCATTTTCTTCCTTCTTATAATTCATTAGAATCATTTAATAGTTTTTATCTTAAACATTCTTAGACATCAAAGAACAAAAACCCCCAAAACAACATAAAATACAAAACAACGAAGTAAGAAATATGTTAACTAAGCACATACAGTGCACCACACTTTATTAGTTTACAAACCTTGGTTGATAATTAATAAAAGCAATTTAAGACATTAAATTGACTAAACATTTTGGCGCCATTTTCGGGGAAATATAATTAGGTAACCTTATTTCTTACATCTAAAAAAAATGGTATGCGTAGAGAAAGAGACTATAGGGGCATATTCATAGCTAGAGACAGGAGTTTAATCCCTACAACACCACTCACTCCACCAAGACTAAGAATTGATACACCTCCATCTCAAACTCATATTCCATATTTCCCTAGCCATATACTTCCTGAAGCTCTAAGGTTAGAAATCCAATTAGGAAGAACCCCTACTTCATCTACTAAGGCAGTCTTAGAAAAAGAAGATCCTAGGTCTCCAACAGAAGGAGTAACCTTTTTCACCTCTACAGAAGAACACATTTTAGCTGAAGAGTTAGAAATTCATAGTGGAGAGGAAGAAGAAGAACCTTTCTTCAACATACCATTGAGAGAAGAACCAAATGAAGATCAGTGAACCTTACAAGTTGTCTCTCATATTAGCTCTGAAGAATCTATAATGGTAGGAAGAGGAGAAGAAGGACAAGGAGAATGAGAAATCCTAAATGGAGAAAATATAATATTTGGAGGAGGATATAGAGGTAGATGTAGAGGAGGAGATAGAGGAAGAGGTAGAGGAAATGTAGAAGGAGGCAGAAGAAATAGGGTAATTGAGAGTTCTTTTGAATTCCCTATAGTTGATGAAGATACAAATGCCACCATGAAAAATATCTCACCTTCTGTCCTCCCAAACTTTCATGGATTGAAAAGTGAGGACCCTGAAACCTTTTTGTTTGAATCTGAAGTCTTGTGTAGAACTTATGATTATTTACAAGACTCTCAAAAACTCAAATTGTTTCCTTCAACGTTAAAAGGAGCAGCTCTAAAATGGTCCATGATTTTAATCACTAGGTCTATTAGGACATGAAATGATATGAAGAGAGAATTTATAGAAAGGTATTTGGATTATTGCATACCCATTGATCACGAGGAGGAAGTGTTTAAAATGATGCAAAGAGAGGATGAAAATTTGGAGGATTTACTTGAAAGATTCAACTATAACATAAAAACAGAAAAAATGGAAAATTTATATCAAGACACTTTAAAATCTCTTTTGTTGAAAACCATTAGATATGGGTGGATAGACATCCTTAACATGATGGGGAAGGGGGATATCTCTCAACTCCCATTACCTAACATTGGGGAATTATATATTCATCTCTCAAGAGGAAAATAAAAAACTGGAAAGGTCCAAAAGATCCTGCTCTTGCTAGGGTAAATAAATATGCAACTGGAATAGTGAGTAGGGCATAAATTGGAAACATGCTTGATGAATTTAAAACAGACATTTTAGGGAGTATTAGTGAACAGATATACACCCTTAAGTTACAAAACAAACAAAAAGTCGAAACTGATGCTTTAGCTATTTTCTGTCCCAAATGCAGAAAGAAGCATGCTTTAAGAGAATGTCTTCTTGATGAAAAATTATAGAGACCTGTATGATTTATTCAAAAAGTCATGAGACTAAGATTTGTCCTCAATTCCTGGTCTTAAGGTTGTTTTTCAAGAAGAAAAAACTTCAAATCCAATAGAATCTCTTTGCTTTGTCTCTATAAACTCAAGGTTTAATAACCAAATGTATACTCAGCCCCCACCAAACTGGAATTCTTGGCAGCAACCTTGGCCTCAATCTCAATCTCAATCTCAACCTTGGGCTCAAGGAATGAAAAATCCCTATGGAAGATTCTCTCAATACTATCAATATCCTCCATCATATTCAAACTATCCTCCCCAAAAAATTCATCAACAAAATCAACAACCCCAACTCCAAAACCAAAACCCAAAATTCACAACTCTCACTACCATTCCCTCAAAGACAAAATCAGTTACCTTCCCAACCATTACCAAACCCCAACAACAAAAATCCTCATAATACATATATGATAGAAGGACAGCAATTTCCAACCTACATGATTACTCCTCTAGATCTTAATGATGTCCAACTTAGATCTGGTAGGATATTAGAAAAGAAAAATCCTTCTATAGTCATTCAAGAAAAAGACAATTTTGAGGAAGATTCTCTACAGCCCAATAAAAGTTTTGAAGAAGGAACATCTCTTCAAAACCAAAATTCTGAAAATGAAAAACAAAAAGGATCAATAAACTCAACTCCTGTCATAGAGCAACCATCAGTATCTACTTCTACACCTCCTTTTCCTGAAAGATTACAAGTTAATAGAGGGGTAGAAAAGCATATTATGTTGCCTACTTATGATTTTCTAGATGAATTGAAAAAATTTTGTATCAAAATCCGTTTGTTACAAGCCATCAAGGAAATTCCATTTTTAGCTAAAACAATAAAGGAGTTGAGTATGAAGAAACCAGGAAGAAGAAAAAAAGAAATAAAAAGAATTCAGCTTGTAGGAAAAATAGCAGACATAATGATGGGAAAAATTTCCATTCAAAAATATTTACATCCAGGAAGTCCAGTTATAAAAACACATATCAATGGAGTTGAAATTCCAAATACATTTATTGATTTAGGAGCAGTAATAAACATCATGAGCAAACAGGCCATGGAACATCTCGAGCTTCCTAATCTTCTTTATACACCTACATTACTGCAATTAGCAGATAGATCTGTAATCAAGCCAGATGGTGTGTTAGAAGATATCTCAGTGTCCTTAGATTCTTGGAAGTACCCTGTTGATTTTATGATCTTAACTCCTAAGAATAATCTAGGAGGACACCCACTCATATTAGGAAGACCTTGGTTGGCTACAGTTGATGCTTTCATTAGCTGTAGATCTGGTGACATGTATATTTATGATGGTAACTCAACCAAGAAATTCACTCTATATCCTCTAGCAAGAACAATCACATAGATAGATGACAAAGAATGGATTGATGATGAAGATGATATATAGCGTCTCTTTACTATTTCAACCATCAGTGAATATAGACAAATCGTAAATACAATAGAAAATTATGAATCATCTCCAGAATATGAACATGATCAATTTCAAGAAAAATCCAATATTGAATATTTGTCATCTAGGCAGATGTCTCTTTATTCCATGGAAGAATTTGGTAGCTCTACAGTTGAAATATTTCCAGGGAAAACCTTGAACATAAACAAAAACTTGAAAAAATTACAACAAGAAAAGATAATCAAAACATTACAACAACATCCTTCTGCCTATGCATGGGAATACATTGACATGAAAGGAATTAGTCCTAAGACTTGTATACATCACATTTACATTGAGGAAAATTGCAAACCTATCAGACAGCCTCAGAGAAGGATGAATCGAAATCTTAGGGAAATTGTGAAATAGGAATTGCAAAAGTTGCTAAATGTAAACTTCATTTACCCAATTTCAGATAGTCAGTGGGTTTCCCCTTTAGTGATTGTGCCTAAAAAGAATGGTAAATGGAGGGTATGCATTGATTAACGAGAACTAAATAAAGCTACCATAAAATATCATTTTCCTTTACCCTTTATATATCAAGTGTTGGATACATTAGCAAGTAAAACGTATTTCTCATTCCTGGATGGTTTTAGTGGTTACAATCAAATTCAAGTAGCACATGAAGATCAAGATAAGATCACATTCACCTATCCATGGGTGACTTATGCCTACCGAGTACTTCCTTTTGGATTTTGCAATGCACCTGCAACATTCCAAAGGGCAATAATAGGAATTTTTTCTGATCTAATACATGATTGTGTAGAGGTGTATATGGATGACTTTACAGTTTATGGTAATACATTTGAAGAAGCTTTAGAAATTTTGGAAAAGGTTCTTAAAAGATGTAAGGAAGCAAAACTTTCACTAAGCCATGAAATTTTTGTCATGATGTTTACAGAAGGGATTGTTTTAGGACATCACATTTCATGAGATGGAATTAAAGTTGATAAATCTAAAGTTGAAGTTATCTCCAAGCTATCAATTCCAAGTTTCCAAAAGGATGATAAAGGTTTTCTAGGATTCACAGGATATTATAGAATATTTCTAGAAATTTTCACCAAAATAACTTCCCCACTCTTCAAACTACTCACCAAAGATTGTGAATTTAGTTAGAATCCTAATTTCCAGTTAGAGTTTGAGACTTTAAAAGCAAAAATTTCTGAAGCACCCATCTTAGGAGGTCCAAACTAGAAACTACATTTTCACATTTCAACAGATGCTTCAGATACAGCTCTAGGAGTTGTATTAGGATAAAAAGATTTGATCCCCTATGCCATCTATTAAACAAGCAAGAATTTGACTGCCACAGAGTTAACTTACACTATTACTGAAAATGAATTCTTAACTATTTTTCATGCTATAAACAAATTCAAACATTATATAATAGGCTATGAAACCTTTGTTCATACAGATCACTCTACAATTAGATACTTAATGAAAAAATATATTACTAATGGCAGAGTTACAAGATGGTTATTACTCCTGTAAGAATTCAACATTACTGTTCTAGAACAACCTGGAAAACAAAACATAGTGGCTGATTTCTTGAATAGAATTCAAAATATCAAAGATGACACTCCAGTTGAAGATAAATTTTCTGATGATTATCTTTTTGCAATAACTCAGACTCCTTTGTTTGCAGATATTTCCAATTACTTAATTACAGGAAAATTACCTTCACATTTTCTTTTTAGAGAGAAAAGAAAAATCATTCAATTAAGTGCAAGATACTCATGGATACTAATGAATTGTATAAGACAGGTCCAGATCTCATTATCAGAAGATGTGTTCGAGAATATGAAATGCCTGAAATTATTAAAGCATGTCATGATGAACCTTGTGGTGGAAATTTTACTGACAAGAAGACAACCTATAAAATCCTTCATTTAGGATATTATTGGCCATCCATCTTCATAGATGCCAAAGAATATGTCAAAAAGTGTGACAATTGCCAAAGGGTAGGGAAACCTGCTCCTTCAAATGAAATACCATTACAACCTCATGTACTCATTGAAACTTTTGAAAAATGGGCCTTGGATTTTGTTGGACCTATCAATCCTCCATCTAAACAAAAGAATTATTTTTTGGTATGCATTGATTATGTCACTAAATGGGTAGAGGCTAAGGCATTACCTTTTGCTAATGAAGGGTCTGTAGTTAATTTTCTTTTTGAGGATATCTTCACTCGTTTTGGTGTTCCAAGAGAAATTGTAACAGATCAGGGAACTCATTTTAAATCAAAGGTGGTGAAAAGGCTCATGGAAGATTACAAGATCAAGCACAGAAAATCTACTCTTTATCATCTGTTGAGTCTCAAAAATGTTCTCCATATTCATACATATTTCCATTATGTCATAACCATTTAGCTCTTATTTCATAGCCATTTGACCTAAAACCCTACATCAAATAACCATTTACATAAATATATGGGTTAGGATCCTTGTTTTCCAAAGTTATTTATTTTATGTATTTTAAGTGAATTTATGATTAGAAATTAGAAAATTAACATAGTTTCATATATCTATATATGTGTTATGAGTTTTGTGACATGTGTAGGTCAAAAGGAGACTTCTAGAAGACCCTTATGTGGCACTCTAAGACCAAATTCGAATTTGGTTGGAGAATATTATGGGATCAAGAGGATATGTGTCTCACTTCCTTGTTGTATTGAAACTCTAAGAGGATATGTGTCTCATTCCTCAAGTTGTGTTGAAATTCTAGAAAGACATGTGTCTTATCATTTCCTATTTTGATTGTAACTCTAGAGATGGAGGGAGAGATTCATGGACTCCCATTAATGAGATGTCTCCTCATATTTTGTATAAATAGGAGAAGCTTTCTCCTATCATAGGTAATGAGAAAGAAATGAGGAAGTAATGAGGAAGTAGATTTGTAGCAAAGTTCAAGATGGAATGAGATGTAAATTTATGAGTTTTGAATAAAGAAGCTTAGTTCTTTGATGCTATTGTGATCTTATCTTTAAGGAGCTGAAGGACTTCACCAAATTGGTAGCAGAGGGCCCCTGCTATCCAAGGAGGCTTTTACATGTTTTCTAGATAAGTTGCTTTCAATTCTGTTTTGTCATATTTCCTTATTTAGATTGCTTTTTGAAATCATAGCTTTTTAGCATAATTTTTCATGGCAGCCCGGGCATTTGCATATCTTTTGACTAATGACATGGAATCAATATTGTTCTGCTGTTAATTTATTTTTTCTTAGTTTTTTTGTTTAATTCCGGTATTTCTTTGTTTATTTCAGTCTTGCACATTTACTTCAGTAGTTAGATTTAGATATATTAAATTGCTCATGTCATTTTCAGTTACCTCCGAAAGCCACAGCTGGACTGATGGTGAGGGATTGTATTATGAAATGTGTAGTTTGATATTAGTTTCCTTTCTGCAAATTTAGATATATTAAACTGCTCATAACATCTTGAGTTGCCTCCGAAAGCCACAGCTGGACTGATGGTGAGGGATTGTATTATGAAATGTGTAGTTTGATATTAGTTTCCTTTCTGCAAGTTAGATATATTAAATTGCTCATAACATCTTCAATTGCCTCCGAAAGCCACAGCTGGACTGATGGTGAGGGATTGAATTATGGATGTGTAGTTTGATATTAGTTTCCTTTCTGCAAGTTAGAAATATTAAATTGTGCATGACATCTTCGGTTACCTCCGAAAGCCACAGCTGGACTGATGGTGAGGGATTGAATTATGAATGTGTGGTTTGATATTAGTTTACTTTCTGCAAGTTAGATATCAGTTACTCAAGTTGTTTACGGTTACTTCCGAAAATCATAGCTGGACTAATGATGAGGGATCAGAAGACAAGTTGATGTAATTTGATTTAGATTTACTTTATTGCAACTTTTGGATTTCTTTCAGCATAGTTTCTTTTGTGTTTAGACAGCAACAAGAATAGTTTGGTTTCATGTTCACTAGTTCACTGTTTTGATTTATTAGATTAGCAGCACATTTTTCATTTCAGTAGCACATTTTCATTTCCTTTCAAGTTTTGTCATTGTATGTTTCAAATTCCTTTTTCAGTTTCAAGTTGGTAAATCATTATAAAGGACATCATTGCCTTGAATATCCATAACCATACTTGCCTTTTAGAATTACATAAAAATCCAAAAACGACAAAAAGTAGGAGATAGGTTATCTTGCACATATAGTGCACCATACTTCGTCAGCTTACGAATCCCTGGTTGATAATTTATGTTAGCAATTTAGGACACACTAAATTGACCAAACATTTTGGCGCCGTTGCCGGGGAAGTGTAACTAGGTAGCCTTATTTCTTACATCTAAAAAAAATTAATAATTCTTGAGTATGCTCTCCTCCTGCACTTTGTGTGATCTGGAGGATCAGAAAAAGGATTGTTATGTAAAAAAAAATTTAATAATTCTTGAGTATGCTCTCCTCTTGCACTTTGTGTGATCTGGAGGATCAGAAAAAGAATTGTTATATAAAAATAAAAAATAAAAAAAGGAGACAAAATAAAACTTCATCATTTCAATTGATTCAACAATTTAAAAAAAAAAATTGTTTTCATGAAAAACTTTGATTTCAATAAAATTGTTTTGTTTAATGAAATATATATGTGTATTTTTAAAATTTTTGAAAATATAACATACATAATTTTATTAACAAATTATGTGTATTTTTAAAATTTTTGAAAATATAACATACATAATTTTATTAACAAATCAATTAAAAAAAAAAATCTCATGGAAATAAGACCCACGCATATGCATGAGGCCATTCTTTGGCTTGGCTTTACACATATATGTAGACCTTCAATCCACACAAAGACCCATGCACTGCAATTTAAAAAAAAATAAAAAAATATCTTCTCTTTTTCATATTCGTTTTTCCTCAAACAACAGTTATTAGAAATCATTTTAAAAAAAAAAATGCACACAATGAATGTATATCACATGAAGAAACTGTTGATGAGGAAAAGATTGCAAATTTTTGATGAGAAGAAGATTGCAATTTGCTGATGAAGAGAAGATTACAAATTCAATTGTAGGGACATACAATGGAAGTGTATCATATGAAGAAATTGCTGATGAAGAGAATATTTCAGACTGTTGATGAAGAGAAGATTGTAGATTCCATTGCAAGTAATTGGAATGAGGAAGATCAATCTGAACTTCTCTGTGAGATACAAGCCATTACACTTCAAACCCTGCAAAATAAAAACAAATCAAACCACAAGTAATTGCCAGAAAACGAAATGCGTCATTGTCAAAAACACCCGATTTTAAAACGAATTTTCTGAGCAAACCAGGACGAATTAGAAAAAAATAAAACATGGGTTTTTTCGGGAACGGGGTGAATTAGGTAATCCTATAAGAACTTTCTGAAATTCGCAGCCATTGGGGAGAAATTCAGGGTTCTTCGGAGCACTAATTTGCAGTGTGCGTGAGAGAAAAATGTTTTTTTTTATTATGAAAACAGTCACGGTTTTGAGAAATAATCAAGGAACTAATTTCCTTATTTGAGGGAAAATGTGGCAGAATTCATGTGTGGTGGCACATGATGAATGACAAATGGATTATTTGAGGCAAACACATTATCACATGTGCATCAAATGCAAGTTGTATAAATTGAAAAGGACTCTGCGTTCATCTCCTTCATAGTTAGGAATTTGACTTTAGAAATTTCAAGTTTTTTATTTTTATTTTGCATGAAAGAGGCATTGGCATGACTTTGTTTCAAAAATATTCATAAGGACAATTATTTCATCCATGCTTTATTTCATTTAAAAAATAAAAATAAAAATAAAAAAAATTTCAAAAAAAAAAAAAATTCAAAAAAATTCAAAAAATAAATAAAAAAAATTGAATCAATGAAATGAATAAGTTATTTGCTCACTTTTCTGAAGGTATTGATTAATTTTGGACTGATGATGAAAGATGAATGACTAACTTTTTATTCAAGATTTTTAGCAGCTGAAAAACCTCATTGTTCAAATCAGCCTAACTTTTTCATACAAAATCAGATTTTGATGATTTAAGTATCGTTGGAAAGGTCTCAACAAGATCTATACAATGAGAAATCCATCATTAGAGTTTGAAATGGAAAATAATGAAATAAATTGCTGAAAAGAAGCTACATTCAATTTGAGGCACTAATTCCAAAACAGGTATAAATTCTTTTGATTTTTCCTTTGAGAACTTGTTTCATTAATACAAATTCTTAGTTTTGTGTGTAAATATCATAACTAGAGAGATTGATCACCTCTCCCTTTGATAATCTTACATTCCATTGCAGAAGAAGTATTAGTTTTTTTTTGCAGGTTCCAGGAGGAAGGACAAATGACTACAAGAGAATGGTGTCTCTTTAAGAGACCAATTTGTTTCATAAGAGGATGATCAGCAACAAAGAGGAGGAAATATGCTGATGCAAAATCAGATCTAAACACTTGAAAAACTTTCAGATACTATTGTCTCCATCACATCCATACCTCATAATAAACCATTCACCTCATTTCACTTCATGTTTTCCATTTACATTCACATCCACTTTCCATTTCTTTTTGTCCATTCATAACCCACAAATAAAAGTAAGAGGCTCATTCACATGCTTATTGCCCATTTCCATTTTCATCTTCCATTTCCATCTTCCATTTCTTGTCATTTTCATTCCGCAAATAAGCCCTGCTTCAATGCAAACTATTGAGTCTATAGTCCTTTGAGTCTAAGTTCTTTGTAAAACACCTGAGGCTTGCATGCCTTAATGGCAAGTTCTCATGTTGACAAACAATGGGAATACATTAATGTCTCTTGTTCGTCAGATCTTCTAGGTGACTCGACATCAGCAAAATCATTCGTACCTAGCAAGATGTGTTTGGGCATCTTGACTCTCATTGTCATCAATAGTGAGAGTTCTCGTGTTGACTAGTGGAATCCATTAATGGCCACTAAGTCAACAATTTCCTACTATGTTCGACATCAGAACATCTTTTCACATAGTAGGAATTATGCTAATGAGTTTTGAAGACATGAAGACTATTATTTTCAGCATTTTGGAGCAGATTTCAGCAAGTTTTAGTAGAAGCAATAAAAAGTCATCTCATCTCTTTATCCACGACTCCTCTTGTTCACCCACTTGAAGAAGAATATGATCAGAATTTTGCAGCCACCACACATACACAACTCATCCACATTTAAGGTAAGTGAAGGTATGTTGTTTTCTAATTTTTAGTCATGTAATTCATTAGAATGCTAAAATTGTAACTTTGGAAAAATTCCTCACTCCCTTTTACACATTGTCATATCTTTAGTTGGGGGGCGAAGGGACATCATTTCATATCCACATGTCATACACTATCACACATTTTCATTTCATTTCCACCCACATATACTTCCCAACCAACTATTGTTGCAACATGATCTAAAAAATTATATGCCTTGCAAATGATCAATTCATTGATGAAGTAATTGATTCTAAATGTTTTCATGAACTTTGATGCAACAAAGAAAATAAAGCATTGTTACACAAGAACCAATGCTTAAAAAAAAAATGGTTGTTACACAAGAACCAACCATTGAAAAAAAAAAAAAAAATGTTGCAATCAAATGTATTATACTTTGCCAAAAAGGAAAAATCAAGAAGCAAAGTTTGGAATGAATCTATATGAGTCAAAACTCATAAAATATCAACTCATGGACAAATGAATCATTGCAATGGTTGCATGAGGACATGCAACAACTTCAGTTGGGGGGTATGTTGAGTCTCAAAAATGTTCTCCATATTCATACATATTTCCATTATGTCATAACCATTTAGCTCTTATTTCATAGCCATTTGACCTAACACCCTACATCAAATAACCATTTACATAAATATATGGGTTAGGATCCTTGTTTTCCAAAGTTATTTATTTTATGTATTTTAAGTGAATTTATGATTAGAAACTAGAAAATTAACATAGTTTCATATATCTATATATGTGTTATGAGTTTTGTGACATGTGTAGGCCAAAAGGAGACTTCTAGAAGACCCTTATGTGGCACTCTAAAGCCAAATTCGAATTTGGTTGGAGAAGATTATGGGATCAAGAGGATATGTGTCTCACTTCCTTGTTGTATTGAAACTCTAGGAGGATATGTGTCTCATTCCTCAAGTTGTGTTAAAACTCTAGAAAGACATGTGTCTTATCATTTTCTATTTTGATTGTAACTCTAGAGATGGAGGGAGAGATTCATGGACTCCCATTAATGAGATGTCTCCTCATATTTTGTATAAATAGGAGAAGCTTTCTCCTATCATAGGTAATGAGAAAGTAATGAAAAAGTAGTAGAGAAGTCTTTTGTAACAAAGTTCAAGATGGAATGGGATGTAAATTTGTGAGTTCTTTTTAATAGAGAAATTTAGTTCTTTGATGCTATTGTGATCTTATCTTTAAGGAGCTGAAGGACTTCACCAAATTGGTAGCAGAGGGCCCCTGCTATCCAAGGAGGTTTTTACATGTTTTCTAGATAAGTTGCTTTCAATTCTGTTTTGTCATATTTCCTTACTTAGATTGCTTTCTGAAATCATAGCTTTTAGCATAATTTTTCATGGCAGCTCGGGCATTTGCATATCTCAGCTGGACTGATGGTGAGGGATTGAATTATGAATGTGTGGTTTGATATTAGTTTACTTTCTGCAAGTTAGATATCAGTTACTCAAGTTGTTTATGGTTACTTCCGAAAATCATAGCCGGACTAATGATGAGGGATCAGAAGACAAGTTGATGTAATTTGATTTAGATTTACTTTATTGCAACTTTTGAATTTCTTTCAGCATAGTCTCTTTTGTGTTTGTATTTGTGCCATTAGTTTAAGCTTGGTTTCATGTTCAATAGTCTTAATTGCTTTTAATTTATTGATTATGTTATATCTTTTCATTTCAAGAGTACATTTTCATTTCCTTTCAAGTTTTGTCACTGAGGCTTCAAATTTTTCAGTTTCAAGTTGGTAAATCATTATAAAGGACATCATTGCCTTGAATATCCATAACCATACTTGCCTTTTAGAATTACATAAAAATCCAAAAACGACAAAAAGTAGGAGATAGGTTATCTTGCACATATAGTGCACCATACTTCGTCAGCTTACGAATCCCTGGTTGATAATTTATGTTAGCAATTTAGGACACACTAAATTGACCAAACATCATCCACAAGCAAATGGTCAAGTTGAATCTACTAATAAGGTGATTGAAGGAATTCTCACTAAGACTGTACATCTACACAGAAGAGATTGGGCAGAAAGGCTTCCTGAAGCCTTATGGGCCTACAGAACTACATGGAGGAACAGAACAGGACATACTCCCTATGAACTCGTTTATGGGAAGCAATTTTTGTTCCCTCTAGAGTTTTAGATCCAAACCTTCAAGATGGCAGTCCAATTGGGACTTGATTATCAGAAGCACAAAAACATAGATTGGAGCAACTCAATGAGCTAGATGAAATCATACAAGATGCAGTTCAAAGAACCAGTATAGTCCAACAAAAAAGGGCTAAATAGCATGATAAGTATATCAAGGAGAAGAAGTTTCAAGCAGGGGATTGGGCACTTTTGTTCGATTCAAAATTCAAATATTTTCAAGGAAAGTTTCAGACTCGTTGGCTTGGGCCATATGAGATTGAAAAGACTTTGATAATGGAGCATTTAATATAAGGACAATAGATGAAGAAAATGTACCTCTTCTTGTGAATGGTCATCGGTTGAAAGTATATCATAAACCACTTTCAAAAGAAGAGTTTGTCAAGATTTTCCAAGATAATATTAATATGAAGTTAGTGAAGAAGAATTCTTCTTCTTCACTAACTTAGCTTTTATTTTTCCTACATTCATAATATATATATATATATATATATATATATATATATATGAAAACCAATCAATGATTGGCATACTTATACAGAAAATACAAGGTGAAAATCAGAGATTTCTGACATCTTATATTTTCCATTTTATTTTCTGTAATAAGTAGTGACACAAAACTACATTCATTGCAGTTCATAATCTGCAATTTTATTTCATTTTTCAGTTTCATTTCATCTCACTCCACTTTCATTCCATTTCATAAGACATTCCACTTTCATTCCATTTCATAGTCATATCTCATTTTCCATTTCATCTCACATTCATATTCCATGGCCATACTTCATTCTTTTTACAAAGTACATTCTGCAGCTGACTGTATTCTTCAACTCATTGTATTCTGGAGCTGATCACATTCTGTAGTTGATTCCATTCTGCAGCTAATTTGATTCAACAGCCACTTCAACAATTCTGACACATGCTGATTGCAAGGAATTGAAGGAGTATGTTTTGAAGACCAACATGCTAAAAAGGGTACCTAAGAATCAACACCAAAGCAAACAAAAAACGAAAAGGTTAAGTTCTAAAGGTAAAATGCAAAAATTTATTTTTAATAGCAAGGTTAAAACATTGACCATGTATAATATGAACATTCATATGTTTCCTTGACAACTCATCATTTGATTTGATTGCAATCTCCATCATACTACATATCAGCCACATCCTCCCTATTACGTTGCATAATGGTCCATCATTAACTCCCTCGTTAATGACTAACAATCATGATCTATGATGTGACATACTTGTCTACGTCTCTCCAAGACCCTACCATTTGTTTATTTCTAAAAACCCTCAACAACCTTTCATCAGATCCACAGCCAATTAATTTTCATAAAACATAAGGGTAATTCTGAAGGTTGAAAAACTCTGTATAGTAGAAGGATGGGGCTCATTGTCATATCAGAACCGGTGGGAGAAAAGAACATGGAAGGATACCCACAGCTCAAATAATTGTTACAGAAAGTTGGATGGCTGAGGTTCATAGAGAAATTTAATGGTTTCCATAAGGATATTACAAAATCCTTTGCTCGGTCTTTTGATGGAACTGAAGTAGAAATTGGAGATATCAAGTTTGCAGTGACTGAGTCATTCATGGCCAAGGCTACAGAACTTCCAAGGCATGGTGAAAGATGGTTCAAAAATGAGGATTTCCACAGTGAATCATGGAAAGTAATACTCAAAAACCCAGGTATGGATGTCTCTGTTTTTAGAAAAGGTGTCCCAAGTTCAGCTGTTAAAAGTAAATGGAGAAACATGCTCTTGGTTTTACAAAAATTTATCACTTGTGAAATAAGGTTTGGTTGCATGTATGTCTACCATATTCGTTTACTGATGAATTTCCTAGAAAATGGTGAAATCAATCTTCCTTTCTTTTTGAATGATGGTCTCAAATGTGCAAAAGATAATACAGTTCATAGATACCACCATGCATCATCATGGGTTGGTAAAAATATTGATTGAGTTTCATTTAAGAAGCATAGGAGATACCTGGGAGG
Organism: Pinus albicaulis; assembly: GCA_034641835.2. Classification (NCBI taxonomy): domain Eukaryota; kingdom Viridiplantae; phylum Streptophyta; class Pinopsida; order Pinales; family Pinaceae; genus Pinus; species Pinus albicaulis. Next base: position 1,191,511,841 of record CM076577.1, read on the forward strand.
ATTTCCTTGTTAGAAATAATTTTCAAGAACCACCAGAGTCACCCAAGGAAGATAATGTTAGAAGAATCAGAAGAAAGAAGACTGATATAAATGTTGAAAACAGACTTGAAACCTCATTACAGAAGAATTATGAAAAGCTGATTTTTGAAGAACTAACAGAAATTAGAAAACAAATCAAGACAAGGGGTAAGATAAGAAAGAGGAGTAAGGTCACAATTGAGGAGAATGAAATTCATCCAAAATTGAGAAGGAGCTCTATACTCCTAGGGTCTATGAAGAAAACATTATCAAAAGGGACAGAGCTTATAAATTTAGATGAGGAAACCCCAATACCATCTCCTGTTAACAATCCTCCTACACACAGTCCTCAAAATTATCTTATTCATCATTTTGAAGGTAGCCCTAGCAGAAGATCTCCATGCATAGACCCGGTTCAATAGAAAATATATGATTATGAAGAATCACTAGAGAAGAAAAATGCATCAATGAACCCATAACCTTCTTTCAGTCCACAAGAACCTCTAGTTGATGCTCTTAAGCAAGATATTTATGAACTAAAGATATTGAACAGACATATCAAATAGGAGAATGAGGCCTTGAAGAAGCAAAGCAAGTTGGACAAGGTAATTCATGACAATACCATTCTGCATCTAGGATTGTGGTATAAGAAAAATAGGAAATTGAAAAGAAATGACAAGTTACTACACAGAGCAGTCATTAACCTCAAGTATAAGCTTCTTATGAGAAGGCCTAGGATGACAATCACTTTAAAGGTGAACAAAAGAAGGAAATTGTATGTGCTAGAAGAAGTGTCTGAGCAAATGTAGTAGGGAAGAATAACTCACAATTTTGGCAAATTGCATGAGGACATGCAATGATTTTGCAGTGGGGGTATGTTGAACCTCAGAATTACCCTCTCTTTGACAGCTTTTCTCACCTCTTTCACTCACTTTCTCATAATGTCACAGACTCCAATCAATGTTAAAAGCTAGGTTTTGTCTTAAGGATGCATTAAAATGATTTCCATATTATATTTTCATGTTCTTGCTATTTGGATATATTTTTGCAATTTAGCTACAGAATGCAGCCTATTCTACAGCTAACTGTGGATTATGTAGCTACTCTCATGGCCTGGTAGGTTCCAGGTGTCAAATAAAGAATTGGGCCACATGGGCATTTCTAGAATCATCTCTACATAGATTATATCCTATTCACTCGGTCCATATCGACAGAAAAATTAGCCTAAGATCATGGTCAAAGGTGTGGTCAAAGTACATTATCCGAAAGCAGTGGGACTCTTGATTTGCTCTATCGTAGCAAATCAAGAGCCTAATAGTCCTATTGCAAGTCTAATTCGATTTAACCACCTATAGCAAGTTTATCTCACAAACAGTTATGTATTTTCCTTTAAATATCGGTTGTAAAATGCCGAGAAGACAGTTCAGAATTTAAGTGTTAAGTTTAAGATCTTTGTTTATACTCTGTATTCAGACTCCATTTTAATATAATACAAAGTTGATGTTGCCAATGACTGTTTAAGTACATCCTTAACCAGCTAGCAGTTCAGTTGAATCAGTTGCAGAGGGCCCTTGCACTAGAGGAGGTTTTTCATTTGTTGTTTTTAGTTCAATTTCCATTACTCTGTTTTCAGCAAATTTGTTTTCTAATTAGGTTAATGTTCATTCCAATTTTTGATCAATAGCATAACATTAAATCACAATTGTGCAGCCTTGTTCTTCTAAGATATTTTGTGAAGATAGATAACTCTGTTTTCAAATCAAATTAAGATTGGAGTAATAAGATTACACAATTTCTTAGTTTCCTTACTGTTTTGTCATTCATTTCCTTAGAACAAAATTGTCAATTAACTGTGTCAATGGATGTTTTCAAAATCCATTTCAATATGATGATCCTAAACTAAATGGTTAAATGTCTAATTCATACAGTGATTGAATTTACTCTGCATATTGTTATTTGCTTTCTAGGAATTTAGAGACTAAGGCATAATTGACTTCTCACATAGCATCTCAAGAGGGTAACACTTTACAATTGAATGTTGCAGAAAAGTCAAGTATACATTAGTTGCTTTTAGTTAGTTTTACATGCTTTCATATTTTGCTTTTAGATCCTCACTTAATTGCATCACTGATGTTCCTAAAATTCATTCTAAAAGAGATTGATTTAATCATGTTTCAAGATTGAATGGTTGAATGTTTAATGATTGCAATTACTGAGTTACCTTTTGCATAATTTACTTAGTTTTCTAGATCATAGGTATAATTGGTTACTTAACACTATCTCAAGAAGATCGCACTTCACAATTGAATATTGGAAGTAACTGAATACACATTAGATGTTTTCATTGCATTCTTTGTTTACTGTTCTATGACATTAGAAGTTAAAGTGCAGACAGTTACTTAACATCATATCAATAAGGTCATACCTCATAATTGAATGCTGGAGTAACCAGAAATACATTAGTAGTTTCATTTTCTACTTTTACTTAAGATAAGTACTGCAGTTTCAACCTTGGTTTTAGAATTAGATTCATGGAATAGAACTAATGATAAAATAAGACAGATGCTCTGTTTTCCAAATTAGGTCTTAACTAGCCAAAAAAATTTGGTTTCTTTTTATGAAAATTATACTAACTTAGGAACACTTCCTTTTCTTCCTTCTTATAATTCATTAGAATCATTTAATATTTTTTAGATTAAACATTCTTATACATCAAAGAACAAAAACCCCCCAAAACAACATAAAATACAAGACAACGAAGTAAGAAATAGGTTAACTAAGCACATACATTGCACCATACTTCATCAGTTTACAAACCTCGGTTGATAATTAATGAAAGCAATTTAAGACATTAAATTGACTAAACAATCTCCAAAGCAGAAATCCACTGAATTTGGTAGAAATTAACACAAGTAGCAGCTCAACAATATTTCATCAAGAGAAAGCTATTTCTAGTCTTACAATATTCTCACTGAAATATTATAAAATATAATTGTCATGAGTGATGCTCTTCCCACTTTTATTATATATAATTTACCAAGAAGGCTCACTCTGTGAGACTAACAAAAATTGATAAAACACATGAACATGTCAAAAGACTGATAAAAACTCATAAGAGTATGAGGAATTGCAAACTGCAAATGAAGATAATAAGATATGGAAACACAAGTGGAAATTGACAATACACACACTAGATTGGTAATAAGTCCTAAGAAGTTTCTGTCCATTTCATTCACTAAAAAGAGTACTGATCATATGATTCAATATTCTAAAACCACTAACCCTTACTTCATAGCAGTTTTTCACATATGTACAAAAATGTAAAACTGTCATCCCCACAAAAGGAGTAAATATGTTCCTAAAATTTATTACCATCTCATGCAAGAGATGAGGCTTATCCAAAAACTTTAATACAAAGTGCTATTACATAATGAAAATAAACATCATCAAGGCAAATAATTCGAAGTGGTTTTATGATGTGGAAGTCTATAGGAAGACTCCTCCTTTGTTCTGGTGCAACCAACTCCAAAAAAAGAGTAAACAATAGTGAAAGTGACGTGTGGTTGTTCCTTGAATGTTGCCTGGTGCCTCGCAGAAATGTGCAAGTGCTGAGAGTAATGGTAGAAATATGTTTCATAAAAACTCCACCATTGTTCCTTTCCTTTGGTTTCTTGTTTATCGTGATAGGCATGAAAGCGGATTAAAATAGATAGCGGAGTTTCATTTTATTAGCAGGAGAAATTATTAGATGAGCGGGAGGAGAAAAACCATTTATGCATATATCGCAATCGCAAATCGGGTTCGGAACGTTTAAACATAAGACACAAGCAGGAGGGAACGTGATTTGATATGGGGGTGATGATGTGGTAAAGAAGTGGGGCTAGTCGCAGATCGAAAATCGGAAGTTTTATTATGAGACATGGGAGTTAAGTGTTAAAACTTGCGAAGTGCAATGTGGGATGAGAACGGAGGTTACGTAGCATGGTAGATGGTGGGACCCATTTAATACCACAAATTGCACATCGAAATTTTTGTTATGAGACAGGATTTAAGTGTTAAAACTTGCGAAATGCGATGTGCAATGAGAACGGAGGTGATGTCGCATGATAGACGGTGGGGCCCATTTAATACCGCAAATCGCACATCGGAAGTTTTGTTATGAGGCACGAGAGTTAAGTGTTAAAACTTGCGAAGTGCGATGTGTGATGAGAATGGAGGTAATGTGGCATGACAAACGGTGGGGCCCATTTAATACCACAAATCGCACATCGGAAGTTTTGTTATGAGACACGGGAGGTAAATGTTAAAACTTGTGAAGTGCGATGTGCGATGAGACAAGAGTTGACGTGGCAGGCAAAGGTCTCACTTTAATATTGCAATCATGGTTTTGTAGGAGATGGCAATTGTAACATGAGTAAAATTCAAAACTGTGATAAGTTGATTACGATGAAAGGGTAAGGGGTCCACGATGATTAAGTGTGGTAAGTTATATCATATAATATATGATATTACAAAGGTTTTTTGTGGTGTGGGTAGATATGCTTTTTAACTATTAAAAAATGATTTTAATAGTTAAAAAGGGGTTTCGAAAGAAATGAAATGCTGGACTTTGGGTTTTTAGAAAAATGAAAGGTAAAAATGGGAAAATGAAATGAATGAAGGTAGAAATGAAATTTTCTCCCAACTACACTTTGACAGCGACACTTTCATCTTACAACCGAACTGAAAAGGTAGATTGATTCCTTGGAGAATGATGACCAGAATTTGAAAATCTTTGAGAAATTACAATGCTAATAGAATCCAAATACCACGTGAAATGAAAATGTAGATTTGGAATCCTAACCCACACTGGTGTGGTTAAAATAGAGAATCCATGGAGGAAGCAAGGAAAGGGACCATTGTTTGAATCATAAACTTGCTTGTCCCATAAACCATGGTCCATAGTGTACAATTATTTCCATGTATCTAACAAAATAAAAGATAACTTTGAAAGATTGTTAGTGCACAATATGGAAGCTCCCTAATAGAGAAGGGGTTTCCATCCTTAAGAAGATCACTTATGGAGATATAGAAGGTGTGACCAAAATCCATTAAAACCATAAATCATGCCATTATTCTTAAGGAAGATACCTTGTTCTAGGGATTCCTAGTCGAGGGACACATTTAGAGTTACAATAACATTGCCAATAATAAAGTGACAATTATGCTAAGGAGGAAGAGCATGTCTTAAGTTTGATAAATCTCTTTTTAAACATTTTATACTCATATGAAGTAGATATTAACCTTGAATGTTAAAAATATTCATGCTTCTTCAACTAACTATAATTGAATCTAGGAAGGAGGAGGACTTCACACTAGTGGAAGAGATTTTCTCTCCTAAGAGAGGCTTGAACTAAATCTCCTCACTCATTCCAACAAACTTTGCATTAGAGAAAATGGAAAATGAAAGGATGAGTTCCATGGAACATGTCTAGGGAAAAGTAGAAACCTTAGTACAAGATGCACATTATACTAGCATGGGTGTTAGCATTTTTTGTACTATGTACATGTATAATTTCTATCAAATATAGCTTAATAAATTTGAAAGGCAAGAACCTTTCTTGCTAATACACCAGTTAATTACTTCTAACATAGTTGCAAAAATTGGCGATATGTGTATGCAATATTTATCCTTATATTTTGATCGATAAGTTAACCTTCTATATTCTATGTTAATGAGTAACTTATGGTAGTGGTCATATGCTAGAGAAGATTAAAACATTCATATCCAAGTAAATATCAAGTTAACATAGACCCACAATTCCATTTAATAAGAAACCAAGAAATAAGTCATAAGAGATCATATAAGTTGTCTACAAGAAGATACCAAAGGTGAATAACATTAAGTACAAGGAATCGGACTAGGACCAAACAAGAATAAAATCAGTTAGTTGATAAGCACATAAGAACATGAACTTTGGTATAACATGCCACAAGAAGATGATATTTTTTTAGGTCCCTAAAATAATAATGCAGCCCCAACAGGTTATTGTTATGCTCCATAGAAGCCTACTATTTTTATTTTTGTTCCCTTTCATTATTATTGTTATGTAGGCCATTATTATATTGTGACCCTATAAACTCATATATATACCAATGAGATCTTTTCATCTTTATCATACAAGAATTTTTCATTTATGTGATGTAAAAGTAGTTTTCCCACATGGAGAGGCTCATTTTCAATTCATTGATCTATATTTTCTTCTATTTTTCTGAACTGGTTACATAACATTTGGTATTAGAGCTCTGGATTCTAGGGTTTCATTGCTTAAAACAGGTCATATTGGAATTTTCTCAATAAAAAAATTTATGCGAGGCTTCAAAAGATAAAATTCGAACACATGGAGCCAAAATCTTAATGAACATCATGTAAAAATTTTAGATCTTGGTTTTATTTAGTTTTGGAGATATGGTCTAAGGAAGTTAGGGTTGCATGCTCTAGAAATTTGTCTCAAACAGGTATTCCAAGGAAAATATTCATAACTTCATCTTCGTGCATCAGATTTGAATTTCATAAAAGGTGAATGAAAGTGCACAGACTGTAGTTTATCTTGTATAATTTTCATGGTTGAAGGTTAAAACAATGACATGTGGCATCTTGTACAATTTCTCTCTACTAAACCAATCCATAATCAGACCATCTCGAGAAAATTCGCATAGCTTTATCTTGAAGAATCCAGTATTGGTATAACAAGTGGGGTTGAAAAGAAGACATAGAGGGCTACCACATAATGAAATTTCAAACTTTAGAGAGCGAAAATAACAGAGATACAACAGTTGCAGACCAACCTTATCAACAAGCTCAAAATCAAGCTTTTAAAAGGCGTGTACTTTTAAATTTGCATAAATTTTGTTTGAAAAATCAATTTGAAGTTATGCAGAAGGTGTAGTGAAGCATAGATATCAAAATTTGGTTCCAATATGCCTCACAATAGAAAAAATGGATATGTCCAGCAAGCTAAAAAAAATCACTACTATGATGCATGAAGAAGAGGAAGAAGTGCAACATGATATATCAAAATTATGGGACCACGTGCAACAAATTTTATTCTCACAAAGAGCAACCAAAAATGAATTGGATGGTTTAAAAGAAAACATGGAAGGTTTAAAGGCAGACATGGGAGTTTTTGAAGTAGACATGGACGCAATGAATGTCAATTTGGAAGATGTTATAGGTAAATTTGGGCATCATCCCCCATGACTTGGTCAAATTGGACATCATCCCCAGGACCAATGAAATACGGTCTATCATCCCCTATCATTTCAGTTGCTACATGCCCTAAGACAAGAACAAACCATTCATGACTTCTATTGCAAGGTTTCAAAGGTTTGACGTATATGTTATATCACTTATGAGCTCAACAACGTTGCCTCTCAAGGGACTAACTGCGTTACATATGAAGCTCCCTCCATTCAAGGGTGCACTGCAATGCACTTCCTGGCATTCAAGAGTGTGTTGGTCAAATGGGAGTGAGATTCTCATTGTTCTGGAATCTCCACATGGCCAGTGCCTTCTAAAAGAGTCTATATGTGTCAAACTTTGAATCCATATGTCCATCTAACACCTCTGAGCTTGGGAACATGTCTTGCCTATTATTAGAAATTCATTGATTGAGAAACTACCATCAATTGCTCTATAAATTGAGCACAGATCCTAGTTCTAGGGAAGGAATAATTGGTAAAGAAATGTTGTTGTATTATCAATTGAGAGAGTGATAGAAGTGATATGTTGCTGGTGAGTTGTTGATTGTGATGAGGCTGGGATGATGTTGGAGCTGGTGACATCAAATCGATCATTGGTTGTAACCTCTCCCTTCTACTCATTAATAAAGATTGATGTTAATTTTACCACATATGTATATGTTTATGTTTCTATTTCTCATGTGATGGACTCTTAACTAATATATATCTTTCATGTTCAATCGATTTAACTGGTTAGGATAAATAGGCATATGTATATTGCAATCTCTTTGTTGTTTAGTGTTTATACTTGCAAGAACTAGTCTGGCGATCTAAGTTGGATTGGAAGCTACAACAAAAGCGACAGAAGGAGAATAGGAAGCGCTTGGATCACAAGTAGGTCCTTCTATATTTCTGTGTGTTTATTTACCCTTAGAGAAAGTGTATGCAAATTACTTGATCTGTTGTTCTAAATGCATAGCACCACATTTAGAGAATTTGATTTATCAGTAATTCATAATTTCGCATAACAAATTGGCGACTCCACTGGTGATTTTCCCTTCATTCCTGGTATTTTTTCCTCTGCTTATCCACCCAGTAGCATCTACTGTCAACTATTAGACTTTTGAATCAAATAATTGCATTAGAAGTGTGTTATGTAGCTTAAATTTTAAATCTTTGTTGCACCCAAAGCATTGTTGGTCAAGACACGGTGCATTGTCTCCCACTCAGGGGTGCATTGCAATGAATTGTCTCCCCTTAGAGACTGTGTTGCCCCCTTAGCCAACCAAATTCCATTGGAATTTTTCATTGCCATAATTCTCAGCCTTTTTTTTTCTTTGATTTCAATTGTCTGATACCTCTTATAGACCAGTGAATTTGCCTAATTTTTTCTCCTTTGAAAAGTAAGTTTGTTTAATGTCTCTTTAAGTGTTTTTCTTTATCATTGACAAAGAAAATTCAAAGTATTTTATTTCTACGTTAGATCCATTTTTTTCATAAAGGAAACTGTCGTTAAATTCTTCGTTTCTTGTAGGAAACATTGTAGTTCCATTCTTCATTTTTCCTAAAAGAGAAATTGTTGTTAAATTCATTGTTTCTTCATTTTTTTTTTGTTGATTTGATGCATATAGTTTCCCTTTGCATTCACATTAAGGGGACTGAAAAGAAAAACCTGCATTTTCATATTGTGAATTGTATGTTTTGCATAGGAACAAGTTAGGAAAGCTGCATATTAGTTTGTTCTCTTTGTTGTTTTCTATCAAAATTGATTGCTCGTTCCCTTAGTAGCTAGGATTTTCATTGAAAAAGCTAATATTGAAAAGTTTGCTTATCATTTTAGTTTGAATTTTAGGAATTTCCATTACATCATCGTGGTGAACCTTGAAAGGCAAATTGATAAATAAGATCAACTTAAAATTTACATCAATTTACCTAAAAAATCATTTGAACCATAACGATAACATTTAGAAGGTCTAGGCTAGAGACGTGTTTCGGCGTCGTTAAACATAGCAACTGTCATTAATTTTCTGCGATAAATTCCGATTGTGATACTTCACTCCACGTACGTAAGGATATCGAAGCTCGTCCACGTACTTTCGGCTATATACGGTGGTGTTATAGTACGATAAGTGTTATTGCCTAAATATACCTCAGGCTGAAGAAGGCAAAGTCTAGCGTAACATCAAACCACACTTAATCTGGTAGCTAGCCCTACCAGATCAAGAGAGGGCTCTCTCCGAGTCAATCTCAGCAAAAATAATCAATGAGGCTTGATATGACTTGAAATAAAGGCTGATTTTATGCTAGGTATATATGTAAAAGGGTTTGATTTAATTTTGGGGGTTTTTGTTGGAATCAAAGGGGAAGGCAGATTTTGGGTTCGGGAAATGATCAGTTTTGCAGAGAGCTGAATGGGGCAAGGAAGGCAATTGTTTTGATGCTTCGAATTTCATGAAATGGATAGCTCAGACCGGTGAGGAGTTGAAGAGGGCAAGAGGGTTTCAAAAATCCTCTTCAGACAGTTGAAAACATGGAAAATTAAACAAAACTTCAAGGCAGAGCACTGCAAATCTAATGGATTCCACCTTTATGACTTGTTTTTTTAATTTGAGAAGAAAAGAGAAGGAAAATAATACACATGAAACATTAGTAAACTTACAATCACAGAGAGAAACACACCATCAAAACATAGAGCCACATGGATCCCGAAGAGTGCTGCAAACCCTGGTCTATTCCTTTGCCAAAATGCAGAGATGAAATGTACAATGAAGCTCCAACCAATCCCAAATGTCCAACCCTGAAAATGACTGATGAATTACATGATATAGACAAGCCTAACTCATTCCCATGCCTCTAGGGGTCGAGCTCACGATTCTAGGAGCTGTTTCAACCATATCTAAACTAAGAACTGGAAAATAGGCAATGAAACAACTTGCCTCTATATGATAGGAAACTTATTCATTCACTTACATTTCACTTTTTGGTGAATGAATCTACTAGGATGAGTAAAAATGTGCCAAAATTACATAAAATTCATGAAATTACATCAAGAGTTACATGAAAAAGTCAAACTAGCCAAAACTAGGCGAAAAACTGAGCTGCTGAGTGAAAAATAGGCCAAATTTCCCAATGCGCCGCGCCTGAAAACTCTATGCATAGCACAACTTTGAGGCTGATTTTGAGGGCCTTCCAGAAGTCAAAATTGAGTGCAAGATAGCTCGTTGGAAAGCCCTACCTATCTACTTTCCAACCCAAGTGGAATTTCTGAATTTGGTTTCCATTTTCCCTTCCAAAAATCAAATCTCCAAACACTGCTTCCTGTGTGTGCAAAAAGTGGCAGAAAGGCCATTTTTAGAGTGTTTTTGACCCTTTAGGCAACCCAAAACTTGTAAAAATCCTTAGGTAATGGGTAGGCATGCATAAATTTTGATGAAAACTCAAGAAATGCAAATTTTTCCTCCAAAGGAGTTTCCAATTATAAGCGTGCGCCAAGTGGCGCTACGCGTCGGGCAGGAAAATCTGTGTTAAGGCCAAAAAATTCAAAATTGACAAAAAGTTTCCCAAATTTCTTGAAATTTGGGCTGAAGATCCATCATCAAGTGCTATGCTGGGCCAAAGAAGCTTCGGCCAAAATTTGGAGTCTTTCATGCCTTTAGCGATGCTTTAGTGCCCTCCTTAGCTTTGCTTTCAGGATTTTGATTCTCGCTTTGCAAACATGATTTCGCGCCCAATAATGGTTCTTCATGTGCCTGAGCATGTTCTTTTCCTTGTTTTCCTTCTCCAACAGCTTCTCAAGATGAATATTGACCCTCTTAAACCAAGTCTCTCTATCAGCCTCAATCTCCCGCTCAATGGGTGTCATCTCGGTTTGGCTTCTTTGGGCAGCTTGCCGGTTCTCACGGATGTTTTGCAACTCCATGATTGTTTGCTGATCCTCCAACTATTTGTTCCGCTGCTCCAGGTAGTTTATGATCCATTGGGCTCTCTACAACTTGACGGTCAAGGTATCGATCTCCGCCTTCTACTCCTAAATGGTCTCTCTCAACTTTGAGCTTGGAGAGCTCAAATCCTCATCAATAAGTATGAAATCAGTATCCTGGCCTCCTGAAGGGCCCTCATCCTGCATAGCCCTCTTACCTTTGTCCTGTACCTATACCTATGCTGCTGATGACGGCAACGAGACCCCTTCTACCCCAGGTGGAGATAGTACTTGTCGGGCTGCTACAAATAATACTATGGTGCCTCTCTGATAAGTAACAAACACTGGCACACTGATAGGCTCTGTCTCGTGACCTTCAGGCTGATGTGAAGGTTCACCTGCATCATGGACAACCTCTGGAGGAACCTGAGGAGCTGTGAAGAAGTCATGGGAAATGAAATCCTCCCATGAAACAACCTGCAATCCAAGCTGATGTACAACCACGATCTTGATGAGTGCATAGTGATAAATACTATTGTACTGCTGCTCGGGAGTTTTCTTCTGCACAAGAGTGGTCATTCTCTCGATATTCCGGCACATGAAATAAGGAATGTTCATCATCCTCACTCTAGTGAAATGCATCAATAACCTGATATGATAGGCATAGAGGCGTGAGAACTTGCACTCACAACTGAAATATCTGATAATAAGTTTCATCAAAGGCGCATAGGATTCCCTTAGGAACCGGAATGGGAACACTCTGCTAAGCTGTCTCACAAAGCTAGGCCTGATATATGGTTCATAACGCACTCTGTCCACCTGTTGTCTTTTGTTCCACTGTTCACCCACACTCGATATTCTGGTTGATTGAGAGATGGTTTCCGGTGTCAAAGTGAAATTTACACCAGCAAGAGTTACCTAAACATCATGTAAATGCAATACAAACAAACGAGCCAACTCCTAATGATGATGAATCCTAACGATCATCTCACAATATTGATAGCATGACTGCTCTCGAAAACATGCCATGGCAAGTGGGCAAGCCTGCAATTGAGTCAATGAGGTGGGCTCTTCTCTCACATGTTTGTCACCTTTACAAGGCCTTGTAGCTGCATGTAGCTCAGTGGTAGAATCACTATCTCTGTTACATGATGTATCAATGTCTGTCTCCATGATGTCCATACAAGGTGTATGCTGGCTTGTATGAGATGGAAATGAGAATTTGGTGTTTTTGTTTTAGTTGCCAAATGTATGGTAGTGTGGGAGGGACTGTGGGGAAATAGGGCAGTTGGGACAATGGGGTTTGATCACGTGATATCTGAGGTGTAGGGACAGCCAATTGACTATTTGGGAAACTTGGGGTTTGGGAATTTTTTTTTACAAGTGAGATGGGAAAGGGAGAATGAGAGTGATTGAAATGACTTAGAGATAGGGAAATGGGGCTTAGGAGTAAGTGACTTTTAGAGATGTAGGGAGATGGGAAATGGACTGCAATGATGAGATAACAGTGATGGGAGATGGGAAAAACAAGGTGGGGAATTGAAAATTTTGGCACAAAATTAATTTTTATAACACCAACTTCAAAACCCTAAGGAATTAATTCTCAATAAGATGATAGGGTTTAATTTTTGGCACTCAAACTCTCGTATTCAAACTCAAACAACACCAAACATTGGTTAATGGCAATTATAAGATCACTTGAACTTACTTGGAGCAAAGGAGACCGATTCGTTTTGATGATTAAGAGAGATGGCAAGAATTTTTTTTTTGTGTTTCGGCCCTGTGCACTGCGATAGTGGCCCAGTGCACCACGCCCTCCTTATGCGCCGCGCTGGAACAAATTAACATAGTGCAGAGTGGCCCTATACACCGCGCTCAACCAGTGCGTCACGACCACCGCCCAGTGCACCGCGACAGTAAACTTCACCATAGTTTCGGCCTCCAACGTTGGCTTTGCTTCCTCCACGATTTTCTCTTGGCTCTTTGATGACTTTGGCGTGCAAATCAATTGTTGAAACAATGAAAATATCTTTTATGGCAAAGATTTTAATTTTTGCTTCTTGAAACCCACTTTTGTAATGTTTGAATTTTGACACTTTTTGAAGAAACTCTGTTTTGCTTGCTTTTTTATTTTTGAGCTGAATGATGAATCTCTTGTCTGTCTTTGCAGGGATAGCTGGCATGGGATTTTGGAAAAGGTGACCAGGGCTGCGCCTGAAGTACTTTACAACTGAAAAAACTTTGAAAATTACATTGCATTTATTACAAAAGATGAAATAGACGATTTTTCTTCAAAACAGAGTTTTGAAGAAAAATCATTATCAAGCATTATGATGATGAAATTTTTTGCACTGAAACCTTATTTGAAACCACCCTCATGTGCCTGCTGACATTATTAGATATTTTGAAGACTAAATTAACGAAACCCTAGACCTAATGAGACTAAAAACTCTAAAATGACTCTTTGCCAACTAAAAGACCAAACATGACTGTAAATGATTTTGATGAACAGAACTAGGCCAGCAGGTACAAGACATGAGGGATATGAATGACAAGACCCTTCCGTCAGATGATCCATGCTCCTAATGGAATGCAGCTGACTGAACTAAATGAGACACCTAAAATGAAATGCAACAAAAGAGATTTGATCTCTGACGGAGGGATGAAGATACCGACTCTAACATTGGCTCCAATGGGGATGGTAGCTCCTTGGAGGTGCCAAGAACTACAGATTTCTGGGAGAGTAGGCAGTGCCTTTTTCCATTGGGCTATGGAGTCCATAACTTCGACAAATCAACACAAGACTCTTGACTTGTTTATTGACTGAAAATTGACTCAAACTGACTCAATTTTGAAACCAAAATGACTGAAAGACCTGACTCGACAAACTCAAACCAAAGCTGAAATCAATCTTCAGAGTTATATCCTTCACCTCGGGCCCCAAACTGAAGAAAAGATCACAGCGCACACTTGCAATGAAACTGAAATAAACTGGTATATACAGTGACAATGTAAACAGCAGAAAAATTCTTAGAAATTATACCATTTGAACAGTCGACCATTGACCGACCCTCCTGGACAATCTTCCCTGTTCATCTCTTTCAAAAGAAAAGCATTCTGACCCTGATATGCAGCAATTTTAAAGGGTCCTTTCCAGAGATTTTCGAACTTACCATGCTTACCCTTTTCTTCATTTCTTGCATCCCATTTCAGCACCACTTCCTCCAATTGAAATTTGTCCGCCTTGGCTTTTCTGTCATATATTTTCTTAATTCTCTCTTGCAGCTTGAACGTGTTTTGGAAAACTTCTTCTCTCGTCTGCTGCAAATGGATCATTTGATTTATTCTTCTTTTCATATGATCATCTTCACTGCCAGCTTCCTGTAGAAGTTTGACCACTAGAACTGCGAGAGAGGTAGGAAACACCATGTCAACTCCATATACCTACTCAAAGGGGGACATACCAATGGATTTATTCTAACTCACACGGTCTGCCCAAAGTGCATTGACCAACTTCTTATGCCAACTTTTCTTGTTTATTTCCAGCAACTTTTTAATGATGTTGACCAAATATTTGTTCGAAGACTCGGCCAATCCGTTGCCTTGTGGATGATAAGCGGTTGAGTGTCCCAAAGTGATGTGATACTTGTCACAAAACTCAATCATCCTTTTTTATTTGAAAGCTGCTGCGTTATCAGTAATCAACTTATTCGGGCAACCAAAACGAGACAAAATATTATTCTCAAGGAATGAAATTATTACCGAATCCGTAGCTTGCCTGGTGGGAATTACTTCAATCCATTTCCTGAAATAATCTGTTGCTATGAGGATCCACTTGTGCTGAGCTAAAGAAGCAGGATGGATCTCGCCAATGAAATCCAAACCCCACTACTGAAAAGGAGCACTTACTTCAATGGGCTTAAGTGGCAAAGGCTGCAATTTCTGCCTCCCTTCAAAAATCTGACATTCATGACAGCTTTTGATAGTCTTATACACATCAGCAAAAAGTGTCGGCCAATAATATCCCACTCTCAAAATTTTATTTTCCGTTGTTTTCCAAAAAAGGTGACCCCCGCAATCTCCCTTATGAAAATCCTCTATAACATGCTTCACTTCTTCTTTCACCAAACAGTTTAACAAGACACCACTGGGATCTTTCCAATAGAGTGAATTATTCAAAATACAAAACTTAGCAGCCTTCAATTTCAGAGTTCTACTTTTGTTTCTAGCCATGTCGGGCGGTGGTGACAAATTCTGAAGCACATATACAATATCTGAATACCAAGGAGAATGGACAAAGATGTCTGATACCTGAACTGATGAACTTTCCTCATTTTCCTCGGACATAGCAGCAATAAGATTAATGTCCAAGGCATGCAAATTCAACTCAGCCATTAGCTTAGCCAACCCTTGTCCTTTGATAAGCTTTGTAGGCTTTATCTCCACATCATACTCCAACAAGGCAGCAATCCATTTGCTTCGTCTCCCTTTTGGATCTGTTTGCACTAAAACATCCTTAACATCAACATTAGGAACATAAGCAATAATATGAGAATGCAGAATATATACCTGAAAATATTTCAATGCTTTCACTAAAGCAAGAGCTTGCTTTTCAATGATGTTATATTTTAAGGCTGCATCTCTTATGGTTCGGCTGAAAAAAGCAATCGGTTTTTCATGCTCATCTCTTTTCTACATCAATACTGCTACCATAGTATGCTCCGAGGCAACTGAAAACAAAACAAAATCCTGAGTATAGTTCGAGCTAATCAAAACCAGAGCTGAAGAAAGAACCAATTTTACTAAATTGAAAGACTTTACCGCCTCCTCAGTCCACTTCACTACATTGTCTTTCTTAAGCATGTTTGTAATTTCTCTTAGGTGTTCTGCAAGATTAGGCACAAAGCAGCGTAAGAAATTCATCTTACCATTGAAGGATTGAATCTCTTTTTTGTTCCGGGGAAGATCAATTTGTTGAATAGCTTCTACTCAAGCTGGGTCAATACGGATGCCATCTTTTGAGATAATATGACCAAGAAGCTTGCTCTCATCCCTGGCAAACAAACTTTTCTTCGGATTGAGTGACACACCATATTTTCTACATTGCTGAAAAACAACTTTAAAATGATAAAGCTGCTCTTCATCAGAATTAGAAAAGATTGTCAGATCATCAAGATACACAACTAGAAAAACATCCTTCTCATTTGCAAATGCCATATCCATTTCTCGCTGAAATGTCACACCAGCATTCTTCAAACCGAAAGGCATTTTAGCGTAATGGAATTTCCATTACATCATCGTGGTGAACCTTGAAAGGCAAATTGATAAATAAGATCAACTTAAAATTTACATCAATTTACCTAAAAAATCATTGGAACCATAACGATAACATTTAGAAGGTCTAGGCTAGAGATGTGTTTCGGCGTCGTTAAACATAGCAACTGTCATTAATTTTCTGTGATACATTCTGATTGTGATACCTCACTCCACGTACGTAAGGATATCGGAGCTCGTCCACGTACTTTCGGGTATATACGGCGGTGTTCTAGTACGATAAGTATAAGGGGGTGCTCTCATTGTGTGGTTTTGCATTAGACAGTGCTAATAAGGACTTGGGCCTCCACGTACCTTCAGGTATATTTCAGAGGACAAATTTAGGTTGCTATCCATCCATAGTGAACTAAGTCGGCTGCCTTGTAAATTGTGATACACCGAACACAACATTCGGGGAGATTGTCTGCTCGTACTTCTTGGTTCGCCAAGAGGTATTCTGTAGTTCATAGTTTCTTGGTAAACCTTTTGCCTAGAATTACCCTTTTATTTTGTTTGTTTTTTTGGTCATAAAATAAATCATTCATTATGGAAGAAGAACATGAATTTCCCCATCGTTCGCGTAGAATAGTATTGAAACTACCTTTACCACCGAAATCCACTTCTGGTCGGCGAAGGCAACATCGCTCTACCAAAACTAGTACCATCAGTACCTCTGTTGTAACATCATCCTCACATATACCAGAGTTAGCACAAGTTGTTTCTACAAATCTTGGTTCATCTACTGTTGTCAACAAGGAGTCCTCATAGCTACCCATGGTCAAGATCCATCCAATCAGTGAGACCATACCTCCCGAACCCGACGTTTTTGAACTGGAAGTTGATCCAGATCCTGTCTCTTTTTTGCCAGAACATCTGCATCCCGAAGTCGAACGACCAGAATTTGTTCCTGTATCGGTCGCCCCACAATATATTGTAGCCATTAAGTCTCCCATATTGCGTAGTCAACGTCCTGAAATATACTTTGGGCCTGACAGCGAAATCCCTCCACCTAGTTCAATTTCGATTGAAGAAATACCACAAGACGAAACAAATTTAACTCCAACTAATTTTGGGGTGGAGCTTTATCTATACGAGTCTTTTCCTCAATCACCTGCCTTTGCTTTTGTTGATCCTGTGTCTATTAGAGTTCCCATAGATCTAATAGGGTATACATTTGATCGAACAACCATGCCTAAGCCAACATCTTCGACTAGACCATCTGTTCTAATTGTGACAGCACCTGCTCTCGCTACCCCGTCGATGTTCACGACTTCACCAGAGTCACATTTATATGGTGGCCCTGCCGTCCCACTTGGTTACAAATATTTATCTGGAACCTTCTCTAGTGCATCCTCAAACCCATGGACTTCACCAATTTCATCCTCTAGTATTCTAACTGGTAAATCTATAGTGAGTACGGAACGACTTGATCCTTTATATCCAGCATCAATGCAATATCAGGCTGGTACATCTGGGTATATTCCATCCAGTACAATTTCAACTTGACTCCCTGCATTTGGAGAACAATATTTTTTGTCTTATTATAATCCTCATGTTGGTGGGAAACCTATGGTCACCCACTTTGACAGTACTCTGTCGTTATTTGGTCATCCTAATGTCGAAATGAATGTTTGTCAATGGCAGCCCACTCTTCCTTTCCAACCACAAATGGTTGTACACTCATATCAACTGGTTCAACCTATTGCACCCACATCAACCCACTTGTTAATACATCTTTACCCATGTTATAGACTCAAAGTGTTGTACCTCAACCATCTCAGGTGGGTCCTTCAACCCAATACCCTCAAGTATTGAGCCCTCAGATGCTAACTCCTTCGGCTAGTTTACAACAATCACCTGTATCCCGAATCATTTATTCACAAGTTGGATTACCATATTATGAGATGTTGCAACCACAACCAAGTTATACTTATCCTCAAATGAATCCGAGTTATCCTAATTTGGGTTATAACATTGGTGGATAAACCCCTTGGAAGCCACAAGTGCAAATTCCACAACCTTCATTTCAACAAGTGTCATACCCAGGTTTTGGTCAACAGAATCCTCTAGTTTTTGCCTATCAAAACAACCCCTATCTAGGTTACCAGCAACATATTCCTTATGCTGGTGCTCAAAGACCTGTTTCCCAAGAAATTCCATCATAGCATGGCTATGCTCAACCCGACCTCAATCGACAGTTTCCCTTTGTTGCAACTTTAGAATTACTAGATTTAAACCACCTCACCAATGATCCAATCAATTATGCTCATTAGTGGTTGGTGATACCTCATAAATTAGCCTTGGATATTCCTAAGTTCAATGGAAACCCTGAGGAAGACCTGTTGACTTATGTTATGACTTATCATTTGTGGTGTTCATCTAACTCACTGAATGATGACTTTGTTCGACTACGTCTTTTCCAGCGTATGCTCACTGGTCTGGCTGCAAAATGGTACATTGAGTTACCAAGAGCTTATTTTGATAATTTCACTGCCCTAGCTGTTGTCTTTTTTACCCACTTCTAGTTACCCATGTGATATGAAACTGGAACAGAACTCTTGACTAATTTTAAATAGACTAATGCTACTCACATTTCTGATCATATTCATGAGTGGCGTCATCGTCATACACTGGTTAAGACATTTTTTCCTGATCAACTCCTTGATGAGTGGTTCATTAAGTCCCTATTATCATCTATAACTTAGGATGTGGCTAAGGGTGGCGTCATCACTGAAGAGAAGGTCATTACTCGTGCCCAATATTTAGACTTGATTTATACTCAGTTTGGCACGCTCTACGAGAAAATTCCCAACGCGCCGCGATCTAATTTTACTGTTCCTCCTCCATCCAAGGACTCTCATTCCAGAGACGGTATGATTGGTAATGCAAGCACACATCACTCTACTGCATCTGATCCTACGCCTTCTTCCGAAATCCATTCCATGTCATTTGAAAAGGGAAAAAGTGACAAGAAACCCGGAAGTAAGAAAAAATGGAAATCAAAGAAAAAGAAAACTTCTACCCCATAGGAAGATCATCTGATCAATCGACTGGAAATCGAAAACCTCGTTACCCTTGGATAATCTGTAATGAGGAACATTTTTTTCAGGACTGTCCTCACTGTGCTAAAGTCTCAAAAATGGTTAAGACCTCACACGCGTCAGCTGTGTTGAAAAATCCATTTCCGAATCTGGACACAAATTTGGTTGCTATGGATCCAACTTCTAGTTTATAAGTGCTTATGTTGTCTGTCACGAAGCCATCAACTGATGTTTTGGTGTCAACGTGTAATAAAGATTATGGTAGTCAGGATACTGATCAACCTACTACCTCGACCACGAATTTGTTTACGAAATCAATACCACCACTTGCTATTCTTGAATTGACAATCAAGCCACCGAAGTGAGTCATTCATAAATCGACGTTTAATCCTCAAGCCAGAGCTGCTCAAAATTATAATAGAGTTGAATATTTTTCTCAATACCCTTCAATTATGTCAATGCTTGAGGTGCTAAAAAATTGTCCCTCCCAGAAACAGGCTTTGTTGTCGAAAATTAGTGGAATTGATCCGACTGATTCTAATCTTGTAGTCTTTAATCATATAGGCTATGTGCCACAATTACCAGCAGAATTGGCATTCTCCATCCAATTAAATGTTCTCAATCACCTTGTTCATCATACTATTACTGATGAGGGAGAATATACATGCATTATGTCTCTAAATTGATGGAAGTCACTTGGCTCACCGCACCTATCTCAATCGCCAATGACGTTGAAAGCTTTTGACGGACGTACATATAAGCCTTGTGGTATTATCAATAACCTGCATGTTGAACTATGGGGAAAAACAGTGAATGTTGAAGTTGAGGTTGTTGATGGACCCCTTGACTACAATATTTTACTCGGAAGGCCAGGTAACTGGAAGTGTTCTGTTAGTTCACGCACTCCAACTCGCAACATTGGTGTAAGAGTCTTAAAGGATTCCACTCTCATGGGAATCTTTGCATTACCGCCGCTTATGACGTCGATAGAAATTGCAAGTATAGAGACCTGGTACATGATCTCTTCCACTCCATCTGGCTTAAGGAAGAGTACGGGTGACTCTGAAGTTGTTACGTTGGATGATTTTCTGCCGCCCAGCCCCATTGAGCTGGCACAAAAATCAATCTATCTGGCTTGGGTGTCGAATCCTAAATCATCGTCACTGGTTGTCTGGGTAGATCATTCATTAGATTATGGTACTCCATCTGATCCTTTTTCCTCAACTTTCTTGACAGATGAGAATATTCTGGAAACCATGATGTCAGAAGGAGAACCATAGGAAGATCATCATCATCGTTCCCATCTTCTAGATTATGAAGAAGATAATCTTAGTGAACTATATAACCCATCGATCAAAAATTTCTTTTTGAATTCTTTTCCTATTAATGCAATCGATTCCGAACAAAATTTATCAAATATTGAAGAAACCATTTCTATTGATATTTCGACCAAACCCGACGTTGTAGAAAACATTCATGTCGGCGTGTCTTGTTCTCCATCAGAACTCAAAACATATTGCTCTCTATTTCGTGAATTTCGTGATGTATTTTCTTGGTCTTGTGAGCAAATTCCAGCCATAGATACTAGTATCGTTGAACACACTATTAATATGTACCCTGATGTCAAGTCGGTACGTCAACGCCTTCGTCCTGTTCATCCAAATAAGGCCGCTGCCATTAAAGCAGAAGTTGAAAAAAATTTGCATGCTGGTTTCATTTACCCTGTTCCGTTAACTGAGTGGTTTTCCAACATCGTTCCTGTTATGAAAAACAAGGAACCATCAGAGTGTCGGTCAATTATCGGGATGTCAATCTTACTTGTCCAAAAGACAACTATCTTACTCCCTTTATCAACCGGATTATTGACAATTGTGCTGGATGCGAAATATTTTCGTTCATGGATGGATTTTTTGGCTACAATCAAATCAATATCCGCCCAGAGGACCAATATAAGACAGAATTCATCTTTCCCTGGGGCATATTCACTTATCTGAAACTCCCATTTGGTTTAAAGAACGCTAGGGAAACTTTTCAAAGAGCAATGGATTATGCTTTCAATGACATCAAGAACATTGTTCAACCCTATCTAGATGATTTAGTAGTGCATTCATGTAGCCGGACTGACCACATGAAGCATTTGAGAGCTATCTTTTTATGCTGCCCAGACTACGAAATACACCTCAATCCACACACGTGTGTTTTGTGTTGGTTGTGGTCATTTTCTAGGATTCCTCGTCTCAAAAGAAGGAATTCTAATAGACCCATTGAAGGTCCATGCCATTCTTGATTTTCCTATGCCATCAAATTTGCTTCAGTTACAGAAACTTCAGGGAAAGGCCAACTTCATAAGGAGGTTCATACCCAACTACGCTGAAATGGATAAAGGATTTACTCGGCTCTTGAAAAAAGGGATTCCCTTCCATTGGGACCAAGTTGCACAAGCTTCTTTTAATGCTATCAAGGTGATTATTTCTTATATATCGTTGCGGCCGATACGACCATTGCTACCAGGTATTGGTCCAAGTAGAAAATGGGATAGAAAATTTGATCTATTATTTGAGTCGTAATCTCAATTATACGGAAGTAAAGTATTCATACGTAGGAAAACTTGCCTTGGTGGTTGTTCAAGCTATCCAAAGATTTCGCCACTATATCCTGTTCTAGAAGACCAATGTCATTTCAGATTGCAAACCCATGACTTACATCTTATCACGTCAATTGCTGGGGGGAAAGTATTCAAAATGGATT
The DNA here is from genome assembly GCA_034641835.2 of Pinus albicaulis. Taxonomy (NCBI): domain Eukaryota; kingdom Viridiplantae; phylum Streptophyta; class Pinopsida; order Pinales; family Pinaceae; genus Pinus; species Pinus albicaulis. The sequence goes on from CM076577.1 coordinate 1,191,534,101, forward strand.
GTCATTTTGAAGGAATTTGATTTGGAATTCATCAAATCCAAGTAAAATAAGTCTTTAGTTTTGGTTGAGCTTCACTATGACCTTCCCTCTAATAGTACTGCTACTATGTCAAAACCATCTATTCCTGACGAGTCTCTTTTTTTTATCAGATCATCTGATCCTTAGTATGGGGATTTTATCATTTATCTCCAAAACTAGACTTTTCGGCCTGATACCTCTCACTCTGACCAGTGACGTATTCGATACCAAGCCAAAGATTATCTGATCGTCGGTGATACACTTTGTCGTCATGGTGTCGATGCAATTTTAAGAAGGTGGCTCACTCATGAAGATGTTGAAAAAGGTTGTAAATTATTGTCACGTTGGGGCTTGTGGTGGACACTTGTCTAGATACACTACCGCGCAGAAGATACTTCACGTCGGTTACTTTTGGCCTGCCATATTTCGCAACTGCATCCTCGTGGTCAGAAGTTGTCATGCATGCCAAATATTTGATCGTAAAATCCGCAAATTGCCAGCGTCAATGCACCCTATTGTCTCTGTGGGACCATTTTCGAAATGGGGCTTTGAATTCATGACCTGTAACCCTCATTCGTTCGGGGGGCATGGTTATATTATTATCGTAGTAGACTACTTTACCAAGTGGGTCAAAGCGATGCCTACATTCAACAACAAAGGACAAACAACTACATTGTTTTTCTTTAATTATGTCATTGCACAATTTGGGGTCCCACAGGCCATAGTCACAAATCATGGTAAACATTTTCGGAATCACATGATGACTTAATTAAGTGCCAAATTAGGATTCACATGATAGTTCTACTCCTTATTATCCACAATCAAATGGAAAATTTGAGGCTAATAAAAAAATTCTTAAACGAATGCTTCAACTAATGATAGGAGTTCATAAACAAAACTGGAATTTGATCTTGTACTCGGCTTTGTGGGCGTACCGAACCTCAGTGAGAAATGCAACCAGATTTACCCCCTTTCAATTGGTGTATGGTCTGGAGGCTATCTTTCCAATCCAATGTGAAATACCTTCGTTAAAACTCACAATCGACTTGTTACCTGACACCTCAGATGAAGAAGCGCGTCTTTTTAACCTCATCCATATTGATGAAACGCATTGTGAAGCCCAATTGGTCAATGAAGCGCATAAGAGACGTATAAAGGTGCAATACGACAAGCATGTCCAGCCTCACATATTCTTATAGGGCGACTTGGTCCTTCTTTATGATCAAGAAGCTAATGTAATAGGTATAGGGAAATTTGAGCCATTATGGCATGGTCCATATATTTTCAAAAGAGTTCTTGCTAAGGGTGCCTACGATTTGGTATATTACGATGGAATTTCGTTGGCGCAACCCAGAAATGGGTTGTATCTGAAACGTTACTATGCTTAATCATGAGCATAGTAATTTTTTTGTATTATATTGTATATATGTTGTTGATTTGAATTCACTGTCTTAATTTACTTTTTAGAGTTTTCTTGATGTTAGTAATTTGCTTTACATTTCATTGCAGATGTCTGAATCTTTGGAACCATTTGTTGGGTATGCTGATGGTGCTAGTTGTAGTACGCAGAATCTATCTTTTGCAACGTGGGCCATTTTCTCTCCAAACGGCGAGTTAGTGATTTTTCAAGGGATTTGTATCGGATGATCTACAAACAATATCGTTGAGTATAGCATGTTGATCGAACTTCTCTCTGATGCCATTTCATTTGGTATTAACCGTATCATCATAAGGTTAGACTCACAACTTGTGGTATTAAAACTTACTAGTGTTTATACTGTTATAAATCCAACATTGCATCGTATGTTCCTAAGAGTTTGAATTTTGGAAAGACATTTTTATTTTATTCAATATCAGCACATTGACTGATTCTTTAACGAATTATGTAATAAACGGACATTAGAAACACATGTAAATATACATTCACAAAATTGAATAGCATTGAGCAATAAACATAGCAAAACACTGAAATCAAATAGATAGATAGTTATAGGTTTTTACAAAAATTTGTGCCCAAGGCACATTGTTCATTTGACCTCAAAATGTATGCAACATGTCAAAATTAAACTAGTGATGCTAATGGTAACATGCTATCGATCTAGCTATCCTATGCAGTAACCGTATCCAGCGGTTAGGAACGCCAATAGTGTGGCGTTACAGTCGCATGGGTAACTCTTCGATCCAGCAACCCGGAATCCCGAAGGTAAACCCCTATATGTGTTGTCGAAGCTAAGCAAGAGTCTCAGCCATGTCTAAATCCGGAAGGACTGCTCTCCCGACAACCCTCTCTGCTAGCTCATCTGCTCCATGCTCTGGCTCTTCCACTAGTTGAACTCAACCCACATCTGCATTACATTAAAACTTTAGTTTATTCTTGGGAAAACATCAAAATACAAAAACATGTATAAACCTTAGAAAATAATAATAATAATAATAAATAAATAAATATAAATAAAAATAAATAAATAAATAAAATAAAAATAAAATAAAAAACATGGTCAAAACATTCTTACTAATTGCACCCCACTGAGCGCCTTCTAGTAAAGCTGAGTTTGGATCCCCTCAGAAATAGATGCCTACATATGCGTATGCATCGATGGCGATAATTTGTCGCCTGAACCAGCTGAAGAATGCATTCGAGAACACGATGGACGATTGGCCTGCATGTCTAGCATCAATTGTACCCATCTTTGCATCCTCGGATCTCTAGGTTTAGACACACCTAGCGTCACATGCTGAGGCTGCATCAGTGGAATCCGCTCTAAGGAAAAATAAATGAGGATTGAACCATAATTGAAGTTTTTCTTCCTTCCTCCCTTTGCTTTGCTTAGTTGTTCTTTCATTTGAGAGAGTACAGCTTGAGCCCAATTGAAAACTATTGGTTCCATGCACTCTAGCACATACTGCATATAAGATCTATTCGCTACATGTAGTGTAGCAATACCAGCAAGCTTTGCGATCGTGAATAAGATGGTTCTCAATGGAAAATCACGAACGTCATGGATGTTTATTTTCCCATCCTTACTAGGCTTTTTCCCTGGATAGCAATACTGCAAAATATAGTCTTTCACTATCTCTCCTCCGAGAGTAGACCCTGAGAGAGAAATGGGTAGGCCTCTCCTTGACAAGCCTGTCAGAAAATAGATGTCCTCCACTGTAATTGGAACCAATTTGTTCCTAATGTGAAGTGCCTCAATTTCCGGATCCCATGCACGAACAAGGAACTCCAAACGTTCCATTCGTTTCCTCATACCTGATAGGCGGAAGTACTTTAATAACCCACAATCCCTTAGGGCTATTACAGTACTCGGACCATTAATGGAAATCATGTTTTGTTCTTCATGCTCTCTTTCTCTCCAAGTAATTTTCATTGTAGTCCGATGAATCCCTGAAAAATGACCATAATATTCGTTAGACTCATTTTCATGCAAAAAATTAGGCAAAAATTGAGTACAATGCAAGAATCAAAATTTGAATTGCACCCAACACAGCCTTGGTCAATAGACAGTGCATTGCATATTCACCTGAGCTTCATTTTGAGTGCATTCCAATGGATTTTTCGATGCCCAAGGATACGTTTCCCTCTTTTAAAAAATAATTTACCCTAAGGGGCCCAAATCCCTAAAAAATTGCAATGAAATGAAATGAAATGACTATTGAAAGAAAGAGGGGGTTTATGGCACCAACCTGGATCAAACGGTGATGAAAACCGTCCACAGAATCGATCGCAATCGAACAGTAAAACTCTTTTAATTAGTCATTTGATTATTTGCAAATCATATTTATTGTTGTGACTCTGGTTTTATTCAATTTTTATCATGAAACAGGTATTTTTAATGCATTTGATGTTGTTCTGAACAGATTTGCAACTGATGAGTAGATTAGTCGTGCACATTTATTTCAAGAATGATTTGACCACAAAGCATACTTTTATCCTTATTTTTCAAGCTTTGATAAAAATGAAAAAGGACTTGAAGCGCACTTTTATCTCTTTTTCGAGCTTCAATAACAACGAAAAAGGAACCCCTGGAGTCTTCTTTTAGATCTTTTTCAGACTCGGATAATGTGAAAATATTGTCAAGCACTTGTCTTTTCGAGCTTGTAAAAGTGAATGAATTGATATCTACTCAGTATAAGTTTAACCCTTTTTCAGACCGAGATAGATTATTTACGAAAAAGGAAAACCTTAGTCGAACATGGCTAGGAGGTTCTCTCAGATATCATTTTACACTTTTTTGAATCTGAGCGAAAACTTTACGAAAAAGTACTTATGCATTTTTCTTTTTTTCTCTTTTTCAAACTCTCTAAATATGAAAAAGGACCAGGTTTTCACTGTCGTTAGGCTTGTTAAAACATAAAATAGCAACATTCTTGTCAATCATGTCAAGAATCAAGTTTCATTCATTGCTAGACTCGTTAAATTAATAAATAGCGATACACTATTCGCCCGAAGGCTTGAATTATAGATCAAGCATATGTTATCCTCCTTAAGCTTGTTAAAAAATAAAGAGGTACTAGTCGACAAATGACCAGGGAAAATTTGGGAAAGTGAACAGAACTTTTACAGTAGTCGGTTGCTCTTGAACATGACACTTCACTCCATCATCGTGACTGTTTGTGTTGGGTAATCTTCTTGACGATTCATTCATACCTATGGTTCATCATACCTTCACTTTAGTTTTGGTTCAATGTTTCCAACTCATCTCAGTGTCGCTGATATGTTCAAGAGAAGTCATCCAGTGAATACTCACCCTTCTGCAATACTCATAAACCTTCATTCTCATGACAGCCATCCTTGAACATTGCTATATCAAGTCACATTTTGTCTCTGAAATCAGTAACTCTCGTTTCACGATAAAGTGACTTCCTATCGATGTCAAATCATCATGCAAGAAATTTACTTAGAAACATCATCTTCCAGTACCATGAGGCTTGTTATAACATTGACAAGATCCTCGCTTCCTGACCTTTGACCGAAAGATTTTTGTTTGGCATTCGACATCAAATAATCTATTCACACCTTACGAAATGTACTACAGTACCTTGAGAACCATTAACATCAATGGTGGTTCTCTCGCGTTTGTTAACAACTCACATCATTGGCTGGTAATCAAATGATGTCTTACCATGTTCGACTACAAAACATATATTCGCATGGCTAGACTTGTACCCGAACGATTGATTGAATGAGATAAGAAGACCCCAGATCTATTTTCATCCATCGGGCTGTGATTTAAGGATAGTTGTACACATCATCTGTACGGTGACCTTACATACAATATCGTCATATGAACATGGGCCTATATTTGTAGGCATGTATGTATTGGACAACATTCCAATGTAGACGACTTTCTACACTATGTACATGTTATTAGATAGTTTATGTTTTGAGCATGGGAATGCCTCCCTCAACAATTCGTGATCAAGATGAAATTATCATGATGTAATGTATTGTAAGATTGATGAAGGTCGCCACTCCACTTCAGTTCCAGCCCATCACATCGTAAAGCATCTCATTCAAAAAATATTGTTATTATTCTAACTTCATGCTTTAGGTGGCAACTGTTATAGGTAAATTTGGGCATCATCCCCCATGACCTGGTCAAATCGTACATCATCCCCAGGACCAATGAAATAGGGTCTATCATCCCCTATCATTTCAGTTGCTACATGCCCTAAGACAAGAACAAAACATTCATGACTTCTATTGCAAGGTTTCCAAGGTTTGAAGTATATGTTATATCACTTATGAGCTCACCAATGCTGCCTCTCAAGGGAATAACTACGTTGCATATGTCGCTCCCTCCATTCAAGGGTGCACTGCAATGCACTTCTCGACATTCAAGAGTGTATTGGTCAAATGGGAGCGAAATTCTCATTGTTCCAGAATCTCCACATGGCCAGTGCCTTCTAGAAGAGTCCATATGTGTCAAAATTCGAATCCATGTGTTCATATAACACCTCTGAGATTGGTAACATGTCTTGCCTATTATTAGAAATTCATTGATTGAGAAACTACCATCAGTTTCCCTATAAATTGAGCAGAGATGCTAGTACTAGGGAAGGAAGAATTTTGGTAAATAAATGTTATTGGATTCTCAATTCAGAGAGTGATAGAAGTGATATGTTGCTGGTAAGATGTTAATTGTGATGAGGCTGGGATGATGCTGGAGTTGGTGACATCAAATCGATCATTGGTTGTAACCTCCCCCTTCTACCCATTAATAAAGATTGTTGTTCATTTTACCATATATGTATTTGTTTATGTTTATATTTCTCATGTGATGGACTCTTAACTGATATATATGTTTCCTGTTCAATCGATTTAACTGATTAGGATAAATAGGCATTTTTATATTACAATCTCTTTGTTGTTTAGTCTTTATACTTGCAGGAACTAGTCTGGCGATCTAAGTTGGATTGGAAGATACAGCAAAAGCGACATAAGGAGAATAGGAAGCGCTTGTATCACAAATAGGTCCTTCTATCTTTTTGTGTGTCTATTTACTCTTAGGGAAAATGTCTAAAAAGTATTTGATCTATTGTTCTAAATGCATAGCACCACATTTAGGGAATTTGATTTATCCGTAATTCATAATTCCGCATAGCAGAAGGGTTGATAAATTTGTTGCAAGAAAGGCTTCCTAGTTGTGACAAGGTACTCCATGAAAATCATGATGAGGACAAAAGGAATATGAATTATGATTTTAGAGACTCCAAAGTTAGGTCTAAGGCCAACCACATTCCAAAATATCGATATGAGGAAGTTTTATGGCAAGGATCAGGCAATGTGGATACTACAGATGGAGCGATTCTTTGATCTACATAATGTTCCACACACATAAAAGGTACACATTGCATATTTACATTTAGAACCCAATCAATTTATGTGGTATTGATAGATTTGTTCTCGTAAATCAATTGTCATGTGGAAAAATTTTCCAAAGGAGTTTGATAGCACATTATCAGGATACAAAGAGTAATACCTTATTTAGCCAATTGATAAGTCTCAAACAAAAGGGTTCAATGGTGGAGCACATTGAGGACTTCTAATGATTGAATATCAAGGTAACTGATATTCCAGAGGAAAATATGATTTATTTCTTCATAGGGACTTTAAAGGATAACACACAACATGAAGCTCCCATTAGGGAACCTAATTCATTGGAAAATGCATTCAGGATGCAATAAAAGTTGAAAGAAAAATTATGGCAACAAGGAGGTCTACCACTCACAACTATAAATATGGAAGTGTTGATGCTCCCAACCTCCCACAACCTACATAGTTGACACCACAACAACTAGAGGAAAAAATAGAAAATGGGTTTTGTTATAGTTATGATTGCAAATACGCTAAATGTCATAAGTGTGTTGAGAATAAATTATTTTACATAGATTGTGAAGAGGAGGAAGAAAAGTAACAAGAAACATCAAAAGAAAAGGATATATAATAGGAACCAACCCCAAAGAAAGAATAAATGAATCCAAAAACATCTTGTAATGCATTGGCGAGAATTACCACTCCTCAAACTCTCAAGATAAAAGGACATATCAAGAAGAAAAAGGTAATAGTGTTGATTGATTCGGGTAGTACCCATAATTTTATTCATTGTAAGGTAGCCAAGGAATTGAATTGCTTTCTATGCCTAACACCAATGTGTCAAGTGATGGTTTCAAATTGAGGAACTATAAATTTCTCAGGGAAGTGGCATAATATCAAGCTAACCATGGGGGAATATATATGGAATATTCCAATGTTTTCCATTCCAACAGGTGGTGTTGATGTTGTATTAGGAATCCAATGATTATAATTTTAAGGGATGAAAACTTTTAATTTTCAAGAACTTTTCTTTAAAAAAAAATTTGGAAGGAAAGGAAATTGAATTAAGGGATATCATGAGGAAACCAAGGAAGATAATTAGCTCCAATGGCATGATAAATCTTTCAAAGAAATGACAACAAGGCATAATTGCACAATTATTCTCACTCGATGTTAAAACATCAAAATCATCCATTTCTCCAGATATCCAAAGAATCCTTGACAATCATTCCAAGGTATTTCAGACTCCCAAAGGGCTCCCACCTATTCATGAACATGATCATGCTATTCACTTGATTCCAGGAATTGTTCCACCAAACACCATACCTTACATATATCCCTATGCCCAAAAGTGTGAAGTTGGACGTATGGTTGTAGAAATGGTAAAGTAAGGTATAATTCAACCTAGCCAAAGTTCTTTCTTTTCTCCAGTAGTATTGATACAAAAGAGGATGGATCATGGTGTATGTGTCTAAATTATAGAGAGATCAATAAGCTCACTATTAAAGATAAATTTCCCATTCCTGTCATTGATGAATTGTTGGATCAATTACATGGATAAATTTACTTCACTAAGTTGGATCTTCATTCCGGATATCATCAAACTAGAATGAAGATATAAGACATTCCAAAAACAACATCCATAACTCATGAAGGTCATTATGAATTTTTGGTCATGCATTTTGGCCTTACTAATGCACCTTCCACATTTCAAGGTTTGATGAATTTCAATTTCAAACCCTTCCTTAGAAATTTTTTGTTAGTATTTTTTGATGATATACTAATCTACAACAAGTATTGGAAATATCATGTTCAACATGTTGACAAAGTGCTTAAACTATTGGAGGAGAAATGATTGTATGCAAAACCCTCCAAATGTTTCTTTGGGGTATATGAGGTGGAATATTTGGGTCACATTGTATCTAATGAGGGTTTTAAGGTTGAACCTAACAAAATTAAAGAAATCAATGAATGGAAAATCCCCACAACCCTAAAGCATCTTCGAGGATTTCTCGGGTTGATAGGGTATTAATATTGCAAGTTTTTTTAAGAATTATGGGAAAATAACAACACCTCTAACAAAATTAGTGAAGAAAGATGCATTATTTTGGACGCTAGAGGAAACTAAGGCCTTTGAACATCTTAAAGAGGCAATGTGTTAAGCTTCAGTCTTAACTACACCAGAGTTCACATAAACCTTTATTGTGGAATGTGATGCCTCGGGAAATGGAATTGGTGTTGTTTCAATGCAAGAAGGAAGACCCATTGCTTTTGAAATTTGTCCATGTACAAATTATACAAACATATGTATATCAATGGATTCAGTCCAATAAAGCAATGTACTAAAGCTAGATACTAAATCCTTCTACAAATCAATTGTGGAAAATAAACACGATCGCCAATCACAACAAGTAAAGAAAGAAGCAAATCAAACCACAAAACATATATTTTCCCATGGAAATCTTACTACTCAAAACCCCTATATATTCTATTGTATATTCACCAAGGAATCATGAAACAATTACAATGCACTCCTCTCACAGAGTCTCCTGCACTCTCGCAACTGTCTCACACTGATCTAGGAAAAATTGAACCAACACTTAGCCAATTCTTAGCTTATCTTTAGCCTGCCTTGCTCATGCAATCCTTGTGGAATGCAATCCCTATTCTTTAGGAATTTCAGCCTTCCTTGATTGCGGTAAGTATCATGGGCATCCTATGGTGTTTTAACTGCATCTATACAACCTACTAGTGATACAACTGATAGTTAACATCCCTTTAAACTTTGTCTCAACTGGGTCTCCACTGGAACTGACATGCATGCAACTATTAATAGTAAATAATCAGTTACATGACATATCACTGCATCTGAATTAAATCTTATTTAATTCACTTGACCTCTCACTAGTGCAACAAACAATTACAACTAGTTCAACTGACTTTAACTCACTTAATTGATTTCTCATGCATTAAACTAATGTACTAACTGGAACTCAAACTCCATAACTAATAGAATCACTCTGCATGACTCACCAACCCCCCTCAACTCGAAATTCACGAGAAAACCAATTTTATCACACTCAGTTAACTATTATAAGTGATTATGAGATAAGATTACATTTTATTGTCAAATTTAATTAAGGGATAATTAAATTAGACACATTTCCAATTTATTAAATAAATTGAATTTCACACTAATGTATCGCTAGGACCCATCGCTACATGATTTGTGGTCCCACACTAGTGTAGGTGTTGTCATGTTGTTTCTGGATGCCAATTTCACTGTTTCTTGTTACAAATTTCAACACTCCCTCTCAACAAGAAAGGAATCAATCTGTCTCGATCCGGTACCTTGGAATGTCCTTGCATGCGCACATGCACCTCTTGCATGCGACATGCGACATGCAAATCTTGCATGCAACACTTCCCTAGTGTTGTTCGCACATACAACTCTTGCATGCAACGATTCTCTAGTGTTTCTCGCACATGCAACTCTTGCATGCAACACTTCTGAAGTTGAATAGCCTCAAAACAACCGAATCAATATAATGCATTTGTCATCAGAGTTTTCTGACTGCTATTAGATACTGCACATGTCTACTGGATTCTCTACGTTGTTGACATCTGCACTACTGCCAACTCTGATCTGCGCTCCAGTATTTGACACATGTCACTCTAATTTTTGTCTTCCTAACATCTAACTGCATAAATCTAACCGATCCTTCCTTCTACTACTCATACTATGGGCTCCTCATAGCCAGGTTTGATCCATGAGACACACCATCTCTAGGACCCTGCGCAAATTTCTTCTTGGGATTAATTTTGCACATCGCCCCACCTCACACCTGGAGGTATAACTGCATGTACTCCCTCTTCCCATATGGCTCAGCATTTATCCCTACTAGAGGTCTTTGCATGAGTGGTTTCTGCCACTCCATGATCTTCCGCATGTGGCTGCTCCACATCTTGAGTTCCATTCTTTGGAACTAAGAGTTCCTCATATGCATGCAAATCCAGCTCCCTCTTAAGGGACAATTGCATGGCTTTCTCACACTTCCCATTGGTACATCCCTTGCATGTGTCTATCTGTGAAAGAGTACCCTTTGGAAGCCCCATAGAAATCTGTTGCATGACCTTCAAAGCTCTGTGGTGTAGATGGCCCAATCTCTTGGTCATACCTCACCCTCATCCCAACTCACCACTTGGTCTGCTTTACCCATCAATGCTACGCCGCGCTCTACATCAAGTTTATAAAGATTCTTCACAGGAATCCCAATATTCTTGGCTTGTCCTGTGGCTTTGTGTCAAAGGAAAGCTTTTCCTTCACTAAAAGCCACATCATAGCCTCTATCCTCCAACATTGCGACTGAAACAAAAAATTTCTTCAAGCCTAGTTCATGCATTACATATTTTAATGAGAAGGGTTTACCTAACTGTCTCTTGAAGGTAACGGTACCAATCCTAGTAGCACTGTATCGCCTGTCATCACCCATTTCGATATGCATATGGAGGTCCTTCTCCTCTAAGCTACTGAAAATTTCTTTGTCTCCCGTCATGTGGAAAGATGCACCACTATCCAAGTACCACACTGATCCCATTGCACTTGACACCATGTATGCAATGAGAGAGAATTCAAGCTCAAATTGTGATCCCAAAGCCTCACTAGCTGCAGATCCTGAAGCCTTCTTGTTCTTCTTCTTTTGTGGAAAATTAGTGGCATAATGTCCATGCTCGTGACAGTGAAAACACTTCACTCTGGACATGTCGTGCTCCTTGCCTTCTTCACCGGTCTCAGATTTGGAATAGGATTTCTTTCCCTTCCCCTTATTTGCCTTACCATCCAAGGCGCAATTTTCCTCATCATTTTTTTTATATGAGGATCCATCCCCAGTATTCCACCTGAATTCTTCTTGTACCAAATCTGACCAAAGTCGCTCCCAATCTGGTAGCTTCTCACTCCCATTGACAGAGTCCTGATAACTATGCCAACTCTTGGGAAGTCCTAGAATAGCTAGGCTCACCAAGTCATCATCCGTGACAATATTTCCGACACTCCCAAGCTCATCCCAACATTGGACAAACTTCGTTAAATATTTTGGAATAGTGGTGCCTTTCTCCATTTTGATTTTCCCAAGCTTGTCCTTCAGTGCCAATTTTCTATGATCACTGCTGCTCTGAAACAGATTTTTCAAAGCTTTCCACATTGCATATGATGTTGCTTTTCCATGGAGACTTGAGACAATGTGGTATCATACTCCCTCCAGTAAGATCCTCCTTGCCTTTGCAACCTTCTTTTTCCAAGCATCAAGATTTGCGACATCTCTCGCAGCGGGTTTGGGAATGTCATTATCAATGAATTCTTTCAATCCATTTTCCTCTAATACTACCTCCATCTTGTCTTTCCACGCAATATAATTGGAACTTCCCTTGAGTGCATACTCCAATCTCAAGCCATTGAAAGCTACCTCGATCCTAATCTGCATGTCACACCAATAATAATTCTACAAATTCGAATTCTATTCAGTCACAAACTCAATTTCTTCCCCACTATAATTATTTCATGTGCTCTAATACCATGTAGAAAATATCTAACACAACTTCGATACCATGTAGAAATTATACAAACATATGTATATCAATGGATTCAATCCAATCAAGCAATGTACTAAAGCTAGATACTGAATCCTTCTACAAATCAATTACAGAAAATAAACATGATCACCAATCACAACAAGTAAAGAAAGAAGAAAATCAAACCAAAACACATATATTTTCTCAGGGAAACCTTACTGCTCAAAACCCCTCCATATTCTATTGTATATTCACCAAGGAATCACGAAACAATTACAATGCACTCTTCTCACAAGAGTCTCTTGCACTCTCACAACTGTCTCACGCTGATCTAGGAAAATTGAACCAACACTTAGCCAATTATTAGCCTGTCTTTAGCCTACCTTGCTCGCACAATCCATGTGGAATGCAATCCCTATTCTTTAGGAATTTCAGCCTTCCTTGATTGCGCTAAGTATTATGGGCATCCTATGGTGTTTTAAATGCGTCTGGGTTGCCTACTAATGATACAACTGATAGTTAACATCCCTTTAACCTTTGTCTCAACTGGGTCTCCACTGTAACTGACATGCATGCAACTATTAATAGTAAATCATTAGTTATATGACAGATCACAGCATGTGAATTAAATCTGATTTAATTCACTTAACCTCTCACTAGTGAAACAAACAGTTACAACTAGTTCAACTAACTTTAACTCACTTAACTGAGTTAACTGATTTCTGATGCATTAAATGCAACTCAAAATTTACAAATAATATAATCACTTTGCATGCCTCACCAACCACCCTTAACTCGAAATTCATGAGCTAACTGAGTTTATCACACTCAGTTAACTATTACAAGTGATTATGAGATAAGATTACATTTTATTGTCCAATTTAATTAAGGGATAAGTAAATTAGACACATTTCCAATTTATTAAATAAATTGAATTTCACACTAATTTATCGCTAGGACCCATCACTACATGATTTGTGGTCCCACATTAGTGTAGGTGTTGTCATGTTGTTTATGGATGTCAATTTCACTGTTTCTTGTTGCAAATTTCAACAGTCCAATCAAGGGAAAGTATTTATGTAAACCTATGTATGAGAAGGAAATGTTGGCAATATTACATGCCCTGAAGCAATGTCGCCCTTACCCAGTGGGAAGAAACTTCAAGGTAAAAACATATCACTATAGTCTTAAATACTTCTTGGAACAAATATTATCTTCAAAAGAGCAACAAAAATGGGTCACAAAGATGTTGGGTTATGAATTTGAAATCATCTACAAAAAAGGGAAGAAAAATGTGGTTGCAGATGAATTCTCAAGAAGGGATGAGGACGTGGAAGCTTTGTTGTGTGCCATTTCTATTATCTAATATGAATAAATAATTGAAGCAAGGTTGAATAGAATAATGACGAAGATATGTGGACACTCATTCAAAAGTTGCAACAAGATCTCAATACATCCGATACATTTATCTTGAAAAATGATTCATTATGGTACAAAGATCACTTATATATATGTAAGAAATCCCAACCCAAACAAAACATTCTTTTGGAATTTCACACCTCTCCTTTAGGAGGGCATTCAAGATTTTTTAAAAACTTACCACAAGACCAAGAAGGAATTTTTTTTGGATGACCTTAAATCTAATATTTAGAAGTTTGTGGTAGAATGTTTGGTTTGCCAACAAAATAAAGTTGAGACAAATAAAACCCCAGGTCTGTTACAACCTTTAACAATTCCTAGTTAGCGTTAGGAGGAGGTCTCAATGGATTTTATCACAAGTTTACCCAAGTCCGAAGGAAATAGTGTAATCATGGTTGTAGTTGATAGACTTACCAAGTATGCACACGTTTGTGCACTATCTCGTCCTTTCAAAGCCAATACAATCACTACTGCATTTATGGAAACAATTCAAAAGCTACATGGAAACCCAAATATTATTGCAAGTGTCAAAGACCCCATTTTCACGATAAATTTTTGGACATAATTATTTTCTTGTTTTGGTAATCAATTAGCTCATGCTCATCTTATCATCCTCAATATGACAGGCAAACTGAGATAGTGAAAAAATGTTTGGAAGGATATCTTCGCTACTTGTATTAGATAAACAAACACAATGGGTTAAGTGGTTGCCTCTGGCAGAATGGTGGTATAACAATTCCTTCCACGCCGCAACAAAAATGACCCCATTTATGGACCTTTATGGATATCATCCACTGTTTATCACATCGTCTTTGAGAGAAAACTCTAAGGTTCAAGCAGTGAAATATCACATCGAACATCAACAACAAGTTCTCCATGTCTTAAAGGATGACTTGACTCTGACGCAAAATCGAATAAAACAACAAGCATATTAACATCGTAGTGAAAGAAGTTTTGACGTATGCAATTGTGTATTTTTACGGCTACAACCTTACAAACAAATGTCCCTCAAACAAGCTAAGAAGGATAAAAAACTATCAGCCAAGTATTATGGTCCTTACAAGGTATTGCAAAAGATTGGTACTATTACATACAAATCAGAGTTTCCGACATCTTTCCGAGTACACCCATTTTTCCATGTTTCATGCTTAAATAAGGTTATAAGTAACAAGCTTCAAGTTCGAACAATATTTCCAAAACTTGATGAGGAAGGAAAAATCATATTGGAACCTGAAGCAGTAATGGAAATAAGAACCTGACAGAGCGATCAATTTCAGAATATCTCATTAAGTGGAAGAACTTACCTGTTGAAGATTCCACATGGGAGGATGAGTATTTTATACATAAGCATCTATAACTACTCAAGTGTTGAGGACACCAATTTGTTTGAAGGGGAGGTGCATGTTAGGTCCCTATAATACTAATGTAGCCCCCATAATTTTATTTTTTGTGCCTCATGTACCTCCCAGATTATTATTTTCGTGCTCCATAAAATCCCACTATTGTTATTGTTGTGCCCTTACATTATAATTTTTATATAGGCCCTTATTGTGACCCTTTAGACTCCTATATACACCAAGGAGGTATTTTCATTTGTATCATCCAAGACTTGTTCAGTTATGTGACGTAAAAGGAGGTTTTCCCCTCGAAGAGGTTTATTTTTAAGTCGTTGATCTATCTTTTCTTCTATTTTTGTGATCTAGTTGATGAGCTCCATCATTAGACATATTTGGAGGGGTTAATGGTCACCTTTTTCCCTTCTTAGATCTCTTTTTCTTGCATTTTTATTATTATTTGGTTTTATGATGCTAGTATAGGTGGTGATTAAGGCTAACATACTCTGAGTCCTTGACATGAGGTTGGGTGAAGAAAATCATGAATTATTAGGCATTTTATAAGGATTTTATCATAAAGACTTGGAGGAGACAGAAAGGAGAATTTATAGGAGGATTTCCCACCCTCCTTAACTCTCAAAAGCAGCTAAAGGATCCCATAGATTCTCTCCAACAATTTGAATTCCAAAGGTAGCCAAAGGATCCCAAAATATTTTCTCCAGCAATTCGAATTCCAAAGGCAACCAAGAAAATTAAACTTTGTTTACTTGGAGTCGAGTGGACTCAATCACTACTTTCTAGGGATTTGTTGGTAGTTGCCCTCTAGAATAAACATAGTAGAGATAGAGATAGGAAGGAGTCGATTCTAGTCAGAACTTTGTTGCAAGCTATTGAGCTTTTTATTATTTTACTCAGTGATCAAACTTTCAGAAATGTATGAGGCTATTCTTTTATGAAATTAGCAGATTGATTTCACTTCACTAATTTAAGTTTTAGAGAGCTAGGCTCGTGGGTTAGGACCCAGTCCATTTGCCTCAACCTCTCTGTTGTATTTTTTCTTTGCTTTCTGTCATTCAATTAGTTCTGCTTCTGATAGTTTCATTGTTGTTTAGGTTTTCTTTCACTATGTTGTTGTAGGTTTCATTTGCTTGTGAGTAATAGGATAGAGGAGAAAAACCAAAAAGGTTGTGGATCAAGGACCCCTTCTCATCTCTATCAATAGAGCTCGAGGAGGGCGAACCGTCCCACAGACCCAAAAATGGGTTTCTGTTCACTATTCTAAGATTAAAAGTAGAGTTGCATTACCATTTTTCGATCTTCCTTTGCACTGTATTTTTACGCATTTGTCTGTTTCTTTGCGCATAAGTTAGCAGGGTGATTGCAAGAATTATCGCTAAAACCCCAAAGCAGCTTCGTGGTGCTTCTCATTTCATCCTCCATCTCCATTTTCATGCTTCCAACCACCTTGATTACGCTCTATTCCCTCCTTCTTTCATTGCGGCCGTCGCTCTTTTTATTCAAAAAACGCTTGAAAAACCTTTAAAGTTTGACCTCCGCCTTTCCTCCTCAAAATTCTCGCTATCGCATTTTTCACTTCACAAACTTTTCTTAACATCACTTCCACTACCCGTCTAGTTTTGCGATATTGCGAACTGTGATATCGCACTTCGTAGCCTTTTCGCAATCGCACATCACATCATTTTTCCTTTTTCTTTAAGACTTATCGCTCCTTTTGTCGATTGCGATATTGGTATCACACTCCGCCACCAGTCCCATCGCCACATCATCTGACTCATCGCAACCTTTGGCCTTTTTGCAAATCACACTTTGCAACTTTTTCCTTTTTCCTTTAAGACTTACCGCTTCCAAACGTCGATTGCGATAACTTTGTCGCATCAAAAATCAAATTTCGCATCTTTTATTTGGTTCCTTTTAAGACTTACCACCCCAAACGACGATTGGGATATTCTCCGTACTCTACCGCCGGTCCCACTGCCGCGTCACCCAACACATTTCGCACTTCGCAACTTTTCTTGGACAACATTTCCGCTACCCCTCAAACTTTGCGATATTGCAAAATGCGATATCACATTTCGCACTTTGCAACTTTTACCACATCGCAAATCACAACTTTTGGCCCATCGCACTTCGCACTTCGCAGTTTTTACCTTTTCGCAATCGCATTTCGCAACCTTTTCTTTTTTCATTAACACTTACCACTCGTGTCTGCCGATTGTGATATCACTATGTACTCCGCCACCGGTCCCACCGCCATGTCACCCATCGCACTTCTCACTTCGCAAACTTTTCCTGAACAACACTTCCGATATCCCTCCAACTTTGCGATATTGCGATTGCGATATCTCATTTCGCACTTTGCAGGTTTTATCCCATTGCATTTCGCACTTCACAATTTTTGCCCCATCGCACTTCTCAAATCACACTTTTTACTTTGTTCCTGTTAAACTTTACCACTCCAAATGATGATTGCGATCACCCTCCATCACAACTCTGCCATCGCACTTTTTAAATAATTCTACTCTAAAGATTTTTTGTGCCATAATAAAGTTTTAATAGGGTTTAAACCCGCTCTTTTAACTTCTAAGGTTGGTTTCATGTGTTTATCCCTTCATTAGCACCTTTACTTATTTCTTCTCCAAGCTGCAAATCAACAATTGTTCAATTAGAGTTAGGTCCTGGATAGCTTAGTTGCATGGATAGAAGCATCGTAGATAGAGTGTAAGATAAGTAGGGTGTGTTTAGCCTGATGGCTAAGTTTAGTGTGGTTTAAATTAGTTTCCTTTCAACAATTTAGTTTAGTTTCCTTCCTGTCATTTCTTTTCAGCAATTTAATTTAGTTTCTTTCCGTCATTTCCTTTCTGCACATTAATTTAGTTTCATTTCCGTCATTTCCTTTCTGCAAATTAAGTTAGTTTCCTTTTTTTCATTTCCTTCCAACCATTTACTTTTCCGTTTTTGTCATCGTTTAAGAAATAACACCCCTTTCGTAAAGCAGAAGAGGATGACATGAACAGAATGCATATGTTGTGTATATATCATGTCACCTCCAAGTTTGTACAAACCCCGAGTTGATAAAGTAAAGTAGGGCAGCCCCTGGGAGTTGCAGCACTCTTGGTGCAATACCATGGCTCACCACTTTTTGTCGTCATTGCCGAGGAGGTGTCTAGTAGATATTTTGATTTTGTTTTAGCATTCTTTTCTGGTTTCCTTTCTTTTCATGTCATTTCAGAAATATTGAAAAAAAAATACAAAAATATCTGACTTTCATGCCTCGTAGGAGTAGGAATACTCAAAGACAAATCTTACCTAAAACCCCCACATCACCTCCTAGCCACCCTTCAGTCTTCTTTAGTGGCAGTGAGATTGAACCCCCTATAGGAGAGCCTTATAAATACTCCGAGGAACCTATTAGGGAAGAAGAATAAGACCTTGTTTCAACTGAGGGACCTGCTTCACCTATCTTAACCATGGCTGATATCCAGAGAGCCTTTCCCATAAGAGAGGTAGATTGGGAAACTAAGATGAAAAACTTTAGCCCCTCAGCTCTTCCAAACTTTCATGGACTTACCTCTGAGGACCCTGACACATTCATGTTCGAATTTTCTGTTGTTTGTAGGACTTATGACTACACCTCTAATGATCAGAAATTTAAGCTATTCCCATCCACCCTTAAGGATGCAACCTTGCACTGGTTCATGGGTATGCCTGGGGATAACATCGCTACCTCGACACGGATGGAAGAGACCTTCAACAAAAAATACAGAGACTATTGTAGGTCCAAGGAAACTAAGGATGGAATATTTAGGATGACTCTAGGACCTGATGAATCCCTAGAGGACTATGAAGAGAGGTTTCAATTAAAATACAAGAGAGCTAATTGTACTCTTGATCTCGCATCACTTAAACTTGTGCTTATTCGAGGGATTAGTGAAGAGATGACAGAAACCTTTAATATGCTATCAGGAGGAGATATCTACCAACTTCCTTATGAAACAACCAAAACTGTCTTCCAGAACCATTCTAGGGCATTTAGGAAGAAGGGTAGAGCTAGCCAAAGTACATCCAATACCCCTTCCTCTTCCACTTTCATAAAACATGAGATTAGAAACATGCCAGAGGACTTCAAGAGTGACATGTTGCATACCTTTTCTTTGCAAATGGACATAATGCGGGTCAAAAGGAAGCAAGAGGAAGCAAAGAGACACTTGGCCATATTTTGTCCTAGATGTACCAGGAAGCACCCAAGAAATGAATGTCCGCTGAATGTCATAGAGGTTTGCTTAGTCTGTGAGGAGAATCATGCCACATAAAAGTGTCCCTCCTTACCTAGACTTAAGGTTGTATATCAAGGTGGGGAAGCAATGCCAGAGAAAATATGTTTCATCAACTAGAGAAGGCCTCAAGGCCCTAGGCCATATAAACAATATATGCCAGGTGCACCTTACTCTTATTATCAAAACAATCAGAGCACACCCATGCAACCTTGGTACACCCCCACTCCTACATCCTGGTCTACACCTCCTACTTGACCTTACAACCCTTCATATCATCCTTATCCAGTAAACCAACCATTTCAGCAGTATGTTCCACAACAACCTCAGAGGAAAAATACATCCCAAGGGTGGAAGCCTCAACAAAATCAACCACCTACTTTAATGCCTACACCCCAACCTTAACCTCAGCTCACTCATGCTGCTCCACCTAGGCTACCTATACCTGCACAACCCAATATGAACCCGAACAATAGACAGGCACAACAAGCTCCTAGTGGAGAAACATCCTATCCAACTTATGTTGTGGAGATATAGAAGGTAATCTCAGATTGGGAAGATTACTCCCAGACAACCATCCTCCATATCCACCTGTAGAGGTTGAGGAGGAAAAGGAAGAAGGTAACACTCAGATCCAACAACCTCCTTTTCCTGAGCGCGTGATCCACCCTAGTCAGCACACCCCAGAGGAGACTGAACTCCTGGGAGAATTGGAAATTTGTGTGTAAAGATACCACTTCTCCAGGCCATTAAGGATGTCCCTATCTACAATAGGCTCATCAAAGAAAAGTGCTTCAAGAAACTTGGGAGAAGGAAGAGAGATACCCCCACCATCAATGTGGTAGGACAACTGTCTGACCTAATGTTGGGGAAGGTGATATTTCCAAAGTGCCTGGACCCCGGTAGTCCAGTTGTTGATGTGCATATAGATGGTGTCATAGTCCCCAACACTCTGATTGATCTAGGGGCTGCCATCAATATCATGACCAAGGAAACTACGTTGAAACTTAATCTCCAAGAGACTTTGAGGAAAATCACAATAGTTATGCAACTTGCAGAGCGATCCACAGTAACTCCTTAAGGAATTGTTGAGGATGTTCTGGTTACCATTGACTCTTGGGAGTATCCTACATATTTCCTGGTCCTGCAACCAAAAACCAAGTTTAATGGTTATCCCCTCATCTTAGGGATACATTGGTTAACC
This sequence comes from Pinus albicaulis, assembly GCA_034641835.2. Classification (NCBI taxonomy): domain Eukaryota; kingdom Viridiplantae; phylum Streptophyta; class Pinopsida; order Pinales; family Pinaceae; genus Pinus; species Pinus albicaulis. Next base: position 1,191,554,759 of record CM076577.1, read on the forward strand.
ACTGCAGATGCTTATATTAGTTGTCGGGCCAGAAACACGATTATCAAAAAGGGGCATTTGTCTAAACAGCTAGTGTTATATCCTCCAACCCAGCCTTCCATTGATCATGATCTCCCTATATGGTTGGAGGATGAAGAAGATGAGTTATATAACACTGACCCTATGTGTAACATAGATGTTATTCTTAGAGGGGGGCAACTTGATGAAGATGAACTCATTGACCATGCCATTCAAAACTAGTCCTCCACTTACATTCCTCTCGAAACCTTAGTCAAAGATTCTGAAATCCAACCTTGGGTGGAAGTGCACTCAATTGAGTCAACCTCTGAATCCACCAAGGCGATTGAGTTTGGCCCATCCAGATCTCTGAAAATCAACCCAAAACTCTCGAATGAAGAAGAGAAGTAGCTATGCCAACTTTTGAAAGAGAACCTAGATGCATTTTCTTGGGATTACAAAGACATGAAAGGGGTGCATCCTTCAGTGTGCAAACATCATATTTACATCAAAGAAGGATATTTACATAGTCAAAGAAGAGCTGCAGAAACTATTGGATGTGGAGTTCATATATCCTATATCCGATAGTGAGTGGGTATCTCCTCTTGTCCTAGTCCCAAAGAAGAATGGGAAGTGACGAATTTGTGTTGACTATCGAGAACTTAAAAAAAAAACCAAGAAATACCATTTCCCTTTGCCCTTTATAGACCAATTCCTGGATGGCCTTGTGGGGAAGAAGTTATTTTCCTTCTTAGATGGGTTCAGTGGGTACAATCAGATTCAAATCAACCCTGAAGAACAGGATAATACTACTTTCACCTACCCTTCGGGTACCTTTGCTTATAGAGTCCTACCCTTTGGGTTGTGCAATGCCGAGCTACCTTGCAAAGAGTTATCCTGAGAATCTTTTCTAAGTTAGTCCATGACTCTATCGAAATATACATGGATGATTTCACACCATATGGGGATGACTTCCAGGAAGCTCTCTCCAATTTGGGTAAAGTACTAAGAAGGTGCATTGGGATACATCTCTCCTTGAGCCTAGAAAAGTGTGAATTCCTGAAGAAAGCAGGGGTTGTATTCAGACACTCTATATCCTAAGCAGGAATACAGGTAGACCCGAAAAAAAATCACTATCATCAAAAGGGTACCTGCTCCTCAAAATCAGAAAAATGTCAGGAGTTTCTTAGGCTTAGTTGGTTACTATAGAAGGTTCATCAAAGATTTCAACAAGATCGCTTCGCCATTATTTGGGTTATTGGCCAAGGATTATGATTTTATTTGGTCTGGTCCTTGTCAAGAGGCTTTCGAGCTCATTAAGGGAAAGTTAACTACTGCCCCCATCCTCCGAGGTCCAAATTGGACTCTGCCTTTCCACATCCACATTGATGCATCCGACAAAGCTGTAGGGGAAACATTAGGACAATTAGAGAAAAAAATCCCTTATGCCATTTATTTCATCAGCAATAACTTGTCCAAGGCAGAACTGAATTAAAAAGTTATTGAGAAGGAGATGTTAGCCATTTTCCATGCTTGAAACAAATTCAGGCATTATGTAACTGGATATCAGACCTTTGTTCACACTGACCATACAACCATCAAGTACTTAATGAAAAAACCGGATGTTAATGCTAAGATAATTAGATGGTTGTTACTTTTGCAGCAATTTGATTTAGCAATTGTTGATAAACCTAGAAAGGAGAATGTTGTTGCAGATTTTTTGTCCATGTTAGCTCTCCCTGCATGTTTAGAAGGAATGGTGGATGACTAGCTACCAGATGAACATATCTTTGTTATATCAGTACTCTCACCATGGTTTGCTGATATAGCCAACTACTTGGTTGCTGGAAGACTCCCTCCTAATCTTTCATTCTGGGAGAGGAGCAGAATCATCAGAAAAAGCGCCCCTTTCACATGGATTGGGGGAAAAATTTTCAAGCTAGGCCCTGATCAAATCCTAAGGAGATGTGTGAGGGAGGAAGAAGTTTTTGATATCCTCTCTGAATGTCATGACAACCCATGTGGAGGCCACTTTGCTGCAAAGATAACTACTTATAAAGTTTTGCAGGCAGGATACTATTGGCCTACCCTTCACCAAGATTCCATAAGATACACCAACATGTGTGACCAGTGCCAAAGGATGGGGAAACCCATGCAAAGTGATGAGATGCCTTTGCACCCTCAAGTGGCTCTTGAGCCATTTGATAAGTGGGTCATGGACTTTGTTGGATCTATCGATCCACCATCCAGACAAAAAAAGTATATCATAGTCTGCACTGATTACCTGACAAAGTGGGTTGAAACAAAAGCAGTGAAGGTAGCAACCAAGGAGAAAGTAGAAAAAATTATGAGGGAGAATGTGTTTTACAAGTTTGGGTACCCCAGAGAAATAGTCACTGATCAGGGCACACAATTCACCTCTCACCTCATTGAGAATATTTTGAGGAAGCACAAGATTAAGCATAGAACTTCTACTGCCTATAACCCTCAGGCGAATGGCCAAGTAGAAGTAACTAACAGAGCTTTAGAGAGAATCCTCACCAAGGTTGTGAACAGCAGCAGAAAAAATTGGATAGACAGATTGGTAGAAGCTACTTGGGCCTACAACGCTACTTGGAAAACAACAACAAGATTCACTCCTTATGAACTACTCTATGGTAAGAATTCTCTACTTTCAGTTGAGTTTGAATTCAATACTTTAAGTATGGTAGCTGAATTAAATCTAGATCTATCAAATGCCAAAAAAGAGAGATTGCCGCAACTAAATGGATTGGATGAGTTCAGAATGCAAGCACTTCTTCACACGGAGGTAGTTCAGCTGCAAAAGAAGGTATGGCGTGACTATAACATCAAAGAAAAGACCTTCCAAGAAGGAGATTAGGTGCTGTTGTATGATTCAAGGTTTAAAGATTTCACCTTACACAGTGGAAAAATGTTTTGATAATGGCGCAGTTCAAATCAAAACCATAGATGAGGAAGGAATCCCCTTGCTTGTCAATGATCACAGACTTAAAATCTACAAGAAGCCTTTGTCAAGGGAAGATTTCATAAATGCAATAAGCAGAGAGGTGTATGTGATGGGAAACTCCATAATTTCCCACACCTCTTTAAAAAAAAAAAAAAAGGATCCATGGGTGAAAACCTATTCGAGGCACCCAAGGCAAGCTTATGGGTTGAAAACCTCGATGGAGGCGGCTCACTTAATCTCAAAAAGAGAGAGAGAGAGAGAGAAAAAAGAAAAGAAAAGAGAGAGAGAATAAAGATCCATGGGTGAAAACCTCTCTGAGGTGCCCAAGGCAAGTTTGTAGGTTGAAAACCTCCATGGAGGCAGCCCACTTTCTTTCAAAAAAAAAAACAACAACAACAACAATAACAAAAAAAAATATACATCCGCATCTCTATGTTTTCTGTGTTTGATGTTCTGTAGGTTATTAATGGTTTTTGGAAACACAAGGAAGCATTCATCTTCTTTTCCCTTCTCCTATTTTCCCATCCATCCCATCATTCACCCCATTCATTACCATAACTCCTTCCATCACCTCCATACACCATATTCCTCCATTCCTGAACACAATGTAGCAAAAGAGAGCAAGCCACAAAATGCTACAAACATCAGAAAGTTCCTTCAAAAACAAAGTTGTTCATGGACTGCAAAGAAAAACAAGAAGGAAAGTTGCATAATAGACTCCAGGAGAGAGAGAATGCCACCCATGGCATCTTGAGCACCCCACGCAACATCTATAGTGGAAAGAAACAACAAGAAAAGACTAGCAGCTCACTCAGGAAGTTGCTCATTTAGCAAGCTGCTCACTCAAAGAATAGGAATATAGTGAAGAACACAACATCTAAAAAGCTTGTCTCCAAATTCTAGCTCCTGCAAATGCCTTGAAAACAACTGGTAAACTCAGGTATAGCTTCTCACCCCTCGCTATGCATCCATAATGGTTGGAAATAATTAAATTTGCAGACTTAGATTTTAAGGGGTAGAAAGGTGGCCAGATAGCTTGGCCACCATTGTGAAAGATGTCTAGCAAGAACTGCAAAGCCACGCCAATTGGGTATGAAAAATAAAAATTCAATCAAGTGGAGTAGAGGAGAACGAGGGAAGGAGATACACAGTATTAGCTAGTTAACAAAAAGAGGGTCCAACTATCTACAACAGGAATTGGAGCTGAGCCGAGTTACATAAGCGCTCCGAAATTAGTTGCGCAATCTAATAAAAAGAGATTCCATCTCATCCAAACTAGTGAATTGAGAATTTTTTAAGGGAAGAGACCGAAGGGAGCCCGCAACACAACAATACTGAGAGTGGGCTGCGTATTTGAACAACGTGCAACAGCAGCAGAAGAACAACATCACCAACAGTCGAACTAGATTTTGAAGTATACCGCATATCAAACATAGTAGCGAGGGACCAAGGGAAGCTTTTCTCCTAGCCTTAGAGAAGAAAGAGAAGAAGGAGAAGAAGATCCAGAAGAAGAACCAGAAGAGGAACAAGAGGCAGAAATGGAAATAGAGACAGAAGTCATAGAGGTAGCAGAAAGTGAGCAAGAAACAGACTCACAACACAGCACCACATCCCCTCAAGACAAAGAGGTAGTTGCCACCTTAGCTCCTCTGAGCGTAGAGAGAAAAAGGTAGACCTCTATGTATTTCAGAGCTGACACGAGTCAGAGGATAAGTTAGAGAGAGCCAGAAACTCCTCTCAGGAGCCCAATTATCATTGAAGAATCACCAAGGGAGGAGGAAATAATTGAAGAAACAGTTCTGAAGGAGCAGCTGCAAAAGGCACATGCAGAGAATGTAGCACTAAAGGAGCAATTGCAGCAAAAAGGGCAGCAAGTAGCCACCGTGGCAGACTTATGCATAGGAGCCCTTCAACACAGGTTCCCTTCTGACTCATGTGTTGTGTACCTCAAGGAGAAATGGATCATATTTCAAATCAAAACTCTAGCCTCCCATGGATCCCTACCTTTCCAAGATTGTAGGCAATTCATGGATTTCTACAAGCAAGCTAACATGGTTGATCAGGAAAAAATGGCAGAGTTTTATGTGCATAACCTTGTGCTGACAAATCTAGATACTTGGGACCCCAATCCCACAATGGGGGATATGCAGCTAATGGCTCTAACATCTTGGATGATGAATGAGGACACTAGAGCAAACGAGATATGGAGGGCCATGAGAAGAAGAAATAGAGAACCCTTACATATTAGATCGGAATTTTTCGGCCTAAGAGAGTCATCAACCGTCGAGAGATTGAAAGGGACCCTACACTAGTTGAAATCTACCTTTAGACTCAAACACAGGTAATAGGTCACTTTGATGATGTTTCTAGGTAGATAGAAGATGAGTGCATTATGTCCAGCCAGAGGAGATGAAAAAACCTCCCTCACAACCTCAAGGATAGGGAGTACCATACTCCATAAATACTGAGGGGTGCATTGGAAAGGTTACCATTATACAAGAGGGCCATGCAGGCCAAAAAGATCCAATGGTTGGGTATAAAGCTCAACCCACCTTTGTTGTTGGCGTTGAACGATTAAAACTGACACAAGTGCACAAGATAGAGAATGGGAGAATGCAGAAAAACAATAATGGTTTTTACCCCCTTGGGGAAACTCCCACATTTCTTCCTCAGGAAATCAGGGGGGTTTTCAAAGCCTTGAAGGAAATGCGGGAGGAGGATTAGTTGCTCAGAGGATGAGCAACCATTCATTAGGGGGTGATGATGAGTGTTGGGTGTGGAGCCTGATTTTCATCCTGATTCAGAGATCCTTGTTTTAGCTGGATGTATACCCCAGGAAAACTGTACACCCTTGCAGTGGGGGGGTGCAGGGGGGACTTGTCCCCCCCCGCGGGGTCTGGGGGGGGGCTGACCCCCCGGGTGGGGGGTCCAGGGGCCAGCGGGGGTTTCGGGGGCAGTGCCCCCGAAGCTAAAAACAGATGTAAAATTGCCTTGTAAAAGTATAGTAATTTCTAGTCAATCTGGGCCGTTCATTAGGCAGATGATCTGACGGTAGAAGTTATGTTTAGTTTAGTATTTTTTTCCCTAGAAGGCAACCCCTCTCTTTGTATGAGGGTATTGTATTGCGACTGTGTATTACATTTGTATTCTCTGAGCATGAAATAGATAGGGAGACTATGAGAGAGAACAAAGGATATTACAGTGGATCTACTGTAGATTTTGTCTATTCATTTTGTTGGATAATAGAAAGGAAGGACTAGTTGTTCGGGGTGGACGTAGCCCAAACTGGGTGAACCACATATATTTGTGCCTCTCTGGTTTTATGTGTTTTGTGTGCTTGTATTTTCCGCATATTTTATGTGTTGCATTTCTCCATAATATATAATTTTCCAACAACTGGTATCAGAGCTGAAGGTATATTTGGCTGATAAAATCGCAGGAAAGAAGGGTTCTTGGTTCAAGTGGGAGAAATGGTGGAAGATGGTAAGTTTAGGGTCGAGAAATTTAACGGCCAAAACTTCCCGCTGTGGAAGATGTAGATGGAAGATTATCTGTATCATAAAGATTTGTGCCTACCATTGAGCAGAAAAACAAAGAAGCCGACAGCCATGACAGACGCAGAATGGAACATTCTCGATAGAAATGCACTCGGAACAGTATGATTGTGCCTTGCGGTGTCAGTTGCCTTCAATATTTCGAAGGAAACAACAACAGAGGATTTGATGCAAACGTTGGCGAAACTATATGAAAAACCCTCGGCCTCAAACAAGGTATTTCCTATGAAACGACTATTTAATATGAAGATGTATAGTTACCAGTTAGTTAAGTTCTGTAGGGGTAAAATTTGATGATGAAGTTAGAGCTCTATTATTCTTGTGCTCATTTCCATAGAGTTGGAATGGTTTAGTAATGGCCATTAGTAACTTTGTCTCTGGATCTAGTACTTTAAAGTTTGATGATGTTGTCGATGCTATCCTTAGCGAGGAAATGCGACGGAAAAGCTCCGGTGAGACATCGGGTAATGCTTTGAGTGCAGAGTGTAGGGGAAGGAGAATGGAAAGAGGAAAGAGCTCAAGATATCGCAGTAAATCAAGAAAAGGCAGATCCAAGTCCAGATCGGGGATATTGTGCTAGAAATGCTGAAAGAAAGGACACCTAAAGAAAGACTGTAGATCTCGGAAGGGAAAAGAAGGAGATGCACAGCAAGAAAAAAATCATGAAGCAAATGTGACAGGTGATGTGTTACAAGATGCTTTGATTCTTTCTTTAGAAAATGTTACTGATTCTTGGGTTGTAGATTCAGGGGCTTCATTCCATGCCACACCTGATAAGAAATATTTTCATGACTATGTTCAAGGAGATTTTGGACAAGTTCGTTTGGGTGATGATAAACCCCGTAAAATTGTTGGAATGGGTAAAGTTCTTGTAAAACAACAGAATGGAAACCAATGGCTACTAAAGGAGGTAAGGCATGTTCCAGATCTGAAGAAAAATATGATTTCAACAGGGCAGTTAGGCGGTGAAGGTTGTGTGACAACTTTCACAGATAAAACTTGGAAGGTCACCAAAGGATCCCTGGTAATAGCAAAAGGCGAAAAGGTTGGTACATTATATTTATGCAATGGTATTTCTAACTCTGTTAATGCTTTAACTTCCAAAGGAGCAGATGCAGCATTATGGCATCATAGGCTCGGACACATGAGTGAGAAGGGAATGAAGATTCTTCACTCAAGAAATTTGTTGCTAGGTTTGAAGAATGTTGATTTGGATTTTTGTGAAAATTGCATTTATGGAAAACAAAAGAGAGTCAGATTTCTCAGAGTTGGGAAAGAAAAGAAGAGCGAAAAATTGGAGCTTGTGCATACAGATGTATGGGGACCTGCTCAGGTATCATCTCTTGGTGGCTCTCGCTATTATGTTACATTTATTGATGATGCAACTAGAAAAACTTGGATTTATTATATTCAAAATAAATCTGATGTATTTGATACTTTCAAGAAATGGAAAGCTTTGGTTGAGATTGAGACAGGAAAGAAGTTGAAGTGTCTCAGATCAGACAATGGAGGTGAATATTGCAGCAAAGAGTTTTATAGGTACTGTTCAGAGCATGGAATTCATAGAGAGAAGACAGTTCCAAGAACACCACAAGAAAATGGTGTGTCAGAAAGGATGAACAGAACAATCATGGAGCGTGCAAGGTGCATGAGATTGCATGCAGGATTGTCTTTACAATTTTCGGCAGATGTTGTAGATACTGCTATTTATCTAATAAATAGAGGGCCTTCAAGTTCCTTGGATGGTGGTATTCCAGAGGAAGCATGGAAAGGTAAAAAGGTAAACTACTCCTTTTCAAAGCCTTTTGGTTGTGAGGCCTTTGTCCATATTAATAAAGAAAATAGAACAAAGCTTGAGGCGAAATCAAAGAAATGTACCTTTATTGGATACGGTGTTAATGATTTTGGTTATCGCTTATATGATGATTAAAATCACAAAATCATTAGGAGCAGAGATGTAATATTCAATGAAAATGTCTTGTATAAGAATCAGTTGCAGGAAAAGAAACAGGAAAAAGAAAGCAAGGAATACACGGTTCTTGATGAGATAATTGAAAAAGTAAAGGTGCCTGAAAATAATAATAATCAACAACCACAGCAGCAGCAACCACCACAATAGTAACAGGCACCTCAAACACCTGAAAGTGGTGTTAAAAGATCTACCAGGATAAATAGACCCCTTAAACGATACTCTCCTTCATTATATTATTTATTGTTGACTGATTCTGGTGAACGCGAATGTTATGAAGAAGCAATGCAGGTTGAAAGCAGGAAGAAGTGGGAGCTAGCCATGGATGAAGAGATGGACTCCTTAATGCATAACCAGACTTGGGACTTAGTCAGGTTGCCTGCAGGTAAAACTACATTGCAGAATAAATGGGTTTATAGGTTGAAGGAAGAAGATGGAGGAAAACAAAGGTACAAAGCTAGACTTGTGGTGAAAGGGTTTGCACAGAAGAAAGGTATTGATTTTGATGAAATATTTTCTCCTGTTGTTAATATGACTTCAATCAAAACTATTTTAAGTCTTGTAGCAACAGAAGATTTACATCTTGAACAGTTAGATGTAAAGACAACATTTCTCCATGGAGATTTGGAGGAAGAGATATACATGTAGCAACCAGAAGGATATGAGGTCAAAGGGAAATAAAAATTGGTGTGCAGGTTAAAGAAGAGCTTGTATGGCTTAAAACAAGCTCCAAGGCAGTGGTATCTAAAATTTGACAAGTTTATGTCTGAACAAGGTTATACTAGATGTCACTCTGATCATTGTGTTTATCTGAAAAAGCAAAATGATGGCAGTTATATTATATTGTTATTGTATGTAGATGACATGCTTGTTGCAAGGTCTAACATGCAGGAAATAAATGTGCTCAAACAAAAATTGGCAAATTCATTTTCAATGAAGGATTTGGGAGCTACAAAACAGATCCTTGGTATGAGAATAACCAAAGATAAGAAAAATCGAAAATTAACACTGTCTCAGAATGAGTACATACAAAAGGTGTTGAAAAGATTTAATATGCACAATGCAAAACCAGTTAGTACACCTTTTGCTAGCCATTTCAAACTTAGTAAGGAGATGTGCCCAAAGACCCAAGAAGACATGGATTATGTCTAAAGTTCCATATGCATCAGCAGTTGGAAGCTTAATGTATGCAATGGTCTGCACAAGGCCTGATATTGCACATGCAGTGGGAGTTGTAAGCAGGTACATGAATAATCCAGGAAAAGAACATTGGATGGCAGTAAAATGGATTCTCAAATATTTGAGAGGTACCACAAATCAAGCATTATGCTTTGGTGGTTCAAACATCGCTATACAGGGATATGTTGATGCAGATATGGCAGGTGATAGAGATAACAGGAGGAGCACTACAGGATATGTATTTACTGTAGGTGGAACAACTGTCAGTTGGGTTTCAAAAATCCGAAGTGTTGTTGCACTTTCAACAACAGAACCAGAGTATGTTGCTGCTACAAAGGCTAGTAAAGAAATGATTTGGTTACAAAGGCTTATGGGTGAATTGGGCAAGAAGCATGATATGGGTATGTTATACAGTGATAGCCAAAGTGCCATTCATCTTGCAAAGAACTCAGCATTTCATTCCAGGACTAAACACATACATCTCAAGTACCATTCATACGGTCAATATTGGAAGATGGAGAGTTGAAGCTGGAAAATATACACACTAGTCAGAATCCTGCAGATATGCTAACAAAAGTTGTAACCAGGGAGAAACTGAGAATGTGCTCAGTTTCAATTGGTCTTCAAGGATGATGATGAAGATGAGAAAAAACCAGGTCCAAAGAGGAGTCATTGTCCAGCAAATGAAGTAGTGGTGGAGTTGCTACAACTAGTCTCCAAGTGGGAGATTGTTGGGTGTGGAGCCTGATTTTCATCCCATTTGTAGATCCTTGTTTTAGTCGGATGTATACCTGAAAACTGTACACCCTTTGTAGGCTGTGGGGGACTTGTTCCCCGTGGGATTCGAGGGGTCCGGGGGGCTGGGGGCGCGTCTCCCCGGCTGCAAAACATGTAAAATTGCCTTGTAAAAGTATAGTAATTTCTAGTCAATCTGGGCCGTTCATTAGGCGGATGATCTGATGGTAGAAATTATGTTTAGTTTAGGGTTTTTTGCCCTAGAAGGCAACCCCTCTCTTTGTATGAGGGTATTGTATTGCGGCTGTGTATTACATTTGTATTCTTTGAGCGGGAAATAGATAGGGAGACTGTGAGAGAGAACAGAGGATATTACAGTGGATCTACTGTAGATTTTTTCTATTCATTTTGCTGGATAATAGAAAGGAAGGACTGGCTGTTCGGGGTGGACGTAGCCCAAACTGGGTGAACAACGTATATCTGTGTCTCTCTGGTTTTATGTGTTTTGTGTGCTTGTATTTTCCGCATATTTTATGTGTTGCATTGCTCCATAATATATAATTTTCTAATAATGAGCTCCATCATTAGACATATTTGGAGGGGTTAATGGTCACCTTTTTGCTTTCTTAGATATCTTTCTCTTGCTTTTTTATTATTATTTGGTTTTATGATGCTAGTATAAGTGGTGATTAAGGCTAACATACTCTAAGTGCTTGACATGAGGTTGAGTGCAGAAAATCATGAATTATTAGGCATTTTTATAAGGATTTTATCATAAAGACTTGGAGGAGACAACAAGGAGAAGTTATAGGAGGATTGTCCACCCTCCTTAACTCTCAAAGGCAACCAAAGGATCCCAAAGATTCTCTCTAGTAATTCAAATTCCAAACGCAGCCAAAGGATCCCAAAGATTTTCTCCAGCAATTCGAATTCCAGAGGCAGCCAAGCAACTTAGTCTTTGTTTACTTGGAGTCAAGTGGACTCAATCACTACTTTCAAGGGAGTTGTTGGTAGCTGCCCTGTAGAATAAATAGAGTAGAGATAGAGATAGGAAGGGGTCGATTCTAGTCAGAACTTTGTTGCAAGCTATTGAACTTTTTATTATTTTACTAAGTGATCAAACTTTCATAAATGTATGACGCTATTATTTTATGAAATGAGCAGATTGATTTCACTTTACTAATTTAAGTTTCAGAGAGCTAGGCTCGTGGTTTAGGGCCTAATCCATGTGCCTCAACCTCTATGTTGTATTTTTTCAATGCTTTCTGTCATTTAATTAGTTCTACTTCTGATAGTTTCATTGCTATTTAGTTTTTCTTTCAGTGTGTTGTTGTAGGTTTCATTTTCTTGTGAGTAATAGAATCGAGGAGAAAAACCAAAAATATGTGGATCAAGACCCCCTTCTCATCTCTATCAATAGAAGTCGAGGAGGGCGAACCATCCCACAGACCCAAAAACGAATTTTTGTTCACTGTTATAAGATTAAAAGTAGAGTTGCATTACCATTTTTCGGTCTTCCCTTACACTGTATTTTTATGCATTTGTTTGTTTCTTTGCGCATAAGTTAGCAGGGTGATAGAAAGAATTATCGCTAAAATCCTAGAGCATCTCTGTGGTGCTTCCCGTTTCATCCTCCATCTCTGTTTTCATGCTTCCAACCACCTCGGTTACGCTCTATTCCCTCCTTCTTTCATTGCATCTGTCACTCTTTTTATTCAAAAAACGCTTGAAAAACCTTTAAAGTTTGACCTCCACCTTTCCTCCTCGAAATTCCTGCTATCACATTTCACACTTCGTAAAATTTTCCGAACAACACTTCTGCTACCCCTCTAGTTTTGCGATATTGTGAACTGCGATATCCCACTTCTCACTTCGCAACCTTTTTTCAATCACACTTCACATCTTTTTCCCTTTTTCTTTAAGACTTATCTCTCCTTTTCACCGATTGCGATATTGGTATCACGCTCCCCACTAGTCCCACCACCACGTCATCCGACTCATCGCAACCTTTGGCCTTTTCGCAAATCGCACTTCGCAACTTTTTGCTTTTGCCTTTAAGACTTACTACTTCCAAATGCCGATTGCGATAACTCTGCCGCATCGAAAATCACATTTCGCATCTTTTATTTGGTTCCTTTTAAGACTTACTGCCCCAAACACTGATTGCGATATTCTCCGTACTCTGCTACTAGTCCCACCACCATGTCACCCAGTGCATTTCACACTTCACAACTTTTCCTGGACAACATTTCTGCCACCCCTCAAACTTTGCGATATTTCGAACTGCGATATCACATTTCGTACTTCCCAACTTTTACCACATCGCAAATCGCAAATCGCAACTTTTGGTCCATCACACTTTGCACTTCACAGTTTTTACCTTTTTGCAATCGCATTTCACCACCTTTTCTTTTTTCGTTAACACTTACCATTCTTGTCTGTTGATTTCGATATCGCTCCGTACTCCGTCGTCGGTCCCACATCCACGTCACCCATAGCACATCGCACTTCACAAAATTTTCCTTAAAAACACTTCCGCTATCCCTCCAACTTTGCAATATTGTGATTGCGATATCGCATTTCGCACTTCGTAGTTTTTATCCCCTTGTATTTCTCACTTCATAGTTTTTTCCCCATCGCACTTCGCAAATCACACTTTTTAGTTTGTTCCTATTAACCTTTACCACTCCAAACGCCGATTGCGATCACCCTCCATCGCAACTCCGCCATTGCACTTTTTTAATCATTTCGCTCCAAAGCCTTTTTGTGCCATAATAAAGCTTTAATAGGGTTTAAACTTGCTCTTTTCACTTCTAAGCCTGATTTCATGTGTTTATCCTTCCATTAACAACTTTACCCCTTTCTTCTCCAAGCTGCAAATCAACAATTGTTCAATTAGAATTAATTTTTGGATAGCTTAGCTGCATGGATAGAAGCATGGTAGATAGAGCATAAGATAAGTAGGGTGTGTTTAGCCGGTTGGCCAAGTTTAGTGTGGTTTAAATTAGTTTCCTTTCAGCAATTTAGTTTAGTTTCCTTCCCATCATTTATTTTCAGCAATTTAATTTAGTTTCTTTCTGTCATTTCCTTTCTGCACATTAAATTAGTTTCATTTCTGTCATTTCCTTTCTGTAAATTAAGTTAGTTTACTTTCTGTCATTTCCTTCCAACAATTTACTTTTCAGTTTTTGTCATAGTTTTAGAAATAACACCCCTTTCGTAAAGCAGAAGAGGATGGCATGAACAGAATGCATCTGCCGTGTATATAGCACTTTCACCTCCAAGTTTGTACGAACCCTGGGCTGATAAGGTAAAGTAGGGCAACCCCTGGAAGTTGCAGCACTCTTGGAGCAATGCCAAGGCTCACCACTAGTTACATAACATACTTGGAGGGTTGAGAGTCAACATCGAAAAAATTGTAAATTGAATATGATTATAGAGGATGTAGATTTAGTGCAAGGAAATACAATGTTGTATTCACAAGAGGAAGTTTACGCAAAAAAATCCAAGACAAATGTAAGTATCATAATGCGTAGACTAGCACAACACATGGAGGCATGAGTGATAAAGCATGAGAGTGACATACAAAAGGTATGTGTAGTTTATGCACGGGGAAAACAATGAAAGTAGAGCATGAAAATGGATGATGACTTCAATAGGAACATGATAGAGCTCAAGTGTGTGAGTGCACATTAGATATAGGAAATCATACACGTAGATAGGATGTGATGAGGAACACATGTGATGAGCACAATAAAAAAGTGATCACGATTGTAGGTAGCATGGTAATGTAGTAGAAGAATTTGAAAGGTCACAGAGGTAGATGCATAGTAAGGCATGGATTTGAAGCATCTACATGATGCTAAAAAAATCATGGGAAGCTGGACAATTAACTAACAAAAAAAAACACAATTGCAAAGATTATAGTTAGTTAACTAGTCAAATTATAGAAATAGCTAAAGGTATTAAAATTGTTAGTTGTTGGTTTTAAAGTCTAGAAGAAGGTTGACCAAAAAAGAAGTAGTAGAGAATTAAGAGCATACCTTATAATTTGTACTCAACGAGAAAGATTAGACCACTAATCTTATGATTGACGCATCAACTTTCACATTGTTGTGTTATTTGACATTCCCATTCTAAGTAAGAGTTATAGATCATTACATAATAAAGGTTGGTGAATCAACATGCCACACAATCAATTGGACTACTAAAGGTTCCATTGTGGATAATATCACTATTTTATAGTCATTGCTAAAAATTGTTCTATTTTGTGGTGGGAATAACGTGTACAAAATTTAGATTATGTCGTATATTTTTTTTGTGATGTTTACTTATGTGTTGCTCATGCTTAATTTTTTGATAATTTACAATTTCACATAACTATGTTTATCATTACATTGTTTTTTTTTACCTAGATTTTCTTAAGCTATCAACAATGCATCTGCCTTAACTATTAATCTCCTTATATTAATAATTATCCCTTAAGAACATACCATGGGAATTCTTAGATCACCCAAACTCTCAACTTATAATGAGATAAATTCATGTAATTTAAGTTTCTTTTGAATAATCCCATGTAACCTTACTAGCATAGTTTTCTTATTTAATATTTCTTTAGAGTACATTTTTATATAATTACATACTTAAATGAATGATTATATCTATTTAGTTTACTTTGTGTGAAAATGAATGTTGTTCATAAAATTTTCGAAAGCTTGTAAAAGTATCAACAAATTATGTCCAATAAAAAAAACATGGAAGCTCTTACCTCAGAAAAAAGTAACAAAGAGCTTGTAAAGATTTCAACAAAGTATGTAAGCTTTACCTTAAAAAAATAACAAGGATCATGTTGAGTAAAAACTATTTCAATAATAACAATAAATTTCTCCACATCCAAAATCTATAAATAAACCAAAATATTTAAATAATCTTTTTTAAAATATAATGTCTATTTACTAATTATTATTATTATTGTTAATTATTTTTTAAATGCTAAATTTGAATTTATAAAATAATCAAATAATTATGCAAATTAAATCTTCTATCTCATTAACAAAACATCACAAACAATAATTTGACATTTAACTAAACCATAATTGTATTATTACATCATCATAAAATAATATTTCATCAGATGTATGTGAAGAGTATTAAAGTAAAGTATTAATGTGGTGAAGCCGGTTTGAAAAAATATTAAAAATGAATAAATGAATGATATTTTAATGTCTACGAGAGTATAAATAGTCTATGGGACTACTAGCTTCCTTGTTTTTTGTCTTATGTAATTCAATCATTTTCTTAGTCAAATTGATGATGTGCTGACCCAACCTTCTAACAGTTCCCTCATTAAAAAGACAATGCCACAGAATTGATGCTAACATACTGCGGTAATTGTCCTTGATGTTTTTGAAAGCATCACATTCCAAAATGAAATGCTTTTCTGATTCCACTGCCCTAGAAGTGCAAAAAGTACATACCCTTTCTTCCCAAGCTTCTTTAAGCCTCTTCCGCCGTCCCATTTCACACCGAAGTTGATGTGAGTTAGTTCTTAATTGAGCAATAAGAACCTTTGCTCTCCACGGAATGCTAGCTCCAATGTACTCTTTTTGTTGGAGATCACAAGTGGGGTTGAATTCCTGAACATAATACTTCTTCTTTCTACCCAACTCTTTTCCCCATATACTCTTACGGAACTTCTCAAGCACAAAATTCTTTAACTCCTTGCTATTTGTGGGACATGCATTAAGGTAAATATTCCATTTTTGCATCTATTTGTTGTTTTGTCTCATCCATGATTTCTTTCTTTCACTCATACCTTCATTGAAGATAACTTTCGGCCATCTATCTCCTCTCATTTGCTCAATTCTTTTTAGATACCTTATAAGACGCACTAATGCAATTGCTTCGATGGGAGCTGCCCCTATTTCACTCAACATTATCCCATAAAGAACCGAACTTTTTATTTTGAACTTGCTCATGATCAAACATTCTTGAATTTTTTCAATTTGTTTCCATTTTGAAACAGGGATGTTACTAGCCCACAATTCACACGCATATAATAGCACTGGACAAACTAGGAGGCCAAAGAGTACTTTGATCGTGTTCCAATCCCATAACTCTGTCTCTCTACATCTGTTTTGAAGTGCATACAATGCTTTCTACCCTTCTAAAATTCTTTTCTTTCTGCAATCCTCTCAATTAAATTTGTTGTTGAAATCGATCCCGAGGTACTTATATTCATTTACTTTTTCAAAAATGTTGCATTCAAAGAAGAATGTACACTGACTTTGCTTCTTATTGCTTCTTTTTATAAGAGAAAATAATTATTTTAGTTTCACTAGTAGTAATTTACATCCCACTCCTTTACAAAAATACTTAAAATACTTAAATCCATTATCCAAAAGTAATTGAAAAGTACTAAAATATAGTACTAACTTGCCGAGCGACGATAGAGAAACCCTTTTACGAGGCCCCATAAAAGGCTCGGGATCTCTATTTTGGTTTACTCGCGCCTCTTCAGAAGGCTCCTGTCGCATTCCTCTACGAGTGTTAGCAAACCCATCGTTAAACATGGAAGAATTGCGGGATTCCTCCGAAGTGCCTTCCAAGTTGGATGAAACCTTCCACAGGTGGGACGCCCAAATTTATCTATTGTTTTTTCTCACTAAATAGCATCACATGAGCCAAATTCGAGTTAAATACAATCCCAACTCAGAAATGCAATGCTGCTTTAGACCTTATAAGAGTGTATGATGCACTGTCATATTGTCCTGTCTCAGTTGGATGCACAATGCCAGTTTCTCTAAACCAAATAAGTGAAGAATGTTGACTGACTACTGCCCAATTTGATTTATTATTCTGGGCTCTGTTTAAACATCAATAAAATGAAGCTTGTTCTGTGATGCCCAATTTAAATGTTCTTTTGAGACTGGGTTTTATCCCTGATCAGGTGAATTTGGTTTGGCAAATTTGCGATGCTATTTGAGTATTGATGTATCCCCACCAGTGTAATTGGCATATGAATCTCCAATCTAATCCCAGTAGAATCACCCTCTGTATGTTGGAGGTAGCAGTCCACTCTTTTAGAACGAAGTGTTAATGGTGCATGTCCACTAGGGGCAGGTCTTGATTTTGATTCCTAGCCTGACCAGGTTTCAATATCGTTTACACGATATCTATTCCTTACTGCCATTTGTGGACCTTGACGATTATGGATAACAACTCTCGTCAGTGCTCTAAGAAGCTGGGGCCTATCATGGTTCAAACCTTCTTGGTTTAGAAAAAAATGTGCTTATGGTCATCAGGGTTATGGTTCGATGGTTATCCTGGGATGATGGTATTCTGCCATCAAAGTTCAAATTCCCGAGATACATGTTCTGCTCTTTATGAAATCAAGTACAAGTTCGGGACAAAATTGGCAGACTAAAATCCCCCCTCGTTCATCAAATTGAGAAGGGGCTTCGTTGCTGCACAAAGATATTCAAAAGCATTTTGTTAAAAAAGAAAGAAGATAGGGCTAAAAATTGGTTATACTGGATGATGACTTTCTTTCATTGAAGTTTAAATCCTCGTGAGACATGTCTCCCTCTTAATGAAATCAATTACAAATCCTGGTCGAAATTGGCAGACTAAAAACTCCCCCTCCTTGATCAGATCGAGAAGGGGTCTGCTTGCTGCACAAAGACATTCAAAATCATCTTGTAAATAAAGAAAAAAGATAAAGATAAAAAGTGCTTGGTTGTGATAATCTCGAGTAAGATTCTCGAGGATGGCAAAAAAAGACCTTTGGACGTGTACTCAGCTCACTATTTCTCTGACCTCCATTGGTTGAAAATTGACTAGTTAATACTCGTGATACTCTTGAGTATTGGCGAGTACTCCATGTATTTCAAATATCCCGTATACCTGCCATTTTTATCCACAATTTTCATGAATTAAATTGTCTTTTTGTTTTTCCCTCTTTTCAGCATTTTTTGCCCAGTGCACTGCATATGCCAAGTCATCTTCCTTGTTGAGTACATACTACAAAGTATGGTAACTATGGTGATGAGTTGTACTTACAGTTCACTAGTTGAGTGCTTTCTCGATAAAACTGAGGTCATTCAATACATATCCCATTTTGTTGTTGCCCCAACAACGAGCTAGATCGATCTTCATATTTTGGGCCAAAAGGAGATAACCGTCAAGTTGTTGTTGTATGAATGTTAAGTTGATTAAGGCATTTGGTTTTCCATTCACGGCAATTTGTGATGTTTGAATTCCTCCAAGGAGGCTCTAGATTATGCATGCATTATTTCTGTTAGAAATACTGTTAATAGTGTATGCATGTGAATTAAAATTATGCTGAAAATAGAGAACAATGAAATAAAATCTCACAAACACATTTGGCACACGATATGACCTAGGAAACCTTTTCTGGAGAAAACTTAGCTGGAAGATGAAGTTGCTCTGCTCTCTTTCTTCGAATAGAAATATGACTACAAGTACAAAGAAGTATGACTTGTGGCCCGTGGGCTACTATAGTGCACAAATCCTCCCTGCGTGCTCTATCTCCTATTCCTCCTGGGTATTTTTGCTTACCTATGGAACAAATGCACTCAAAAGAATGGAACCACTTTTCCTTCTAGTGGTCTGGTTATAATATAGCCCAATAAGCTACTAGTGGATAGGATTGACAACCTCAACTCTTAACCAAAGTTACAATATAGATTCTTCTACAGTCTTCTTCATCATAATCATGTGGTTAGCCCCTTTTCCATGAATAATGGAGGCTGACGTGGCATCCTCTTGAATTATGGTGGTGAAAATAGGAAAGTCAACTTCTGAGTGGCATAACTTTCGCATACGAACTTCGATTGACGCGATTCGTATGTTTTTGGAAAGGTCTCTGTGTGCAGAATAGGAGAAAAGGTTTGCACTAAAATGGTGAAGTTTTACCCCCCAAAAAACGTCGTTTGATGCCTCAAAAATCTCTCGAAAGGTTTCAAACCCTCTTTTTCCAAACTAGGTCTCACCGGTAAAAATGGTCTATGCGCTGATTCCTCCATTTTTACCACTCTGAAAGCATCAAAATGGATGACAGACAATCTAATGATCCATTTCGAATCAGGTTGGTTCTCATTGAGTCCAATTACGACATTGATTTAGTGATGTTATGGTTGTTTAGATATAAAGTTTGCATTGATTTTCATCAGATTGGAGAGAGTTGCAATTTTTAGTAGTGCCCCAATTTTTTTAGGAGACATGGCCCGAGGATTTGCATGTCAATTATGATGGTATATTTGAGATCCTTGTTGGGTCATGATTTTGATGAGTTATTATTGGGTGATATGTGAGATAGGGCTATTTTTAGTAGGGGTCACATGCCATAGTTGGTTACATATTCAGACTCCTCACTGAAAATCGAGTCCAATGTGGGTTGTTTCATAGGCATGTGAGATATTTTTATTTTTTAGTAGGTTTTGCATGTCGATTATGATTGCATATTTGGACTCCTAAAAGAAATATAGGCTGATGAGTATAATCTTGTGGACATGTAGACAATTTTCTGTCTTTAGCAGTGTTCATATAGGGATGACATGTGGCAACCTCTAGTTGTGACATGTGACATCTTGTGAGGATGACTTGGCAGGATCTTGATGCATGGATGAGTTGGAGTGAGATGACGAGTCATCTTGAGTTAAACTAGGTGTGTTAGTGAGTTAACTAGGTTGCTTGAGTGATTCAACTACAGACTACCGAGATGCATGCATGGGTCTAGGAGTGGCTTGGCATCTTCTATAGTTAACTAAGTTAGATGCATGCATGGAGGAGTCTACGAGGTTTTTTTTTCAAGTTATCTAAATGCATGCATTCTCTTCTCTCCACTATGCTTTAGTCTAATTCTTGCTCTCTCTCTAGTTCGACCTTAGTTGGACTAAGATTATCTCCTCTTCTCCCATGCACATGGTTAGTCCATCTCCACCTCACCCTAGTTCTTCACCAGTTGAATTCCAATGCTTCCTTAATTCACTCCATTTCTCCTTAGTTCAGCCAAAGGACATGGTTTGTCTACTGCACTCATCTCACTAGTCTACTCCATCTTCCCTTGCTTGATTGTCGGTCTTACTCCACAACGTCTCCACTCCATCCAGAGTGCATGGCTTCTCGCTAGTCTTTAGCCACTTAACTGAGGTAGACTCCTAATCAAACTAAAGTGTATTAACAATCTTCCTCCAAATTGCCTCTACTCAAACTATACTCGAGGACACTTCAACTCGTTTTGACTCAACTACTCCCCAGTTTAACTCAGAGCGCTTGACAATTTACTCTTTTTGGAGATTACCGGATTCACACTCACTTGGACTGATGCGTACCCTCACTTGTTGATAGCTAGATGGTGAGTTCACTCCACTCATTTGGATAATGCACGTGAGAGGAGTCTTGTATGGCTAATTCAACCTATTATCGCTTGCCGCCTACACCTAACTATAGTTAGCGGGAAAAGCCTTTAACCCCACAAGGTGTGGTTGGTGGCAAGGAACTCAAAGAAGGGGCTATCACACTAATCCCGACTCTCTCTTTTTAAGCTATCTCCTAGGTTAGCTATGGGGGGTAGTCCCTAAATGGAAAACTAAGTTAAAAGATGTGAGTTTCTAAGAGAGTTGTTAAAGTTAAATATATACCTTCTTAAGATTTATAAGCAAAAAGTGATATGAGCAATAACCATCAATACATAATTTAAATAAGCATAAAGCATATGAAAACCAGTGCTTTCAAAGTATTGCTCATTAAAATGAAGACGTATTTGCTTAAATGAAGTAAAATGCTTTCAAGATAAATAGATTTTTGAATCAAAGCATGGGAAGCTATCTTGCTAAAAAGGAAACAATTATTGTTCTACTTGCAAAATGTAGATAAAAGAAATATTTGCCACAATAAAGTATTCAATTTCAACAATGACAAGAGGAATAAACAATTTTCAAGTAAAACCATGAGATGTATTAGCATGAGATGCAATTACACTAGATTCGGATGCAATTAATCTTGGTTACTTTTAATCTAAAATGTTTAATCTAGGTGAGAAGTCCTCCTCTTGTGCTCTTACCAAGAGGTAAAAATCGGGGTGACTGTAAGAAAGAGGGGGCGAGGACATGGCGGCGTCATTAATGATACATGTCCCCTGAGTTTTACGCGCCAGCGTGTGCCTTCGTTCTTACAAGGGGACAAGCCACCTTCATAACTGCAGGGTCACACGCTTTTATCTTACTTCGCACTAAATGGAAGAAATTTTCAAGAAAGCCTTTTTCTCTATAATTTCTATCAACCAAACTTATGCTTGGTGGTAAATTTTAAATATGCAACTAAGTTAGAATGCCTACTATGATATGCAAGTAAGTTTGCAAGTGTTATGTAAAAAAATGGAAATGCTCTTAGTAAGATTGTTCCACAAGATCACTTTCTATATTTGCTCAAGTAAACATAAGATGTATAAGCTTCAAGAACAATTAAAATTGTGAGTTGCTAAAGATAAATGATGAACCAATGAAAAACTTGATGCTTATGAGCCATTAATTTGCATGTAAAATAAATTGCAATGCTTTGAAAATAAAATTGAGATTTGCTCACAATAGCTTTGCAAAAGGAACTTTAAACTTGAGGAAATTAGCTTGACATGAAAATAAGTGATTGTTTTGTGAATGGAAATGTAACTTGAAATTTGTAGAAACTATGATGAGAAATGCAAACTTAAAATTTGTGAAGCAGATTTGAGGAAAAAGAAATGCGACTTGTGTTACTTTCCAATTAGAGCATGCATATGTGATGTGAAAGAAAATGGAAATGTCAAAACCAATAAGTCAATCCATCTACAAATTCTATCCTTGAAATGGAGAGATAAGGATGCCAATGGGTAAAACCCACGCTCCTACAACAAAAAACAAAAATTTTTATTATTATGGTGTTACAATGAGGTAAGAGCCTCTTGGAGTGCTTCCCAAGGAATCGATGAGAGAATACAATGTGAATTATTGAAACCAGAAGGAAATCCCTTTAAGCATGGAAGCCTCAAAAGAGATGAAGGAGTTCTACAATTGGAGGATACAAGCTCCCAAAGTGGTGTATGAGTTAGCCTTCTTCCACAAGCTCTCCTAATGCCCACGACCTCCTTGGAATGCAACTTGAAACTAGAGAGAACCTACAAACAAGAATGTTAGGGCTGCAAAAATAAAACCAAAGTTAGTGTGAAAATAGAGCATGTAAGTATGTGAATATGCTACAAAATAATATACAAAGGCTAAATTAAGTGATGGGAATATATCCCCATCGCTTGTCTAGCTTATGAGAAGCTCTTAAATAGCTACATAATAAAATGAAATCACAAATTGAAAGATGTAAATGGATTTTTTAATATTTTGATACATGCATACTATATGAAGGAGAACCCTACAAGAACAAGTACTTTAAAAAGAAATTAGATCTATGAAATTCAAATAACGATGAAAGCTCTTTGAAAACAATGCCAAGAGTGGGTTGGTCTCTTGAAGACTTCCCCTCACGCTTGCTAGTTGATTCAACAATGATTCTCTACAAAAATTCCAACAAACATTAACTCATATGGATTAAATCAATAAACAATGGCAAGAGAACTCTAGAATTTGTATGAAAATAGATAGAGTTGTCTAGCATAGAGCATATCAAATAAACAATTGCAAATGTAAGATAGCTATACATCTACAATTCAACAGAAGCATATGAGCAAAATGAAATATAAATCAAAGGCACAAGTAGAGATATACCATCAATGATCCAAGCAATGCTCCAATAGAATAACAATCATGAATGAACCCCATAGTCTTTTTATTCATATGAAGAACACAAGTACATAGAAGCAGAGCTTCCCCAAGCACAATAGCTCGTTGCAAATGATACAATATGAGAGCCTATGGCTCCATTATATAGAAAGTTGGGAGCAAATCCTAATGAAGAACCAAATGCCAAGTGGTGAGAGGGCGGAGATCACAAGGCAAATTCGAATTTGATAAGTGGAGCTCCTTTGCCAACTGTAAAAATCGGATTTTGGCAAGTGGACATCATTTTCTTCTTTCCTCATGTGCCAAATTCGAATTTTATGATGGAATGACAAGCGTATATGGCTGGTAACCCACGTGGAGACAATTTCCCACAATCTCCACCAAATATTCACCCAAATCCTCCCAAATGTGCAGTAACTTCACAAATTCGAATTTCCAAATAAACAACTCTCATTTAATGCCATAAATTCGATTTTATTTGAGCACATGTTCTTTCCTTGATTTTAGGAGTCCACATCACCTTGAGACTTCATTTTAACTCCTCCATAATTTTCCACCTCATTTAGCATGTGTGGATATTTATTTTTCTCCATTTATTTAATTTCTGGCTTAATTAATTGCCAGATTTCCCACTAAACTTAGGAAAAGTGGGTTTTGAGGGTTCAAAACACATTTTTAACCCCTCAAAGTGTGTCATTGTAGAAAGTTGAGGGTGAGAGGTGTAATTTTGATTACTCATACCCCATACAACTTCTCTAGGTAACACTTATTACAATTCAATTACAATTTTTATTGCAATTTTTGATTTGCGGAAAATTTAAAAAATTAAAAAATCACTACCTATACCTAACCAAATTCCACGATTTTTTTTTTGTGATCTAGTATGGTAATATACATTGACTCTAGTCACTAGGACTCACCCAAGGTTTCACCATCAAGCCGTACTCCGACTTTGGGGTAAAATTGGAGGAAAAAACTCAATTAATTATTAAGTTCTGATAGGGAGATGATAATAAAGCGAGTGAAAACAACCTCCCAGAGTAATACTCACTTGTTGGCAAGGTCCCAAGTTACCTAGGCCTGTTACAGACTCAATATTAACTCAAATTCATCATTACTAGCATCACTTATTACAATTCCCCGTAGAGCATGGAATTTGGGTACAAGAGAAAATGATAAGAAGTAGATGTGGAGTTTAAAAACTCTGTTGAACTGATGATATCTGATGGTACAGGTGTCCTTTGGTCAATCCTTGGGCATGGAGTCTTCATATAATCATCAGGTGCCACTCCAATGGTCAACACAACCCTTTCATTCACCAATGTGCATAGGAGGAAGACCTATTAAAAACAGGAATTCTTCATTGTTTTGAAGGGACCTTTTCCGCCAGCAGCAGATTATTCTTTTTCTCTCTCCTCTCTTCAAGTTTCTATTCTCTTGTGCAGGAATATCACACTCAGTTTTATAATTGTCTTATTGGCACGACTAGCCTCCTGGATTTTGTAAAATAAAGCTCAGTTTTGATCTTATCTGTCTCTCTTAATTTGTTGCCATTTTGATGATTTCTTGTGCAATATTTTAGAAGTTCTAAGCCTTTTTCTTGGTAAAAAATCTGCATTTTGAAGTGCTTTCTTTCTATGTTTTATTTCACTGCTAAAAGCTAATGCTGGAGATAATTCCACCGCTTTATCCACAAATTATTTTATAACCCCTCTGGCTGATTAGTTTCTGGTGAAAGGAAATTATTGCATGCTTGTTTCGTGTGTTCATTTTGCATATCTACTAGAAAAATATTGCGTGCGAGGCTAGGGACACCCCCGTGGTTGGCGAGTACCAGCCCAAATAGGGAGAAGAGTTTGCATGTGACACAATAGGGCAAATTCTTCTAGATGTTGCACTGAGATTTTCTATTGCAGATATACCAAATCTTTCACCTTCCAAAGGGATAAATTTCTGTGCTGACAAGTGTGCAACACTTCATTTTCAAGACTATTTCTCCTTGCAGACTCTTCAATTTTGAGGGTTTACTTTCTTGGTTTAAATGCTTGCTGTACTCTCTAGTCCTTTTGATTTGTTTTGGTCTTTTGTGGACATTAATATGCATTTCATTTCAAAGAATTTAATGGGAAGATGGCTTGATTAAAAATTGGGAATTCAGATTTGTTTCAAGACACTGCTATGATCAGACAGGACTAAAAGAATTTAATTGCATTTTTTGAAGTTGTATTTGTATGATAGAGAGTAATTTTGGAAAAATATTGAAAACAGTGTATTGTACACAGGAAATTTCTTAACAGGACAGACTGTTGTCATATATGGACATCATTTTGGTGCTACCACTATATTTACCATGTTTTAGAACTAGTTTTCTGTATTTTGGCTTTTGATATAAGGCATTTTTGAATCAGGTGTTTTCAGCGCTTGGTTGTTCGAGGTTTGCTTCCTAATGAAGCTGCTGATCTGGCATTGAAAGTCGCTGGTGGAACTGGTATATTATTCTTGTTTTCAAGTTGATTTGAGTTTCAAAATATAAAGCTTACAGTCAATTTGTCAACAGTCTAGGAAAACACAGCATATTTCTGCTATGATTGTTAATTTGTTACATTATGTGTGTCATTTACTTCTTTGAAACCTTCGTTTTGAACAATAATCTTAATTTGAATCTCCATATCTAATCCACACAGTGACTTTGTTCTTTCGTATCCTCTTATCTGATGTGTGTTCAAACATTAAGTTATATGGTAGGTACAAGTTACCTACAAAGCTCCTGTTTAGTGTTGTGGTTGGATTATTAACTTATTGGGAAAATAATTCAGAAACGTTTCATAAATTTTGTAAGCTATTTAAATCTGTGATCCTAAGTTTTTTTTTTCCCCAGGAAGTCACCTTGTGGGAAACCCTCAGAGTACTTCACCATGATCCGTGGATGGTATATGGGGTAGACCATTGGCCCTGATTACAGAGCCTAAGCCCAAGGGGATCAAGAAAGTCAAAGCCTTGACCTCTCCAACTTTGGGGAAGAGATTTCACGTTTGGCTCATGACCACTTGAGCTAACCCTTAGGGCCTTGTGATTGTAAGTTTATATGAAATGATCTTCCAATTTGAGACCTTACAAATAGTTCAAAATATGCTATTGTCAAACTCAGAGGAAGGGTGCCATGGTCAAATTCAGTAATGACTTTTGAGTTGAATATAAGAATTATATCTGATTTTCATGAGAATTGGGTCAACTGAACAATGAGAGAGTGGGTCAAAAGGAGTTTTTCTAATCAAAGACATAATAAATAGGCCTTTGAGCCTCATTGTAACACAGTTCAGAGGCATGTAGCTGCCATATCTCTTCTCAAAGATAAGCTACCATCGCCTGAGCTAGTATATTTCCATTATGCTTGTAACAGTTTTTCAGTACTTTATTATTAATGAATTGAAGTTATGTTTTCGTTGTATCTTTGTATTTTTGTTCATATCTGTATTTCATTTCGTTCTTTTGTAAATTTGGATCAGTGTTATCAGAGCGGTCTGCTCTTTCTTCGTTTTTCTGTGCATGTCCCCAATGAGGTCGAGGTATAAGGAGTTAGGGATTGAACTAGTTGAACCTTTGGAAGACCAGCCTCACTGACCCCGATGGCCTCCCATGGCGGAAGAAAAGGAAGACAAGGGCGCAGGAGATCCTTTCAAAATATTACTCGAAGAAGCCCTCGAGTGACAAAGGGACGCGATGATGGATAACTTTGCCCAGATCCTTCGGCGAATGTCCATAGGCGATGCATCTTCATCCAGCAACCACTCTGGAGGCACCACTCCCTTTAAGGTACAAGTCAACTTTGGCATTCCTGTATTTGAAGGCCAGATAGATGCAGAGGTCGTAGATAAATGGTTAAATATGTTGGAAGGGTATTTCTCGGTTCATGATTTTCCAATAGTGAAAAGATTACTTTTTCACTCCTCAAAGCCGCCCCCCACGTCAAGGACTAGTGGGAAACCTACTGTGATAAGAAGGACGAGAGGGAACCCTCACTGTTTTCAGTCGCACTCACTTGGAATTCTTTTCAAGATGCCATCAAGGAACAATATTACCTTGTCGGGAGCTATGAAGATAAGTACATAAAATGGACCACACTGCGGCAGGGAAGAGACCAAGATGTGCCAGAGTTCACAAATATTTTTCATACCCTTCGCTCAAAGCTGGGTATCAAGGACTCTGAGCCGCATCTGGTACTCAAGTATCGTGGTTGTCTACACAAATACATCCAGGACAAGATGGATTTCTTGGACATTGCCTTGCTTGGCACCGCCTATCAAAACGCTATCAAGATCGAGCATAAATCTAAACAAAATAAGTGAGACTTTGGATTTGCAAATCTGAAACAAGGGAAAGGTGCCCCCAAACCACAAAACAAAGGACAAAGCCAAGGCAGGGTGATCCAGGACAATCCACCAAAGTCGCAAGCAAAGAACAACACCACGAAGACAAAGAAGGATGCAAGAAAGTGGTGTGAGTTCCATAAGAGCCCCACTCACAACACAAGTGAGTGTCGAGCCAAACAGTCACTGGTGACCGAGCTGAAGGCTTCAGAGTCAAATGCATGTTCCGACTTTGAGTCAAAACCTGACAAAGGAATGACAAAGGGAAGCAGATTATTGAGGCGGAGCCTAGCGCCACCATTGCCACCACCAAGATCCAAAAGATTGAGCTCGAAGATCCGGAGGAAGGGGAGCGTCTCTTCCACTCGCAGTTCTGGATGAAGGGGTTTTCGCTGCAGTTCATTGTCGACAACGAAAGCCAAAAGAACCTCATCTCTGCAGAGGTTGTTAAGCGGTTGGGCCTACCAACCACACCACACCCGCAACCATACACCATTGGGTGGCTTCATAAAGAATGGGATCTTCGCGTCAGCTAGCAGTGCCGCCTTCCCTACAACATCAAGCCCTTCACGGATGAGGTATTGTGTGATGTTGCTCCTCTTGAAGTTTGTGACGTATTATTAGACCAACCATACTTGTGGAAACACCATGCTGTGTATGAGTCTTGGCCTCGCACTGTTATTATTACTTTTGGAAATAAGTTATATAGGATACGAGAGGTAGCCTCGCCTACTGCCATCTCTTTGATCTTTGCTAAGCAATGCGGTAATATCATCTCCCAGACCGGGAAATTTGTTTTCTTTTTGATTCGCTCTCAAAGTAAAGGGAAAGATCTTGGCCACATCCATGGCCCTCGGGAAAGGTTTCTCTACGTAGCAAAAGTAGGTGGATAAGGTTGTGGAAGAATATAGGGACATCTTCTCCTCACCCACAGGGGTGCCCTTACACTGTCAGGTCAAACATTCGATTGATTTGACCCCCGAAGCACCTCTACCCAATGGGCCAATATACCGTCACTCCATTCTGGAAAATGAAGAGATCAAGTAGTAGATCCAGGAGCTACTGCAAAAAGGGCACATTCGACCAAGTTCCTCACCTTGTGGGAGCCCGATTGTACTTGTACAAAAGAAGAATGTCTTCTATCATGCAGGCTTGCCAACAATGGAAGCATTGCGTTCTAGGGAAGGAGATGGTCATTAACACTGATCATCGACGGTCGACCTCTTCAGTTTATACAAACACACGAGAAGTTGTAGAACGATCGCCATCAAAAGTGGTCTACATATCTGTGACAATTCCACTTGAACATTAAATACAAAAAGGGCAACACCAATCATGCTGCAAACTTCCTCAGTCGGCCCCCAGTTGCAACACTAACTACTGTTCTCAACTCTTGTGGCCACGAGACCTCTGGATGGCCGCAATTGTACAAAACTGATCTAGAGTTCGCCTCCACATACCAGATGCTAGTGGATGGCAAGCAAGTTCCTGATTTCCATCTCCTGGACTTATCATTATGCTACCTGGGCCACCTTTGTGTTCCTTCAAGCGAGCGTGCTAAGCTGATTTGGGAGGCACACTATAGTCGGGTCGCAGGACACTTTGGTGTGGAGAAAACTGTAGCCGTACTGCAAAAGTACTTTTATTGGCCAAAACTCTGTCAAGATGTTGGGAAATATATTAGATATTGCACTGCCTATGCCATTTCCAAGCCAACCATCAAGAAGCAAGGCCTATACACTCCTCTGCCTACTCCCAGCTAGCCTTGGGAATCCATCTCGATGGACTATATGTCTGGCCTCCCTTTTACCAAGCATGGTAATGACTGTGTATTTTTTAAATTTTTATAGCATCAGATGTTTTCTAGCCACATAATTTGGTGGAGAGGTTAGAATATATGAGATCTCCAAAACCCAGAAATCGTTTCTGGAAATGCCACCTAGAAATGATTTAATTAGATTATTAACCTATTTTTTAATGTTTCCCAAGTCTAAACTTAGGAAAACTGGTTCATTAATCAAAATTAAATAAGTCAAGGTGAGAATTCTGGAGGAACTCACACGGATTGATCTAGAGATAATCGGACCCATCGATTAAGATTTAATCTTGGCCGTTGGAGTCCCAACAGGAAGACATAAGAAGGGATTGATGTGGTGATGGAGAATGCGCCAGAGTCACTTGGAGAATTCAATTTTCTAGAGTAGTAGTAGTCAGTTGCCGGAGAGTTCGAGCTTTAGTGAGGCAACAAAGATAGTGAGGGGCAGGGACAATGATTCGGAGGAAGTTTTCCAGATCTGGAGAGGCAGTGGTAAGAGGGCCGAGTTATTCCTAGTGAAGCAGCACAGAGGACTGCTGAGGAAAAATTCGTTCTCAGTTCCAGAGGCAGGGTAGAGGGTCCAGAGTGTCAGAGAGATGATTTCCCCAACAGAGACAGGCAAAACGACTTCATCAAAGACTGGTTGGAGGCTTGACGTCTTAGGGTTTGCGTAGAGGGTGACGCAGAGGGTCCAGGAGGCCGAGTTTTCTGAAGGAAATTGTGTCGGGATTACTTGTGGAAGAAGGGTAATTCCCTTAAAATAATTTTGCCCAGATTTTTTTGTTGTTTGGATTACCGGTTGGACATCCATAGATTGTACTCAAAATTTCACTGTTGCATAACGCTCACTGCTGCACTGGTTTTCCCAAGTTGGGTTTTTCTGGGGACAGTTGTCCAAAAATAACAGTGTCAATTTTTGTGTGTGTGTGCTTGTATTTTCTCAGTTTCTTGCACTATTTTCTTCCGCAGTTTATTTGTGAATATCACAGTGTGATTTATTTGGTATATTGTTGTAGCAAACTGCAAATAAATTGTTAAATAAAATTAACAATTAGGAAAACAATTTCCTGCTGCTGTGATAGATGAATTTTTCACATGGTATCACAACGTGATTGATCAACCAGGCAACTCAAAAGCGAAGGAAGGAATTTCGCTGTTCAGTGAGAGCAGCAAGCCGAAATTCCTAGAGGTAGCGCAGTCCATAGGCCGAGTTGCTTGGGGAAGTTCAATTTTTTAGTGCAGCAAGGTAGAAAGATTCGACTTTCTAGTTTGAGTGATTCCAGTAGGCAGAGGGAGCAACTCAGATTTTTGCTAAGCAAATTTCTGGTTGGACGCAGAGGGTTTTGCAACAGTTTACTAGAGAAAAGCTAGCGTCGGGTGGAAGAGAAACGTACACACAGCAGAGGGAAATTTTCTCTCATGGAACTTCAAGTCTTAGATGTTCGATTTTTTCCAGGCAGATTGGCAGTAGCAACTAGCATATCTGTGCATCCCAGAAGGGAGTGCGAGTAGCAGAGCAGTAGCCAAGTAGAGGGAGAGAGGGAGTTTTTGACAGTTTTTGAGATGGCCACTGCAGGACTTAGAGATCAGGATAGGTTGGATTGATCATCCAAATATGTCATTTGGAAGGCCAGGATGTCCTTCCTTCTGATGAATATGGCCTGAAAGCCTACATTGATACTGTAGTGGCAGTTCCTCAAGATGTAGACCAGCTCAAGGAATATAGGAAGGAGATGGCACAGGCAAAGCGGTTGATCCTAGATGGAGTTTGGGATCATATTGTCTCACATATAGCGGCCAAGGGAACGACCAAAGAAATGTGGGATGCTTTATCCACGCTATACGAGGGTACTTTCGAGCAACGAAAGATGTTCCTAGAGCAGAAGCTGAGGTTTATCATGATGCAGAAGGGGGAAGGCATAGATCCCTTCCTCACCAGGATTCAGGAGGTCTGAGACCAACTTGCAGCTGTTGGGGCAGTGCCTCAACCATTAGAGCTAGTGCGATTGGCACTTAATAGCATCTTGGAGGATTGGTAGGTCTTCGTCCAAACTTCAAAGTATATTGGGCGAAGACACGCTACCAGGGTGGGACAAAATGTGGGCCGATTTGCAGTATGAAGAGTTGAGGCGAGCTTTGTTAAAGAGCTCCATCAATGGCAGTAGTAGCAGCGGATTGAAGGTGGTGAAGGAGGAGGAGAATGTGGCTCTCGCATCAAAGGGTCCCAGTCAGGGTTAGAGTCAGCAGCAGAAGAAGAAGAAGGACCTATCTAAGGTAAAGTGCTTCAGGTGTGGTGAGTTTGGCCACTATAGTACCCAGTGTCCTCTCAGAAAGGATAAGCAGGAGAAGCAGGACCAGGCAGTAGCTCATGCCAAGATAGATAGGTTGTCCTCCAGGTTGGAGGAAGACTTCGCGATGATTGCCCATATAGCTCTAGGACTGAGGTGGGGTTGTAGCCCCAGAGAGCTGCAGATTTGGGCAGGATCCTTGAGGAGTCCATCTCATTTATCAATACCTTGCTACAAGGGCCCATAGTATTGTGTATCAGGACGAATAAGTGTCAGGAGTTGCTATAGGGGCCCACAGTACTGTGTAGCAGGAGAGATCAGTGTCAGGAGGTGCAATCAGTACCAGAGTGACAATTATATAGACTAGTAGCAGTCAGATGTTGAGGAGCGCAGTGCAGAGTTGGCAGTAGTGCAGAGTCAGCTGCAACGCAGAGTCTTTAGTGGACAGCATAGTAGTTAGTGGCAGTTAGGACTCGGGAGACATATGCATCATACTAAACGCAGTTGATTCAATATTTTGGATGTTTTTCAGTTGTAGATGTTGCAGTTGCAACAACAACAGAGTTGCAGTTGCAACAACAACAGAGTTGCAGTGCAGATGCAGTGTTGGCAGCAGTTCAACAGGGTCAATAGTAACACAGATGTAGCACATATCAGAGTTGCGCAGTGGTTGGTGGGCAGTATGGCCAGACATTAGCAATGTCACAGGAGATGATACGAGGACATGTTGTTGTGACAGGATGTGCAACACTACAACACATTCCTCGCTAAGAGGGAGTGTTAGTTTTTGAAGCATCAGATGTGTTCTAGCCACAAAATTTGGTGGAGAGACTAGAATACATGAGATCTCCAAAACCCATAAATCATTTTTGGAAATTCCATCTAAAAATGGCTTAATTAGATTATTAACCAATTTTTTAATGTTTCCTAAATCTAAACATAGGAAAACTGGTTAATTAATCAGAATTAATTAAGTCAAGGTGAGAATTCTCTAAAAACTCACACGGATCGATCCAGAGATGATCTGAGCCATCGATTAAGATTTAATCTTGGCCACTGGAGTCCCAACAGGAAGACATAAGAAGAGATCAGTGTGGTGATGGAGAATGCACCAGAGTCATTTGGAGAATTTGATTTTCCATTGTAGCAACAGTCAGTTGCCGGAGAGTTCGAGCTTCAGTGAGGCAACAGAGATAGTGAGGGGCAGGGACAGTGATTCGGAGGAAGTTTTCCAGATTTGGAGAGGCAGCAGCAAGAGGGTCGAGTTATTCCCAGTGAAGCAGCGTAGAGGACTGCGCAGTTGTTTCAAAAGGCAGTTCGATTTAGCTGAGGAAAAAATTGTTCTTAGTTCCAGAGGCCGGGCAGAGGGTCCAGAGTGTCGGAGAGACAATTTCCCCAACAGAGATAGGCATAAAAACTTCATCAGAGACTAGTTGGAGGATTGATGTCATAGGGTCCGCGCAGAGCAGTGCAAAGGGTCCAAGAGGCTGAGTTTTTTGAAGGAAATTGTGCTGGGTTTGCTTGTGGAAGAAGGGTAGTTACCTTAAAATAGTTTTGCCCAAATTTTCTCGTTGTTTGGAATGCCGGTTGGGCATCCATAAATTGTACTCAAAATTTGACTACTGCATAATAATAAAAACCCTCACTATTGCATTGGTTTTCCCAAGTTGGGTTTTTTCAAGGACAATTGTTCAAAAATAATGGTGTCAATTTTTGTGTGTGTGTGCTAGTATTTTCTCAGTTTCCAGCACTATTTTCTTTTGCATTTTGTTTGTGAAAATCACAGTGTGAATTATTTGGTATTTGCTGTAGCAAACTGCAAATTGTTGATTTCTGGTAGCATCAGATATGCTCTAAGTCTAAAATTTTGCAGGGAGGCTTACACACATGTATTCCAAAATACCCAGAAGCGTTTTGGGAAATTCCACCCGGATGGGGTTTTATTAAAACAATTAATTATTTTTAATGGGAGCCTAAGTCTAAACTTAGGGAATTAAAATAATTAAACTAAGTCTAAACTTAGGGAATTTAAATAATTAAAGTATATTAATAGAATTGGGTGTGAAACTTCTAGAAAAAGACGGAGATCGAGTCAATATGATCTAAGCCATTGATTATGTTTTAATCTGGGTCGTTGGTCATCCAATGAGAAGATTATAAGGACTTCGATGGACATTTGGAAGACACATCGAGTGAGTCAAGAGATCGAATTTCTCAAGTGAGCAGCGTAGAGCAGCCGGAGGAATTGATCGAGTTGATTTGATTGCAGTGAGGGGCAATGATAGTTCCGGTTGGAAGATTTTTACTGAGCCGTGAATACATCGCAAAGAAGGCAAAGAAGAGGATGCAAAATGGCAGTGTAGGAGCTACGTTGGGCAACGCAGTGCCATGCAGAGGCAACGCTGTAGCCTTGAGGAGATCTGCGATTTTGCTGTGGATTAGCCAGATTCAGTGTCAGAGTGCTGGGGTGTGAGATCGGAGGGGCTAGAGATCAACATCCAGCTAGCAGAACGACCAGCAGAAGGAGGTGATGCAGTCCCCAGCCAGAGTGACGCAAACTTGCGCAAAGGCTTGGGTCAGTTCCAGATCTCCAGTGTTAGTGTGAGGTAATCCTCACTAGTTCTCTGTTAGTCAAATTCTCTGTGGATAGCCAGATTTGGGCATCCAGTTGTATTCAAAAACTTCTTCTTAATAATATCAAACGCTTATCTGCTGCACCAGTTTTCCCGCACTGGGTTTTTTCGGGGACTTAGTCCAAAAATAACGTCATGTGTGTTTAGTTTTCTTCTTGCTCAAATCTTGTTTCCGCGTTTGTTTTTTTGTAGTTAAGGTTGCAGTGTATTTGCTTAAGTATTTACTTGTAGAACACAGTAAATGACTTGTATAATTTATCAAGTAAGAGAAGTTATATTAGTTTGCTGCAATAAGGATTCCTGGTTTAGGAATTTTCACATGGTATCAGAGCTTATACAACAATGCCGGTGAAGTAAGAGAGCACTTCGAAAGAGTTCAACGTTGAAGAGTAAGAGGGAGATCGAAGTGCTGCGTAGGCAGCAGATTGAATCCCTAAGGGATTGCACAATCCAAGCCAAGAGGGCAATATTTGCAAGGGAATCTTTCTTTGAGTGAGTCGATAGAGAGGTACGATTTCCAGTTCGCAATTTGTCAGCGGTAGAGGGAGCAGCGCAATAGCAGCTTCAGCATAGACAAGTTTATGGTGGGATGCAGTTTTCTTTAAGTAGCAATTGCTGGTGCAGAAAGCGTTAGAAGAAGGAAGAAGAAGCATACTGAGGGAATTCTGACCTCAGGGAATTTCTTGCCCAAGAAATTCTGTTTTCCCGTGCAGAAGCAACATGATTGAGATTTATTTTGGCTTACTCTAGCGCGGAGTGCGTAGAGCCAGCTGCCTAGAGGGTTAGAGGCAGCAGTTCAACATTTGGTTGGGTGAGATGGCAACCATTGGGTTGTGTGATCAGGATCGGTTGGAGGATGCCTCCAACTATGTAACTGGAAGGCAAGATTCTCCTTCCTTCTGGATGAAAATGAGCTTAAGATCTTCATTGACAATGTGGTAGCTGTCCCCGCAGATCCGGATCCATTGAAGGCCTACAAGAAAGATATGGATAAAGCCAAGAGATTGATCCTTGACGGAGTGAGGGATCATATAGTTTCGCACATTTCTGGCAAAGGGACTGCCAAGGAGATGTGGGATGCATTGGCTACACTATATCAGGGGTCTTCTGAGCAGCGAAAGATGTTCTTGGAGGAGAAGATGCGATCTACAAGGATGCAAAAGGGAGAACGCATAGCTTCATTCCTATCGAAGCTTCAGGATGTTCGAGATTAGCTAGCAGCTGTAGGGTCAACACCTCAGGCCATGAAGATGGTAAGATTAGCTCTGAATTCCGTTTCTGAAGAATGGAAAGTCTTTGTCCATAGTATCCTGGGTAGAGAGAAGTTGCCGCACTGGGAAGGGATCTGGGAAGCTCTTCAACAAGAAGAGATGAGGAGAGACTTAGTCAAGTGCAAGCTTGATGGCAGCAACAACAGCAGGACGAAGCCCAAGTAGGAGGATGAGAATGCAACCCTTGCATCTAAGGGGCAGCAGGAGCAGTGGAGGTAGAAAAGGACGTCTCAAAGATCAAGTGTTTCCGGTGTGGTGAGATGGGTCACTACGCCACACAATGTCCTCTCAAGAAGAAGGACAAGGATGAGAAACATGATCCACAGGCTACAACCACGAGGATCGAGGAGTAAGAGTTTGCTAAGATTGCCCACATATCTCCAGGGGAGAATTGGGGTGCTCTAGAACCGTAGTTTGGAAGAGTTGCAGTTGGGCAAGATCCTTGAGGAGTCCATCTTTTGGATCAATACCTTGCTACGGGAGCTCATGACAAAAGTAGCAGGATGGACCAGTGTTAGTTGGTGCAGAGGAGTGCTGGAGTGATAGCGTAGTGGCTAGAGAGCGCCAGAGGCTGAGCAATGCATAACAGAGTTAGTAGCAATGGAGTTGGCACAGTGCAGAGTCAGCAGTAGCGCAAAAGCTTCAGAGGGTTAGCATAGAGACTTGTAGTAGTTAGATCTTCAGTATCATATGCATCATGCTGAACACTTAGTTCAGTGTTTAGATGTTTTTCTGTTGCATCAAGCAGCAGAGTTGCAGTGTAGTAGCAATTGACAATAGTACGCAGGGTCAGCAACAACATAGATGCAGCAACGCAGTAGTTGGTGGGCAGCAGTGTCAGACATTTACAATGCAGAGGTTGATGTTACAGAGTCAGTGTAGTGCTTCAACAAGAAGTATTACTAGAGAACGTTCCTCGCTAAGAGGGAGTGTTTATTTCTGGTAGCATTGGGTGTGCTCTAAGTCTCAAATTTTGCAGGGAGGCTTAGACACATGTATTCCAAAATACCCAAAAAGCATTTTGGGAAATTCCACCCGAATGGGGTTTTAAAAACAATTAATTATTTTTAATGGGAGTTGTTGACCACTTTATGTCAACGAGCCCATAGCAGTACACCCCCATTTTTTCAAATGGGATTTATCATGTTCGAGGTGTTCACACCATTCAGATTTCATCATCAGTCGACAATTTTATAAACGATGTAAACCTATTCTGCATGTTTATGATGTAAATGGTCTAATTAAGACCATAATGTATATAACAACCTAGGTAAGCCTAGTATTTTGGTGACGATTTCTATCCTAGGAGGTTTTTTGTCTCACTGATTAATTTGTGTTTCTCGACACAAGTGATCGGCAAAATTTTTCCCTCTAGCCTCACCCCAAAGCTAGGGTGGATTTTGTCATCAAGATAGTAAGTGAGTCCTAGTGTTTTCTATCGAGTCTTTGTAAAAGTAGTTTGGAAATAATCCTAGCTAATTGGCTAGATTATTTTATTACAAGCTACTTGGTCTACTAGATCATGTTTTGAGTCGCAGAATTGGGTAACTATTTGAGAGTGTATCACGAATGGGTTTTCCCCCTTCATGTGTTAAAATGTATTTATTTTATGTAAAAAGGGTTGGAAAAATAATTAAATCCCCTCTCAGTCAATTAATTAAATTTTTTGGCCAAAGTAAATTAAAAATCCTAAGCCATAAATTTAATTAATTTTAAGTTCTAGTTGATTTAAAATTCTTCAAAGGCAAAATTCGTGGGTCCCTAAAAATATAAATTTTTAAAGGTCCCGGACCAAGGGAATATTGAGAATTTCGAAAAATTTTAGACCCTTGGGCCTTGGTGGTTAAGTCAAAGTATGATTTTTGAGTTAATTAAAGAGGAATTAAATGATAAATTCGAATTTCCTCAAAAATTTATAATTTCGACAGACGAAATTAAAAGATGATTAAATTTTTTTGAACGGTCGAGATTACTTTGACAGGGATCAACCGAACTAGCCTTGGAGATTTTATCTTATAAATTAGAGGTTTTTGTCAGTCTTTCAATCATCCGATCTCTTGATTGTGTACTTGCTTTTGAAGCTCTCTTGTAATACTTTTTGGAATAATACAAACGAAGTCTTTGGGGTTTTATTTTGATGGTGGTGTTCGTCTTCAGCATTTTATGGTAAACTTGTTCTTTATATTTTGCTGGTGATTATTTCAATGAATTGTTGATTAATGGCTCTTGTAGAGTAATCTATTGCACAAGTATCTTGCTTAGGTTACTGGATTTAGGGTAAGAATACTAATTAGATTGAGTTAGTAGGTATCTCTGACTCTTGAAAATTTTATCTTTTTTCTCTATTGATTTAACAATTTAAGTTTAAGTGTGCAGAAATCTTTCAGATTTAGAATTGGGCGTTTGGGGAAGTCCTCGGCTGAACCAGCTGACTTGCAAGGAGATAAGATTTGAAGAGCCCTCCGGATCTAATTCCCCAGACTTATCTTAAATTCCATTTTTGCAGGGTTTTTCTAGGGCTTGTGCCTAAAATAAAAACTTATCTTAATCTTTTATCGAGTTCAAAGTTAGATCTGGCCATGGAGGGTTTTGATCTAACAGATTTGTAAAATAGCATTGTAGATTTGTAGGTATCTTTAATTTTTTCACTCACTGGGGTTTTGGGGTTTTTATTTTCTGTGTATATATTGAGTTTTAGGTCTCTTGTTTTTGGTTTTTGTGCAGGTTGTACTCGGAGATTTTCAAAGATTTTTTTTAGATCTGAGCCAGATCTATACCCAGGAGGGTAAGATGTGGTCTCAGGATATTTTTTGGGTTGCAGATCTGGGCAACATTGTGCCTCAAAGTTTATATAATTGCAGGTGCATTCATTTTAATAAAGAAAAAATCTTTGGTTTTGCTGGGTAAAAGGAGAAATTCGAAATTGGTGTATGCCTGCAAATTTTCGTTTTTTGCTGTTTGCTTTGCGTTTGGTTTTTATTGAATTGCCTCATTACTGTGCGAGAATCCCCTCATGCTGCCTTGCTTCCAATTTGCACCTTCGTCCTGCAACTCCCTTTCCTTTCTGCATGCCCTCATCTCTTGCTCACCCCACGTGCTTCCTCATGCAACTCTTTTCTCCTCATTCGCATCCCTGTCCGCTCTAGCTTCCACGCTGTTTTCACTTTCGCATTGCCGCAACTCCTCCTCCTGTTGTCCGAGTCTCTGTCCAACCTGCATCCCATCTCCTCGACTGCCCTCCTCGCTCCCTCTGCATGCGCTGCCTTTCTTCACACATTTTTCGTCGACCACATTTGCTGCCTTTACCTCTGCGTGTTTGTCCATCATCTACAACCCTCACGCGTCTCCATTTCTACTTTCACGCTATCCACTGCAACGTTACTTCACGCAGACTCCATCCCTTCGCACGTCCCTTTGCTGTAGCTTCTCTCTCTGCCGTCCTCACATTTCCTCTACCCTCATTCCTTGCCATCCGTTGCCATCTTCCTTCAGCTGCATACGCTGCCGTCGACCTGCACAAACCAAAACATACGCATAACACATTCACATCTTTCCTTTTGTTTAAAATTTTGTAAGGTTTAGAGTCTAGACATAGGGTTTAGCATTACGTTTTGATTTTTTTTTAATTGTATAAAGTTTGGGTTTAGATTTAATTGAGCCATTTCATTTTATTGTTATTTTTTCTAACTTTTGTATAATGTTCAGTTTTAATATTTCTTTTTTTTTCAATTTTAAGTTTTGTAAAACTTTAAAAAGGAAAAATTATTTTCTTAGCCTTTATGAAATTTAAATTTTTTTACTTTTATCGTTAGG
Organism: Pinus albicaulis; assembly: GCA_034641835.2. NCBI lineage: Eukaryota > Viridiplantae > Streptophyta > Pinopsida > Pinales > Pinaceae > Pinus > Pinus albicaulis. The sequence goes on from CM076577.1 coordinate 1,191,594,140, forward strand.
AAATTTTATTTTGTTTTAAAATTTTGTGCAGAGGTAATCTTGGGTGTTAAAGATCTAAATTATTGCATAGTCAAAGGTGAACTTTTAATTTTTTATCTAAAGATTGACTATAGGATAAATTCAAATTTCTGGATTGGGATTGCCAAGAATATCATTTTAATTCGGAATTGTTGAAAACGTTTAGCATTTGAATTCGATGGCCCTTTCATGATAATATCTTTTCGGAATTTAAATTGTTTAAGGATTGCACCTGATTCGAATTATTTTCCATGCTTAGCATCTAGTTGGATTGATGTTCGTTTAACTAGCTCTAACTGTAGTTTTAAATTGCTTGAAATTGATGTTAATTGCCTAGTCAACTTTGAGAAATTTTCCAGTGATAAATTACATGATTTTCCTTCCTAGATCGAACATTGTTAATGCATAATATTGAAGGATTATGAAAGTGTTTAATCGAATGTTAAATCACATTGTTGAAAAGGGCTTATCTTCCAGTTTGATAAATTGAGCATTTCATTAAAGAATTGAATACTGTGGTGGTGAATTGTTATTTTCATAGCAGGATAGTTGTCCTTTTTAGCAAAAGTTATCTATCAGCTACTTGATCTTAATTTCATAACGGGATAATTGACTCCATAAGGCACTGGTCTCAAACTTTTAATCTAATCGAATTTGTAAAATATCGTTAAATCTTAACAAGTACTTGGTCGTTTGACTGTGTCTCCTGAATTTGTTGGTTTCCAACCAATTCTTCTTCATTTCGTTAGGGTCTACCCCCCTTAGTCTACAAGGAGACAACTTAAATAGAGAGATTGGGGATTAGAGTGACAACGCCCTATCTGAGCCGTTGTCGCGGTGCCTAGACATTCTGTGCGACAACAGGAGCCTAAGTCTAAACTTAGGGGATTAAAATAATTAAAGTATATTAATAGAACTGGGTGTGAAACTTATAGAAAAAAACTGAGATCAAGTCAATATGATCTAAGCCGTTGATTATGTTTTAATATGGGCCGTTGGTTATCCAACGAGAAGATTATAAGAAGGAATTCGATGGGCATTTGGAAGACACACCGAGTGAGTCTAGAGATCGAATTTCTCAAGTGAGCAGTGCAAAGCAGCTAAAGGATTTGATCGAGTTGATTCGGTTGCAGTGAGGGGCAGTGATAGTCCAGATTGGAAGATCTTTTCCCGAGCTGGGAATACATTGTAGAGAAGGCAGAGAAGAGGACACAGAAGAGGCAGCGTAGGAGCAACACTGGGCAGTGTAGTGCCACGTAGAGGCATCGCTGTAGCCTTAAGGAGATCCGAGATGTTGCTGTGAATTAGTCAGATCTAGTGCCAGAGTGCTGAGGTGTGAGACCGGAGGTGCCATAGATCAACATCCAGCCAACAGAACGACCATCAGAAGGAGGTGACGTAGTCCCCAGCCAGAGTGACGCAGATCTGCGTAGAGGCAACATGGGGCTGTCCAGTTTAGTGTTGGGTCAGTTCCAGATCTCCAGTGTCAGTGTGAGGTAATCCTCACTAGTTCTCTGTTAGTCAGATTTTCTGTGGATAGCCAGATTCGGGCATCTAGTTGCATTCAAAAACCTCTGCTTAATAATATCAAACTCTCATCTGCTGCACTGATTTTCGCACATTGGGTTTTTCTGGGAACTTAGTCAAAAAATAATGGTGTCATGTGTGTTTATTTTTCTTCTTGCTCAGATCTTGTTTCCGCGTTTATTTTTCTGCATTGAAGGTTGCAGTGTATTTGCTTTAGTATTTACTTGTAGAACACAATTAATAACTTGTATAATTTATCGAGTAGAAGTAATATCAGTTTGCTGCAATCAGGATTCCGGGTTTAGGAATTTTCACACAAATAAATTGTTAAATAAAATTAGCAAATAGGAAAATAATTTCCAGTTGCTGTGATAGATGAAATATTCACATGTTTGTGGTTGTGGACAAATTTTCTAAGATGGATATATTGGCGACTTGCAAGAAGAGTATCACAACAGAGGACACTACCAAACTTTTCTTTGAACGAGTGTGGGTACATTCTGGGATCCCACAGACCATTATATCAGATCGGGATAGCAGGTTCCTGAGCACATTCTGGTCAAGCCTCTGGACACTATTGGACACCAAGCTCACCAAGTCGATTGCATTCCGTCCCCAGACTAATGGCCGAACATAGGTCGTAGACAGGATGATAGTGCACATACTTGGCACGTACAACTCCAAGCATCCACCTATGTGCAACACAACTATAATAGAGCTCTCCATAGCTCAACTGGTCGCAGTCCCCTCCAAGTGGGTCTGGGATTTCAACCATTGTGTTTGATTGATGTTGCCATGCCTCATTTGACTACACAGAAAAATCCCACACATGTACAGTCTGAGGCTGATAAAGCAACCAGATTTATTGAACAGATCCATCACATCCGCCAGCAAGTTCACGACATTTTGGAGAAGTCCAATGCCAAGTACAAGCAGCGACATGATCAACATTTGGTGTCACACAAGTTTTAGGTTGGCGACAAAGTTTGGTTGCATTTGTAGAAATAACACCTTACCAGAGCCCATTGGAAGCTCCGACCACTTCGATATGGGCCTTGCACCATTACCAATGCTGTGGGAGATAATGCTTTTGAGCTCAACATTCCCCCATTCCTTGGCCTGCACCCAGTGCTTAATGTGGACCGCCTTCGGCCATACTTTCCACCATTACTGGACACATAATACATTGCAGAACAACTCACACTAGCAGAGCTAAACCCAGACTGCATGGAACAACCACAACTGATCAGATCATGGACACGCAGATCAAGAACACTCGCCAACAGAAGATTGAACTGTATCGGGTTGTCAAAGCTAGCCAACTCCTGCACCAAGGCAAGTGGTTCACTAGGGACCGAGTTCAACATAAGTTTCCCCCTCATGGAGGCACTCAACACAATGGGGACCGTTGCTTCCTAAGGGGGGAGGATTGATCCATGTGGATATTGGTGGCCACCTGCCTATTCCACTTGGACCCCCATGGTTTCTTTAAGTTTCCTTAATTGTAGCACAATTTACTATTTTTGATAGTTTTTCAGGTCCTGAACTTCAGGAGCTGCTTTGAGCCCCTAAACGACGTTTTTTTGGAAAACAGGCCGTTTGTAGTCGAAAGTTGTAGTCCTTGGATAGATATTTCTAACGAGGTATCGTGCACGTCAAACAAAGATCATATGCCCAAGTTACGACCCTGGGAAGTTGACGTACCAATTTACCCCAACGGGGTCCGCAATTTTGGCGTTTCATCTCCTAGGGTTAGGTTTTTGGATGTTTAGGGTTTTCCATTGTTTCTCAATAATAAGTAGGCCTTCGAGCCTGATTGTAACACAATTCAGAGGCATGTAGCTGCCACATCTCTTCTCAAAGATAAGCTACCATCGCTTGAGCTAGTTTATTTCCATTATGCTTGTAATAGTTTTTCAGTGCTTTATTATTAATGAATTGAAGTTCTATTTTCGCTGTATCTATGTGTTTATGTTCATATCTGTATTTCATTTTGTTCCTTCATAAATCCTGATCAATGATTTGATGAAAAAGTTCGAAATAAAATGGAGAAATCAGGAAGGCCACATAGTACATAAACTCCACTGATCAAATCAATCACATTGATACATAAGGCTGAGTGAAAAGTGTTGAGATTTTGTGGATTTGGGGTAGCATCAGTTGTGCTCTAGGTCCCAAATTTTGAGGAAGGACTAGAGTTCACCTGATCTACAAGACCCAGAAATGGATTTGGGAAATTTCATCTGGTTTAGGAGATATTAAATTAATTAATTATTTTAATGTATTTCCTAAGTTAAAACTTAGGAAAACAAAATAATTAAAGTGAATTTAATTAAACATGTGATGAAATTGTCTTAAGTCACACAGATCAAGCTTTCTTTTAATCTTAGCCATTGATTAAAGATTTAATCTTGGCCATTGATTTGTCAACGAGAAAATTATAAAGGAAAGGCTTGGGGTCATTTGTAAAGACACACAGAGGCAGAGCACTGAAGCTAAGCTGAGATTCTAGGGCGGGGTTGCTAAGAATTCTCAAGTGTTTTAGTTGCGGAGAGGGGAATTTAGACTAAGGGGATGATCTGATCTCAAGGTCTAGAATACACAAGAAGTGTAGTTTCTATTCAGAGCATTACTCCAGAAGAGGAGAAGAGGCAGCAGCTGGCATCTGAAGAAGAACGGCAAAGAATAAATAGCCAGCTAGTATCATAAAGAGTTAAAGCAAGGATAGCGTGATTTTCAGGAAGCCCTTCAGAGGCTGGCGTAGTGTCTTTCAGGGGAAGATCTGGGGTTTCTAGGCCTAGATCTGGCTGAGTTCTGTAAATCCCATTTGAGGGTGTGGATCAGTCAGTATTGTTGGTCTTAGATCAACCACGTGCTGCAGATCTAGAGTTTTCTCTGTAGGGTTTTCCAGATTTGAAACCCAGAGTTGTGTATTCAGAAATATTTTTAATAATAGAGCCCTACAACAGCTAGAGACCGGTTTTCTCACATTGGGTTTTTACGGGGACAGTTTGTCTAGAAATAACTGTGTCACTTTGTCTATGTGTGCATGTGCTTATTCTAGATCTGAATTGGTAGAGATTTGTTATGTGTTTTGCTTCGATGTTAACTGAATTTATTCAGTTGATAACTTGTATAAGTAGGAGAAGCTTAACCGGATTAACATAAATAATTTCTGCATAAGAATTAATATGCATAAATTTCTACATGGTATCAGAGGAATTGCAAATCTAGAAGGGTCACCAACTGAAGAATCTGAAGGATCTAGTTGCAGAAAGCAGCTGGAAAGGCAGCAGAAAAGCAGATATGAAGGGACAATGCAGGTTTCAGGAGCAGACTCACACAGAGGGAAGGGTGACGTTGTCCAGCGCTGTGTCCTAGCAAGCCCATGCAATTAGTACGCAGAGGCAGCTCAAAAACAACGCTAGTTGGGCTTGAAGCCAGCCAGTGTGATTCAGATCTCAATCTGTCAGATCCAGAAAAAGTCTGCGGAAAAGTTGCAGGAAATTCAGAAGAGCTTGTGGGGTTCAATTTCTGAAGTTTTTAGGTTTTTAGCCTTAGCACAAATGACAAAGTTTGGGAAGAGATCAGTTTCTCAGAGAGTTTCTTGCCAAAGGAAACTTGCAGTTTGGTCATAGGATCAAAGAAGAAGCTGAATCATAGTTGATTTGGTAGATTTCAAAGGAGGGAAATCAAGTGTCAGAGGGAGCAGAGGGTTCCCAGTTCAAAAATGACCCTAGATCGAAGATCTCTAGCATAGAGAAGAGGAGCTCCGACACATTTTGAGCAGATGGCTCCTCATGGACTGCGTGATCAGGATAGGCTAGAGGGCCTCTCAAACTTTTCAGTGTTGAAAGTAAGGATCCTGATTGTCCTTGAGGCATACGGTCTAAGAGACTATGCAGAGCAGACCCTAGCCATGCCGACAGATGCGGATTTCCTACGGAAGCATAGAGAAGCTGCTGGGCATGCCAAACCGTTGATAATGGACAGTATCAAGGATCATATTGTGCCACACATAGTTGAGAAGAGGACAGCCAATGAGATGTGGAAGGCCTTGACTTCCATATATGAGGGAAAATCAGTCCAAAGAAAGATGTTGTTGGAGGCCCAAATGAGGTCATTCATGATGACCAAGGGAGAAGACATCGAGCATTTCCTCTTCAGATTGCAGTCAATCAGGGATCAACGGACTGCAACCGGTGCAACTGTACATGATGCAGTGATAGTCAGGACTGCCCTCAATGCAGTCTCAGATGAGTGGGAAACCTTTGTCCAAAGTATCTTGGGCAGAGCGGAACTCCCAGATTGGGACAACTTGTGGTCAATCCTGCGGCAAGAAGAACTACGCAGATTCACCAAGAAGCAGCACAGCCTTGGGATGAGCAAAATAAAGAAGGAAGAGGAGGAAGATGCAGCCTTGGCATTGAAGAAGCAGTCGAAGAAGAAGAAGGATATTTCTAAGATCAAGTTCAGCCATTGTCCAAAAAAGAAGAAGGACAAGGAAGCATCTTCTTCCAATGCAGCGGTGGCAGATGATGGGTCCAGAGATGATGTGGCCATGAGTGCTCATGAACCACGAAGGTGGGGTGACATGGCCATGTAGAGGAGCTACATGGAAGAGAGGCGAGATCCTTGAGCAACTCATCTCTTGGATCACAAGCAAGCTACGACAGCCTTAAGACAATAGCGGGACAAGTGGAGCAGTGGGTGTATAAATCACAGATGAGGCAGAGGTAGAGGTAGATCTGGAGGCTGGGAGGAGCAGCGCAGAGCATAGCAGCAACAGCGTAGAAGCAGTAGCAGTGCAGAGGCTAATGTGACTTCAACAGTGCAGAGGCTAATGTGACTTCAACAGTGCAGAGCTACGGCAGCGCAGAGAGCTTCAGAGGGACAACGCAGTGCAGCAACAATGTGATAGATTTCAGCACAAGGAGCTGATGTGACTTCAGTAGTGCAGAGGGAGTCTGATTACGCAGGCAGAGCTATAGCTATGCATCGTTCTTTAGATGCCAGCACAGATCTGTAGCCTATGGAGCTTCAGTGATGAGGATGCAGCCCATCTGACTTGTTTGTCAAAGATTGGGCAGGAGATTCAATTGTTTCTCTCAACAATTGAAGTTGCAGTGTCGCAGATCAACAATGGTAGTGCTATGAGCAGCACAGATGTAGCATATTGAGAGGGAGCTACAATACAGTGGTTGCAGTGGCAGTGGCAGAGTCATGGGCAACAGTACAGAATGGCAACAATAGTGCAGAGTTGAGTGGCAGGAGGCCAAGCTTCAGTAGCACAGAACTAGTGCCCAAAATCATGTAATGCATAAGTGTGATGTATTGCTAGAGCACACCCTTGATGCTAAGAGGGAGTGTTGAGATTTTGTGTATTTGGGGTAGCATCAGCTGTGCTCTAGGTCCCAAATTTTGAGGAAGGACTAGAGTTCACCTGATCTACAAGACCCAGAAATGGATTTGGGAAATTTCATCTGGTTTAGGAGATATTAAATTAATTAATTATTTTAATGTATTTTCTAAGTTAAAACTTAGGAAAATAAAATAATTAAAGTGAATTTAATTAAACATGTGATGAAATTGTCTTAAGTCACACAGATCAAGCTTTCTTTTAATCTTAGCTATTGATTCAAGATTTGATCATGGCCGTTGATTTGAAAACGAGAAAAGTATAAAGAAAAGGCTTGGGGTCATTTGTAAAGATACACAGAGGCAAAGCACTGAAGCTAAGCTGAGATTCTAGGGTGGGGTTGCTAAGAATACTCAAAAGTGCTTCAGTTGCAAAGAGGGGAATTTAGACCAAGGGGATGATCTGATCCCGAGGTCTAGAATACACAATGAGCAGAGAAGAGATCAGGAAACACAATGCAGAGGAAGGCAGCAGTAGCAGCAACAGCAACAACAGACGGCAGTAGCAGCAACAGCAGACGGCAGTAGCAGCAGCAACAAATGGCAACAGCAGCAGCAGTAGACGGCAGCAGCACCAAACGGCAGCTACAGCAGCAAGGACAACATGATTTTCAAGAAGCCCTTCAGAGGCTGACGCAGTGTCTTTCAGGGGCAAATTTGGGGTTTCTAGGCCTAGATCAGGCTGAGTTCTGTAAATCCCGTTTGAGGGTGTGGATCAATCAGCATTGTTGGTCTTAGATCAGCCAGGTGCTGCAGATCTAGAGTTTTCTCTGTAGGTTTTTCCAGATCTGGAACCCAGAGTTGTGTATTTAGAAATATTCTTAATAATAGAGCCCTTCAGCAGCCAGAGACTGGTTTTCCCACATTGGGTTTTTCGAGGGACGGTTTGTCCAGAAATAACTGTGTCACTTTGTTTATGTGTGCATGTACTTATTCTAGATCTGAATTGGTAGAGATCTGTTATGTGTTTTGCTTTGATGTTAAGTTGAATTTATTCAGTTGATAACTTGTATAAGTAGGAGAAGCTTAGCCGGATTAACAGAAATAATTTCTGCATAAGAATTAAAATTCAAAAATTTCTACAAAAAGCTCATAAAGATACCTTCCACCTCCCTTAATCAACAACTATATCATGCAGCCATAAATGTAAAAGAGAACAGTGAATGGCCTTCAGACAAGTTAAGGGAATAGAATAAGATGCAGCCTTTCGGTTCATTAACAAATCTGGGAACATCAAGAGATCAAAAGGGGACTTAACCTCACATAAGTGTCCTCCTCTTTGTAATATTCCTAATTAGCACCGCTAATTGGAATATTTCATTTTTGTATAGTTTTGCCGTCTATAGTTAAATTAATAAATAAAGTGAGAAAGAGGGGGTCAACTCACTTTAATAAAATAAAGTGCTTCCTAGTAGATGAACGTTGTAACTTAAAGGTGAAAGCCTTGGGGGTCCACACACACATGAGAGAGGCCTCACGTAGGCTCCTAAGGCAACTGCGCAGGCATATGAGGAGCTCAAGGACGCAGTTAGGGTTTTGAGGGAGCTAGCACTATAAAAGGTGGGGGTTTCACTCCATTTGGTATTATTGATATGTTGATGATATTGTGAGTTAGACTTCTGTCTACTTGAGCACGTCGGTTGTTTAGTCGGTCTGCAGCACTGTTTAGTGCGAACTGAGTGTCTCCGGTCGGAGATCTCGCCCTTGGCCCCGGGGGACTTCGAGTGCCTGCTCGGGCAAGGTATCTTCTGGGCCTCGCTATTGATTTGCGGCAGATTTTGTGACGTTTGGCAGAGAATGGTCTACTGAGTGGATCACAGCAAAGGTGTGAGGGAGGGACTCAATGGTGTTGTGGGGGCACTTGTATGTGGGGATTTTGTCTCAAATGATGCCTTGAGGGATTGACTATTCGCCTGAGAGTTTTGCGTAGGATTTGTGGTCTTTTCCAGTGCTCTTCTTGAGCCTTCAAGCTGAGAGACAGCGTTTTCAGGGAGGGCTTCAGTGGTGGTTTTTCGAAAGTGGTGCATTTGCTTCATGGTTTCTGGGTTTTGTCCGGAATAGTGAGTACAGGCAGCCTTCCGATTTTCAGCTCATTCTGGTGAGGGGATCAGCCCCTAGTTCCAGTACATTGCAGCAGCAGCTTTCTACGGCAGATTTCTCCAGCAGCTAGGACGCAGTCTCTATTGTAGCCATTTCCTATTCTGAGAGGGTTCTTCACTTGCCTTGTGCAAGGATAGGTGCACTTATTCTGATTATCTCTTGTACCCATATATGTATTCTCAGATTAATAAAATGGCTTAGCGTTCTGGTATTTTATGTGTACTTGCTCCATATTCTAGTTCCGGCATTTGGTTCTATATAGTTGCTTGTTTGTATTTCTGTGTATTACTGTCTATTTCCCGTTGGGGATATTACACTCTTGATACAAAACTGCCCAAATTGAGCAAACAGTTCAGAAAAGAGAAATACACTAGCAGATTTACCATGGTAGCCTTAAACATCAACATAATCTAGAGCAAGAGAAGAAGATACAGGAACATAACTTCACCAAAATGCCTTTCAACATGCAAAATGATAATGTACTTGGTCTCACAGGGGGTATTTTCCTCCTCTTGGGCTGCTGTATTTACAATGAAAGTTCTTCTCCTTTTATAACTTCCAATTTCCAACCACCTTTCTATAAACATTATTTAGAAAAATACTAGAAGCCTCAATAATATAGGATAAAGAAAGCCCTAGAAGCCACCAGTGAAGAATGCTCCTCAAGAAATTTCCATCAAATATTATTTAAAAACCCTTAGAGATTCCTCCATATTTTTTCTTTCTAATTATTTATTTTGAAGAACCTCCTAGAAGGCTCCATTAAAATGTGCTTGAACTCTTAATAAAATATTATTTAGAAAATTTAAGATGCCATCTTTTCCTCCATAGATTTTCATTAAAAATTCTTAGAAGCCTATTTAAACCTTCTTTTCCAGATAGATCCTCATAAGTTATAACTATCCTTTAATGTGTTGTGCTCCTCTAATTATGTAGCCATTGCCTCTCAATATGTGAAGATCATCCAAACCTGAAAACAACAATTGATTTACACCAAGCCATCACAACTTGTAAATGATGCTGATTCTCCAAAGGTACACATTTCCTGGAATCGCACTATTGAAAAAATAATGCCTTCCAAAATGCAAAAAGAACCATTCATTTTCAGGGGGTAATAGTTGAACATGCCCTTCAGCCATCCAAAGCCTTTGATCTTGAAAAACAGTTTTACTCGCAAATGTACATCTGCATTCTTCATCTTGTTGTTTCTAGCTGTTTGGGACTTTGGGTTAGTGTCAAAATTATTTTCAAGTGGAAGTGTTTGGATTTCCCTGGGCAACAAAGCACTAATAACTTTATTCTTGGTGGTCAGTTAAGCTCTTTTAGTAGGCATCATTGTGTGTGTGTGTCTCTTATATTTTTGTACATCTGTTTTTTCCCATATTTAGCAATTTTATGAATGGCATCATCTTTTCGATTTAATTTAAACCACAAAAGTTAAAATACAAAACCTTGGCAATTTTACTACTCTATTAATGATGGCCATGCTAACCTGATCTGCTTTCTTAGATCTTGGGAGTTATGGACTTTGACTTCTCCTCTCTTCCTATTGAAATGTAATATCCCAAAATGGAAAAGACAGGAATATAGAACATAAACTGGAAAATGCAGTTATACATCAATACATAAAAATGAGCGCAGATCATATAGCCATTCTATTAAACATTATAGTAGCAAATGTATACAAGATCTTGAGGAAAAAGACACTCAAGTTAGGCAAAACAAGCCTCTAGAGACCCAGTACAGAAAATATGAAGAACAATTGCTATACAAGAATGCCGGAGGCTAAGACAGCGCTGTTTCTGCTGTTGTAAATGTAAATACATGGATTTGCTATTGTAGTGCTTGGAAAATGTCGGGATCAGAGATCTAGGCTCTCTAGCACTATTCCAAGACAACCCAGAAAGGGTTTCTGGAAATACTCAAAACGCGGAATATACAAATGTAGCCCTAGGGCTAAATAATGCTCTGCAATTGGATCACTGGTGGGAGGTGGCTGATCTGATATGACAATGGCTGATATCCCTCCTCACAAACTTCCCGAATGAAGGGCTTCTCCCCTCACTGGAAAACAGGGTCAAGAACTTGGGTGCTGACCTCCCACTGCAACTGCATTGCAAAATAACGCAGTTTTTGGAGGAGACTGCGCTGTGGGTGAATGCTGCTGCTTGGCCTGATGCTGGATCGTGGAATAAAGCTCAAGGAACTTCCTTGCTAGCTTCCCGGATGAAGCACTACTCCCTCACTGGAAAACAAGCTTAGAAATTGGGTCTATCAACCCTCCACTGTTGTTGCCCTGCAAAACAACACAATCCTGAAGGAGACTGCGCTGTGAATGATGGCTGAAGCTTGGGCTAAAGCCGGATAGTGGAAACGATGCTCAATGAACCTCTCTTGAGTAGGCACTCGAAGTCCCCCGAGGATGAGGGTGGGATTTCCGCTCGGAAACACCCTTGTGCTAAACAACACAACAGACTTAGCTAAACAGTTGAAGCGTGTAAAAAGTCATAAAAGACCAATACAATATCAATATTCTAAATGCCTTCTATGGCTGCCATCCTCTTCCTTATATGCTTGGTGAGCTTTCTCACCCCGGGTCCCACTCATTAAAGAAGCTACTCTCATGCATACACTCCTCGTCTATGACTGCACTGTCCTCCATTAACTCTCCACTACCTCCCTAACAACGCTGTTGATTTGGTCAAATTTGACCCTGTCCACATGCTTTAGCACTTGTTCACACCTCAAGGTGCTTTATACAGCTGATACAATGATCCACATTCACATGAGAAGTGGTTTTATTCCTACTAAAGAGATTTATGGGTCTCTCTACCCACTTATTTACCTATCTTTTTGTCAAAAGCAAAAATTAATATTCCAACTAGCTGAAAGCTAATTAGGAATATTCAAGTCATCCCCTCCCAAATGTTGCTTGTCCTCAAGCAACTGCAAGGATGGATATTGCAAAATCTCCTCTCCTTCCCTTGAAGCATCCTCATCTGGTAAACTCCTCCACTGAACCAGATGCTCTAATCAATCTGTCCCCTAGTTGCTCCTCCCAATTGTGCAAGTTAGCCTCTGGAAATAAAACCAAATGGCTCTCATCATGGAGAAGTGGGATACCCATGGAGGCAACTACATGCTGTCTAGAGGCCATCTTGTGGCATGGAATCTGAAAAATGTTGGGGACCTTAACCCCCATGAGAGGGTCCAATCCCCATGCTATCATCCAAACAAGATGGATCACCTTGGGTAGCGTAGAAAAACTCCTCCATCTCCTGCTCCTATAATGTAGATGGGCTTTATGGCTGAACATGATAGACCAAATTGTCCATCCCACGCTGTCTCTCACTCCATCTATGATTTGTATAGAGCTGCTGCTGATCTTGGGTTGCAATAATGTTGTCCTCAAGAGGCCAAAAGGCAAATGGACTCTCAAGGATCCACTCTTTGGTTCTATGAACTTTGTTTGCCCAAGCCATCCCACATATAGTGAATAGAACATCATCACAATATGGAATAAAAATGAGAAAGATACCGAGTGTCATATGAAATGTTGGATGTTGACAAAAGTTCCCCAAGTGGAACCAGCATAGTTTTGCTACTTGCTGCCCTTGAATATAATGTGGCAAGTAGCTTCCCAACCACTTGCTTGTTGTGTCTGTTTGCTCATCTACTTGGAAGTAGTAAATGGCATTGGGTGTCAACTGAGTATACCCAAAATAGAACAATACTTGCCCATAGCCATATAAGAAATGACTATCTCCACCACAGGTTTTGGTCTCAAAAAGACCATGAAGTCCAAAGAGAGGCTTGCGCTCTTGTGGAGCAATGCATTGTATATAAATGGCAAGAGAATGCAAACACTTTGTTAGATGATCAATAAGTACAAAGACACAACTCTTACCATGTCCTGTTGGTAAGCTGGTGATGAGGTCCATAGATGAGCTCTCCCATCTCTCTCCTGGAAAAGTGAGTGACTGTAACAACCTTGCAGTATTGTTGTTTTTCTCCTCAATCTCCAAACAAACTACACATCCCCTGACATGCTCAATGCCAAAGCCACATGTTGGAATACTGCTATCCCACTGTTCCTGCCTTCCTCCCCGCCGCTTCTGCTTAGAAAAAGCTTGAAGTTTATGGAGGTCAAAGCCTTTGCCCATCGAAAACTTCCCAAATTTGGCCAAAGCATGCATGAATGCCAACAACCCTCTGCTATATATGGAAGACTCCTCCCCAAGTGGAAGTATCTTCTGATCCTCAAAGGCTATGGAGTAGCCCCTTTGCACCATGATTGTGCCACCATCTACTCCTGAAACATCATGCAAAGTATGGGAGAAAGTTTGCCCATTCTCTCCCAAGAGTAACCAAAGGAACAATGACTCTTGCTGCCTCCTCATATCATCATCATACAAGCCATGGAGTAAGAACATGATGATTGACATGTAGAATGTCCTATATAACCAAACTCCTTGCTGCCACATAATGTGAGTCCCATGTCATGTCCCCAACAATAACACACCTATTGACATAGGATATGTCATGTGATGGCCAAACTCTCGCAAGAGTAGCCAGCGCAGCCATGCCTTTTACTGCCCTGTGTCATAGATCTGCAAGTGGTTCACCAACCCCTTGCTCATCATCCTCACCCATCCATCCAACTGTGGGTGACTCCTATCATGCTCCAATTTGGTATCCACCCAATGGAGAATGCCATCCTCCCAAATCTAATGACTATCTTGGCACTCAATGATATGTCGAAGTGCAACCTCCTGTAGATCTCTACATGAAGACCTCTCATCAATGACCCGGTAGAACCCATAAGGTTCCAAATATGCTATAGGCAAAAGCTTCTCTTTGAGTTGTGAGGTGCTCATCAAGAAGGATCTATCATACTAGTGGAAGATGCCATCCATCACAAGATGTCTATCATCGACCATCTCCCTACCCAATGCTTCATAAGTGAAGCGGTCATCGGAATGCTCCAATAACATTTGGGCCTCCAACTCATCATCGCTGCCTAGTGACAGCGCTGCTGATCTCCATGATGGTGCATCTGATGTCTCATGGTCATACACAATGTTGAACCCATAGTTCTGCATTGGACTAATTAGGATTATGCTCATCCTATCCCCTGAAACTCTACACTCCGACCCAAAGTGTTGTGTGTAGCTCAATAATGAAAAACCAGGATGGCCATACATCTCCTCCTTGAACTAGTCAAAGGTCCTCTGTGCAGTGATAGTTCGCTGCACCAAATCAGCAATGTGCTCTAACCCTTGGTCATGCAATTGCCTTGATGGCATGTCCCCACAAATCTCCATCTGATGTGCTGAAATAATATGGGGTGGAAATGTTTGCATACCTTGGATAAGCTGATACTTGGGAACATCTTGTACAGCTACAAGAGTTCCTTCAACTGGTGCAATGGCTTCTCCAACTGCTGGTGATGGTGATGGCTGCTTCTCTACTGCTGCACAAGCACTGGCATCTACCTCCTCTTCCTCATGCATCTTTTGAATCATGCATGGGACTCCTAATGTTAAGAGATCAAGACCATCTTGCAAAGATGCAAGTGTTCCTTCTCCTAGTGCAAGTACTCTTGCAGCTAGTGGTGGTGGAAGTTGCTCCTCTTTTGGAGTGATAGTGCTGACATCTCCCCTTGGCTCCTTGTGTGCTTTCTCATCAATGTCAGGAAATGTCTCAATGGGATTTACCTCTATTTTCCTTCTATCAAACTTCTTAATCAACCTTTGAGTAAAATCTGCATAAGCAGTCACTCTTGCATGTTTCAAATGGCTGAACCACCAATCCTTGGCTTCACCCTCAAGGTGCAGCGCTGCAATCTCAACAGCTTCTTTTTCTGCTACTGGGTGTAGCAGGATGAATGCATCTAACTGCTTCCTCCAAGCCTTTGCTGTGCTTGTGGATGACTCATCAAATGTAGGAAAAATGAATCTATTATGCCTCTTTCTTCTACTACTGCTGCAGGGTCTCCGTTCTTCTTTGATTTGGATAAACTGCTGGAGAGTTAGATTCTCCTTGAAAGCCCTTGATTGCGATTTTTACTCTACAAGATAATCATTTAGAGTCTCATGATCTAAGTTTCTTCCATCTCCATGCCATTCACCTTCCTCTTCAAAGAAAATGGACATAGTAGATTGTTGTGGAGCTCTATGCATTGCCGGTTTCTTCTGCTGTTGATAGGAAGTGCTTGGACCTTACTCATTCTGAAACCTTCTTGAGCTCTCCTTTTGCCTCTCCCTTCTCATTTGTCTGACCTCCTTGGAGAGATCCTGCATAGATCTAAAAAGAAATGAGGCAAAACTTACCCCCTCCATCATTATGGATCTCTTCTTCCTGCTTCTTCTTCTGGTGTCATAAGATGTATTGCCCACAAGCTGAGCCAGAGATCATGCTTTGATACCACTGTAATATCCCAAAATGGAAAAGATAGGAATATAGAACATAAACTGGAAAATGGAGTGATATATCAATACATAAAAATGAGAGCAGATCATATATCCATTCTATTAAACATTATAGCAGCAAATGTATACAAGATCTTGAGGAAAAAGACACTTAAGTTAGGCAAAACAAGCCTTTAGAGGCCCAGTACATAAAATATGAAGAACAACTGCTGTACAAGAATGCCGGAGGCTAAGATAGTGCTGTTTCTGCTGGGGTTAACTACTGCTGTAAATGTAAATACATGGATTTGTTGCTGTAGTGCTTAGAAAATGTCGAGATCAGAGATCTAGGCTCTCTAGCACTATTCCAAGACAACCCAGAAAGGGTTTCCGGAAATACTCAAAATGCAGAATATACAAAATGTAGCCCTAGGGATGAATAACGCTCTGCAACTGGATCACTGGTGGGAGATGGCTGATTTGATATGACAATGGCTGATATCCCTCCTCACAAACTTCCCGGATGAAGGGCTGCTCCCCTCACTGGAAAACAGGGTCAAGAACTTGGGTACTTGACCTCCCACTGCAACTGCACTGCAAAATAACACAGTTTCTGGAGTCGACTGCGTTGTGGGTGAATCCTGCTGCTTGGCCTGATGCCAGATCATGGAATAAAGCTCAAGGAACTTCCTTGCTAGCTTCCCGGATGAAGGGCTGCTCCCTCATTGGAAAACAAGCTCAGAAATTGGGTCTATCAACCCTCCACTGCTGCTGCCCTGCAAAACAACACAATCCTGAAGGAGAATGCACTGTGAATGATGGCTGAAGCTTGGGCTGAAGCCGGATAGTGGAAATGATGCTCAATGAACCTCTCCTGAGTAGGCACTCGAAGTCCCCTGAGGATGAGGGTGGGATTTCCGCTCGGAAACACCCTTGTGCTAAACAACACAACAGACTTAGCTAAACAGTTGAAGCATGCAAAAAGTCATAAAAGACCAATACAATATCAATATTCTGAATGCCTTCTATGGCTGCCATCCTCTTCCTTATATGCTTGGTGAGCTTCCTCACCTTAGGTCCCACTCATTAAAGAAGCTACTCTCTTGCATACACTCCTCCTCTATGACTGCGCTGTCCTCCATTAACTCTCCACTACCTCCATAACAACGCTGTTGATTTGGTCAACTTTGACCCTGTCCATATGCTTTAGCCCCTGTTCACGCCTCAAGGTGCTTTATACAACTGATACAATGATCCACATTCACATGAGAAGTGGTTTTATTCCTACTAAAGAGATTTATGGGTCTCTCTACCCACTTATTCACCTATCTTTTTGTCAAAAGCAAAAATTAATATTCCAACTAGCTGAAAGTTAATTAGGAATATTACATGAAATTTGTCTTTCATATCACATTAGAAAAATGTGATCTTTGAACTGATAACTTGTGCCTCTATACTAAAAATCTTATGTCAGTCATTTATTTGTTGCCTACCTGTATGATTATAACTTTTCTGCTGTATGAGACTTTGGCAACGGAATATTCTCTTGGCAAGGTCATTTTTTTTTGGCAGAAGGGAATTCGTGTTTGTGTTTGGCAGACATTGACTTGACTAGTTTTTTTATTATTTAGAAATGAGTTCTTTTTCATTTAATCTGCTTCTATGTTCCCAATGGAGTAAATGCAACCGAAATTTTCTTTTGAGCTTAATAACAAGTCAATTTTTCATGAGCATGCTGTGAATTGTCTTCTATAAATGTCGTTCTTATAAATGTAAGAAGCCAAGGAGGGCTATTAGTCTTTGGAAAAGATTGCATATTCACACAGGTTGAACACTAGAGACAATCACTCACACATAACTAAAAGATCATGACACCAATGCTTACGTGGTTATAAACCCTCAAAGAGGGAAAATTGTTCATGACGCTAAAGTGAATTAATTAATGCAAAAAAATAATTAACATGAATGTCTCTCAGATCAATCATCAACAAATGGCTGTTGATGGTCTTTAACTAGAGATCATGGACCGATCTAGTGTTAAGCTACTAGTCAGCTTGTTTAGATCTGGAAAAATGGTAGCAACAAGGCTTAGGTTTGAGGACAGATTGGATGGAGTCTCAAATTTCTTGTCAGGACACTGACTCTTACACGGTTAAAAACCCTGAAAGAGGGAAGATAGTGCATGCCACTAAAGGCAATTTATCAATGCAAGGAGATGATTTACATGAACATCTCTCACATTGATCATCAACAAAAGACCCTTCATGCTCTTTCAATGGGAATGATGGATGAATAGGGTGCTAAGCCATAGATCAAGTGTTTATATCGAGATGTTGAATCGTAAGATCCCTCATGCATAAGACATGTTTGTGACTATTGGAAGAAATAAAGTACAAAGGCACACTAAAGAAACATACTAAAATCACACTTTAATTGAAAGGCAGATTAGACCAAATTGAAGTTAAAGTAGATCCCAGTGTTGAAATATCCTAACATTTAGAAGGCCTGCCGCACTACGTTAAAATTTATTTGTAGTAAATTTTAGAGGTAGAACATGACTCAATGTATTTTTTTGCAGTTGCAAGACCCATTGATCCATCAGATTTGATGGAAGAGTTTGAGTTGGCAAAGGGGTCAACAAGAGTTGAAAGCCTAGTTATTAAGATCAAATCTATTTTTTCATCATTAGATGCATTGAGCATCAGTTTTCTTCCTGAAAAAGGATCAATGGCTTCAGGTATCACCATTCTTTAGGTTTTGCTAAATATTTGCAAGTCATTTCGTTGCAGTAATCATAATTTGTGTTTAATGATTTGTTTCCATTTGGTCATGCAGCCATGACTAATTTCTTAGTTTGTGCTTCATCTTATTTAACTTTATTTTTTGTGCTTTTCACCATGGCAGTAGCAGGAGTAGACATGGCTTTGTTGGAAAAATTTTACAGCTCAGCAAAGGAACTGGTATTTACATTTACTAGTTGATTGCTAATATGTTTGCATTTTATTATGCTCTGCACTTTTTTTGATGTTAAAATATGAAGCTTTTCTAGCAGATATTTGCAATTCAGTTAAGTAATTTGTCATTAAATGGTTTTTTCTTGTTCTTTCTGTCTTTTTTTTTTTTTGTGTTACACGAGGTAAGAACTTTAAATTGAGCTACATGTACATCAATTTACAGAGTTTATTTTTTCTTTTGCCCTGTTTTTATGTAGTTATTATTTCTTGGCTTTTAGTTTGGGTTTAGTTGTTTTTTCAATGTGCTCTAGAAGTTTTTAATGCTAGAAGATATGTCTACTTAAGCACTGTTATTGTGCAGTACAAGATACCAAACTACTACAGTGTTTGAATTTTGCCTGTTATCACACAATTTTTCACCATAGTGCAAAACTCTCACAAGGTACCAAGGCTGAGTGTAACATGAAAGTGTTGCCACTGTCTCGTAGACAACTACTTCCCTTTTTTTAATGTGGGACAAGCCAATGTTATCAGAACTGAAAAGCCTTGTGGACTGGGAACTGGTAAAAAAACGGACCCAAAAACTGGTTGACCAAAAACACAAAATTTTCAAATTTTAAAGAAAAACATATATATACATGTGCATCCATATGAATCCAAACGATTTATACACAAGCAAAAATTCTCATTTATATAGCATGTAAGGGCGTGCATAACGAAAATAGCATTGAGTGCAATCCATCCCTCAACCGAAAACATATCAACAAATAGGCTCTAGATGGCCTCTAGCATTAAAAAAAAATCATGCTACAACAAATACCTACATATCATCAAAATCATTGCCTATATTGGGATCTTCGACATCAATATAAACCTCTAAGCATTAAAATAAGATAGAAAAAAACGTAGCATGTCAAGTCAAGATTTTGTTTGAGTGATGGGTACATTTTTAGTTGAGTCATGATAGAGGAGTTCGACAACCAATACCACTAACATCAAAGTACATAGAGGGTTTGGTGCTCTTTATTAAAACTAGTTCCTTAACCTCGTACATGAAAAAATCCAGTGGAAATGTTGCAATTCCCATAATCCTGAAATCCTGAAAAATTGTTGAGTCCGCTGGATTTTGAGTGAAATCTAAAATTTTACTTTCTCCTAATGAAATCCAATGAGGCCGAAAGTTGGAACCACTCTCAAACATCCCGAGTCATTTCATGGTAATGTTAAAAATTTAAGTTACTCTAAGAATTTAACATTACCATGAATTGCATAGCATTAATAGGACCTGTTATCGTTTGCCGCCTACACCTACCTATAAGTTAGTGAGAAAAACCTTTAACCCCACTAGGTGTGGTTGGTGGCAAGGAACTCAGACAAGGGGTTGTCACACTAATCTCGACTCTCTCCGTTTAAGCTATCTCCTAAGTTAGCTATGGGGGGTGGTCCCTAAAGAAAAACTAAGTTAAAGATGCGAATTTTCTATGAGAGTTGTTAGAGTTAAATAGATTACTTCTTAAGATTTATAAGCAAAAAAAAGTGATATGAGAAATAACCATCAATACATAAGATAAACATGAAACATATGAAAGACCAGTTCCTTCAGAGTATTGCTCTTAAAATGAAATTGTATTTGCTGGAAGTAAAATGCTTTCAAATAGAAAGAAAAAGTAATCCTGAAAAGTGAAACAAGAAACTGTTCGCACAAGATATTATAAATGCAAGATACAAGAATGTTTTTAAGATAAATAAATTGGTGAATCAAAACATGTGAAGATATCTTGCCAAAATACAAACAATTAGTAATCTACTTTGGAGAATGTAAATGAGATGATAGAAAAACTCAAATGTTAGACCAAGATAACAACATGCAATTAAATTTGCAACACCAAATAAGGGCACTTGCCAATGAAACAAGATCTATCAATCATCCAGAAAGCATAATGACCATTAAAATGACAACATGCAATGAAGTTGCAAAAATAAGCAAATTTCCAAGAACCATAGAATTAAACTTGTTGCAAAATTTAAGAGATTAAAATGTTTGCATCCAAAGTGCTTCTTGAAATAAGATTTGCATGTGAAACTTTAAACCATCAAGATAGCAAAATAATTGAGAAATTTGCAAATAAATGTGATGAAATAGTGCTCTTGGTTTATTTTATTAGTTAGCTCCAAAGCAAGATAACAATTCAACTGTAATCCTTAGGCCTCACCCTTGCTCAAAGGTTTGGATCTCACAATGAGGAGTCCATAGAGGTAGAGGGTCCCTAAAATGTCTATTCAACCAATTTAAGTTGGAGGTAAATTTTAGTGATGCTTGGGGCATGTAAGATCTAAAAGTAAATTAATATGAAAATGAAAATTCAACTTCAACTTGAAATATATTTGTTTGTCATGAAATAAAATGTAGTTTTACTTGATGCATCAAACTTAAGATTGTAGAGTGTGCTCAATGGTGAAGAATAAGCAAATTTGAAGTATGATTTCAAGTTAAATAAACTCATGTAAAGATGCTTGCATATAAAAAAAATCTGAATTTGTTATGAAAATAAATGCACTTAAAACTTGTAGCAAATCAAAGTGAATGGCAAGTGAAATGAATGAAATGAATGAAATGAATGGTTGTGTTAATTGACCAATTAAACGAGATGCATGCAATTTAAAGAGATCAACAAATCACGCCACAAGTCCTTGCAAAAAATGGAGAGATTGGGATGCAAATGGGTAAAACCCATGCTCCCAAAATCAGAAATTTTATTGGTTGTTAGAGGTAAGAGACTATGAAGCCTCCTACAAGCTCAAGGAAAACCTTTACAAATGAAACTTGAGGTCTTAGACTTATCCTTGATGAAAAATTTCTGCAATATAAAGATTCAATAGAAATCAAATTTTTTACAAGTGAAGAAGAGAGGCTAAGCCTCCTCAATGCTCACGGCCAAGAGAGAGAAGAAGCCACAAAAGGAACTTGACCTTCCTCAAGGAAGCTCCTTAACTGCCCACGACCAAAGGAAAAAGAGAGTCCTCCTTGTTTGACATTATAGCTCAAAGATCTTGTAACAATTTGTTAGTAGTTTCTTGAAGGTGAATCCCACAAGTTGCTACAAGAAAACAAGTTAGAAAAAGAAGTCTACAAAAAACCAACCAAGTGTTAGACAAAAAAAATCATAAAATATTGTACAATAATCTACAAAGGGCTAAGCCAAAGAGGTTGAGTAAACTCTCCTCTTTGTCTAGCCATGCTTAAGCTCTTTAAATATCAAAATATGATCCAATGACGCACAATTAAAAGTAAAATATTTTTAAATGATTGCATGCATACAAACTATGTCTAAACGAATGCAAAACAATTTTTCATAAGATAAATAATGAAAATCCAAATAACAAATGAGAGTTCCTTTGAAGGTGCTTCAAGAGTGGGTTGGTCTCCCAAGGACTTCTCCTCACGCTTGATCCAAAAAGAATTCTTTTACAATATTCAAGTCACACATTATTCCATATAGATTTAGATAAGCAAACAATGAATTGAAACTTCTAGAAATTTATTTGAAAATAAACTAGAACTTTCAACCTTTAGAGCCTACTTTCAAATCAAATGCTAATACAAGATAGCTGTGCACTAACAAATTCACAAGAATACATGGAAAATGAAATAACTCAAAGCATAGAAAATTATACCAATAACTCCCAATGCACCATGCTCCAAAGGAAGAACACCCATGAATGGACCCCCAAAGTCTTTTTATTGATATTCTTGAAAAGTGTACAAAGTAACAACGCTTCCGCAAGCACAATAGCTCGTATCCCATATACAATGTGAGAGCCCATGGCTCCATTATATAGAAAGTTGGGAGCAAATTCCAATGAAGAACCAAATGCCAAATGGTGAGAGGGAGGAGATCACAAGACAAATTCGAATTTGATATGTGGAGCTCCATTACCAAGTGCAAAAATCAGATTCTGGCAAGTGGACATCATTTACTTCTTCCCTTATGTGCCAAATTCGAATTTTATGATGGAATGACAAGTGTATATGGATGGTAACCCATGTGGGAACAATTTCCCTAAAAAATCTCCACCAAATATTCTCCCAAATCATCTCCACCAAATATTCTCCCAAATCCTCCAAAATATGCACTAACTTAACAAATTCGAATTTCCGAGTAAGCAATTCTCATTTAATGCCAGAAATTCAATTTTATTTGAGCACATGTCCTTTCCTTGATTGTAGGAGTGCATATCACCTTGGGACTTCACTTTAACTCCTCCATAATTTTCCACCTCATTTAGCATGTGTGGATATTTATTTTTCTCCATTTATTTAATTTCTAGCTTAATTAATTGTCATATTTCCCACTAAACTTAAGAAAATTTGGTTTTGAGGGTTCAAAACATTCTTTTAACCCCTCAAAGTGTGTCATAGTAGAAAGTTGAGGGTGAGAGGTGTAATTTTTATTACTCATACCCTATACAACTTCTCTAGGCAACACTTATTACAATTTTTATTGCAATTTTTGACTTGTGGGAAATTTAAAAAATTAAAAAATCATTACTTAAACCTATCCAAATTCCACGAATTTTTTTGTGTGATCTAGTATGATAATATACATTGACTCTAGACACTAGGACTCACCCAAGGCTTCACCATCAAGCTGTACTCCGACTTTGGGGTAAAATTGAAGGAAAAAACTCAATTAATTATTAACTCCTGGTAGGGAGATGATAATTAACCAAGTGAAAAAAGACCTCCCAGAGTAATACTCACTTGTTGGCAAGGTCCCAGGCTACCTAGGCCTGTTACAAACTCAATACCGACTCAAAACTCATCATTACTAGCATCACTTATTACAATTCCCCGTAGGGCGTGGAATCTGGGTATAAGAGAAAGATGATGAGAAGTAGAAGTAGAGCTTAAACACTCTGTTGAATTGATGATATGTAGAGTCCCCTAAATACAACAATTTCATTCGATAAATGTTAATCTAAGCATATCTTTCAGAAGTAATGCAAATTAATGAAAATCAACAGTAAAATTAAATTTAGAAACTATTCTATACATAACAGAAATACCTGGAATGTAGCTGATGGTTTAATGGTGGCTCTCCTCTTGTGATGCTGTGGTTAGACTGAACAGTTTACCGAAACAATATAATCCTTCCAGCCGATCTAGGGACAATCCTAGACCTAGAAGATCACTCTTCTGCCCCCGTGCCTAGAATCCCAAGAACGGTGAGACTCCCTTCCAGAACTCTTCGTATCCTTCAATCCTTTTGTTGGCCAAAATTGCTGAATTTTCCTCCCAAAAACCCTCCCCTTCCTCCTTCACATCCTCCCCCTTATATCAATTTCTCCACACTTCCTCCAGCTCCCATTAGATATATGCAGATATTATCCCATTTATGAGGTGCGGACATTTTAAGGAGATATTATCTTCATTTAAGGAGACATTTAATTTAGAGATAAGGTTTTGGGGTAAAGTGCATTAAATATCCCCATTGAGTCCTGATCTAGTTACGTAGATGTGATGGCTTTATGTAAAGCTTAACTTGTATTATGTTTGTTTTAAACTTAATTAATTTGACTTAATTAAATTATTTTATTTATAAATTAGGAATGGGTCGTTACATACTTCCTCCCTTCAGAAAAACTTCGTCCCGAAGTTAGGGTTCCATATACTCATATCGATAATGATGTTTTTAGAGGTTAGGGCATATGTGAGAAGATTTGTATTTTAAGATTGAATTCCGTCTGAAGATGCATGTTCTCCTTTTCTTCTTCTCATCTCAACCGCCTCTACAGACTATTCTAAAATCCTCCCATCCTTCTTAATCTCTTCCACTCCCATCCTATCCGTCCTCTACAGGAATATGACATGGCATTAGTTTTACTGATCCATTCATAGACCTAAGGATATGCTTGTAGGCATCCGACAGTCATCATCACACGTCTAGGGGAGCGTGACTTGCACAGTTTTCCCATGACTCCAGACCGTATTGGAGGATAAACAGTGGGCAACACCTCCACCCCTCCCAGTAGAACCAGGGTCAACACCCTATCATGGAATCACATGGAGTCTCAACTGTTCTGGGGATTCTGTCATCACGTCTGTTGTTTCGGTAACCTGTGTTCTGCGAAGTAATCACTGGTACACAATCTGTAATATAAACACTCGTACACACATTACAGCATATGCATCTATATGGTTCATAACAAATTGTTACCCATATAACAATCTCTACACATTCCAAATATATTGCTATCTATGATATTGATCTTAGAGCTTATATATCATACTTGGTTTAAAACATTTGTCCATGTATTTATCAATATGTCTAATACAATTTTTTTGTTTAGATACTGCTTCTGTTTAGTTCATACATGTTTTATCTATGATGCATTTGTTTTAACTATTTCCAATCTGTATACCAATATGTAATTTCATATTTAAAATGTAGTTAGTCTTCTATTTCCTTTCTTTCAATCATATTTGAAATGTAATGAAATAAATTGATAGATAGTTTCATCTATAATGTTTAATCTATGATTTCACATTCTTGCAATGTTAATTTAAATGACATATTGCATATCAGTGTCCATGCACCAGTAAATTTTAAACAAACAACATATATCCTGTATCAGTAGAGTGAAGTAGCATTCTATCTTTATGGGTATCCATGTACCAGCAAAATAAAAACTCATCTTTACGTAATATTTCAAAATCTCAAGTATCAAAATAGAGTAGTCATATACATAAAAGTTTTCAGTTTTCAAAATCTAGCATAAACTGGGGTAATTCTGGCAGAAAGTCTCAGCATCCTCCCAAGTCGCTGATCTAGGACTATACTTGTCCCACTGGACTTTCACTTGGTCTATCCGGCGATTCTTGAGCTGTCGAACCCTACGTTCCAGAATACGTAATGGTTCGACTGTTATGGTTCCCTCGTCCGATACCTGTAGTTCCTTCCATTGAAGGTCATGAGATTTATCAGCAACATAGTGTCGTAAGGCAGATACATGAAATACATTATGAATTTTGTGCAGGTGGGGTGGCAGTGCAAGACGATAAGTGACAGGTCCAACCTTTTCCAGGACTTCAAACGGTCCTATAAACCGGGGGGATAATTTTGTCCCCTTCCCAAACCGAATGGTGCTTTTATAGGGTCGGATGCGGATGAAAACCTGATCTCCCACTACATAACTTCTATCTGTCCTGTGAGCGTCAGCATAACTTTTCTGTCTATCTTGAGCCTCTTTTAGTCATTGCCTAATCAGTTTTACCTGATCCTCCATCTCTTGGATCAATTCTGGTCCGACGATTACTCGGTCTTCTAACCTGTCCCAATTCAACGACGTTCTGCAGGGTCTTTCGTATAATGCTTCAAATGGCGGCATCCCGATTGAACTATGATAGCTGTTGTTGTAAGCAAATTCCACCAAGGGTAAGTACTTTTCTCAGCGTGACTGTTGGTCCATAACATACATCCTTAGCATATCCTCGAGTACTTGATTTACCCTTTCTGTCTGTCCATCGGTCTCAGGATGATAGGCTGTACTCAAATTCCACTGAGTTCCCAAGGCCGACTGCATACAATTCCAGAACCTTGATGTGAACCGAGGATCTCTGTCGGATATGATTTTCTTAGGTACTCCATGAAATTTGATAATTTCATTTATGAATACCCGGGCTACGTCAGCTACTTCATAAGTATCTCTTACTGGGATGAAATGGGCACTTTTGGTTAATCTATCCACCACAACCAGAATGGCATTATGCTTTTGTTGCGTAAGAGGTAGCCCAACGATAAAATCCATAGAAATTATCTCCCATTTGGTGATAGGAATGTCGTGAGGTTGTAAGAGACCTGCTGGGTGACGATGATCAGCTTTTACCTGCTGACATTCAAGACACCTAGCGACAAATTGGACAATGTCGTTTTTCATGCCTGACCAGAAGAATAGTCTCTTAGTGTCAGCATACATCTTCTTTACCCCAGGATGTGCATAGTATATTGCCCGGTGTGCTTCCTTCAAGATGGTGTTTTGGAGATCTCCACTATCTGGTATATACATCCTTCCGTGAAATCGTAGAATTTCGTCCTCTTCCAGATCATACCCTTCGAACTTAGGTTCCTTCGAACGGTTGCTTTCGAGCCTCGACCTTACTTTTAAGTACCAACTATCTCTTACAAGATGTTCAAGCACTTGATTTCTCAAGTTCACCTTGATAGGTACGAGGGAGAAGATTCGAGGTCTTCTACTTAATGCATCTGCTACAACATTCTCCTTCCCTTTGATATATGAAATTGCAAAATCGTATTCGCTTAGGAGTTCACTC
Source organism: Pinus albicaulis (assembly GCA_034641835.2). Taxonomy (NCBI): domain Eukaryota; kingdom Viridiplantae; phylum Streptophyta; class Pinopsida; order Pinales; family Pinaceae; genus Pinus; species Pinus albicaulis. The sequence goes on from CM076577.1 coordinate 1,191,620,899, forward strand.
CATCGTCTTTGTCTTGCATTCAAGTCTCTCTGGGTGAATAAATACTGCAAACTTTGGTGGTCACTTTTAAGCACAAAGTTTCTCCCCACCAAGTAATGCCTCTACATCTTTAAAGCTAAGACCACCGCGGCTAACTCCAAATCATGCGTAGCATAAAGTTCTTCATGGTTTTTAATTTTCTCGAAGCGTATGCTATTACGCTTCCTTCCTGAATTAATACTGTGCTTAACCCTTGCTTAGATGCGTCGGTACACACAGTAAAATCTTTATCCATATCCGGTACTCGCAAAATCGGTGCACTAGTCAATAATTTTTTGAGTTCAGAAAAAGTTTTATCACACTCCTCAGTCCACTCATACTTAACACCTTTGCGCTGGAGGTTTGTGATTGACTTTGCAATTTTGGAAAATCCCTCCACAAACCTTCGGTAGTAACTTGCTAAACCCATAAAACTACGCATTTCATGTGCATTCTTAGGTATCGGCCACTCCCTGATTGTATTTACCTTTTCAGGATCTACGGAGATTCCTTCGCCTGATATGATATGACCTAAGTAATGGATTTCCGGTTTATAGGACCGTTTGAAGTCCTGGAAAAAGTTGGACATATCGCTTATCGTCTTGCACTGCCACCCCACCTGCACAAAATTCATAATGTATTTCATGTATCTGCCTTACGACACTATGTTGCTAATAAATCTCATGACCTTCAATGGAAGGAACTGCAGGTATCGGACGAGGGAACCATAACAGTCGAACCATTACGTATTCTGGAACGTAGGGTTCGACAGCTCAAGAATCGCCGGATAGACCAAGTGAAAGTCCAGTGGGACAAGTATAGTCCTAGATCAGTGACTTGAGAGGATGCTGAGACTTTCTGCCAGAATTACCCCAGTTTATGCTAGATTTTGAAAACTGAAAACTTTTATGTATATGACTACTCTATTTTGATACTTGAGATTTTGAAATATTACGTAAAGATGAGTTTTTATTTTGCTGGTACATGGATACCCATAAAGATAGAATGCTACTTCACTCTATTGATACAGGATATATGTTGTTTGTTTAAAATTTACTGGTGCATGGACACTGATATGCAATATGTCATTTAAATTAACATTGCAAGAATGTGAAATCATAGATTAAACATTATAGATGAAACTATCTATCAATTTATTTCATTGCATTTCAAATATGATTGAAGGAAAGGAAATAGAAGAGTAACTACATTTTAAATATGAAAATACAAATGCATCATAGATGGAACATGTATGAACTAAACGGAAGCAGTATCTAAACGAAAAATTGTATTGGACATATTGATACATACATGGACAAATGTTTTAAACCAAGTATGATATATAAGCTCTAGGATCAATATCATAGATAGCAATATATTTGGAATGTGTAGAGATTGTTATATGGGTAACAATTTGTTATGAACCATATAGATGCATATGCTGTAATGTGTGTACGAGTGTTTATATTGCAAATTGTGTACCAGTGATTACTTCGCAGAACATAGGTTACCGAAACAATAGACGTGATGATAGAATCCCCAGAACAGTTGAGACTCCATGTGATTCCATGATAGGGTGTTGACCCTGGTTCTACTGGGAGGGGTGGAGGTGTTGCCCACTGTTTATCCTCCAATACCTGGAGTCATGGGAGGACTATGCGAGTCACGCTCCCCTAGACGTGTGATGATGACTGCTGGATGCCTACAAGCATATCAGGTCGATATAATCGACGTTGATATCCTTAAGGTCTATGAATGGATCAGTAAAAATGATGCCATGTCATATTTTTGTAGAGGACGGATAGGATGGGAGTGGAAGAGATTAGGAAGGATGAGAGGATTTTAGAATAGTCTGTAGAGGCGGTTGAGATGAGAAGAAGAAAAGGAGAACATGCATCTTCAGACAGAATTCAATCTTAAAATGCAAATCTTCTCACATATGCACTAACCTCTAAAAACATAATTATCGATATGAGTATATGGAACCCTAACTTCGAGACGAAGTTTTTCTGAAGGGAGGAAGTATGTAATGACCCATTCCTAATTTATAAATAAACTAATTAATTAAGTTTAAAACAAACATAATACAAGTTAAGCTTTACATAAAGCCATCACATCTACGTAACTAGATCAGGACTCAATGGGGATATTTAATGCACTTTACCCCAAAACCTTATCTCTAAATTAAATGTCTCCTTAAATGAAGATAATATCTCCTTAAATATCTGCAGACCCTTATAAATGTGATAATATCTACGGGAGTTGAGGGCGGTGGAGAAATTGATATAAGGGGGAGGATGTGAAGGAGGAAGGGGAGGGTTTTTGGGAGGAAAATTCTGCATTCTGGCCAACAAAAGGATTGAAGGAGACGAAAAGTTCTGGAAGGGAGTCTCACCGTTCTTGGGATTCTGGGCACGGGGGCAGAAGAGTGATCTTCTAGGTCTAGGATTGTCCCTAGATCGGCTGGGAGGATTATATTGTTTCGGTAAACTGTTCAATCTGATCACAGCATCACAAGAGGAGAGCCACCATTAAACCATCAGCTACATTCCAGGTATTTCTATTATGTATAGAATAGTTTCTAAATTTAATTTTACTGTTGATTTTCATTAATTTGCATTACTTCTGAAAGATATGCTTAGATTAACATTTATCGAATGAAATTGCTATATTTAGGGGACTCTACATATGATATCTGATGGTACAAGTGTCTTCTGGTTCATCCTTGGGCATGGATTCGTCACATAATCATCAGGTGCCACTTCAGTGGTCAACATTTGGCTCCATATGGGGTGCATGCTAGATATGAAGTGATAGCGTGCAAGAACCTGGAATCTGCATCCACCAACCAAAGATATATATTAGCAGTACCCATTCAAAATATCATCAAATAAAATCAAGTGCAGAAATGGAAATATATTGTAAGAGCATAAATAACAATTTATTGATGAAAGAAATCTACTTAAATAACATTTGACAAGGGATAAGTTTAGAAATATGATACAAAAAGATGCCCCATGGCATCAGATGTCTTCAATGAAGTTCATGCTGAGAACCTGCCTACTTTCTGGCAAATCCATAGGTTGCTTTTCTGATGTGCCCTGTCCAATTCTGAATATTTTAGGACTTTGATCCGTTCCAACAATGTGTTGTACATGGTCATCAGATTTACCAAATCCTTTCCGCTTTTTTCTTTTCTTCTTAATAGTTTATGATGTTGATGCAATCAAAGTAGACCTTTCTACTTGATCTTTAAGATGCTCAGATGGAAAATCTGAAGTATCCGAGACTTCTTTGACCTGCCTTTCTCCATTTTGCATCTGCTTTGACATGGGTGATGGATCAATCTCATAAGTATAAACTTGATTCCCCTCAATTTCCTTTCTATCCAGGTCACCTTCAATTAGCCATTTTGCAATGGAATAAATGCCCTCCTCATTTTGAGATGAGGCTTGCTCTAGAGGATGGGGAGGCTTATGATTTGTTTCTTTGTTCCTTTTCCATTCATCATCTGCCCTAAGCTGGAATTTCTGTATCTGTAATCTTTCCATTTCCTCCAACCTATTCTGAAAAGTGATTTGATTAGCCTTCATAACATTTATTTCCTTAGTGTGATTTGTTTCCATGGTGTTGATTAATTGCACTTGTTTTTCTTCCATGGCGAGCAACCTGTTTTGATTAGAGGTTATCTGATTAGAATGATTGACCTCCATGGCCTTTATTACGTGTGCATGATTTACTATTAATCTTGTTTGATTGAGTTCCATGTTTTTAATGAGTTGATCTTGGTTGAATTGCATATCCTTAATCATTTGAGTCAACTCCCTGATGAGATCCCTATCATTCTCATTTGCTTGAGTTTTTGCTTTGATCTTTCTTTCATTTACATATTTTTCTTCAAAGGCATTAGTGATTGATTCAAAAAAATCAAAACTGTTAGCAGGTAAGTCTATGACCCAATCCATAGCATCGCCATCTAATGAAAAGATGAAAAGTTTAATTTTAACGTCCTCATGGTTAATATCATGGCACCATTTTCTCACACGAAGGTGGAAATTCCTAAGGTGAGTTTAAGTGGTAATGACATTGTTACCTAGAAAACTAGGCAACTCATCAACAGCCTCAATGGCTTCATTCGGAATAAAATACAGATAGCTTGGAATGTTAGTAAAATCACAAGGGGCGAACAGATCATTCATGATGTCATGTTCACTTGACCCTGAAAGAGAAAATGGATATCCGAGAGTGTTTCCTGTCCAAGATTAGCAAGAATTCTACAAGAAGAAGGCTTCAAGTAGAAATCCTTCCAGAGAATGAAATAAGTGGAGTCACCACTTGAACAAGAATCTAACTCTAAAATCCAACATGCAAAAACCAAAAGTTAGTCGATTTCCCAGGTACAAGAAAGCTTGTCCACGACAACGACGCCAAAAAATGTTATTGCGTGCCGTCGACACCTACTTACAAGTTAGTGAGAAAAGCCTTTAACCCCACAAGGTGTGGTTGGTGGCAAGGAACTCAAAGAAGGGGCTGTCACACTAATCCTGACTCTCTCCGTTTAAACTCTTTTAGGTTAGCTATGGCGAGTGGTCCCTAAAGAAAAACTAAGTTAATGGCGAGTGGTCCCTAAAGAAAAACTAAGTTAAATATGTGAGTTTTTAGGAGAGTTGTTAGAGTTAAATAGATTACTTCTTAAGATTTATAAGCGAAAAAAAGTGATATGAGCAATAACCATCAATACATAAGATAAGCATGAAACATATGAAAGATCAGTGCCTTTAGAGTATTGCTCTTAAAATTAAATTATATTTGCTTAAATGAAGTGAAATGCTTTCGAATAGAAAACAAAAGTAATCCTGGAAAGTGAAATAAGAAACGGTTCACACAAGATATTATAAATGCAAGATACAAGAATGCTTTTAAGATAAATAAATTGATGAATCAAAACATGTGAAGATATCTCGCCAAAATACAAACAATTAATAATCTACTTTGGAGAATGTAAATGAGATGATAGAAAAACTCAAATGTTAGACCAAGATAACAACATGCAATTAAATTTGTAACACCAAATAAGGGTACTTACCAATGAAACAAGATATATCAATCATCCATAAAGCATAATGACTATTAAAATGATAACATGTAATGAAGTGCAAAATAAGAAAATTTCCAAGTACCATAGAATTAGACTTGTTGCAAAATTTAAGAGATTAAATTGTTTGCATCCAAAGTGCTTCTTGAAATAAGATTAGCATGTGAAACTTTAAACAATCAAGATAGCAAAAAAACTGAGAAATTTGCAAGTAAATGTGATGAGATAGTGCTCTTGGTTTATTTTATTAGTTAGCTCTAAAGCAAGATTACAATTGAACTCTAATCCTCAGGCCTCACCCTCGCCCAGAGGTTTGGATCTCACAGTGAGGAGTCCATATAAGTAGAGGGTCCCTAAAATGTCTATTCAATCAACTTAAGTTGGAGGTAAATTTTAGTGATGCTTAGGGCATGTAAGATCTAAAAGTAAATTAACATAAAAATGAAAATTCAACTCCAACTTGAAATATATTTGCTTGTTATGAAATAAAATATAGTTTTACTTGATGCATCAAACTTAAGATTGTAGAGTGTGCTCAACGACGAAGCATAAACAAATTTGAAGTATGATTTCAAGCTAAATAAACTCAAGTAAAGATGCTTGCATATAAAAAAAATTGAATTTGCTAAGTGCTCTTAAAACTTGTAGCAAATCAAAGTGAATAATTAGTGAAATGAATGAAATGCATGGTTGTGTTAATTGACCAATTAAATGAGATGTATGCAATTTAAAGGGATCAATAAATCACGCAAGAAGTCCTCTAAAAAAATGGAGAGATTGGGATGCCAATGGGTAAAACCCACGCTCCCAAAATCAGAAATTTTATTGGTTGTTAGAGGTAAGAGACTATGAAGCCTCCTACAAGCTCAAGGAAAACCTTTACAAATTAAACTTGAGGTCTTAGACTTATCCTTGATGAGAAATTTTTGCAATAAAAAGACTCAATAGAAATCATATTTTTTACAAGTGAAGAAGAGAGACTAAGCCTCCTCAATGCTCGCGACCAAGAGAGAGAGAAGAAGCCACAAAAGGAACTCGGCCTTCTTAAAGGAAGCTCCTTAACTGCCCACGACCAAAGGAAAAAGAGAGAGTCCTCCTCGTTTGACATTAGTGCTCAAAAATCCTGCAACAATTTGTTAGTAGTTTCTTGAAGGTGAATCCTACAAGTTGCTACAAGAAAACAAGTTAGAAAAAAGAGGCTACAAAAAACCAACAAAGTGTTAGACAAAGAAAATCACAAAATATTGCACAATAATCTACAAAGGGCTAAGCCAAAGAGTGTGAGTAAACTCTCCTCTTTGTCTAGCCATGCTTAAGCTCTTTAAATAGCAAAATATGATCCAATGACGCAAATGAAATGTAAAATATTTTTAAATGATTGCATGTATACAAACTATGTCCAAACGAATCCCTGCAAGACACTTTTTCGTAAGATAAACAATGAAAATCCAAATAAAAAATGAGAGTTCCTTTGAAGGCTCTTCAAGAGTGGGTTGGTCTCCCAAAGAATTCCCCTCACGCATGATCCAAAAAGAATTCTTCTGCAATACTCAAGTCACACATTAGTCCATGTAGATTTAGATTAGCAAACAATGAATTGAAACTTCTAGAAATTTATTTGAAAATAAACTAAAACTTTCAACCTCTAGAGCCTACTTTCAAATCAAATGCTAATACAAGATAGCTGTGCATTAGCAAATTCACAAGAATACATGGAAAATGAAATACCAATAGCTCTCAATGCACCATGCTCCAAAGGAATAACACCCATGAATGGATCCCCAAAGTATTTTTATTGATATTCTTGAAAAATGTACAAAGTAGCAGTGCTTCCGCAAGTAGAATAACTCGTATCCCATATACAATATTAGAGCCCATGGCTCCATTATATAGAAATTTGGGAGCAAATCCCAATGAAGAACCAAATGCCAAGTAGTGAGAGGGAGGAGATCACAAGGCAAATTCAAATTTGATACGTGGAGCTCCTTGCTAAGTGTAAAAATCGGATTCTGGCAAGTGGACATTATTTTCTTCTACCCTTATGTGCCAAATTCAAATTTTATGATGGAATGAAAAGTCTATATGGGTGGTAACCCATGTGGAGACAATTTCCCACAAAAATCTCTACCAAATATTCTCCCAAATCCTCCCAAATATGCACTAACTTCACAAATTCGAATTTCTAAGTAAGCAACTCTCATTTAATTCCAGAAAGTCAATTTTATTTGAGCACATGTCATTTCGTTGATTTTAGGAGTCCACATCACATTGAGACTTCACTTTAACTCCTCCAAAATTTTCCACCTCATTTTGCATGTGTGGATATTTATTTTTCTCCATTTATTTAATTTCTGGCGTAATTAATTGCCAGATTTCCCACTAAACTTAGGAAAAGTGGGTTTTGAGAGTTCAAAACACATTTTTAACCCCTGAAAGTGTGTCATAGTAGAAAGTTGAGGGTGAGAGGTGTAATTTTGATTACTCATACCCCATATAACTTCTCTAGGCAACACTTATTACAATTCAATTACAATTTTTATTTCGAATTTTCGATTTGTGGGAAATCTAAAAAATTAAAAAATCACTACCTAGACCTAACCAAATTCCACGAATTTTTTGTGTGTTATATAGTATGGTAATATACATTGACTCTAGACACTAGGACTCACCTTAGGCCTCACCATCAAGCCGTACTTCGGCTTTGGGGTAAAATTGGAGGAAAAAACTCAATTAATTATTAACTCCTGGTAGGGAGATGATAATTAACCAAGTGAAAAAAAACCTCCTAGGATAATACTCACTTGTTGGCAAGGTCCCAGACTACCTAGGCCTGTTACAGACTCAATACTGACTCAAAACTTATCATTACTAGCATCACTTATTACAATTCCCCACAGGGCATGGAATCTGGGTACAAGAGAAAGATGATGAGAAGTAGAAGTAGAGCTTAAAGACTCTGTTGAATTGATGATATCCGATGATATCTGATGGTACAATTATCTTCTGGTTCATCCTGAGCATGGAGTCTTCACATAATCATCAGGTGCCACTCCAGTGGTCAACGAGACCATAGGCTTGAATATTAGGTTGAGGACCATAGGCTTGAATGTTGGGTTGGCCTAGGGGAGAATTGGAAGTGGGCCAACGAAAAAAAAGCAAATTTTTACACTGACCTGGGAAGGTACAAATTGCATGGAACTGGTCCCAAACCTGTTGAAAAGTGTAACTAGGATCGATCTTCATATTGACTATGTAATTGTGTATTAATGTAAAAGAAGACAAAGATATCAATATGTTTTTGGTATGCTTGCCTCATGGGTTTCATGAGCAAGGTTTTATTTTAGGTCAATCGACTTCTTCTTGATGTCTATTAGGAGTTGTTTTCTTGTTGTAAATGTAAGTAAAGAGTCATGTATATGAAGAGTCTAGTCAACAGAATATGCTTGAAGACCCTTACATGAAACCGTGAAGAAAATGACTCCTGAATGATGCTCAAAGCAGCCCTAAAATAGCCTCATTAACACTGGAAGATAAGCCTCTCAAGTTGGCTTGAAGAAACTGCTGGAAAGTCAGCTCATGAACCGTCACAACCATTCATGGGCAGGTCGGCTTATTACAAGGTCTAACTATTATAAATACTTCAGTAGACTGTGCAGAAAAGGAAGGAAGAACAATCCACATATCTTTGAGTTTTTCGGACTACAATCGCAGATTGGAACAGTTCGGATGCCTCTGTAGAAATCGGATAAGTCTGAGATATAAGATGCAGGATTGTGGAATAAAGAAAGGATTGCAGAGCAACATTATACAGTGAGGCAGGGACAGTATACAAGTGCGTAATAACTTTGACCTGTGAAAATTCCTGAATACACTAATGCAAAAATCCTATTGTAGTATCTTGTTTTACTTCTCCTACTTGTGATTAAATTATACAAGTTATTTTCATAAAATATTCAGAAAATACCGAAGTAAACACAACTAACAACCTACACACATACTGATAATTTACAGAACATTACGCTCATTCAACAAAGTGACACAGATTTTTCGGACAAATGTCCCCGGAAAACCCAATGTGGGAAAACCGGTGCAACAGATATGAGGGTTTATTATTATTAAGTAGAATCTGAGTACAACAAATCTGGGCACCCAACTGGTTAATGTTGAGATTTTGTGTATTTGGGGTAGCATCAGTTGTGCTCTAGGTCCCAAATTTTGAGGAAGGACTAGAGTTCATCTGATTTACAAGACCCATAAATGGATTTGGGAAATTTCATCTGGTTTAGGAGATATTAAATTAATTAATTATTTTAATGTATTTCCTAAGTTAAAACTTAGGAAAATAAAATAATTAAAGTGAATTTAATTAAACATGTGATGAAATTGTCTTAAGTCACACGAATCAAACTTTCTTTTAATCTTAGCCATTGATTAAAGATTTAATCTTGGCCGTTGATTTGTCAACGAGAAAAGTATAAAGGAAAGGCTTGGGGTCATTTGTAAGACACACAGAGGCAGAGCACTGAAGCTAAGTTGAGATTCTAGGGCGAGGTTGCTAAGAATTCTCAAGTGTTTTAGTTGCAGAGAGGAGAATTTAGACCAAGGGCATGATTTGATCCCAGGGTCTAGAATACACAAGAAGTAGAGAAGAGATCAGGAAAGACGGCGCAGAGGGGCGGCGGTGGCGGCGGCAGGTAGACGGCGGCGGCGGCGGTGAGCGGCAACAGCGGCGACAACAAGGACAGCGTGATTTTTAGGAAACCCTTCAGGGGTTACGCAAAGACCCTTAGGGGCAGCGTAGTGACTGTGTCACCGAGTCTGGGGTAACGCAGTCCCTTCCAGTGACAACGCTAAGCATTTGGAGGCCTTCAGAGGCTGACACAATGTCTTTCAAGGGCAGATATGGGGTTTCTAGGCCTAGATCTGGCTGAGTTCTGTAAATCCTGTTTGAGGGTGTGGATCAGCCAGTATTTTCCACTATCGCGCTCCCGTGTGGCCGTAGATCTACCGTTTTCCATAGGTTTTCTGCATCTAGAACCTTAGTTGTGTATTCGTAAATATTCTCAATAATAGAGTCTCTCCAAAGAAATAGAGATCAGTTTTCCCACATTGGGTTTTTCTCGGGGGGAGACATTTGTCCTAAATAACTGTGTACATGTGTCTATGTGTGCATGTGCTAGTTCTAGATCCGAATTGTGAGATCTCGTTATGTGTTTTGTTTTGATGTTAACTTGAATTTATTCCGCCTGATAAAATAGTGGCTTGGGGTTATTTGTATCATACACAGAGGCAGATGACTGAAGGGTTTTAAGATCTTAATCGGGCGAGCAAGAATTCTCACTCGCCTCAAGTGTTTTAGTTGGAGAGAGGGGAATTTAGACCAAGGGGATGATCTGATCCCGAGGTCTAGAATACACAAGAAGTAGAGAAAAGATCAGGAAAGACAGCGTAGAGGAAGGCAGCAGACGGCAGCAGCAGCAACAGTAGACGGCAGCAGCAGCAGCAGTAGACGGCAACAGCAGCGACAACAAGGATAGCGTGATTTTCAGGAAACCCTTCAGGGGTTACGCAGAGACCTTTAGGGGCAGCGTAGTGACTGCGTCACCCAGTCTGGGGTAACGCAGTCCCTTCCAGTGACAGCGCTAAGCATTTGGAGGCCTTCAGAGGCTGACACAATGTCTTTCAAGGGCAGATCTGGGGTTTCTAGGCCTAGATCTGGCTGAGTTCTGTAAATCCTGTTTGAGGGTGTGGATCAGCCAGTATTGTTGGTCTTAGATCAGCCAGGTGCTGTAGATCTAGAGTTTTCTCTATAGGGTTTTCCAGATCTAGAACCCAGAGTTGTGTATTCAGAAATATTCTCAATAATAGAGCCCTCCAGCAGTCAGAGACTGGTTTTCCCACATTGGGTTTTTCTGGGGACAAACTTTGCTAATAAATAACCGTGTCACTTTGTCTATGTGTGCATGTGCTTATTCTAGATCCAACTGGTAGAGATCCGTTATGTGTTTTTGTTTTTGATGTTAACTTGAATTTATTCCGCCTGATAAAGGAAGGGCTTGGGGTTATTTGCATCATACACGCAGAGACCGAAGCTGCTTCTAGATTCTAGGGCGGGTTGCTAAGAATTCTCAGAAGTGTTTCAGTTGCAGAGAGGGGAATTTAGACCAAGGGGATGATCTGATCCCAAGGTCTAGAATACACAAGAAGCAGAGAAAAGATCGTGAAAGACAACAGAGGAAGGCAAGTTTACATCATGGAAGAAGAAAGAACAAGAGACGGCAACAACAGCGAAGAAAGAGACGGCAACAAATAGCCGACAACAAGGATGATGATTTTTGTGAAAACTGTGCTACGCAGACCTTTAGGGGCAGCCGTAGTGGACTCGCGTCACCCAAGTCAGTAACGCAGCTTCCTTCCAAAGGATGCCGCCGCTAAGTATTTGGAGGGCCTCGTAGGCTTCTTCAGCATGGCTGTCTTTCAAGGCGGTGTCCGGGGTTTCTAGGCCTAGATCTGGCTGAGTTCTGTAAATCTCTTTTGAGGGTGTGGATCAATCAGCATTGTTGGTCTTAGATCAACCAGGTGTTGTAGATCTAGAGTTTTCTCTTTAGGGTTTTTTTGATTTGGAACCCAGAGTTGTGTATTCAAAAATATTCTTAATAATAGAGCCCTCCACCAGCCAAAGACCAGTTTTCCCACATTGGGTTTTTCCGGGGACAGTTTGTCCAGAAATAACTGTGTCACTTTGTCTATGTGTGCATGTGCTTATTCTAGATCTGAATTGGTAGAGATCTGTTATGTGTTTTGCTTTGATGTTAACTTGAATTTATTCAGTTGATAAAGGAAGGGCTTGGGGTTATTTGTATCATACACAGAGGCAGAGCACTGAAGCTAAGCTGAGATTCTAGGGCGGGGTTGCTAAGAATTCTCAAGTGTTTTAGTTGGAGAGAGGGGAATTTAGACCAAGGGGATGATCTGATCCCGAGGTCTAGAATACACAAGAAGTAGAGAAAAGATCAGGAAAGACAGCGTAGAGGAAGGCAGCAGACGGCAGCAGCAGCAACAGTAGACGGCAGCAGCAGCAGCAGTAGACGGCAACAGCAGCGACAACAAGGATAGCGTGATTTTCAGGAAACCCTTCAGGGGTTACGCAGAGACCTTTAGGGGCAGCGTAGTGACTGCGTCACCCAGTCTGGGGTAACGCAAATTCCTTCAAAGGATGTCGCTAAGCATTTGGAGGTCTTCGTAGGCCGACACAATGTCTTTCAAGGCGTATCCGGGGTTTCGAGGGCCTAGATTTGCCGAGCTCGTAAATCCCGTTTGAGGGTGGATCAACAAGATTGTTGGTCTTAGATCACTGTGTGCCGTAGATTCAGAGTTTTCTTCATAGTGTTTTCCGTATCTAGAACCTTAGGTTGTGTATTCGTAAATATTCTCAATAATAGAGTCGCCAGGCTAGCCGTAGATCGAAGTTTTAACATTGGGTTTTTCTGGGACAGCTTTGTCCAGAAATAATTGTGTCACTTTGTCTATGTGTGCATGTGCTTATTCTAGATCTGAATTGGTAGAGATCTGTTATGTGTTTTGCTTTGATGTTAACTTGAATTTATTCAGTTGATAACTTGTATAAGTAGGAGAAGCTTAACCGAATTAAGAGAAATAATTTCTGCATAAGAATTAAGATTCAAAAATTTCTACAGTTAACCCGACAGAGAAAATAATAGATCTGCAACAATACATGCTGTTCTGAGACCAAAAGCTAACTGATCCACACCCTCAAACGATATTTACAAGTCTCAGCTAATTTCTGGCCCTAGAATCCCTAATGCTGCCCTTGAAGCCCTAGCGTCAGCCCTGCTAGGCTCTGCATGTCCCTACGCTGCTCAGAAGGGGACTGTGTAACCCCAAACTGGGTGACGCAGTGCTTACACTGCGTGCTTACACTGCCCTGCAAGATCTCTGCGTAACCCTGGTGGCCTCCTGACGCTGCAGCGCTGCCCTTCCCGGGCCTGCGTAGAACCTGAATCCTCTGCACTGCGTAGCTCCTATTGCTGCCCTTGCTTCTCTGCACTGCTCCTGAATGCTGCTCCTCTGCCTCTTGCCGACTCTTGGCTCCGGGATTAGATCACCCCCTTAGCCAAATACTACCCCTCGCTGCAGAAAACCCTTTTGGAAATTCTTAGCAAACTCGCCCTAGAATTCGAGCTCAGTCTCTCAGCTTTGCCTCCGTGTGGATTCTCCAACTGACCCCAAGCCTTTCCTTTATACTTTTCTCGTTGGGAAACCAACAGCCATGATCTAATCTTGAATCGATGGCTAATATTAAAAGAAAGCTTGATCCGTGTGACTTGAGTCATTTTCATCACATGTTTAAATTATTACCTTTAATATTTTAATTTTTCTAAGTTAGACTTAGGGTCCTTAATTAAAATTTTTAATTAATTAATTATCTCCCAAACTGGATGGAATTTCCCAAATCCCTTTCTGCGTCTTGGAGATCTCATGTACTCTAGTCCCTCCACAAGGTTTGGGAGTTAGAGCACATCCGAAGCTACCCCAACACTCAAAAAACTCAACACTCCCTCTTAGCGAGGAATGTGCTCTAGTACAATGCTGCTTCACCCCGAAGCTCTGCACTGATCTCTGGTGTGGGTCTCTGCGCTGATGCTTGGCCTGCTGCCTTTCATCACTATGCTGCTGCTGCTCTCCTGTACTACTGCCCATGACGCTGCCGCTGTCACTGCCACTGCCACATCTGTACTGCAGCTCCCTCTCAATTTGCTGCATCGTGCTGCCAACTGCTGCACTGCAACTCAGTTGTTGAGAGAAACAACTGAAGACTCTTGCCCATTCGTTGACAGACAAGTCAATTGGGCTGCTTCCTCATCACTGAAGCTCCATAGGCTGCTGCTCTGTGCTGATATCTGAAGACAAATGCACAACCACAACTCTGCACTGCGTAAGCAAACTTTCTCTGCGCTGCTGAAGTCACATCAGCCCTCCGCGCTGAAATCTCCCACGCTGCTGCTGCGCTACACTGTCCTCTTGAAGCCTCTATGCTGTTGCATCTTTGCTCTGCGTAAGTCAGCCTGCACTGTGCTGCTAAAGTCACATCTGCTACTCTGCACTGCACTGCCCCGTTATTGTTGCATCTGCATTGCGCTGCTTCCTCCAGCTTCAGCTCCGCCTATGCTCCATCCGTGATTCTCTGCACCAACTGCGCCACTTGTCCCGCTACTGTCTTAAGGCTCCTGTAGCACGGATGTGATCCAAGAGCCGAGCTACTCAAGGATCCTGCCACCTTGATCTGTAGCTACTCTACAGATCCATGACACCCCATTTACATGGCTCATGAGCACTCATGGCTACGTCATCATCACTCCCATCGTCCTTTGTTGCTGCAACCTTGGAATGAGGAGCTCCTTTGTCCTTCTTCTTAGGACAAGTGCTGGCAAAGTGTCCAAGTTCGCCACAGTTGAAGCACTGGACCTTGGATAGGTCCCTCTTCTTCTTCCCTTACTGCCTTCGTTCCTTCGATGCAAGGGCTGCTACTGTTCTGCCTCTTGGTGATCCTCCGAATTTCTTCTTGGCGGAGGATTGCCCACATGTCCGCCCAGGATGGTAATGCTGCTCTGCCTAATATGCTTTGGACAAACACTTCCCATTCCTCAGTGACTGCATTCAGGGCAGTCCTTACCAAGATCCCTTCGTCCAGAGGTGCACCCATGGCAATCAGTTGATCCCAGATAGTCTGAAGATGGAAAAGGAAGGGATCTATCTCGTCACCCTTCTGCATTTGGAATAGCCTCATCTGATTCTCTAGAAACATCTTTCATTGAACGAAGCTTCCTTGATACATATCCTCCAACGCAGTCCACATCTCATTTGCTGTCTTCTTTCAGGTAATGTGTGGCATGACATGATCCTTTACTCTATCCATAATCAAATGCTTAGCCTGCGCTTGATTTTCATTAAATTTCTTCAGAGGATCAAGATCTGCAGGCTTAGTTAGGACATTCTCTGCATGGTTCTTGATGCCGTACTCATCTAGGACTGATAGGATCCTGGCCCTCTAGATGACGAATTTGGACACACCATCCAACCTGTCCCGATCTCAGCCCATGAGAAGCCATCTAGCTCAAATCTGACTAAAACAATACTCTTTTCCCTCTTTCTGTTGCAACACAGAAACGCTGGATCTGGGTTTCTTGGTGACTAGAAACCCTCTAGAAACTGCTCCTAAAAATATGATTTCCTTCCTGGAAATCTTCAGCCAAAACAATTGGACAATTCTCTCTGATCCTCCTGATCGAATCTCAGATCTGTTTGGCTCAGATCTGTTGAGTGACTGCCTTCCTCCTGCTCTTTGTTGACTTAGCTAGGAACAATTATGCACCGACAGAATCTCCACCACACTAGCACTGCTGAAGAACTGAAGCACTACTTCCGGATCTCGACAAACTGACAAGAGGATTGGACTGCGTCCCTTTGGCTAGCTTCTATGTGAGGCAAACTGGCCCGGCGCAGCTTCTACGCTACTCAGAAGTGGACTGTGTAACCCTAGACTGGGTAACGCAGTCCTTACGCTGGCCTTGATAGCCTCTGCGTAAGCCTGACGACCTTTTGAAGCTGCAGCACTGCCCCTCTTTGGGTTTGCGTCCTCTTGCTGCTGAGCTGCTCTCTCTGGATCTCTGCTGCTTCCGCTACTACTCTGCAGAAAGATATTCTTCAGCTGATTTGCTGGAGATTTAGCTTGATCTGCGATCGCTCTGATACCATGTGAAAATTTTTGAATACACTAATGCAAAAATCCTACTGTAGTATCTTGGTTTACTTCTCCTACTTGTGATTAAATTATACAAGTTATTTTCAGAAAATATTCAGAAAATACCGAAGTAAACACAACTAACAGCTTACACACATACATATCATTTACTGAATATTAAGCTCATTCAACAAAGTGACACACATATTTTTCGGACAAATGTCCCCGGAAAAACCCAATGCGAGAAAACCGGTGCAGCAGATATGAGGGTTTATTATTATTATTAAGTAGAATCTGACAGAGAAAATAATAGATCTGCAGCAATACCTGCTGTTCTGAGACCAAAAGCTAACTGATCCAGACCCTCAAACGGGATTTACAAGACTCAACTAATTTCTGGCCGTAGAAACCCCAGCGCTGCCCCTAAAGCCCCAGTGTCAGCCCTGCTAGGCTCTGCGTGCCCTTGCATTGCTCAGAAGGGGACTACGTAATCCCAGACTGGGTGACGCAGTCCTTACGCTGCCCTGGAAGGCCTCTACGTAACCCTGGTGGCCTCTTGAAGCTATAGCGTTGCCCCTCCTAGGCCTGCATAAGAGTTGAAGCCTCTGCGCTACGCAGTTGCTGCTGCTACCCTTGCTTCTCTGCGCTACTCCTGAATGCTGCTTCTCTGCCTCTTGCTGACTCTTGGCTCCGGGATTAGATCATCCCCTTAGCCAATACTACCTCTCGCTACAGAAAACTCTTCTGGAAATTCTTAGCAAACCCGCCCTAGAATTCTAGTTCAGTCTATCGGCTCTGCCTCCGTATGTGTTCTCCAATTGACCCCAAGCCTTTCCTTTATACTTTTCTCGTTGGGAAACCAACGCCCGTGATCTAATCTTGAATCGATGGCTAAGATTAAAAGAAATCTTGATTCGTGTGACTTGAGTCATTTCCATCACATGTTTAAATTAATTACCTTTAATATTTTGATTTTCCTAAGTTAGACTTAGGGTCCTTAATTAAAAATATTAATTAATTAATTATCTCCCAAACTAAATGGAATTTCCCAAATCCCTTTCTGGGTCTTGGAGATCTCATGTACTCTAGTCCCTCCACAAGGTTTGGGAGCTAGAGCACATCCGAAGCTACCCCAACACTCAAAAAACTCAACATGACCATTGCAAAGCATTTTGTGATTTTATGCGAGCTACAAGACTGTGATAAAGTGCGGATTAAAGTGCTATTATTGTGCTAAATAAGTCTAGGTTAAGGTGCATTGAAGAGCAAGATAAATCACCGTGTTAAGGTGTAGGGAATATATGACTGTGTTAAAGGGCTGCTATGCAAAAGTAAGGGCTGAGTTAAGCTGAGGTCTAACATTGAAGAAAATAAGACAAGGATACACTCAACAAAGTTAAGTGAAGATACAAAGGAAGAAGAACACTAGTAGAGACCGAGTTCTCTAAGGCTGGTGCTGAATGGTGGTGATCGGTGCAGGAAGGTGCAAGAAAGAAGGATAAGCTCAAGGAGCCATTGCAGAAGTAGTGACAAGGTCTTGAAGGCATATAAAGGTCTACGGTTTGTGTCACGGTCATGGTTCTGGTCAATTGAAGTCTATAAGAAGAATTTCTCGTGGGTTTTCCTCTCCAAGAGGGAGAGTTTTTTCCTTGGCTCGAAGAGCCTAAATTTGTGTCTGTTGTGTTTTGGTAATTGACTTGATGAAAGAATAAATAAGCTGAAGACATAAGTAAACAAAATAAGCTCACAAGTAATTATCAAGGAGAGAATTTGTATTAATCACCGCCCCTACAAATTCTCAACATGGTATCAGAGCTAAGGTGCTAAAGGAAGGGCTACTTAGCAAAGAAGACAATCAAGGAAGCACAGATCAAAGTTTGGGGTTAAAGGTCAGATCATTTTGCAAGGAAGATTCTTCAAAGGATCCTCTAATCAAAAAGACAATCTTTGTCATCAAAGATTTATATTCAAGACATTGTTGGAAGAGACATCATCCTTTTGGAAAAAATCCTTTATCATCAAGGATTCAAGAACACCTTCATTGGAGAACACAATCTAAGAAGGAGTTCCTATCTTCATCATCATCAAAGAAGCTATTGGGAGGAGGAAGTCATCCTACTCAAGTAAGTATCTATGATCTTATCTAAATCTGTCAAAATGACTTATTGCAAAGAAAGCAACAAATTGGTTGGGTCATCAAACTTTAGTGCATGGAAGATGAGGACAGATTTGAATCTAATTGAAGACGAAGTTATGGACTACATCGAAGGATCTACAATTCAACCCTCAAAAGAAGATGCTCCAGCTCATGCCAAGTACATGAAAGGAGAAATTAGAGCTTAAAGGATTCTCATAGAATCCATTAAGGACTCACTCATACCCTATGTATCAAAATTGAAATCTGCAAAAGAAAGACATGAGAAACTGGTGGAGCTATTCTCTATGAGTACTGTAGGAGAAGCAATCTCTCTGAGACAAGAACTATACAAAATGAGAATATCAAGAGAGGAAGGAATCACTTCATATTTTACGAGGATTTCTGAAATAAGAGACCAACTGCAAGAATTGGGAGAAGTAATGTTTGATAATGAAATGGCTACAGTGGTGTTGAATGCTCTACCGGAAGAATGGGGAAACTTCACTTCAAGTTTATACGGGAAGAAAGAAGCAACATCATTCCACGATCTATGGTCTCTATGTAAAATAGAGGAAATAAGATTGAAAGCCAAAGCTAATACAAGATCAAGTGAAGGGAATCAAGCCCTTGCAACCATGTCTAGGAAGAAAGGAAGATTTGGAAAATTTGGTCTTCAGAATAAAAGAAGAAATTTGGACAAAGTACGATGCTTTGGATGTAATGAACTTGGGCATTATAAAAGGGATTGTCCTAAATCTGGAAAGGACAAGAGGAAAAAGGAAGAAGCCCATGTCACAGATATAAGGGAAGAACCTGATACAAAGAAATCTAAGAAAGAAGAAGTGAAAGATCTCTATTATGACTGAGATCATCTTTCTCTTTAAGTGATTTCTGTTGGGTGTAAAATAGTATGATAGGGAGCAATGTATATTAAAAGCATCAGGATAGAAGCATGGGAGGAGCACTTGGAGAAGGAGATCCTGGAAACCTCATTGATAATGTTGCAAACATA
The DNA here is from genome assembly GCA_034641835.2 of Pinus albicaulis. Taxonomy (NCBI): domain Eukaryota; kingdom Viridiplantae; phylum Streptophyta; class Pinopsida; order Pinales; family Pinaceae; genus Pinus; species Pinus albicaulis. Next base: position 1,191,639,923 of record CM076577.1, read on the forward strand.
GAATAATCTACAATATTGGTTGTCTCGATCATAGAGGTATATGCAGGATGAGAAAGCATAATAGACTTTGTCATGGTTAAATTTCCCACATAGGATTGTTAAGGGAAACTCAAGGGTGAGTTGAAAGAAGATGAATCAGACAAAGGAGCATGTGTCGTAGTATGAGGAGGATGGACTTGATAGATATGAATCCCTTTCAAATGAACATGATAAGAAGGTTGAGACTCTTCTTGGAGAATCTCCTCAATACTCAGAAGACCAGTGGAAGTTCTTCCCCGTCGGGTCCAAGATATATGGATCGAGGTGGATCTAAGAAGAGAGGAAGAGAAGAGGAAGGGATTGTTCCAACATTGATGGAAGGTGGTCATCGAGATCAAGGGTCATCATTCAATAATCAATATGGAAACAGGTGTTGACATTTTCTAATGGAGTTCTCTATGGATTCACTGGTTAGAAAGAAAGCAAAAAGGTTTCATCGAGAATTCTATGCTACAGAATTCCGGGATTAAGATGTGATGACATATTGATGAAGCAGGTCAAGGGAATGAAGTTATTCATTCTAGTAAAATTGCTACAGGATGACTCAAAGGGAAAAGGTATGAGGTATATATATTTATATGCTAACACTGGATGTTGTGAAGTCATGTCATATGGTTGTAGGTAATGGACTTCTATCTTTAGAAGTATGATCAAAGAAAGGAAGATCTCTTCCATTACACAGATGTCATTATCAAATGAAATCAACACAATATGTCCTCATATGGAATATGAGGTGGTTGTATACAAAAAAGGAACTGGAAATTGGAAGTTCCTGGGAATGGAGATATGTGGAGAAAGAAAGGAAGAGATCATGAAGTGCAACCATGTCAAGAGGCGGTTATCATCCGGAAGCCAAGAAGAAGTGACTAGGAGATCTCTTGGGAGGATATGTAGACTCAGATAGAAGTCTGGTAAATAAGAAGACCCTTGACAAGACATATCTTTAGGAGATGGGTCAATCTGAATAGAGGATGCCAATGCCTACAAGAAGATGTCATGGTGAAAGATCATCACTGAGGTAACTTTTGATTTAAAAGTTCATATGTATATGTTTATCTGGATGAGTTTATGCAAGGTTGCCAATCATGTAGAAGGATGTAAGATCCTTGGGAGATGGTTCAAAGGAAATCCGCATCACATAAAGGTGGACCAGATAAGGAAGTTTGATGAATCACTTTCTGATAGTTGACATGACCCGTGGATAAAAGTGATGGATGATCTGTGCCCTATGAAGCCAAAGGTTGAAGATTCCTCAATATCGAAATCCATGACATCGAGGGGAGGAATTCTTCATGAGCAGCTGGGTGTATCACCATTGCTGCTGCAGGTCCCTGGTTGAGAGGGAGCCTGGTGATAAGTTTCTTGCTTGGAAGAAACTTGAAGTATGTCCTTCCTAAGTTAAGAGGGAGTGAAGTATATGATTCTCTAATACATGTGTCATGCACTATACTAGGACTAACAACCATAAGTCTCAGTGACGGCTATGTGGAGAGAATGGATAGACACATCATTCTGGTCTTCACCTGGAAGACAGAATGGAGGATTGGGTAATCATCTGGCATTCGATATTCTTTGAGAATGTGATAGGGCATTCAAGATAAGAGTAGTCGAGGATCGATATTCTTTGAGGGCTAGCTACCCAAGAGAAGAATAGTCCAAGAAGGTCATACTCTGGGAACAACTGGGTGGAGTATGTACCTTGGAGAAACAATGACTATGGTGTCTATAAGTCATGTGTCTCACCAACATTGTATCTCATTGTCTCATTGGGAGATGGGGCCGTTAGTCAAGGCCTTGCACTAGGACAATCCTAGTTGATATGATGCTATACATATGCAATTACCAATCTGATTATTCTTATGTGATTCTTCAATTTGAAAGTGACCATGTACTTGTATGAATACCTCCCTAGTTAAGAGGGAGTGTTGAAAAGTGTAACTAGGATCGGTCTTCATATTGACTATGTAATTATGTATTAATGTCAAAGAAGACGGATAATAAAATATGTTTTTGGTATGCTTGCCTCGTGGGTTTCATGAGCAAGGTTTTAATTTAGGTCAATAGACTTCTTCTTGATGTCTATTAGGAGTTGTATTCTAGTTATAAAAGTAATTAAAGAGTCATGTATATGAAGAGTCTAGTCAACATAATATGCCTCAAGACCTTGACATGAAACCGTGAAGAAAATGGCTCCAGAATGATGCTCAAAGAAGCCCTCAAATAGCCTCATTAACGCTGGAAGATAAGCCTCTCAAGTCGGCTTGAAGATATTGCTGGAAAGTCGGCTCATGAACTGTTGCAACCATTCATGGTTAGGTCGGCTTATTACAGGGTCTAACTACTATAAATACCTCAGTAGACTGCGCAGAAACGACAAGAAGAACAATCCGCATATCTTTGAGTTTTTTGGACTACAATTGTAGATTGGAACAATTCAGATGCCTCTGTGGAAATCGAATAAGTCGGAGATATAAGATAAAGGATTTCGTAATAAAGACAGGATTGCGGAGCAACATTATATAGCGAGGAAAGGACAGTATACAAGTGCGTAATAACTGTGACCATTGCGAAGCATTCTGTGATTTTATGTGAGCTATAGGATTGTGATAAAGTGCGGATAAAAGTGCCATTATCGTGCTAAATAAGTTTGGGTTAAGGTGCATTGAAGAGCAAGATAAATCACTGTGTTAAGGTGTTAGGAATATATGACTGTGTTAAAGGGGTGCTGTGCAAAAGTAAGGGCTGAGTTAAGTTGAGGTCTAACATTGAAGAATAAGACAAGGATACACTCAGCAAAGTTAAGTGAAGATACAAAGGAAGAAGAACACTAGTAGAGACAGAGTTCTCTAAGGTTGGTGCTGAATGGTGCTGATCGGTGCAATAAGGTGCAAGAAAGAAGGATAAGCTCAAGGAGCCATTGAAGAAGCAATGACAAGGTCTTGAAGGCATATAAAGGTCTAGGGTCTGTGTCATGGTCATGGTACTAGTCAATTGAAGTCTATAAGAAGAATTTCTCGTGGGTTTTCCTCTCTAAGAGGGAGAGTCTTGCCCTGGCTTGAAGAGCCGAAATTTATGTCTCTTGTGTTTTGGTAATTGACTTGATGAAAGACTAAATAAGCTTAAGAAGAGAAGACATAAGTAAACGGAATAAGCTCACAAGTAATTATCAAGGAGAGAATTTGTATTAATCACCGCCCCCCCAAATTCTCAACACAACTGACCGTTTCGGTGGAATAAATCGGTTTGGTACTAAACCGGCCTATTCCGGTTCGAGGCTCGTTCGGAAGCCCGGTTTGGACCAGTTTTAGGCCAAAAATGCCCGGTTCCACCGGTTCCGATTCCGGTCCGATTTTGATAAAATTGGGACAAACGCAACACAATGGAAGCTTTCCTAGTAGCATCTAGGGTTCCTAAGGCAATATAGGTCAAGTCTAAGGTCGCTATGTTACTAGTCAATCAGACAAGTTTATTATGATATGATAGTTGAGAATGAAGTGGATTTGCTAAGGTAATATTTAGGTTACGAGTTCTTCAAGGTTAGGGGTTTATTAGATGATTATCAAGTGCAATTCATTCCCAAAATATTTCATATCTGAAATCTACTCTTGGCTGTAATAAAATTGTTTAAAATCTGTATAAAATACCGTATAGGCAAGTAATGGACAGCTTTAAATCTCCACCCTCAAGACATATTTGAAAGAAAGGGTTTCTATGGCTAAAACCACAAGTAAACCTGAAATTAATGCAACTTGCAAAATCTGAAAATGAAATAGAATATAAGAGTCACAAAAGATGAATCATTTCACTCTTTTAATGCAAAAATATGAATCAACAAAACAAATTCTGCAAGAAATATGATATCCTACCCAACACATGGAAAATTAGCCAAGACATTTAGGGGTTTTATGCATGAAAATTTAAGCACATGCTACAAAATTCAAATTACCTAAAACAAAAAATTAAAATTTGGATTTAATTTTATGATTGACTAGATGATAAATAGACTAGTGCTTGTTACCCACCACCAATGGCTCACCCCATAGGAGAATTTTTATCCTAGATATGTCTTCAGTTGGCAGCCAACAACCCCTGACAACCACCAGTGTAGCTGATATATTGTGCTAGTTGATCTCTTCTCCTTGAGCCAGTCATATGTCCCATCACCCATTTGTCAAGAGCATATGTTTGAAGTGAGTCATCCAATCCTAAAGGTATGTCTTTCATTGTGCAATCAGGTGCTTATGCTTGTTCTTCCTTGGCACACCGGTATGGATTGTGAAAATTCTACTGCGTATCATGGTTTATTTCTCCTGCTTGATTTAAAATATTACAAGTTATTTCTAGAAATTAGATTCAGAAAATACCGAAATAAACACAACTACAGTCTACACATGCAGATCATTTACTGAATAATACGCTCATCCAACAAAGTGACATGTGGATTTTGGACATAAGTCCCCGCAAAAACCCAAAGCAGGAAAATCGGTGCAGCAGATATGAGGGTTTATTTTATTAAGTAGATTCCGAATACAGTAAATCTGGGTTCCAGATCTGGAAATCCCGACAGAGAATAAAAGAAATCAAATCTGCAGCTAACCTGTAGATCTAGGACTGGTTTTCAACCCTCATACCTGCTGCACTGATTTTCCCGCTTTAGGAGATACAAATGAATATCTTAGCAACTTGAGTTGAAATAATATGGCAAACAAGATTATTGAGCACAACCAAATAGATTCAATTAGATTCTTAAAATATATCAATAAGAGACCAGTGTCTTGAATGTTCAAATGGAATTAAGAAATACTTGCACAACAATGATGAATATATCAAGTTACCAAATAAACAGATGCTGCAAAGATGAGAAAAAGTCAGACAGATGAGATGAAAAGCTAGTGGAGATTTTTGATGCATTTCAATATTTTGGGAAGCTAAATTTCAATCTCTTGGAGCTACTTTTCTATGGTTGGATATATCTTTTGTCATCTTGTAAGTGCTATCTTGTTGAAATTTTTTATTGAAATAATGTCTAATGTGTGGAATTATTGCAACTAGTTAATTATCTTGTGCCCTAATTTATTGAATATCATTGTAAAGGTTATTTGGTTGTAAATTGCACATGTTACTCATTTCATGAAAATATATGAATGTTCCCAGTGGATGGGATTTTGTTCATCTTCCATGAAAATCCATAGATATTTAGTAGGTAATTGTTAAAAAGTGGTTGCTACTGCTTCGCCTTTAGCCTCATTGAAGACGAATTTGGCAAATCTTTAATCATCATAGACTCCATAGCCAAGGGAAAAGGTACTGCTCCATGAACATTGGTGATCACCCCCTCCTTTCTCTTTCTGTTCTCTCCTCCAAAATTTTCAGCCCCTCTCCTTTGGACAACTAGCTAGGGCATCTTGCAAATTTCATTAGAGAAGGAATTTTTTGAATCCGCTTGGATATACTCTTCTTTAATGTTTTCTCTAAAGGATCTCAAAATTTGGTTTTCACTGTGGATTCTCCATAAACTTTGATGCCCTAGAAGGGAAACCTTGCGTGAATCTCTTGTATAGGTGGCTTTCTTGAGAGTCATATGAACTTGGTATTTAGTGGAATATACCTGAAGAGACCCTTTCTTTCGTCTTACCTTGACCTAGTGAATACTTTGGAGGAACTTCTTCCCACTAATATCCTAAAACCCTAGGCTAAGCGTAAGCCCTAATTAGGTCTTTTAAAGAATAACAAAAGCCTATTTAAGGTGTGCAATCATCTTACAAAGCTTTTTGGAAGGTCCTATCTCCTCTTGGAAGTCTTGATCTTAGGCATAGTCATCATCATTGCGAGAATCTCAAGCCCTAGGTCTTGATTTTCAATCCTAGGTCTTTCTTGGAGAGCCTTTCTTTCATCAAGCCTTAATTGAGCCTTGAATGGGCTTAGTGGAATCACTTCATATAGATCATTGATCCTTCCTTTCTCAAGTGATTCATGTCCTACCGGGACTCCTCCCATCAGTGAAAGTCCTAAAAGAGTAGGGAACATTGACTGGGGTGACAATGGGTCTTTGTCCCATTGTTGTCACTTGGTCTACTAGTTGTCCCATAGTTTCGCCTCCTATGGCCCTGCTAGATTGAGTGGCAACAATGCCTACTTGTTTTATTAGGCATATGGGGTCAAGTAGGGCTCCTCTTGAGAAAATGTAAGTGAGACTAGAGTGATAGTCAAGGCTGTCCACTAAAACCTAATGTAATGAACAAAGTTCATACACACATGAATATTCAGAATATCTGGAATATGTAAGTATCCATTTTTAGGACAAGTAATATTTATATAGAAGAATATTGATTGTACAAGAGATATGATATGATGTGGTTACAAATGAGGGCCCTGCTTATATACTAGACAAGGTGGCCCTTCACAAATAATCATGTCTTGTAGCATATGTCTCTTTAATATGCTAATTATTTATTATATATTATGTGCATAACATTGCCTTCCTTTTTAGAAAAGCTTTGTCCTCAAATCAATGTTCTCTTCCTCCTTTTCCCAAGAAAAGTCATTCTCCTTCTTCTCTGTTCTCAAACCCGTGGTCTTTGTTTGATGCAAAATGACCCACAAAAACCCAAAAGTCACTTATATTCCAATCTGGGCATGGCACAATTTTTTCGGTCGTGTCTGTGATTTTTTAAAAATTTCTATGATTTTATCTCAATATTATGGCCTAGGAATAATCATCAGTTTTTTCTTCTAATATTATTGCCAAGTTGAAAAATTCACGATGTGGTGATTTTTTGCAAAAATATCATGTGGTTTGCAGCATTGCCTAAAACCCCAGTTTATAGTAGCCTTTAGTTTTTTCTTCATTTGATATGTTTAGGTAACATATTTGAGACTCCTTAGGCTAACGCTAACCTTTAAATTGACCCATAGGTACTTTGATCCTAGGTTTTGGACATACTCCTTGAAGTCCTCATGGAGTAACTTGGAGAAATTGTTTGGGTACGATGAAGAGCAGTGGTGACACCTTCTAAGAAGAAGAGGTTATAATTGATGATGTGACGTGGAGACTAAGTATGACAAGGCTCGTTGAAGAAGACTTTCGGAGCCGTGAAGAATAACCAAACATATTTTGACGAAGTGAAGTTGAGGGTTGGAGCCTCATAGAGACAAGGTTGGTGCCTTGGAAGATAGGGTTGGAGCCCTATAGGATTGGAGTCCTCAAGAAACCAGGTTGGAGCTTGTACCAGAGATAGGGTTGGAGCCCTAGAGGTTGGTGCCTCAAATTGACAAGGTTGGAGCCTGGAAGATTGGAGTCTTCATCTAGGGTTGGAGCCTTATATCATTATCGTAGTTTACTTATTGTAAAGAAGAAATTAATAAAAGTATCTATTCCATCATTGTTCATTTTGTGTTCTAAATATAATTGATCTAACTGGTAAAATTAACAATTGAAAAGAAATACTGATTCACCCTCCTCTCAGTGTTTGCAACAAATGTATTTGCTTAAATGAAGTAAATTGCTTTCAAGATAAATAGATTTCTGAATCAAAGCATGAGATGCAATTATATTAGATTTGGATGCAATTAATCTTGGTTACTTTTAATCTAAAATGCCTAATCTAGGTGAGAAGTCCTCCTCTTGTGCTCTTACCAAGGGGTAAAAATTGGGGTGACTGTAAGAAAGAGGGGGCAAGGGCACAGGGGTGTCATTAACGATACTCGTCCCTTAGTCTTACGAGCTAGCGTGTGCCTTCGTTCCTACAAGGGGACAAGCCACCTTCATAATTGCAGGGTCACACGCTTTTACCTTACTTTGTACCAAATGGAAGAACTTTCCAAGAAAGCCCTTTTCCCTATAATTTCTATCAACCAAGTTTATGCTTGGAGGTAAATTTTAAATACGCAACTAATGCAAAGTTGTAAATTTTTGTAGATGTTCTATGCTTGATGCAACTTTACTTTTTATCCCCAATATCAGTCAGCAATCACATAAGCAAGAAAGTAAAATGCAGATAGAACATACCAGTAGATCGACAGAAGACAAGCCAAAAAATATATGTGTCGGTGCGTTACGACGGTCAACAAGATGCTTCAACCAACAAAGTCTCAATATGGTCAGCCAACCAGAAGTGTCACACAAGCCTCACGGACACCCAGATCAGTCAACCCAAAGTCAACAAAAGTCAACGTTGTCCCAGTCAATGGTCAACTCAAACAACAGCAACAAGAAAGTCAACACAACCAAAGTCAAAGTCAACATCTAGCCTCGCTTTTTCTGCCAAAAAATGCGGATTGATGAGATCGAAGTTTAGGGAGAGTTTCGAATCAATTTGACCAAGTGTTGACCAAAGTCAACGCTGGTCAATTTCTGTGCTGGAAACCCTAGATAGTCTGAAACCCTAGCTGCTGCTTTTTCTGACTTGCGAGTGAAGAAGAGACTCCAATAGATGATTGAAACAATCAGATCAGGAGAGAGGATGTGATGTGATGGATGAGTGAAAATGACCTCCAACATTGACCTATTTATATCCATCAGTGAGGGTATGTGACACAACTGCTGGGGCTTCAAGCCTACATTTCATTCCAGGCCGACCTACACATATTTTGAATAAATTCAAAATAAATGTTCTACTCATCGGATCAAGATGATCTTTAGATAGATCTTGCACCTATTCGAAAGAGAAATCCAATAAAAATATTGGCATCTTCATCTGAGCATCACAACATGGAGTTTGGACCTAGTTGTCCAAAATTAACACTCCCTCTCAACTAGGGAGAACTCCATCCACCTGTGCCATCCAAACATCGTGCGTCATCCCGCCGTAATTTGCTTTGCTGGCTTCTTTATTTAAGAACAAAAGTGGGTTAGTCACAAAGACATTATTCCCGGCTGACAGATTCAACCTAGAGGTCCGAAACCTCTATAGGACTCAAAAGAGTCTCATACCAACCCGAAGTTGGTTTATCTGACCCGAAGTCAGTAGGAGGTTCGAAACCTCACTAGACTTGATCCTAGATCAAGTGGTTGGACCGTGCCATCTTAGACATAGAGAGTATGACAAACTCTGATGTGTCCATCAGTCTTTGCTACTAGTCTCTATCTTTTCCCACCTCACTGGCCAAATGAGAGGTACTTCCCATGAGTCCGGGACTCAAATGGGTAGGATGCATACGGGGCACAGATCATGAGAGGTGAACCAACTCAACATCATAACGGTGGGGTAGAAGCACCACAAGGTTCGGCAAGCCTAGCCCCGTGAGTGCTTATAGCTCCGAGAAGCTATCCTTAAAGCCCCCCAGAGCTCCCAAAGCTCATCGTCCAACAAGACCCTTAGAATATGGTCGTTCCACGATTCCAAGATTCTCACGGAAGGTTAGGAACTTGACCTTTCCCAAGGGCTTTGTGAGAATATCCGCGACCTGCTCATCAGTTCCTATATGATCAAGCCTTACGGTGCCTCGCTGTGCCATATTCTGGATAAAGTGGTACCTCATATCAATATGCTTGGATCGATCGTGGAACATGGGATTCTCGGACAACCGAATCCCACTCTGATTATCACAGAGTATCACAGTGGTATCTAGCACATGCCCGAACAACTCACTGAAGAGCTTTCGCAACAAAATTGCTGCACAACAGGCCATAGTCGCTGCAATGTATTCGGCCTCCGCGGTGCTCAAAGCCACCGACTTCTGCTTCCTTCTCATCCATGATATCGAAGCAGAACCAAGTGTGAAGCAACATCCCAATTTGCTCTTACGATCCACCACACTGCCAGCTCAATTGACATCAGTATATCCAAGGTGTGTCACGCTCCTGGCAATGTATCTCAGTCCATGGTTTATCGTGCCCTGAAGATATTGCAACAAAATCTTGGCACCAACCTAGTGAAAGTGATGAGGCTCAACCATATGTTGATTCAAAGTGTTCACTGCAAAACATACGTCCGGACGGGTGTTCACTAAGAACATCGGGACCCCTATGAGTTGACGATACTCAGTAGGATTTGCTAGCACAAGCTCAGCAGCGCTGCAACTCAACTTCTTAAAGTTGAGCTCCATCAGTGTCGACACAGACTTACAGTCCACCATTCCAAATCTTTCCAGAAGCTTCACAATATATTTTTGAGAAAGGAAAATCTCGCTAGGTCTCTGCCAGACCTGCAGGCCTAGGAAGTAATGCATTAGTCCTAGGTCCTTCATCTCGAACTCAGTGGTGAGCTCCCTCTTGCACTGATGAATTAGAGGGTCATCACCTGTCAGGAAGAGGTCGTCCACATACAACACCAGAATGAGAGGCTTTTCTCTATCAACCTTGAAGTAAAGGTTCGGATCAACATTACTACGAGTGAAGCCCAACTTCATCAGGTAGCTATCTATCCTCTCATACCAAGCTCTAGGTGCTTGCTTTAACCCATAAAGGGCTTTCTTCAACTTGCAAACATGGGTGTTCTGATCTTGGACTTCGAACCCCAGAGGTTGCTCCACATACACCTCTTCCTTTATCGCACCATGCAGAAATGCGGTCTTCACATCCATCTGATGAAGATTCCATCCTTGCGTAGTAGCAAGGGCTATGATAGATCGGATGGTGGTATATTGGGCCACAAGTGAAAAATTCAAATATATCATCATAGTCTACGCCTTCCTTTTTAGAGAAGTCACAGGCAACGAATCTTGCCTTGAAATTTTCAGCACTTCCATCAGATCCATGCTTGATCTTATAAAGCCATTTCGAGGTGACAACTGCTTTGTCCTCTGGTCGTGGAACCACATCTAGACATCATTTTTCATAATGCACTCATATTCTTCGTGCATAGCATCCTTCCAAACTTGATGCTTTACGACTTCCTCAAAAGATGCAGGCTCAAATTGTAAGATTGTACTCATGGCTGCTAGATACCCTTGGTATCTATTCGGCTTCTTGCTTTCATGGAATGTCTCCCTTGGGGCCATATGATTCTCGGCATCCTCGAGAGTGTCCCTGAGCCATGATGGTCTTTTCCTCATTAAAGGAGGTGGATCAATCGGGTCCATCGGTCCTTCAACATCGGGCATTGTCTCATCCTTCGGTTCTTCTTGGTTTCCAGGCCTTGCTTCATGATCTTCCTCAGATCTCGGAAGATTGATTACTTTCCTCAGGGAAGCATCTTCGTCAAAGGTCACATCTGGCATATCTCCAGTTCCCTTTGACCAAGCACATAGACTCTATAGGCCTTCGAAGTTTTGCTGTAGCCCACAAACATTCCCTTCTTCCCAGAAGCATCCAGCTTGCTCCTCTTCTCCTTCGGTACATGAAAATAATCAGGACATCCAAAAACTCTAAAATGTGAGACGTCAGGTTTCTTACCAGAGAAAACCTCTTCGGGAGTTTTGGAGTCCAAAGCGGAATGCGGGCATCGGTTTTGTATATACACAACAGTGTTCACAGCTTCTCCCCACAGAAACTTCGGTAGACCTTGGTCACACAGCATGGCATGGGCAGCTTCCACAATGGTCCTGTTCCTTCTTTCAGCAACGCCATTCTGCTCAGGAGCATAGACAGTTGTGGTCTCCCTCTCGATGCCAACTTCTCTGCAAAAGTTCTTGAACTTGTTCGTCTCATATTCAGTGCCATTATCGGTCCTCAATATCTTGATCTTCTTCTTTGTTGAATTTTCCACCAAAGCTTTGAAGGTACAGAACCACATGAAAACCTCATCCTTCTTTTTCAAGAAGTATATCCAGGTTTTGCGAGAGAAGTCATCTATGAACGTCATATAATAAGAACATCCTCCCAAGGATGTCACGGGCAGCATACCAGACAGATCAGATTGTATCAGTTGCAAGACATCAGATGTCTTTGTGACACTTGAGGGGAAAGGTCCCCTTGTATGCTTTCCTTCAACACAGCGCTGACATACACCTTCATGATCATTTGTGATCTCGGGCATCCCCGTCACCACCTTCCTTGCTTCGGGAAGGGCTTTGTAGTGAAGGCGTCCAAACCTCCGGTGCCATAGTTCAGTCTGTCGAATAGTATCACATGTCATCGCTCTCAGTGGACTTCCTCCAACCTGGTAGAGTGTGTCAACTCTAAACCCAATTGTGATAACTTCCTTGAAACTCTTCTTCCATATACGCATCTTCCCATCAATGAATGCCACATTGAAACCTTTGTCTTCCATGGCTGATATAGACACAAGGTTCTTCTTCAAATCAGGTACATATAGTACATCTTGCAAGCGGAGGACTTGACCTTGAGACAAGTGGAGGGTCACAGTCCCTATCCCTTTCACGGGATATGTGGCATTATCTCCAAGCATAATTTTCAGATTAGTATCCTTCTCAACCATATCAGAAAGTGCTTCCTTGAAACTAGTGATGTGCCTAGAGGCACCACTATCTATCAACCAGACATCCATAGTGTCGGGTGGAGATGCAGCAGAGAGGGCAGATACAAGAATGAATTCATTTCTTTTATCATCAAGAACATTCGATTCCTCATATCTAGAATTTCTCGACCTTTTGTAAGGTTGCCCATTTCCACCAGAGGAAGCCTTCCTCTTTCCTTTGAACCTGTTGTTCCTTTGATTGCCATTTCTCCGGTTGTTGTTGTTGTCATCAATATCAAGAGAATTCTTCTTGTAAGGGCATTCTCTAGCATAGTGACCAGGCTTGTGACAAGTGTAACATTTACCTTTCTTCCCTTGGGCCCTACTCTTCCTTTGTTCCTTGGACCACCAAAGTTGTTCTTCTTAGCACGAGCAGTGAAGGCAACATTTCCTTCATTTTCATATTCCTTCATCCTTGTCTCTTCTTGTATGCATCTCGACAGTACTTCGTCAAAATCAGGTATGACATTGTTATTGAGAATGGTAGTGTTGAATACATGCCATTCGGATGAGAGACCTCCAAGTGCCGTGAGAACCATCTCTCGATCAACTATTGTCTCTCTAATAGCCAGAAGATTATTCCTGATCTCGGTCAGCTTCAGAAAATATGATTCGATGGATTCATCCCTGCCTTTCTTCAGATTCTTCAGTTGATTCTTAAAGAATAGGACTTGATTTGCATTGCTGGCCTTGAACATGTTGACCAACTTATCATACATCTCCTTGGATGTGCCCAGCTAAGAGATGTAGGCAACCAGACTCTTATGGATTGAGTCCCTGATAATCAACTTTGCTTTAATTTCCCCTTTCTTATACTTTGACTTGGTGGCTGCAGGTGCAGTGAATGGAGGCTCTTGGATTTTACCCTGCACATAGTCCATGACATCTTGGTCTTCCAATACAAGATCCAATGTCATCTTCCAGGCATGGAAGTCTTCCTTCCTAGTCAATTCGTCATCAGCTTTAAAGCCATTGTAGTTTGAGGTACCCATGCTCTTCTTCAGTGATTGCTACAAACTTGGGCTTTGTCTTCATCTTAGATTTGATACCATGTAAATTTTTGTAGATGTTCTATGCTAAATGCAACTTTACTTTTTATCTCCAATATCAGTCAGCAATCACAAAAACAAGAAAGTAAAATGCAGTTAGAACATACCAGTAGATCGACAGAAGACAAGCCAAAAAATATGTGTGTTGGTGCATTACGGCGGTCAACAGGATGCTTCAACCAACAAAGTCTCAATACATGCCATTCGGATGAGAGACCTCCAAGTGCAGTGAGAACCATCTCTCGATCAACTATTGTCTCCCTAATAGCCAGAAGATTATTCCTGATCTCGATCAGCTTCAAAAAATATGATTGGACAGATTCATCCCTGCCTTTCTTCAGATTTTTCAGTTGATTCTTAAAGAATAAGACTTGATTTGCATTGTTGGCCTTGAACATGTTGACCAACTTATCATACATCTCCTTGGATGTGCCCAGCTAAGAGATGCAGGCAACCAGACTCTTATGGATTGAGTCCCTGATAATCAACTTTGCTTTAATTTCCCCCTTCTTATACTTTGACTTGGTGGTAGCAGGTGCAGTGGATGGAGGCTCTTGGATTTTACCCTGCACATAGTCCATGACATCTTGGTCTTCCAATAAAAGATCCAATGTCATCTTCCAGGCATGGAAGTCTTCCTTGCCATTCAGTTTGTCATCAACTTTAAAGCCATTGTAGTTTGAGGTACCCATGCTCTTCTTCGGTGATTGCTACAAACTTGGGCTTTGTCTTAATCTCAGCTCTGATACCATGTAAATTTTTGTAGATGTTCTATGCTTGATGCAACTTTACTTTTTATCTCCAATATCAGTCAGCAATCATATAAACAAGAAAGTAAAATGCAGATAGAACATTCCAGTAGATCGACAGAAGACAAGCCAAAAAATATTTGTGTTGGTGCGTTACGATGGTCAACAGGATGCTTAAACCAACAAAGTCTCAATACATGCCATTCGGATGAGAGACCTCCAAGTGCGGTGAGAACCATCTCTCGATCAACTATTGTCTCCCTAATAGCCAGAAGATTATTCCTGATCTCGTTCAGCTTCAGAAAATATGATTGGACGGATTCATCCCTGCCTTTCTTTAGATTCTTCAGTTGATTCTTAAAGAATAGGACCTGATTTGCATTGTTGGCCTTGAACATGTTGACCAACTTATCATACATCTCCTTGGATGTGCCCAGCTAAGAGATGTAGGCAACCAGACAATTATGGATTGAGTCCCTGATAATCAACTTTGCTTTAATTTCCCCTTTCTTATACTTTGACTTGGTCGCTGCAGGTGCAGTGGATGGAGGCTCTTGGATTTTACCCTGCACATAGTCCATGACATCTTGGTCTTCCAATAAAAGATCCAATGTCATCTTCCAGGCATGGAAGTCTTCCTTCCTAGTCAATTTGTCATAAGCTTTAAAGCCATTGTAGTTTGAGGTACCCATGCTCTTCTTCGGTGATTGCTACAAACTTGGGCTTTGTCTTCATCTCAGCTCTGATACCATGTAAATTTTTGTAGATATTCTATGCTTGATGCAACTTTACTTTTTATCCTCAATATCAGTCAACAATCACATAAACAAGAAAGTAAAATGCAGATAGAACATACCAGTAGATCGATAGAAGACAAGCCAAAAAATATATGTGTTGGTGCGTTACGGCGGTCAACAAGATGCTTCAACCAACAAAGTCTCAATATGGTCAGCCAACCAGAAGTGTCACACAACCCTCATGGACAGCTAGATCAGTCAACCCAAAGTCAATGAAAGTCAACGTTGTCCTAGTCAACGGTCAATGCAAACAACAGTAGCAATAAAGTCAACGCAACCAAAGTCAAAGTCAACATCCAACCTCGATTTTTGTGCCAAAAAATGCGGATTGATGAGATCGAAGTTTAGGGAGAGTTTCGGTCAATTTGACCAAGTGTTGACCAAAGTCAACGCTGGTCAATTTCTGCACTGGAAACCCTAGACAGTCTGAAACCCTAGCTACTGTTTTTTTCGACGTGCGAGTGAAGAAGAGACTCCAATAGATGATCGAAACAATCAGATGAGGAGAGAGGATGTGATGTGATAGATGAGTGAAAATGACCTCCAACGTTGACATATTTATATCCATTAGTGAGGGTGCGTGACACAACTACTGGGGCTTCAAGCCTACATTTCATTCCAAGCCGACCTGCACATATTTTGAATAAATACAAAATAAATGTTCTGCTCATCGGATCAAGATGATCTTTAGATCGATCTTGCACCTCTCTGAAAGAGGAATCCAATAAAAATATTGGCATCTTCGTCTGAGCATCACAACATGGAGTTTGGACCTAGTTGTCCAAAATTAACAAAAGTGAAATGCCTAAATGTGGGTGAAATGCTTCCAATGAGATATGTTAATGACAATGTGCTTAAGATTTGTGCTTAGCCCAATATGACATAAACTAGCAATGATGCTCCATAAAACATGTATGAACAAATCAAATGGAAATATTAAAATGGAAACTAGCTCAATTCTTTTAGATACCAACTCACAAGCTTTGAAATGAAAATGATGTGATATGAAAATTATTGCATGAAATCATAAGCTAATAAGTTGTTTGTGAATGGAATGAGCTAATAAAATATACACAATTAGATTACTTAAGTTGCAAATAAATGGACTTTAAAGGGTTACTCCAAAGATGTGTGCAAAAGTGAGATACACTGTTTTCTAATAACCCAACAAGAATATAAAATTGCAACTAGATGGCTGGAGATAAAAATTAATGATTAGCATGAAACCATGAAAACATTAGCTTGCCAAATGAAATGAAAGTGCTATGTTTTTTACTTAAACAAATGAAAAAATAGATTGCACAACACAAGATCCAAGAAAATGGTTTGGTAAGTCTGATTGCAAAATAGGAAAATGTGAGTGTTATGTGTTGAGGTTATGAGTTAACCATTCACAACTAGATTAGATTAACAAACGAAATGATGAATGCAAGTTAGTTGAGCAAATTAGAAACTAGACAAAAGAAAGTTAACCACTCAAAGAAGATTTCTTCCCTCTAAATGAGTAGGTGATATACCATGGGAAAAACTTCTCAAGCTCCCTCAAGAAAAGTCAGCTCTTTATTAACTTCTTGTTACAATGATGAGAGCTTCCTTTATTATAAAGAAAGGCTCCAATTTCGAGAAGGCTTTTACAATAAATATTTGACTTTTATACACTAGAATCCCTTCTTGAGAAAGCAGTGACAATATTTCACAAAAATTTGGCAATGGAATACAAGAGAGACTCCTCGAATAATATCTTGAAACTCTAGCCTCTTGAGATGATGAAATCTTCTCCAAAAGGTGATGACAGTTAGCAAGGAATTTCAATATGATTTACAGCCTTGAGAGCCCAAGTCCCTTCCAAGGTTAGTAATAAAATACTTCTTGAAAAGGCTGTAAAAACCTCTACAAAATGGACCCAAAAATTAGTGGAGAAAGATGAGAAAAATGCCAAAAGTATTTACAAGTATACAAGGACTAGACCGATGGTTAGGGAGTATGATTATTATCCCTATCTTGTTAAGAAACATGCTCTTATTAGCAAATATGATCAATGTAAGCACAATATTTAAAATAAATGATTTGATTAGAATAGATTTGATCACAAACACAAACCCAAGAGACCCTGCAAACACAAATAAAAAGATAAAACTTTAGGATATCACAATGTGGGTTCCTCCATGTTCATGCTCAAGGGTGGGTTGATTCCTTTGAGAATGCCCCTTCACTTTTAAGACTTGATCCAAAGATATTTTTCTACACAACCTCAAATAAACTCATTAGATCCACCTGGGCTAGAAAAATATAATGAGAAAGAAATCTTAGAGATCTATATAAAAATCTACTAAAACATTCCCTATCTAGAATAAATCTCTAAAACCAAATATTAGTGCAAGATAGCTCTACACTAACAAATCTTTTGCAAGCAGATGGGCATAATAAACACAATATTACAAATAGAAAATGAAGATCGCGATCAAGAATTATACCACAACCATAGAATAATAACACCTCATATTTGAACCCCCAAGTCTTGTTTATTTCATTGAAAGATGAGTATACAAAGTGGCGGAACCTCCCTGAGCACAAGAGCTCGTATTACATGATACAATATGAGAGCCCATGGCTCCATTATATAGAAAGCTGGGAGAAAATCCCAATGAAGAACCAAATGCCAAGTGGTGAGAGAGAGGAGATCACAAGGCAAATTCGAATTTGATATGTGGAGCTCTATTGCCAAGTGTAAAAATCGGATTTCTGACAAGTGGACATCATTTTCTTCTTCTGTTATGTGCCAAATTCGAATTTTATGATGCAATGACAAGTGTATATGGGTGGTAACCCATGCGGGGACAATTTTCCACAAAATCCTCCACCAAATATTCTTCCAAATCCTCCCAAATATGCACTAACTTCACAAATTCGAATTTCCAAGTAAGCAGGTCTCATTTAATGCCAGAAATTCAATTTTATTTGAGCGCATGTCTTTTCCTTGATTTTAGGAGTCCACATCAGCTTGGGACTTCACTTTAACTCCTCCATAATTTTCCACCTCATTTCTATCTCATTTAGCATGTGTGGATATTTATTTTTCTCCATTTATTTAATTTCTGGCTTAATTAATTTCCAGATTTCCCACTAAACTTAGGAAAAATGGGTTTTGAGGGTTCAAAACACATTTTTAACTTGTCAAAGTGTGTCATAGTAGAAAATTGAGGGTGCGAGGTGTAATTTTGATTACTCATACCCCATACAATTTCTCTAGGCAACACTTATTACAATTCAATTACAATTTTTATTGCAATTTTCAACTTGTGGGAAATCTAAAAAATTAAAATATCACTACGTAGACATAACCAAATTTTACGAAATTTTATGTGTGATCTAGTATGGTAATATACATTGACTCTAGACACTAGGACTCACCCAAGGCCTCATCATCAAGCCGTACTCCGATTTTAGGGTAAAATTGGAGGAAAAAGCTCAATTAATTATTAAGTCCTGGTAGGGAGATGATAATTAACTGAGTAAAAAAAACCTCCCAGAATAATACTCACTTGTTGGCAAGGTCCCAACCTACCTAGGCCTGTTACAGACTCA
The DNA here is from genome assembly GCA_034641835.2 of Pinus albicaulis. Lineage (NCBI taxonomy): Eukaryota > Viridiplantae > Streptophyta > Pinopsida > Pinales > Pinaceae > Pinus > Pinus albicaulis. The sequence continues at coordinate 1,191,658,501 of CM076577.1, forward strand.
ATACTGCCTCAAATTCATCATTACTAGCATCACTTATTACAATTCTTCGTAGGGCGTGGAATCTGGGTACAAGAGAAAGATGATGAGAAATAGAAGTAGAGTTCAAAAACTCCGTTGAACTGATGATATCTGATGGTACAAATGTCTTCTGGTTCATCCTTGGGCATGGAGTCTTCTCATTATCATTAGGTGCCACTCCAGTGGTCAACACACTGCAAACCCTAGTTGGTCATACTATTATCCATTGGGTTTTTGTTGTAGGATCCTTGGGGCATTTGGGTTAAGATCCTCAGGTTACTTGATCCCTAAGCCCTATTAAGGAAGGCCCCCTTGTGTTGGATTGTGTTTGTTGGATTGTGTCCTTCACTAAAGAGAGGTGAGTAGTTGCTGAGATGACAATGGTAACACTCCTATGTGTTGCACATTGTCTAGGTAACCTAGTGAGTCTCTGCACTAGGTGCTAGATTGTGTTGTAACACTCCACATTAAAGAAATTTTCAAGAATGCATATTCATTATGGGTGAACTAATCCTTGGCGATGGCCATCAACAAGCAAGCAATTATGCCTTTCCTATCACAAAATTCTCTTTTCAGCAAAGATACTTCTTGCTACAGATAGCCAATCAGTCTTCTCTCTTTGCACAGTTGCACCTTAGGGTGAGGGGGAGCACACCAATGAAAATCGAGTCAGTGACTCCCCAAATGGCATTCTTTTACAGCTTAAGTGGGGGTACAGTAATGACTGAAGATAGTTTGTGGTAAACTGGAAGCTACCAAATGAAGTGAAAATGGTTAGTGGTCCAATCAAAACCACTAATACAATGATGAATTGGTTGAGGGTAACTTACAAGAAAACCCATAATGTTTCACCTTTCAACTGACAAAGGGTGAATATTGATGATGATTGTCAGCCTTCAAGTTTATACAACAACGAACAAAATGCCAAACGGGCATTAACAATTTGTAGATGGCAGGCTTAGACAAACAATATGCCATCTGGGCGACAATAACAACAAGAGCATTGCAAAGATTTTGTTACTTGTGATAATTTCCAATTTGGGCACTTTGAGGTTTCTGCCACTTGTATTTTACGTGACATGCATTGATGCGATCAAGTTTTTGCTTGACATGATTGATTCGAGATTTGAGTAGCTCCAGTGGGACACCTGGTTTACTACTCTATGGTTATTTGGCATAATTATGGTTAAATCTTTCGGTTGGATCATATATTGGATACAAGATTGGGATGCTTATTGACATTATTTGTGTGTGTTAAATTTAAATAACCATGGTGTGTTCTATGCTCAATGCAAATTTACTTCAATCTTTCTTAGGCCCGCTACAAATTAGCAATCACATAAACATGAAAGTAAAACGCTGATATAACACAATAATAGATCAACAGAAGGCAAGCCAATAACATAGATCAGATTTACAATTCTTCTTGTCTAGCAAAGATATGGGATATTGTTTGTTACGACAGTCAATAGGATGCTTCAGCCAGCAAAGCCTTTCTAGATCAACCAACTTTCCAAGTGTCACACCCACAAGCCTCAAAGACAACTCATCACAAGTCAATGTTGGTCAACCAAAACTCAATGCAGAAAAGTCAACACAGGACAACAACAGAAAGTCAATGCTGCAGATTATGGATTTGGTCAAACAACTCCTTTTCCCTCGATTTTGTGCCCAATAGTATGGCCTCTCAAATTCGGAATTTCAACAGAGTTTTGAGGTCAAACAACCAAGGGTTGACCATGGTCAACACTGGTCAATGCTTCAGCAAATCAACCCTAAACAGATCCGTAGAAAAACAACTACTTCAGCTCCGCACGTGTGAAGGGAAGAGGCCTCCAAAGGCTATCGAACCAATAAGATCACAATGAGAGATGTGTGATGGGTAGATGAGCAAATGACCTCCAAGTCTCTCCAATTTATATCCATCATGTGACGCATCTATTTGGCATGTGAGCCTACATTACAAATCTCACCGACCTTGCACATGTCTGAAAAATAAATTCAAAATATATATTTAGCTCATCCAAACAAGATGATCTTTAGATCAATCTTGCACCTCTCCAAAAGAGGAATCCAACAAAAATATGACCATCATCATATGAGCAGTGCAACATGGAGTTTGGACCTAGTTGCCCAAAATTAACACTCCCTTTCAACTAGGGAGAACTCCATCTGTCCACAAGTGCCATCCATTAGTACCATTGTGTACTTTCATCTAACATCGTGCGTCATCCTGCCATAACTTGCTTTGCTGGCTCTTTTTCTCAAATAGAACAAAAGGTCAGTCACAAAGAGATCACACTCAGCTGACCCGAAGTCAGCTTAGAGGTTAAAACCTCTCTTGGACTCAAAAGAGTCTCATACTAACCCGAAGTTAGTCTAGAGGTAAGAACATCATCAGACTTGATCCCAGATCGAGGTGTTGGACACGTGCCATCCTAGACATAGAGAGTGCGACAATCTCTGATGCATCCATTGGTCTTGCTATTGGTCTCTATCCACATTTCCCACCTCATTGGCCAAATGAGAGGTACTTCCCATGAGTCTGAAACTCCATGGGTAGGATGCATGCGGGGCATAGATCAAAGAGAGGTAATGGTGGGGCAAAAGTACAACAAGGTTTGGCAAGCCTAGCCTCATGTGTGCTTATAGCTCTAAGAAGCTATCCCCAAGCCCCCTGGAGCTCCCAGAGTTCATAGTCCAACTCAAGTAGGACCCTCAGAATAGGGTCTTTCCATGATTCCAAGCTTCTCACGAAAGGTTAGGAACTTGACCTTCCCCAGGGGCTTCGTGAGAATATCCGCGACTTGCTCATCAGTTCCTATATGATCGAGCCTTACGACACCTTGCTGTACCATATCCCAGATAAAGTGGTACCTGATATCAGTATGCTTGGATCGATCGTGGAACACAAGATTCTCAGAAAGATGAATCCCACTCTGGTTGTCACAAAGGATAACGGTGGTATCTAGCACATGCCCAAACAACTCACTGAAGAGCTTACGCAACCAAACAGCTTCACAATAGGCCATACTCGCTGCAATGTATTCGGCCTCAACGGTGCTCAAAGCCACCGACTTTTGCTTCCTGCTCATCCAATATATCGAAGCAGAAACCAAGGTGAAGCAACATCTAGATGTGCTCTTGCGATCCACCACACTGCCAGCCCAATCAACATCGGTATATCCATGGAGTTTCAAACTCCCGGCAATGTATTTTAGCCCATGGTTGATTGTGCCCTGATGATATCTTAATAGATTCTTGGCACCAACCCAGTGAATGTGATGAGGCTCAACCATATGTTGACTCAAAGTGTTCACGGCAAAACATACGTTCGGACGAGAGTTCACTAGGAACATCAGGGTCCCGAGTTGTCGATACTTAGTAGGATTTGCTAGCACGGGCCTAGCAGCGTTTCCACACAACTTCTTAAATTTGAGTTCCATCGGTGTCGACACAGAGTTACAGTCCACTATACCAAATCTCCCCAACAACTTCACGACATATTTTCCTTGAGAAAGGAAAATCTCGCCTGGCCTCTGCTAGACCTCCAAGCCTAGGAAGTTGTTAATTTTGGACAAATAGGTTCAAACTCCATGTTGTGATGCTCAGATGAAGATACCAATATTTTAATTGGGTTTCTCTTTCAGAGAGGTGCAAGATCGATCTAAAGATCATCTTGATCCGATGAGCAGAACATTTATTTTGAATTTATTTTTAATCTATTCAAAATATGTGCAGGTCGGCCTTAAGGTTTTGTGCCCCAGCAGATGTGTCACACACCCTCAATGATGGATATAAATAAGGTCAATGTTGGAGGACATTTCAATCATCTCATCCTCACACATTTCTCTTTCCTCATCTGATTGGTTCGATCACTTGGAGTCTCTTCTCTCTCCACACGTGGGAAATCTGGCAGCAACAAAGTTTGACAAGCGTTGACTTTGGTCAACGCAAGGTCAAATCGACCAGAAACTCTCCCAAAATCTTGCTTTTCCTAATCTGCATTTTCTCACACTATTTTCGAGGCAAGATGTTGACTTTGACTTTTCAGTGTTGACCTAGCTACTGCTGCTGTTTGAACTTTGCGTTGACCGTTGACTGACAACGTTGACTTTTTGGTTGTCTTTTGAGTTGACTGTTTGGCTGTCCTAGAGGATTGTGTGACATTGCTGGTTGGCTGATCATATTGAGACTTTGTTGGTTGAAGCATCCTGTTGACCGTCGTAATGCACCAACACACTTATATATTTTTGGCTTGTCTTTTGTTGATCTACTGGTATGTTCTATCAACATTTTACTTTATTATTTGTGTGATTGTTGTCTAATATTGAAGAGAAAGTAAAGTTGCATCAAGCATAGAACATCTACATAAATTTACATGGTATCAGCGCTGAGGTGAAGACAAAGCCCTAATTTGTAGCAATCACCGAAGAAGAGGATGGGTTCCTCAAACTACAATGGTTTCAGGGCTGATGACATATTGACTGGGAAGGATGACTTCCATGCTTGGAAGATGACATTGGATCTTATGTTGGAAGACCAAGATGTCATGGACTATGTGCAGGGTAAAATCCAAGAGCTTCCGTCCACTGCAACTGCTGCCGCCAAAACAAAGTATAAGAATGGAGAGATCAAAGCAAAGCTGATGATCAGGGACTCAATTCACAAGAGTCTGGTTGCCTACATCTCTGAGTTGGGCCAAAGAGATGTATGATAAGTTGGTCCACATGTTCAAGGTCAACAATGCGAATCAAGTCCTATTCTTCAAGAATCAATTGAAGAATCCAAAGAAAGGCAGGGATGAGTCTGTTCAATCATACTTTCTGAAGCTGACCGAGATCATGAACAATCTGTTGGCTATTGGGGAAACAATAGCTGATCGAGAGATGGTACTCACCGTACTTGGAGGGCTCCCATCCGAATGGTACGTGTTCAATACTACCATTCTCAATAACAATGTGATTCCTGACTTTGAAAAAGTACTATCGAGATGCGTACAAGAAGAGACAAGGATGAAGGAGTATGAAAATGAAGGAAATGCTGCCTACGCTGCTCATTCTAGAAAGAAGAACTTTGGTGGTCCAAAGAACAAAGGAAGAGCAGGGGCCCAAGCAAAGAAGGGCAAGTGTTACACTTGTCATAGGCTAGGTCACTATGTTAGAGAATGTCCTTTCAAGAAGGATTCTCATGATGGTGATGACAACAACATCAACCAGAGGAATGGAAATCAAAGGAACATCAAGTTAAAGGGAAAGAGGAAGGCTTCCTCCGGCGGAAATGATCAACCTTTCAAAAGGTCAAGAAACTCTAGGTATGAGGAATCAAATGTTGTTGATAAAAGAAATGAATTCATTCTCTCAGATCTACCCCTTTCCCCCGTCGCATCTCCACCCGCGACACTATGGATATCCGGTTGATAGATAGTGCTCTCAAGGCACATCACTCGGTTCAAAAGAAGCAAAGTCTTCGACATGAGTGAGGAGGATACTAACTGAATGGGAATTTGGAGGTAATGCCATCCTCGCTAGAGGCGATTGTGGACCGGACCCCTCCACTTGTCTCAAGGTCAAGTCCTCGCTTTGGCAGGATGGCCTCCATGTACCCACTGAAGAAGAACCTTGTGTCTATATCGGCCATGGAAGACAAAGGTTTCAATGTGGCATTCATTGATGGAAAGGTGCGCATGTGGAAGAAGAGCTTCAAGGAAGCTATCATGATTGGGTTTAGAGTTGATACACTCTACCAAGTTGGAGGAAGTCCACTCGAAGCAATGACATGTGATACGATCCAACAGACTGAACTGTGGCACCGGAGGTTTGGACACCTTCACTACAAGGCCCTTCCCGAAGCAAGGATGGTGGTGACGGGGATGCCCGAGTTCTCAAATAATCATGAAGGTGTATGTCAGGGTTGTGCCGAAGGAAAGCATACAAGGGGACCTTTCCCCTCAAGCGTCACAAAGACATCTGATGTCTTGCAATTAGTACATTCTGATCTGTCTGGTATGCTGCCCGTGACATCCTTGGGAGGATGTTCTTATTATATGACGTTCATAGATGACTTCTCTCGCAAAACCTGGATATACTTCTTGAAGAAGAAGGATGAGGCTTTCATGTGGTTCCGTACCTTCAAAGCCTTGGTGGAAAATCTAACAAGGAAGAAGATCGAGATATTGAGGGTCGATAATGGCACTGAATATGAGACGAACGAGTTCAAGAACTTTTGCATAGAAGCTGGCATCAAGAGGGAGACCACAACTGTCTATACTCCTGAGCAGAATGGCGTTGCTGAACGAAAGAACAGGACCATTGTGGAAGCTGCTCGTGCCATGCTATGTGACCAAGGTCTACTGAAGTTTCTATGGGAAAAGCTGCAAACACTGCTCTGTACATACAAAACTGATGCCCGCATTCCGCACTGGACTCCAAAACTCCCGAAGAGGTTTTCTCTGGCAAGAAACCTGACGTCTCACATTTCAAAGTTTTTGGATGTCCTGTTTATTTTCATGTGCCAAAAGAGAAGAGGAGCAAGCTAGATGCTTCTGGGAAGAAGGGAATGTTTGTGGGCTACAATGAAACTTTGAAGGCCTACAGAGTCTATGTGCCTGGTCAAAGGGAAGTGGAGATATGCCACGATGTCACTTTTGACAAAGATGCTTCCCTGAGGAAAATAGTCAATCTTCCGAGATCTAAGGAAGATCATGAAGCAAGGCCTGGAAATCAAGAAGAACCAAAGGATGAGAGGATGCCCGATGCTGAAGGACCGATGGACCTGATTGATCCACGTCCTTCACTGGGGAAGAGACCATCATGGCTCAAGGACACTCTCGAGGATGCCGAGGGACATATGGCCCCAAGGGGGACATTCCGTGAAAGCAAGAAGTTGAGTAGATACCAACGGTATTTAGCAGTCATTAGTACTATTGTACAATATGAGCCTGGATATTTTGAGGAAGCCGTAAAGCATCAAGTCTAGAAGGATGCTATGCACGAAGAGTATGAGTCCATAATAAAGAATGATGTCTGAGATGTGGTTCCAAGACCAGAGGACAAAGCAGTTGTCACCTCGAAATGGCTTTACAAGATCAAGCATGGATCTGATGGAAGCGCTGAAAAGTTCAAGGCAAGATTCGTTGCCTGTGGCTTCTCTCAAAAGAAAGGCATAGACTATGATGACATATTTGCACCTGTGGCCCGATATACCACCATTCGATCTATCATAGCCCTTGCTGCTACGCAAGGATGGAGTCTTCATCAGATGGATGTGAGGACAGCATTTCTGCATGGTGCGATAAAGGAAGAGGTGTATGTAGAGCAACCTCTGGGGTTCGAAGTCTAGGATTGGGACACCCATGTCTGCAGGTTGAAGAAAGCCCTTTATGGGCTGAAGCAACCACCCAGATCTTGGTACGAGAGGATAGATAACTACCTGATGAAGCTGGGCTTCACTCGTAGTAATGCTGATCCGAACCTTTACTTCAAGGTTGATAGAGAGAAGCCTCTCATTCTGGTGTTGTATGTGGACGACCTCTTCCTGACAAGTGCTGAACCTCTCATTCATCAGTGCAAGAGGGAGCTCGCTGTTGAGTTCGAGATGAAGGACCTAGGATTGATGCACTACTTCCTAGGCCTGGAGGTCTGGCAGAGACCTGGCGAGATTTTCCTTTCTCAAGGAAAATACATTGTGAAGCTTCTAGAAAGATTGGGTATGGTGGAATGTAAGTCCGTGTGGACACCAATGGAGCTCAACTTTAAGAAGTTGAGTGGCAGCGCTGCTGGGCCTGTGTTAGCAAATCCTACTGAGTATCGTCAACTCGTAGGGGCCCTGATGTTCTTAGTGAACACCCGTCCGGACATATGTTTTGTAGTGAACACTTTGAGTCAACAGATGGTTGAGCCTCATCACACTCACTGGGTTGGTGCCAAGAATCTTCTAAGATATCTTCGTGGCACGATAAACCATGGGATGAGATACATTGCCGGGAGTGTGACACTCCTTGGATATACTGATGCCGATTGGGTTGGCAGTGTGGTGGATCGTAAGAGCACATCGGGTTGCTACTTCACACTTGGTTCTGCTTCGATATCATGGATGAGCAGGAAGCAGAAGTCGGTGGCTTTGAGCACCGTGGAGGCCGAATACATTGTAGCGAGTATGGCCTGTTGTGAAGCAGTCTGGTTGCGAAAGCTCTTCAGTGAGTTGTTCGGACATGTGCTAGATACCACCGTGATACTCTGTGACAACCAGAGTGGGATTTGCTTGTCCAAGAATCTCGTGTTCCACGATCGATCCAAGCATATTGATATCAGGTACCACTTTATCTGGGATATGGTACAGCGAGGCTCCGTAAGGCTCGATCATATAGAACTGATGAGCAGGTCGTGGATATTCTCACAAAGCCCCTGGGGAAGGTCAAGTTCCTAACCTTTCGTGAGAGTCTTGGTATCGTGGAATGACCCTATGATGAGGGTCCTGTTGGACGATGAGCTCTGGGAGCTCTGGGGGGCTTTGGGAATAACTTCTCGGAGCTATAAGCAACCACAGGGCTAGGCTTGTCGAACTTTGTTGGTGTGCTTCTGCCCCACCATTGTGATGATTGAGTTGGTTCACCTCTCATTATCTGTGCCCTGTATGCATCCTACCCATTGAGTTCAGGGCTCATGGGAAGTACCTCTCATTTGGCCAGTGAGGTGGGAAAAGCTAGAGACTAGTAGCAAAGACTGATGGACACATCAGAGATTTCCGTACTGTCTATCTTGGATGGCACGGTCCAACCACTTTCTGTGATCAAGTCTAGTGAGGTTTCGGACCTCCTACTGACTTTGGGTCAGATAAACCAACTTTGGGTTGGTATAAGACTCTTTGTGAGTCCTATAGAGGTTTCGAACCTCTGGGCTGAATCTGTCAGCCAGGAATGATGTTTTTGTGACTGACCCACTTATGTTCTGAAATAAAGAAGCCAGCAAAGCAAGTTACGGTGGGATGACGCACGATGTTTGGATTGCACAGGTGGATGGAGTTCTCCCTAGTTTATTAGAGGGAGTGTTAATTTTGGACAACTAGGTCCAAACTCCATGTTGTGATGCTCATATGAAGATACCAATATTTTTATTGGGTTCCTCTTTCGGAGAGGTGCAAGATCGATCTAAGGATCATCTTGATCCGATGAGCAGAACATTTATTTTGAATTTATTTTTAATCTATTCAAAATATGTGCAGGTCGGCCTTAAGGTTTTGTGCCCCAGCAGATTTGTCACACACCCTCGATGATTGGTTCGATCACTTGGAGTCTCTTCTCTCTCCACACGTGGGAAATTTGGCAGCAACAATTCTGTTTTTCGGTCTAGGGTTTCTGCAACAAAGTTTGACCAGCGTTGACATTGGTCAACGCAAGGTCAAATCGACCCAAAACTCTCCCAAAATCTCTATTTCCCTAATCCACATTTTCTGGCACTATTTCCGAGGCAAGAAGTTGACTTTGACTTTTTAGCATTGACCTAGCTGCTGTTGCTGTTTGCATTGACTGTTGACTTTTGGGTTGACTTTTGAGATGACTGTTTGGCTGTCCTAGAGGGTTGTGTGACATTGCTGGTTGGCTGACCATATTGAGACTTTGCTGGTTGAAACACCCTGTTGACCGTCGTAACGCACCAACACACTTATATATTTCTGGCTTGTCTTCTGTCGATCTACTGGTATGTTCTATCAACATTTTACTTTATCGTTTATGTGATTGCTGTCTAATATTGAAGAGAAAGTAAAGTTGCATCAAGCATAGAACATCTACATAAATTTACAGAAGTAATGATCAGACCTAGGTCTTACATCTCAAACTCGGAAGCTAGCTCCCTCTTACACTGATGAATGAGAGGGTCATCACCTGTTAGGAAGAGATCGTCCACATAGAGAACCATAATGAGATGCCTTTCTCTATCAACCTTAAATAAAGGTTTGGATCAACATTACCTCGAGTGAAGCCCAACTTCATCAAGTAGCTATCTATCCTCTCATACCAAGCCTTGGGGGCTTGCTTCAACCCATAGAGGGCTTTCTTCAATCTGCATACATGGGTGTCTCTATCTCGGACTTTGAACCCCAGAGGTTGCTCCACATATCCCTCTTCCTTTATAGAACCATGCAGAAAAGCGATCTTCACATCCATCTGATTGAGACTCCGTCCTTGCGTTGCAGCAAGGGAAAAAATAGACCGGATGGTGGTATAGCGGGCCACAGGTGAAAATATATCATCATAATCTATGCCTTCTTTTTGAGAGAAGCCTCAGGCAACAAATCTTGCCTTGTACTTTTCAGCACTTCCATCAGATCCATGCTTGATCTTATAGAGCCATTTCGAGGTGACAATAGATTTGTCCTCCATTCTCAGGACCACTTCCCAGACATCATTTTTCATATTGGACTCATTCTTCGTGCATAGCATCCTTCCAAACTTGATGCTTTACGACTTCTTCAAATGATCTAGGCTCATATTGTACAATCGTACTCATGGTTGCTAGATACCCTTGGTATCTCTTCGGCTTCTTGCTTTCACAGAATGTCCCCCTTGGGGCAATATGTCTCTCGACATCTGCGAGAGTATCCCTGAGCCATGAGGGTCTTCTCTTATTTGAAGGAGGTGGATCAATAGGATCCATAGGTCCTTCAACATCGGGCATCAGTTCATCCTTCGACTCTTCCTGCTTCCCTGCTTCTTCATCTTCTTTGTCTTCCTTGGAGCTAGGAAGATTTCTCACTTTCTTGAGGGTAACATCTTCATCGTAGGTGACATCGTGGCATATCTCCACTTCTCTTTGACCAGGCACATAGATTCTATCTGCCTTTGAAGTTTCACTGTAGCCCTCAAACATTCCCTTCTTTCTAGAAGCATCCAATTTGCTTCTCTTTTCTTTTGGCACATGAAAGTAAACAGGACAACCAAAAACTCTTAAAATGAGAAACATCAGGTTTCTAACCAGAGAAGAATTCTTCGAGAGATTTGGAGTCCAGAGTAGAATACATGCATCTATTTTGAATGTACACAGCAGTGTTCGCAGCTTCTCCCCATAGAAACTTCGAAAGACCTTGGTCACATAGAATGGCACGGACAGCCTCCACAATAGTCCTGTTCTTTCTTTCAGCAACACCATTTTTCTCAGGAGTGTACATAGTTGTGGTCTCCCTCTTAATGCCAGATTCTCTACAAAAGTCATTAAACTCACTTGACTTGTACTCGGTCCCATTGTTGGTCCTCAAAACTTTGATTTTCTTTTCGGTTTGATTTTCCACCAAGGCTTTGAAGGTACGAAACCATTTGAATGCTTCGTCCTTCTTCAAAAAATATATCCAGGTATTGCGGGAGAAGTCATCTGTAAAAGTCATGTAATAGGAAAATCCTCCCAAGGATGTCATGAGTAGCATACTAGATAAATCATAACGTATCAACTGCGAGATATCTGTTGTCTTTGTGACACTAGAGGGGAATGGCCCCCTTGTATGCTTCCCTTCGACAAAACCCTTACAAATACCTTCATGATTATCTCTAACTTCGAGCATCTCTGTCACCACCTTCCTTGCTTCGGGAAGGGCTTTATAATGCAGGTGTGCAAACCTCCGGTGCCATAACTCTGTTTGAAGAGTTGTATCACATGACATAGCCCCCAATGGACTTCCTCCAACCTGGTAGAGTGTATCAACTCTAAAACCAATAGTAAGAGCTTCCTTGAAGTTCTTCTTCCATATGTGTACCTTTCCATCAACAAATGCCACCTTGAACCCTTTGTCTTCCATTGCCGAGATGGACACAAGGTTCTTCTTCAAATCAGGTACGTACAACACATCTTGTAAGCGGAGGACTTGACCTTGAGATAGATGAAGGGTCACAGTCCCTGTCCCTTTCACAGGATAGGTGGCATTATCTCCAAGCATAATTTCCAGATTAGTATCCTTCTCAATCAAATCAGAGAGGGCTTCTTTATAACCAGTGGCGTGCCTTGAAGCTCTACTATCAATCAACCAGACATCCAAGGTGTCGGGAGGAGATGCAACAGAGAGGGCAGATACAAGAATAAATTCATTTTTCTTATTACCAACAACATTAGACTCATCGTACTTGGAATTTCTTGACCTCTTGAAAGGTTGCCCATTTCCACTACGATTAGAGGGAGCCTTCCTTTTTCCTTTGAACCTATTGTTCCTTTGACTGCCATTCCCTCTCGAGTTGTTGTTGTCATCATCCTTGAGAGAGTCTGTTCTATTAGGGCACTCTCTTGCATAGTGACCAAACTTGTTACAAGTGTAACATCTTCCCTTCCTTCCTTTGGGCCTCGCTCTTCCATGGTTTTGATTTCTCGGACCACCATTGTTTTTCTTCTTTGCATGAGCGACGAAGGTAGTAGGGTCACTTCCATTTCCATTAGAGGGATAATCTCTCTCCATCATTCTTGTCTACTCTTGAGTGCATCTCGTCAATATTTCATCAAAATCAGGAATCACATTATTATTAAGAATAGTAGTATTGAATACATACCAATCACGGGGGAGACTTCCAAGCGCAATAAGAATAGTCTCTCGATCAGATTTTGCTTCCCCAATAGCTAGAAGGTTATTCCCGATTTCAGTGAGCCTCATAAAATAGGATTGAATAGATTCATCCTTGCCCTTCTTGATATTCTTCAATTGATTCTTGAAGAAAACGATTTGATTAGCATTGCTAGCCCTAAACATGCTAACCAGCTTATCATACATCTCTTTAGATGTGTTCAGCTCAGAAATGTAAGCAACCAAGTGTTCATACTTTGCTTTGATTTCCCCCTTTCTATACTATGTCTTTGTGGCAGCAGCTGCATTTGATGGAGGCTCTTGAATCTTCCCCTGCACATAGTCCATGACATCTTGATCTTTTAGTACCAAGTCCAAGGACATCTTCCATGCATGATAATCAGAGTTATCAGTCAATTTATCATCAGCCTTGAAACCCTTGTAGGTTGAGGAGGTCATGTGTCCTTGATAGGATTCCTTCTTCAGTGATTGCTTCTAACACTAATTTGGACTTTGTCTTCACCTCAACTCTGATCCCATGTTAAATTTAGATAACCATGGTGTGTTCTATGCTCAATGCAAATTTACTTCAATCTTTCTTAGGCCCGATACAAATTAGCAATCACATAAACATGAAAGTAAAATGCTGATGGAACACAATAATAGATCAACATAAGACAAGCCAATAATATAGATCAGATTTACAATTCTTCTTGTCCAACAAAGATATGGGATATTGTGCGTTATGACAGTCAACAGGATGCTTCAGCCAGCAAAGCCTTTCTAGATCAACCGACCTTCCAAGTGTCACACCCACAACTCTCAAAGACAGCTCATCACAAGTCAATGCTGGTGAACTAAAAGTCAATGCAGAAAAGTCAACGCATGACAGCAACAGAAAGTCAACGCTGGAGATTAGGGCTTCTGTCAAACAACTCCTTTTCCCTCGATTTTTGTGCCCAGCAGTATCGCCTCTCAAAATCGGAATTTCAGCAGAGTTTTGAGGTTAAACGATCAAGGGTTGACCACAGTCATCGTTGGTCAATGCTTCAGCAAATCAGCCCTAAACAGATCCACAGAAAAAAAGCTACTTCAGCTCCGCACGTGTGAAGGGAAGAGGCCTCCAAAGGCTATCAAACCAATCAGATCACAATTAGAGATGTGTGATGAGTTGATGAGAAAATGACCTCCAAGTCTCTAATTTATATCCATTAGTGAGGGTGTGTGACACATCTATTAGGCCTGTGAGCCAACATTACAAATCTGGCCGACCTTGCACATGTGTAGAAAATAAATTCAAAATATATGTTCTGCTCATCCAGACAAGATGATCTTTAGATCAATATTTCACCTCTCTGAAAGAGGAATCCAACAAAAATATGACCATCATCATATGAGCAATGCAACATGAAGTTTGGACCTAGTTGCCCAAAATTAACAGTGTGTCATTTCCTAGAGTAGTTTTGTGGACATTTTGTTCACTTGGATGGCCATTTGACCTAGTAGAGGATAGGCAGATCCATTTGCATTGTTGCTTGGCATTTGATTCACTTGTCTTGATATGCTATGATCAGATATTGGAGTTCACGTCAGTGAACAATCACAGGTGTTTTGGCTTACATGTTTACGTAGTGGAATTCCCAGATTCTATTAGGTTTCAACATCCATATTTGGCAGTTTTTCAGGCAGATCTTCATCAAGGCTTTAGCTCTCAAGAGTTAAGAGTTTCAGAATGAAGACTTGGAGATGATACCAGTTTATGCACTACTTCTTGCTACGTTGGTGGTATAATTGTTTCGACTTATGATTGAAAGGGGGATTGTTAGCCTGTAACTCCCCATACAATGATGAAATCTTACACCTCCTTTGGGTATTTCACATTATAGGATATAGTTTTTATTCTAAGTATGTTGTAGATCCTATTTTGCTTCCTCCTAGCCTCATCTCTGGATGAGGTGTTGGTGTGAGAATGAATCTAGTTTAAGAGGTGGTTTCATTCATTTACTATAAAATTGTATCTTGGAAAAGAGAATGAATATGAAAAAGAAGATGGCTTAAGGTTTTTTCCACCAAGTTCTTGTCTCTTGTCCTGTCTTGTGTTATATTTCTTAACAGTAAGCTCACTAACATTTCATTGAACTTAACAGCTGTGAACCAGATGTATGTTTTTTAATTTGAATTTAGCCAGTAGCTAAAATTGAAACAGTTGTATGAGGGTATTGCACAAATTCTACTGGTGGCATCCACTGAAATTTCTGGTTCAAGCAATGGAGTTTGAACAAAAATGGACTCAGGTTATGAAAGTAATGTCTGTGTTGTTTGTTGAGGCATCATGCATATTTGTATCATTAGCATGATGATTTATGGAAAGTAACACTATTTATTTGTTTGTTGTGTCTTCAGGAGAGTAAAGACGTGGATGCAGCAATCGTGGAATCAATTGAGTCCTTGTTATCTCTAGATAAAGGTTGCTGGTCTTTGGGTAACTCTGTTGTCCTTCGAAATATTATCACTTTGTTGGAGGTGTGTGTTCTCTCTCTCTCTCTCTCTCTCTATATATATATATATTCATTTTGATTGTGTGACTTATAAGAGATTGAGTTTTCTGCTTGCCATAGTGAAGTCTCTTGTTACAGTGGGTTTGAGAATGAGTTGTTATAAAGCCTTCCTGTGTTCGTTGTCTCTTCTGCCTTTTCAAAATGTTGTTTGTTTTTCTCCAATAAGTAAATGTGGCTGGTCTAAGTTGATGCACATTGATTTTGCAGAATAGGTTTTTCAGTTGTTCTGTGTATTATGGCACTCTTCAGAAGCTGTGGAAGTTAATCTTAGGCCAACCTGCAAATGTCAAGGCAAATCTCCTCTTGGCTTTGCAAAGGTACCCTGATAATTTTAAAGAATAGATCTTATTTGTGAGGGTTGGTCTGCAAGCTTACACATACAGCCTTCTCAATTTGCTTGAATGTGTCTGTTTAGCTTGTCATTTTATGGTCTTTTACAGTTTTACCTGATTCTTTAAGGTTTATCGTTGCCTAGCTACAACAAAGAGCAGTTTGAACGACTCATAACTACTGTCCAACAGTTCATCACTTTTCTGGTTTACGAAAACCCTGGAAACGACAAAGTTGAAGAAGGAGTGCAGATCCTTCAGTTGCTCTGTATCCACTCTTGTTATGTTTGACAGAGTTAATCTAAGTGATTTACATTGATGTTATGAACTGTAAAAAAGTTCAGGCTTCTATTTCTGCAACCTAATGATCATCTTTGTGTATATCTATGAGTCCTTTTCGTTGAACCAATAACATGTGGTTTCTTGTTTATTTTTGTCATACTCATTATTCACCATTCCCAATTCATATGTTATATATGAAAGAAATAAATCATTTCTGGCCTGTCTTCTTGTTTCATGTTTGCAGTTGCACACAGTTCTACAATTAGGTTTCTGGTTTATTGAAATGTTACTTTTGTCAAGGGAGACGGAAGAGCTGCCTACATAGGGCTATTCAAGCCAGCAACATGTGCAAATGCTTGCCATGCTAAATTTCTGGTCATAAATTATTGCGTTAGAGCTTAGAGATTTACTGTCTGAAAATGCAATTTTCCATGCCAACAGTAGAACACATTTGAATGATAGTAAAAGCTACTGTATTATGTGGTGGGATTCCACTTCACATCAGATGGGCTCTTTGGCTTTATATACACATTCTGACATGAAACGCTGTTGCAAGATCTGTTGAAGGGCTGTCTTTTCTTAGACCTGCAAGACATGAATATTAAATGCACAAATGTGCACTATGCAATCATACTCCAGCAGTAAGGGAAGGTGTTTCCACTATCTGCAGGAATGCCATAGTACCTCCCCAGGGTAGTCTAAGTATCCAAATTCCAATCCATGGATATGTGCTACATGCTTTGGCACACTCACATTGTTATTGTGATTTGTACTTGCTAATCTAGTTTCATTAACTTATTCTGGTCACTTGTGGACATTAACAGACTTTCTTTCTCTCAGTGGACATTATAAACTTTCTTTCTCTTGATTTACTATCATGGGCTAGCACAAATTGTGATAAACAAGATACAATAAATTGCATTTATATGAATATATATTTTGATACAAAGTAATCTGCTTTTCTATTAGGATAGAAGAATGAGTTGCAATATTCAAGCCTCAGCTATACTTGTTGGACAGATCACATCAAAATTCATCAAAACAAAACTTCGGAATGCATGCAAACTTAGAATGTATTACCTGATCTTAGTTCTTGCTCTCTGTGGATAGTCTAATGGTTGGAATATTTCCTTCCAGATCATTCGAACAAAGATGCAATTTTCACTGGGCTACTTTTTCATTTTCACTATAAGGCAAAAACCAGTTGATCCCATAAATGACAATGGTTAACTTTTCTTGGTGGTATCCTTGGGAGGAGTGCCTCTGTAATGTTCCAAATTGGAATTTTAATATTGATATTTAAGCAAGAACACAATGCAACACAGAAAATTCAAACAACAATTAACACCCATAAAATTTACACCAGAACTGTGCAAAACTGAGCCATTTTATTATCAAGAGGAGAGTACAAGTATATGGAATATGTGCACCTGGGCTTGCCAAAGCAAGCTAAACAACCCCAGGTGAGAAAATATGCTGCTCGGATGTAAGAAATGTTTTCTCTTCAAGTTCTGCGCTGGCCCTGGAATTCTGCAATTGTTGGCTGGGAAGAACCCCTGTTTGAGCCCCCTAGAATGCTCAGAAAATTCTTCCAAATTAATCTTAGGCTCTCCTCCACAAACCCAGAAAAACCAGAAAATCTGCAGCTGGCCCAAAAGATGACTGCCCGTCCTCCTCCACCATGGGCTCTATATGGGTCACAGATTGTCCCTCCATGACTAACTTACGTCCCTCTATGTGTTCTCCATGTTGCTGTAGGTGGCCATGGTCTGGGAATTCAAACATGGCTCTGGGTACCTCTGTGTCTCCTAACACCTCATCTAGGGACAACACCTCATCAACATATGGCTCCAAGGGTGTAGGCCCTACTCTCTCCACCAAGGTGTCAACTGATGCTATCAAAGAGGTCTCCAACAATGGTGACTCCTGCGCCACTCTGGGTATATCGATGTGCCCCTCACCATCATGTTTGCCATCATGGTCAACCTCCTCCTCAGGCTCTTGACATCTAAAGCCCAGTCTCCACCAACAGAAATGCCCCTTGGTCTCACCCTCTAACTGCGCTCCTCTACATGATGATCCCATCCTTGATCTATGCTTCTCCTTCTCCAGTTCATCTAGAAAATGAGGCATGGTAGGACGGCCAAACTGGCCATACGTATGGGTGTTGCACTGTTGGGTTGTGCGTGCACATGCTTGGATGCTTTTCTGGTTTTGTATCATTTGTTGCATCCCCTCTAGAATCTGTTGGTTATCTCTCACCAATTGTTGGCTTTGCCCCATCAACTCCTCAAAGATCCCTTGTGTACTCTTCCCCTTTTGCATCATTGGAGTGTCTATAAACTCACCAATCACTGTGCATGCGAGTCTAACACCTCCATGATCTTGCTAGCTTCTCCACAACTGACCAAGAAGCTCTGATACCACTATAATGTTCCAAATTGGAATTATAACAGTGATATTTAAGCAAGAACACAATGCAACACAGAAAATTCAAACAACAATTAACACATAAAATTTACACCAGAATTGCACAAACTGAGCCATTTTATTATCAAGAGGAGAGTACAAGTATATGGAATATGTGCACCTGAGCTTGCCAAAGAAAGCTAAACAAGTCCGGGTGAGAGAATATGCTGCTTGGATGTAAGACAGTGTTTTCTCCTCAAGTTCTGTGCTGGACCTAGAATTTTGCAACTGTTCGCTGGGAAGAACCCCTGTTTGAGCCCCTTAGAATGCTCAGAAGATTCTTGCAAATTAATCTTAGGCTCTCCTCCACAAACCTAGAAAAACCTAGAAAAGGTTTGGGAAAATTTTACCGACCACCCGAGACACCAAATTTAAGCTCACTTCTCCCAACTGGTTGCCAAATAACTCTTCTGTTTTGGGACACCAAAACTCGTCCAAAAATTCTGCAGAATTAGGAGCAGACTCCTTGATGCTAGTCCAACGAAACCCAGAAATGTTTTGGGATAATTTCGATCTCCCGAAATTACCCATATTTAGTGCTACACCCTCTACTAGTTCATCGTCCCCTTCAAGCTACTGCTGCAAATTTGGCCCTGTTTCCACCCTCGAATGGTTCATCGTCCCCTTCAAGCTACTGCTGCAAATTTGGCCCTGTTTCCACCCTCGAATGGCTGTAGAATTTTTTGCAAATTACTCCCAGAAGTTAAGAGGGAAATCCCTTTCTCAAATTTGCACAACTCAACTAGCACAACACCATGAAATTCTGCCCAACAAAAGACTGCGCAGGGCCTAGGAATGCTGAATTTGGTTCTCATCGGAGCAACAATGTCCAGCCCTGAAACTCTCCACAAAATCTGGTCCAATATCAAGGGACTTTCTCCTAAATTCTCCAGCTGAATTTTCCCTTGAAGATCCCTCAACCAAGCAAATCGATTTCTACAACTGCGTCCTCTTGGACGTTAGAACTAGCTGAAACAAGAGCTGATTTGACCCACGAACTTCAGCAAATCTCTTCCCACTAAGCTATGAAAATCTATCCTAGGGTGGCACTCTAAGTCCACCAAAGAAAGAGCTGATATTTCTGCCCGGAAATCTCCTTGTACTAAGCAGCATTGGTAGTCTTGGCTAAGCAGCTCAAAAGTACTCTAATTCATAAATTCAAATTGTCAAAAAGACCCCAAAATGGTGCCTCTTCTTTCTATTTATCTTTGCTGCCCCCTCTCTCTCCTTGTGGGCTCCACCAATTCGACCTTTCTCTAACTTCTTCTCCCTAGCTCGATTTTCCTAAGGGGTTCAAATTCCCCTTTTGGGTGGCCCCCATATCCCCACTACCAATTTAATTTTCTTTTTCTCTAATGTTGGTGGCCTCAATTTCTCCAAAAATTAAGTGGGGACTCCCTCCACCCACTTTTCCTAAGTTTACATGCCAAAATATTTCTCAATACTCAAATTACAAAAATGGGAATTCTTCTTAGCAAAATTAATTTAATTGGGGACATTAGATTCCTCCCCACCAAAATTGCTTGTCCTTAAGAAATGCCTGCACAAGCACCCTCTCGAGCAACTTCCCCCAACAGTCTCTGCACACTATACTGGTGTCCCAAATGTACCATCCAACCATCCCTGATCTTTGCACTATCCTGCCAGGATCCCAAGCCATCCTGATCAGCGTGAGGCATCCCTTGCTCCACTCGGTGTCCAACTCAACATAGGCACCAAACGCTCTTTTGCATACCGCCATTAAGTAAAGCATCATGGTAGTATAAAATCTTGATCATCTCCTCGTGTAACTGCTCTACCGAATAGCCCCTTTCTTGCACTGCAGGAGTGGACTCCTAAAGATGCAATCCAATCCTGGTGGGATAAAACCTTCGTCTTCGTGAGTGTAATATTCCCAATTAGCAATAGCTAATTGGAAATATTAATTTTTGACTACTTTCCTTTAATAAAGTTAAGTTAGAAATAAAGTGGGTGAAAAGGGACACTTAACTCACACTTAGGATAAAAGCATTTCCTAAAGTCACTTGAGAGACATGATTAATTGGTAGTGTGGGGCCTAGAGGTCGAAGTGGCAGTGTGTGGAAGAGGACAACGTAGGCAGTGTGGGCCCAAGCCAGCGCAGAGGTAGAGGGACATCGTGGTTCAAGGAGACAACGCAGTTGATGGTGGAGCCTAGGTGAGAGCAAGGCTCTCCAAACATAAAAAGAGAGAGGGTCTCCTCATTTGGATCATTCTGATTATGCATCTATGTTATTTTTCTATTGACATTGAGCACGCTTGCTGTTGAGCAAAGTCTGCACGTACTGTTCAGCAGCCCCAAACAGTCAGTTCATTCCAGCATAGCAACAACACAGTAGCAGCACCAACAGCACTGGAGATTACACAATCCTTGAGGGAGCAACCATTCCGTGTTATCTTCTGAGAGTATTTCTATGCTTGCTTAGTGCAAGCCAAGGTGCCATCATTCTGATCACCTTTGTACTCATTTCATCTTTCAGTATTTTATAAAATGGCTCAACGTTCTCCACATTGTCTATTGTTCATATGATGCCTTGCTAGTTGTTGTAGTTCTTTGTTTATGTGCTTTATATTGTTGTTTATTTCTATTCAGAATATTATAGTGGTATCAGAGCCGAGGTCTCGAGGTCGAGACTCGCGGAGTGTGGTGGGCTGTAATGTCCCGTGTGCAAGTGGGCCCACAGCCACGTGTCTGGGGTCTGCGTAATGAGGGGTACTGCGCAAGGGTCCCCGCCCTCAGATGCTCCAGTGGGGTTTAAGACCCACCCTTAACACCCTGGGTTGCTGCCCTCACTACTAGACCGGTCTTTTGGTGTAGTGTTTGGGCCTTAGTGGTATCTTGTAATGTCCCGTGTGCAGGTAGGGCCCGTAGCCACGTGTCTGGGGTCTGCGTAATGAGGGGTACTGCGCAAGGGTCCCCGCCCTCAGATGCTCCAGTGGGGTTTAAGACCCACCCTTAACACCCTGGGTTGCTGCCCTCACTACTAGACCGGTCTTTTGGTGTAGTGGTTGGGCCTCAGTGTTATTAGAGCTCATAGACTTGGCTTAGCTTGTGGAGAAGATTGCCTATGACACTAGCAGGAAAACCGTACATCTGTTACCGAGGAAGGAAGTATAGAGACCAAGAGCGGAGGTTAGAGATCACTTTCGGGGAAGGTGACAGTGTTCCAGTAGTGGACGCAGAGGAGGAACCAATGGCGGAGGAAAGAGATGCTGGGAAGGAGTTCGGGGAACTTCTCCTCAAATCAGTGCAGGATTTGTCAAGATGGATAGAAGAGATGGGGCAAAGGTTCACGGTAGAATCTAGACAGCGTGAAACCCCAAGGGGTTTCCAAATTGGAGAGGGATCGGGCACATCCCGTCATCTACAAGAGCACATCACAACGTAGCAGATGGCATCACATACACCTCCACGTTCCACGATGCCTACATTTCTTGCTGCAGACACTGGGGCAGGAGCACAACAGGAGTAGGAACCGGCCCACATGGGAGATTACTTTGATGAGTATTAGTCCCACAATCAGGAGTTCAAAGATGCCCTCACATTCCATGACTTCGTCTAGCTCAAGCGGGACAGCAGACCTCGCAATCATCACAGGGGAAACAGGCATTCACATGACGGGGATGTACAACGCACTGTAGGCAGATTCTATCTACCGACATTTGACGGATCATCCAAGTGTTCGGAAAAGGCTTGGGTGGAGAAGTTGGATATATATTTCCAGCTTAACTAGATGGCAGAGACAGAGGCCATCAAGGTGGCAACGCTGCACCTAGAGGGCGAGGCCCATGACTGGTGGTTTCACGGGATGGCTACACTGGGGCACTCAGGAGTGATAGCATATGCCGAGTTTACATGGAGGTTGATAGAGCGATTTGATCGGAGAGATCCAGAGGAGCACTTTGTTGAGCTGAATAAGCTCAAGTAGATCGGGAGTCCGGACACATACATTTCAGAGTTCTTGAGACGCTCTGTGATGATGCCTGATTTATCCGCAGCTTGGATGATCTATATGTTCATCGACGGATTGGCAGAGCCTCAGATCAACGAGGCCAACTACACTCCATGACGCAATTGGGAGGACTAGGGATTTGCAGGATGCGCTACCCCGGAGTAGATCTCCTTTTCCCCAGAGACCGGCATTCCAGTCGAAGGGGAAGGACATGAGGGTTCCGCCTCCAAAGGGGAACCAGAGCAGAGGGCTCGTGGATGATGAGACCAGGAGAGATTTGAGGCGAAAGAGGCTATGTTTCACATGTCAGGAGCCATGGGCACCAGGACACCGTTGTGCCGTGGGGAAGGCACATTACATCGAGGTTTTCTTTGACAGTAGCGAAGTATGAGGAGATAGAGGCAGGAGGCAGCAGCGCAGCGTAGAGGGGAGATCATCTGCCACCTCCACCACCAGGAGCGGGAGGTGCGGCATTTGCACCTACCGAGGGAGCCCTTGCTTCTTTGTGAGGGGTTCCCAAATACTTGACACTACGTGTCCGAGGCACTGTGCGGGGACAACGTGTTTCAATATTAGTGGATAGTGGGGCCACACACAATTTTATTGATGCCCAGTTGGTAGAGCGGAGGGGCATACCAACGGAGAGCTTTGATGGATTTTCGGTGCTGGTTCCAGGTGACAGGACCATGCAGTGTGCCAGGTATGTGCTAGCCTTGGCAGTGACTATGGGGACTTACACCCTAACAGATCACTTCTTCATGGTGGACATTTCGGACACCAACATGATACTGGGGGTGCAGTGGTTGATCACGCTGGGGACTTATAAAGTGAAAGTGACTTTATAAGGGGTAAAGTCAATATTAAATTATAAAGTGAAAGTGACTTTATAAGTGGTAAAGTCAATGTTAAATTATAAAGTGAAAAGTGACTTTAGACATAAAGTACAATGTGGGTACATTTATGCAATTAAAGTGAGAATTAAAAGTACATTTATTTTCATCCCTTGATCTAAATGAATCTGAGCCATTAGATCTTAGGGTTGCCCAAAAGTCATTTAGGGAAACAAAGGGGGAAAAGAAAAGAGAAATTGCATTCATTCATTCTTTATGAGTAAATTGGAGAAAGGAGGTTGAGGGCTGGAGAAAAGTTTTGAAAGAGAAATTTGTTGTAGCAAGCTGAAGGGGTGATTTTTGGCAAAGCTGGGCACGGAAATCAAGGCATAGAAGACAACATAAGGTACAACACGAACAAAATTTAATGCTGTGAGATACACACAGTTCGAGAGAAGCTTTTGGGGGGGGGGAATTTTCAAAAATCCGTACAGTGCGCACAACGGTATGGAAATATGTACAGTTCGTACGAAATCCATACAGTACATATTTTCAGCTTCAAGTGGGCACACAAATCGAGGCAAAGTGGGCACAATTTTCAAGGAGTTTTGGGCTGAAGAGACAAGTTGTATTTTGCTATTTTGTTTTGTCTCCAAATGTATTTTTTTTGAACTTGAAAGATAAATAAATTTGAGGAGTTTTCTAACAAGTTTTCCCTAGAGAAGATTGAAGGGGTTTTGCCTGAGTCTAAGTTGACCAAAAATCTGTGTATTTTTATGTGTTGTTGGTTTGTTTATGTCCATATTTATTTTCAGCATGTGTTGACAGTCCCATGTGTTTTAATCTGAAAATTTCATTTTCAGAATTCTATATGTTGAATGTATGTTTATGGGAAACGACATTTAATTGAATGAGAGTGATAAGGTGAAATTAAAACCGGGTTGGGATTGTAGGTGTTTAGTCATCAAACTTCGAGAACACACAATGTTTTAAGAAACACACATGATAGACAATGTTTAAGAAACACACATGATATAATGATGAAACAACAAATACACGTGATATAATGATGAAGCGACCAATGAGATAAATAAAAATAGACAATGAGTTAAATAAAAATGGACATAGAACCATATAATTATGTAATGACAAAAAAATAAAACTCCCATACATACCTTGTTTGTCTTTATGCATAGAGAAGCAAATTCCCCATACATGCATCTTTCGCCTTTTCCTATTACAATTGTGGATTCTAGATCATCCCTAAATTCAGACTATTAAATAAAAATGGACATAGAACCATATAATTATGTAGGGACAAAAAAAAAATACTCATACATATCTTGTTTGTCTTTATGCATAAAGAAGCAAATTCCCCATACATACCTCTTTCGCCTTTTCCCGTTACCATTGTGGACTCTAGATTATCCCTAAATCTAGACTATTAAACCCAAAAGAAAATGTGAACAAAAAATAATTGGATAAAAAAACACAAGATAAAAATGTCAAACAATAAATTATCATGGCCATTCTCACAAAAAACAAAGATACAACAACAACATGGAAAAAACAAAAACAAAGATATAAAACAAGAAATGAAAAAATATAACCAACAATACAAAAATACAAAAATAACAAAAAAATAAAAATAAAAAGACAAATAAGAAATAGACTTTTCACTATAACTGCAAAAAGCGTCCATGGCCAACCAAGGGCACCCTGCACATCAACAACGTAAATAAGTATTAAATAGAGACTATAAAATATTATGAGAAATATTAAATAAATATCAAATATTGTGAGAAATATGAAACATAGATCAAAATATTGTGCGTCGATGGTCAACCAAGGGCACCCTGCACATCAACAAAGTAAATAAATATTAAATAGAGATTAGAAAATATTATGAGAAATATTAAATAATTATCAAATATTGTGAGAAATATGAAATGTAGATCAAAATATCGAATGAGAAATCAGAATTCAAACTAAAACTCTTATGAGTAATCTCATTCACTAGAAAATACATCTTATGCAAACACCAAAAAGCATAAACACTAAATAAGTGAGGAGGGAGGAGATATAGAGTATTTGCAATACAAAAGATTACATAGCAGAACATACCTAAATTTTGCATCAAAAGACATTGACCTCAAGCTTTTCATTTGCACTCTACTACAATGTTTGTCTCATGAAAATAATTTAGTAGTTTTATCTTGCATCCTTCACATTCTTTTACCTACATTGCACTGCACTCAATAATGAAACAAATGATTAATAATGTAAGAAGGCTCAAATTTAAATAAAAGCACAAATGAGACCATATGTGAATACCGCTACAACATAGGTTTTCATACTAAAACATACATGGGTTTTACACCAAATAGGAACCAACAATAGCTAAAAACCAACAAAACTAACAAAAATAAAACAAGAGAAACAACCAATAGAGATACTAATCTGCAACCCCAAAATGCGTCGATGGCCAACCAAGAACATCCTAAACACCAAAACAAATATTATGAGTAATATTAATATATCATGAAGCTACAAATGCACATGATATAATGATGAAGCGACAAATGAGTTAAATAAAAATGGACAATGAGTTAAATAAAATTGGACATAGAACCATATAATTATGTAGTGACAAAAAAATAAAACTCCCATACATACATTGTTTGTCTTTATGCATAGAGAAGCAAATTCCCCATACATGCATCTTTCGCCTTTTCTTGTTACAATTGTGGATTCTAGATCATCCCTAAATCCAGACTTTAAATAAAAATGGACATAGAACCATATAATTATGTAGTGACAAAAAAAATAAAGCTCCCATACATACCTTG